>OZ024815.1:99938433-100638262 GCA_964017055.1 Chloromyia formosa | reverse complement strand
ACTTTTTCAAATGGCCCTACCTCGAAAACTGCGGCAGCTAGAGAGTTGATTTGGGTCTTCAAATGCTGCTTGTACCATGCCCTAAAAACCAAAAATAGGATTCCGGAACAAAACCCGCAAGAAAACTTGAAAATTTCAAGGCAAAGTCACCCCTCGACTGGAAAATATAAAACCTTGAATATCTCGGAAACGGAGGCAGCTAGAGGGTCCAAACTTGCACTTTTTCAAATGGCCCTACCTCGAAAACTGCGGCAGCTAGAGAGTTGATTTGGGTCTTCAAATGCTGCTTGTACCATGCCCTAAAAACCAAAAATAGGATTCCGGAACAAAACCCGCAAGAAAACTTGAAAATTTCAAGGCAAAGTCACCCCTCGACTGGAAAATATAAAACCTTGAATATCTCGGAAACGGAGGCAGCTAGAGGGTCCAAGCTTGCACATTTTCAAATGGCTGTAACTCGAAAACTACGGCAGCTAGAGAGTTGATTTGGGTCTTCAAATGCAGCTTGTACCATGCCCTAAAAACCAAAAATAGGATTCCGGAACAAAACCCGCAAGAAAACTTGAAAATTTCAAGGCAAAGTCACCCCTCGACTGGAAAATATAAAACCTTGAATATCTCGGAAACGGAGGCAGCTAGAGGGTCCAAACTTGCACTTTTTCAAATGGCTGTAACTCGAAAACTACGGCAGCTAGAGAGTTGATTTTGGTCTAAAAGTGCAGCTTGTACCATGCCCTAAAAACCAAAAATAGGATTCCGGAACAAAACCCGCAAGAAAACTTGAAAATTTCAAGGCAAAGTCACCCCTCGACTGGAAAATATAAAACCTTGAATATCTCGGAAACGGAGGCAGCTAGAGGGTCCAAACTTGCACTTTTTCAAATGGCCCTACCTCGAAAACTGCGGCAGCTAGCGAGTTGATTTGGGTCTTCAAATGCTGCTTGTACCATGCCCTAAAAACCAAAAATAGGATTCCGGAACAAAACCCGCAAGAAAACTTGAAAATTTCAAGGCAAAGTCACCTCTCGACTGGAAAATATAAAACCTTGAATATCTCGGAAACGGAGGCAGCTAGAGGGTCCAAACTTGCACTTTTTCAAATGGCTGCAACTCGAAAACTACGGCAGCTAGAGAGTTGATTTGGGTCTTCAAATGCAGCTTGTACCATGCCCTAAAAACCAAAAATAGGATTCCGGAACAAAACCCGCAAGAAAACTTGAAAATTTCAAGCCAAAGTCACCCCTCGACTGGAAAATATAAAACCTTGAATATCTCGGAAACGGAGGCAGCTAGAGGGTCCAAGCTTGCACTTTTTCAAATGGCTGTAACTCGAAAACTACGGCAGCTAGAGAGTTGATTTTGGTCTAAAAATGCAGCTTGTACCATGCCCTAAAAACCAAAAATAGGATTCCGGAACAAAACCCGCAAGAAAACTTGAAAATTTCAAGGCAAAGTCACCCCTCGACTGGAAAATATAAAAACTTGAATATCTCGGAAACGGAGGCAGCTAGAGGGTCCAAACTTGCACTTTTTCAAATGGCTGTAACTCGAAAACTACGGCAGCTAGAGAGTTGATTTTGGTCTAAAAATGCAGCTTGTACCATGCCCTAAAAACCAAAAATAGGATTCCGGAACAAAACCCGCAAGAAAACCTGAAAATTTCAAGGCAAAGTCACCCCTCGACTGGAAAATATAAAACCTTGAATATCTCGGAAACGGAGGCAGCTAGAGGGTCCAAACTTGCACTTTTTCAAATGGCCCTACCTCGAAAATTGCGGCAGCTAGAGAGTTGATTTGGGTCTTCAAATGCTGCTTGTACCATGCCCTAAAAACCAAAAATAGGATTCCGGAACAAAACCCGCAAGAAAACTTGAAAATTTCAAGGCAAAGTCACCCCTCGACTGGAAAATATAAAACCTTGAATATCTCGGAAACGGAGGCAGCTAGAGAGTTGATTTTGGTCTAAAAATGCAGCTTGTACCATGCCCCAAAAACCAAAAATAGGATTCCGGAACAAACCCCGCAAGAAAACTTGAAAATTTCAAGGCAAAGTCACCCCTCGACTGGAAAATATAAAACCTTGAATATCTCGGAAACGGAGGCAGCTAGAGGGTCCAAACTTGCACTTTTTCAAATGGCTGCAACTCGAAAGCTACGGCAGCTAGAGAGTTGATTTGGGTCTTCAAATGCAGCTTGTACCATGCCCTAAAAACCAAAAATAGGATTCCGGAACAAAACCCGCAAGAAAACTTGAAAATTTCAAGGCAAAGTCACCCCTCGACTGGAAAATATAAAACCTTGAATATCTCGGAAACGGAGGCAGCTAGAGGGTCCAAACTTGCACTTTTTCAAATGGCTGTAACTCGAAAACTACGGCAGCTAGAGAGTTGATTTTGGTCTAAAAATGCAGCTTGTACCATGCCCTAAAAACCAAAAATAGGATTCCGGAACAAAACCCGCAAGAAAACTTGAAAATTTCAAGGCAAAGTCTCCCCTCGACTGGAAAATATAAAACCTTGAATATCTCGGAAACGGAGGCAGCTAGAGGGTCCAAACTTGCACTTTTTCAAATGGCCCTACCTCGAAAACTGCGGCAGCTAGAGAGTTGATTTGGGTCTTCAAATGCTGCTTGTACCATGCCCTAAAAACCAAAAATAGGATTCCGGAACAAAACCCGCAAGAAAACTTGAAAATTTCAAGGCAAAGTCACCCCTCGACTGGAAAATATAAAACCTTGAATATCTCGGAAACGGAGGCAGCTAGAGGGTCCAAACTTGCACTTTTTCAAATGGCTGTAACTCGAAAACCACGGCAGCTAGAGAGTTGATTTTGGTCTAAAAGTGCAGCTTGTACCATGCCCTAAAAACCAAAAATAGGATTCCGGAACAAAACCCGCAAGAAAACTTGAAAATTTCAAGGCAAAGTCACCCCTCGACTAGAAAATATAAAACCTTGAATATCTCGGAAACGGAGGCAGCTAGAGGGTCCAAACTTGCACTTTTTCAAATCGCCCTACCTCGAAAACTGCGGCAGCTAGAGAGTTGATTTGGGTCTTCAAATGCAGCTTGTACCATGCCCTAAAAACCAAAAATAGGATTCCGGAACAAAACCCGCAAGAAAACTTGAAAATTTCAAAGCAAAGTCACCCCTCGACTGGAAAATATAAAACCTTGAATATCTCGGAAACGGAGGCAGCTAGAGGGTCCAAACTTGCACTTTTTCAAATGGCTTTAACTCTGAAACTACGGCAGCTAGAGAGTTGATTTGGGTCTTCAAATGCAGCTTGTACCATGCCCTAAAAACCAAAAATAGGATTCTGGAACAAAACCCGCAAGAAAACTTGAAAATTTCAAGGCAAAGTCACCCCTCGACTGGAAAATATAAAACCTTGAATATCTCGGAAACGAAGGCAGCTAGAGGGTCCAAACTTGCACTTTTTCAAATGGCTGTAACTCGAAAACTACGGCAGCTAGAGAGTTGATTTTGGTCTAAAAATGCAGCTTGTACCATGCCCTAAAAACCAAAAATAGGATTCTGGAACAAAACCCGCAAGAAAACTTGCAAATTTCAAGGCAAAGTCACCCCTCGACTGGAAAATATAAAACCTTGAATATCTCGGAAACGGAGGCAGCTAGAGGGTCCAAACTTGCACTTTTTCAAATGGCTGTAACTCGAAAACTACGGCAGCTAGAGAGTTGATTTTGGTCTAAAAATGCAGCTTGTACCATGCCCTAAAAACCAAAAATAGGATTCCGGAACAAAACCCGCAAGAAAACTTGAAAATTTCAAGGCAAAGTCACCCCTCGACTGGAAAATATAAAACCTTGAATATCTCGGAAACGGAGGCAGCTAGAGGGTCCAAACTTGCACTTTTTCAAATGGCCCTACCTCGAAAACTACGGCAGCTAGAGAGTTGATTTGGGTCTTCAAATGCAGCTTGTACCATGCCCTAAAAGCCAAAAATAGGATTCCGGAACAAAACCCGCAAGAAAACTTGAAAATTTCAAGGCAAAGTCACCCCTCGACTGGAAAATATAAAACCTTGAATATCTCGGAAACGGAGGCAGCTAGAGGGTCCAAACTTGCACTTTTTCAAATGGCTGTAACTCGAAAACTACGGCAGTTAGAGAGTTGATTTTGGTCTAAAAATGCAGCTTGTACCATGCCCTAAAAACCAAAAATAGGATTCCGGAACAAAACCCGCAAGAAAACTTGAAAATTTCAAGGCAAAGTCACCCCTCGACTGGAAAATATAAAACCTTGAATATCTCGGAAACGGAGGCAGCTAGAGGGTCCAAACTTGCACTTTTTCAAATGGCCCTACCTCGAAAACTGCGGCAGCTAGAGAGTTGATTTGGGTCTTCAAATGCTGCTTGTACCATGCTCTAAAAACCAAAAATAGGATTCCGGAACAAAACCCGCAAGAAAACTTGAAAATTTCAAGGCAAAGTCACCCCTCGACTGGAAAATATAAAACCTTGAATATCTCGGAAACGGAGGCAGCTAGAGGGTCCAAACTTGCACTTTTTCAAATGGCCCTACCTCGAAAACTGCGGCAGCTAGAGAGTTGATTTTGGTCTAAAAATGCAGCTTGTACCATGCCCTAAAAACCAAAAATAGGATTCCGGAACAAAACCCGCAAGAAAACTTGAAAATTTCAAGGCAAAGTCACCCCTCGACTGGAAAATATAAAACCTTGAATATCTCGGAAACGGAGGCAGCTAGAGGGTCCAAACTTGCACTTTTTCAAATGGCTGTAACTCGAAAACTACGGCAGCTAGAGAGTTGATTTTGGTCTAAAAATGCAGCTTGTACCATGCCCTAAAAACCAAAAATAGGATTCCGGAACAAAACCCGCAAGAAAACTTGAAAATTTCAAGGCAAAGTCACCCCTCGACTGGAAAATATAAAACCTTGAATATCTCGGAAACGGAGGCAGCTAGAGGGTCCAAACTTGCACTTTTTCAAATGGCCCTACCTCGAAAACTACGGCAGCTAGAGAGTTCATTTGGGTCTTCAAATGCTGCTTGTACCATGCCCTAAAAACCAAAAATAGGATTCCGGAACAAAACCCGCAAGAAAACTTGAAAATTTCAAAGCAAAGTCACCCCTCGACTGGAAAATATAAAACCTTGAATATCTCGGAAACGGAGGCAGCTAGAGGGTCCAAACTTGCACTTTTTCAAATGGCCCTACCTCGAAAACTGCGGCAGCTAGAGAGTTGATTTGGGTCTTCAAATGCTGCTTGTACCATGCCCTAAAAACCAAAAATAGGATTCCGGAACAAAACCCGCAAGAAAACTTGAAAATTTCAAGGCAAAGTCACCCCTCGACTGGAAAATATAAAACCTTGAATATCTCGGAAACGGAGGCAGCTAGAGGGTCCAAGCTTGCACATTTTCAAATGGCTGTAACTCAAAAACTACGGCAGCTAGAGAGTTGATTTGGGTCTTCAAATGCAGCTTGTACCATGCCCTAAAAACCAAAAATAGGATTCCGGAACAAAACCCGCAAGAAAACTTGAAAATTTCAAGGCAAAGTCACCCCTCGACTGGAAAATATAAAACCTTGAATATCTCGGAAACGGAGGCAGCTAGAGGGTCCAAACTTGCACTTTTTCAAATGGCTGTAACTCGAAAACTACGGCAGCTAGAGAGTTGATTTTGGTCTAAAAATGCAGCTTGTACCATGCCCTAAAAACCAAAAATAGGATTCCGGAACAAAACCCGCAAGAAAACTTGAAAATTTCAAGGCAAAGTCACCCCTCGACTGGAAAATATAAAACCTTGAATATCTCGGAAACGGAGGCAGCTAGAGGGTCCAAACTTGCACTTTTTCAAATGGCCCTACTTCGAAAACTACGGCAGCTAGAGAGTTGATTTTGGTCTTAAAATGCAGCTTGTACCATGCCCTAAAAACCAAAAATAGGATTCCGGAACAAAACCCGCAAGAAAACTTGAAAATTTCAAAGCAGAGTCACCCCTCGACTGGAAAATATAAAACCTTGAATATCTCGGAAACGGAGGCAGCTAGAGGGTCCAAACTTGCACTTTTTCAAATGGCTGCAACTCGAAAACTACGGCAGCTAGAGAGTTGATTTGGGTCTTCAAATGCAGCTTGTACCATGCCCTAAAAACCAAAAATAGGATTCCGGAACAAAACCCGCAAGAAAACTTGAAAATTTCAAGGCAAAGTCACCCCTCGACTGGAAAATATAAAACCTTGAATATCTCGGAAACGGAGGCAGCTAGAGGGTCCAAACTTGCACTTTTTCAAATGGCTGTAACTCGAAAACTACGGCAGCTAGAGAGTTGATTTTGGTCTAAAAATGCAGCTTGTACCATGCCCTAAAAACCAAAAATAGGATTCCGGAACAAAACCCGCAAGAAAACTTGAAAATTTCAAGGCAAAGTCACCCCTCGACTGGAAAATATAAAACCTTGAATATCTCGGAAACGGAGGCAGCTAGAGGGTCCAAACTTGCACTTTTTCAAATGGCTGTAACTCGAAAACTACGGCAGCTAGAGAGTTGATTTTGGTCTAAAAATGCAGCTTGTACCATGCCCTAAAAACCAAAAATAGGATTCCGGAACAAAACCCGCAAGAAAACTTGAAAATTTCAAGGCAAAGTCACCCCTCGACTGGAAAATATAAAACCTTGAATATCTCGGAAACGGAGGCAGCTAGAGGGTCCAAACTTGCACTTTTTCAAATGGCTGTAACTCGAAAACTACGTCAGCTAGAGAGTTGATTTTGGTCTAAAAATGCAGCTTGTACCATGCCCTAAAAACCAAAAATAGGATTCCGGAACAAAACCCGCAAGAAAACTTGAAAATTTCAAGGCAAAGTCACCCCTCGACTGGAAAATATAAAACCTTGAATATCTCGGAAACGGAGGCAGCTAGAGGGTCCAAACTTGCACTTTTTCAAATGGCCCTACCTCGAAAACTGCGGCAGCTAGAGAGTTGATTTGGGTCTTCAAATGCTGCTTGTACCATGCCCTAAAAACCAAAAATAGGATTCCGGAACAAAACCCGCAAGAAAACTTGAAAATTTCAAAGCAGAGTCACCCCTCGACTGGAAAATATAAAACCTTGAATATCTCGGAAACGGAGGCAGCTAGAGGGTCCAAACTTGCACTTTTTCAAATGGCTGTAACTCGAAAACTACGGCAGCTAGAGAGTTGATTTTGGTCTAAAAATGCAGCTTGTACCATGCCCTAAAAACCAAAAATAGGATTCCGGAACAAAACCCGCAAGAAAACTTGAAAATTTCAAGGCAAAGTCACCCCTCGACTGGAAAATATAAAACCTTGAATATCTCGGAAACGGAGGCAGCTAGAGGGTCCAAACTTGCACTTTTTCAAATGGCTGTAACTCGAAAACTACGGCAGCTAGAGAGTTGATTTTGGTCTAAAAATGCAGCTTGTACCATTCCCTAAAAACCAAAAATAGGATTCCGGAACAAAACCCGCAAGAAAACTTGAAAATTTCAAGGCAAAGTCACCCCTCGACTGGAAAATATAAAACCTTGAATATCTCGGAAACGGAGGCAGCTAGAGGGTCCAAACTTGCACTTTTTCAAATGGCTGTAACTCGAAAACTACGGCAGCTAGAGAGTTGATTTTGGTCTAAAAATGCAGCTTGTACCATGCCCTAAAAACCAAAAATAGGATTCCGGAACAAAACCCGCAAGAAAACTTGAAAATTTCAAGGCAAAGTCACCCCTCGACTGGAAAATATAAAACCTTGAATATCTCGGAAACGGAGGCAGCTAGAGGGTCCAAACTTGCACTTTTTCAAATGGCTGTAACTCGAAAACTACGGCAGCTAGAGAGTTGATTTTGGTCTAAAAATGCAGCTTGTACCATGCCCTAAAAACCAAAAATAGGATTCCGGAACAAAACCCGCAAGAAAACTTGAAAATTTCAAGGCAAAGTTACCCCTCGACTGGAAAATATAAAACCATGAATATCTCGGAAACGGAGGCAGCTAGAGGGTCCAAACTTGCACTTTTTCAAATGGCCCTACCTCGAAAACTGCGGCAGCTAGAGAGTTGATTTGGGTCTTCAAATGCTGCTTGTACCATGCCCTAAAAACCAAAAATAGGATTCCGGAACAAAACCCGCAAGAAAACTTGAAAATTTCAAGGCAAAGTCACCCCTCGACTGGAAAATGTAAAACCTTGAATATCTCGGAAACGGAGGCAGCTAGAGGGTCCAAACTTGCACTTTTTCAAATGGCTGTAACTCGAAAACTACGGCAGCTAGAGAGTTGATTTTGGTCTAAAAATGCAGCTTGTATCATGCCCTAAAAACCAAAAATAGGATTCCGGAACAAAACCCGCAAGAAAACTTGAAAATTTCAAGGCAAAGTCACCCCTCGACTGGAAAATATAAAACCTTGAATATCTCGGAAACGGAGGCAGCTAGAGGGTCCAAACTTGCACTTTTTCAAATGGCTGCAACTCGAAAACTACGGCAGCTAGAGAGTTGATTTTGGTCTTAAAATGCAGCTTGTACCATGCCCTAAAAACCAAAAATAGGATTCCGGAACAAAACCCGCAAGAAAACTTGAAAATTTCAAAGCAAAGTCACCCCTCGACTGGAAAATATAAAACCTTGAATATCTCGGAAACGGAGGCAGCTAGAGGGTCCAAACTTGCACTTTTTCAAATGGCTGTAACTCGAAAACTACGGCAGCTAGAGAGTTGATTTGGGTCTTCAAATGCAGCTTGTACCATGCCCTAAAAACCAAAAATAGGATTCCGGAACAAAACCCGCAAGAAAACTTGAAAATTTCAAGGCAAAGTCACCCCTCGACTGGAAAATATAAAACCTTGAATATCTCGGAAACGGAGGCAGCTAGAGGGTCCAAACTTGCACTTTTTCAAATGGCTGTAACTCGAAAACTACGGCAGCTAGAGAGTTGATTTTGGTCTAAAAATGCAGCTTGTACCATGCCCTAAAAACCAAAAATAGGATTCCGGAACAAAACCCGCAAGAAAACTTGAAAATTTCAAGGCAAAGTCACCCCTCGACTGGAAAATATAAAACCTTGAATATCTCGGAAACGGAGGCAGCTAGAGGGTCCAAACTTGCACTTTTTCAAATGGCTGTAACTCGAAAACTACGGCAGCTAGAGAGTTGATTTTGGTCTAAAAATGCAGCTTGTACCATGCCCTAAAAACCAAAAATAGGATTCCGGAACAAAACCCGCAAGAAAACTTGAAAATTTCAAGGCAAAGTCACCCCTCGACTGGAAAATATAAAACCTTGAATATCTCGGAAACGGAGGCAGCTAGAGGGTCCAAACTTGCACTTTTTCAAATGGCCCTACTTCGAAAACTACGGCAGCTAGAGAGTTGATTTTGGTCTTAAAATGCAGCTTGTACCATGCCCTAAAAACCAAAAATAGGATTCCGGAACAAAACCCGCAAGAAAACTTGAAAATTTCAAGGCAAAGTCACCCCTCGACTGGAAAATATAAAACCTTGAATATCTCGGAAACGGAGGCAGCTAGAGGGTCCAAACTTGCACTTTTTCAAATCGCCCTACTTCGAAAACTACGGCAGCTAGAGAGTTGATTTTGGTCTTAAAATGCAGCTTGTACCATGCCCTAAAAACCAAAAATAGGATTCCGGAACAAAACCCGCAAGAAAACTTGAAAATTTCAAAGCAGAGTCACCCCTCGACTGGAAAATATAAAACCTTGAATATCTCGGAAACGGAGGCAGCTAGAGGGTCCAAACTTGCACTTTTTCAAATGGCTGTAACTCGAAAACTACGGCAGCTAGAGAGTTGATTTGGGTCTTCAAATGCAGCTTGTACCATGCCCTAAAAAGCAAAAATAGGATTCCGGAACAAAACCCGCAAGAAAACTTGAAAATTTCAAGGCAAAGTCACCCCTCGACTGGAAAATATAAAACCTTGAATATCTCGGAAACGGAGGCAGCTAGAGGGTCCAAACTTGCACTTTTTCAAATGGCTGTAACTCGAAAACTACGGCAGCTAGAGAGTTGATTTTGGTCTAAAAATGCAGCTTGTACCATGCCCTAAAAACCAAAAATAGGATTCCGGAACAAAACCCGCAAGAAAACTTGAAAATTTCAAGGCAAAGTCACCCCTCGACTGGAAAATATAAAACCTTGAATATCTCGGAAACGGAGGCAGCTAGAGGGTCCAAACTTGCACTTTTTCAAATGGCCCTACCTCGAAAACTGCGGCAGCTAGAGAGTTGATTTGGGTCTTCAAATGCTGCTTGTACCATGCCCTAAAAACCAAAAATAGGATTCCGGAACAAAACCCGCAAGAAAACTTGAAAATTTCAAAGCAAAGTCACCCCTCGACTGGAAAATATAAAACCTTGAATATCTCGGAAACGGAGGCAGCTAGAGGGTCCAAACTTGCACTTTTTCAAATGGCCCTACTTCGAAAACTACGGCAGCTAGAGAGTTGATTTTGGTCTTAAAATGCAGCTTGTACCATGCCCTAAAAACCAAAAATAGGATTCCGGAACAAAACCCGCAAGAAAACTTGAAAATTTCAAAGCAGAGTCACCCCTCGACTGGAAAATATAAAACCTTGAATATCTCGGAAACGGAGGCAGCTAGAGGGTCCAAACTTGCACTTTTTCAAATGGCTGTAACTCGAAAACTACGGCAGCTAGAGAGTTGATTTGGGTCTTCAAATGCAGCTTGTACCATGCCCTAAAAAGCAAAAATAGGATTCCGGAACAAAACCCGCAAGAAAACTTGAAAATTTCAAGGCAAAGTCACCCCTCGACTGGAAAATATAAAACCTTGAATATCTCGGAAACGGAGGCAGCTAGAGGGTCCAAACTTGCACTTTTTCAAATGGCTGTAACTCGAAAACTACGGCAGCTAGAGAGTTGATTTTGGTCTAAAAATGCAGCTTGTACCATGCCCTAAAAACCAAAAATAGGATTCCGGAACAAAACCCGCAAGAAAACTTGAAAATTTCAAGGCAAAGTCACCCCTCGACTGGAAAATATAAAACCTTGAATATCTCGGAAACGGAGGCAGCTAGAGGGTCCAAACTTGCACTTTTTCAAATGGCTGTAACTCGAAAACTACGGCAGCTAGAGAGTTGATTTTGGTCTAAAAATGCAGCTTGTACCATGCCCTAAAAACCAAAAATAGGATTCCGGAACAAAACCCGCAAGAAAACTTGAAAATTTCAAGGCAAAGTCACCCCTCGACTGGAAAATATAAAACCTTGAATATCTCGGAAACGGAGGCAGCTAGAGGGTCCAAACTTGCACTTTTTCAAATGGCTGTAACTCGAAAACTACGGCAGCTAGAGAGTTGATTTTGGTCTAAAAATGCAGCTTGTACCATGCCCTAAAAACCAAAAATAGGATTCCGGAACAAAACCCGCAAGAAAACTTGAAAATTTCAAGGCAAAGTTACCCCTCGACTGGAAAATATAAAACCATGAATATCTCGGAAACGGAGGCAGCTAGAGGGTCCAAACTTGCACTTTTTCAAATGGCCCTACCTCGAAAACTGCGGCAGCTAGAGAGTTGATTTGGGTCTTCAAATGCTGCTTGTACCATGCCCTAAAAACCAAAAATAGGATTCCGGAACAAAACCCGCAAGAAAACTTGAAAATTTCAAGGCAAAGTCACCCCTCGACTGGAAAATGTAAAACCTTGAATATCTCGGAAACGGAGGCAGCTAGAGGGTCCAAACTTGCACTTTTTCAAATGGCTGTAACTCGAAAACTACGGCAGCTGGAGAGTTGATTTTGGTCTAAAAATGCAGCTTGTATCATGCCCTAAAAACCAAAAATAGGATTCCGGAACAAAACCCGCAAGAAAACTTGAAAATTTCAAGGCAAAGTCACCCCTCGACTGGAAAATATAAAACCTTGAATATCTCGGAAACGGAGGCAGCTAGAGGGTCCAAACTTGCACTTTTTCAAATGGCTGCAACTCGAAAACTACGGCAGCTAGAGAGTTGATTTGGGTCTTCAAATGCAGCTTGTACCATGCCCTAAAAACCAAAAATAGGATTCCGGAACAAAACCCGCAAGAAAACTTGAAAATTTCAAGGCAAAGTTACCCCTCGACTGGAAAATATAAAACCATGAATATCTCGGAAACGGAGGCAGCTAGAGGGTCCAAACTTGCACTTTTTCAAATGGCCCTACTTCGAAAACTACGGCAGCTAGAGAGTTGATTTTGGTCTTAAAATGCAGCTTGTACCATGCCCTAAAAACAAAAAATAGGATTCCGGAACAAAACCCGCAAGAAAACTTGAAAATTTCAAGGCAAAGTCACCCCTCGACTGGAAAATATAAAACCTTGAATATCTCGGAAACGGAGGCAGCTAGAGGGTCCAAACTAGCACTTTTTCAAATGGCCCTACTTCGAAAACTACGGCAGCTAGAGAGTTGATTTTGGTCTTAAAATGCAGCTTGTACCATGCCCTAAAAACCAAAAATAGGATTCCGGAACAAAACCCGCAAGAAAACTTGAAAATTTCAAAGCAGAGTCACCCCTCGACTGGAAAATATAAAACCTTGAATATCTCGGAAACGGAGGCAGCTAGAGGGTCCAAACTTGCACTTTTTCAAATGGCTGTAACTCGAAAACTACGGCAGCTAGAGAGTTGATTTGGGTCTTCAAATGCAGCTTGTACCATGCCCTAAAAACCAAAAATAGGATTCCGGAACAAAACCCGCAAGAAAACTTGAAAATTTCAAGGCAAAGTCACCCCTCGACTGGAAAATATAAAACCTTGAATATCTCGGAAACGGAGGCAGCTAGAGGGTCCAAACTTGCACTTTTTCAAATGGCTGTAACTCTAAAACTACGGCAGCTAGAGAGTTGATTTTGGTCTAAAAATGCAGCTTGTACCATGCCCTAAAAACCAAAAATAGGATTCCGGAACAAAACCCGCAAGAAAACTTGAAAATTTCAAGGCAAAGTCACCCCTCGACTGGAAAATATAAAACCTTGAATATCTCGGAAACGGAGGCAGCTAGAGGGTCCAAACTTGCACTTTTTCAAATGGCTGTAACTCGAAAACTACGGCAGCTAGAGAGTTGATTTTGGTCTAAAAATGCAGCTTGTACCATGCCCTAAAAACCAAAAATAGGATTCCGGAACAAAACCCGCAAGAAAACTTGAAAATTTCAAGGCAAAGTCACCCCTCGACTGGAAAATATAAAACCTTGAATATCTCGGAAACGGAGGCAGCTAGAGGGTCCAAACTTGCACTTTTTCAAATGGCTGTAACTCGAAAACTACGGCAGCTAGAGAGTTGATTTTGGTCTAAAAATGCAGCTTGTACCATGCCCTAAAAACCAAAAATAGGATTCCGGAACAAAACCCGCAAGAAAACTTGAAAATTTCAAGGCAAAGTTACCCCTCGACTGGAAAATATAAAACCATGAATATCTCGGAAACGGAGGCAGCTAGAGGGTCCAAACTTGCACTTTTTCAAATGGCCCTACCTCGAAAACTGCGGCAGCTAGAGAGTTGATTTGGGTCTTCAAATGCTGCTTGTACCATGCCCTAAAAACCAAAAATAGGATTCCGGAACAAAACCCGCAAGAAAACTTGAAAATTTCAAGGCAAAGTCACCCCTCGACTGGAAAATATAAAACCTTGAATATCTCGGAAACGGAGGCAGCTAGAGGGTCCAAACTTGCACTTTTTCAAATGGCTGCAACTCGAAAACTACGGCAGCTAGAGAGTTGATTTTGGTCTTAAAATGCAGCTTGTACCATGCCCTAAAAACCAAAAATAGGATTCCGGAACAAAACCCGCAAGAAAACTTGAAAATTTCAAAGCAAAGTCACCCCTCGACTGGAAAATATAAAACCTTGAATATCTCGGAAACGGAGGCAGCTAGAGGGTCCAAACTTGCACTTTTTCAAATGGCTGCAACTCGAAAACTACGGCAGCTAGAGAGTTGATTTGGGTCTTCAAATGCAGCTTGTACCATGCCCTAAAAACCAAAAATAGGATTCCGGAACAAAACCCGCAAGAAAACTTGAAAATTTCAAGGCAAAGTTACCCCTCGACTGGAAAATATAAAACCTTGAATATCTCGGAAACGGAGGCAGCTAGAGGGTCCAAACTTGCACTTTTTCAAATGGCTGTAACTCGAAAACTACGGCAGCTAGAGAGTTGATTTGGGTCTTCAAATGCAGCTTGTACCATGCCCTAAAAACCAAAAATAGGATTCCGGAACAAAACCCGCAAGAAAACTTGAAAATTTCAAGGCAAAGTCACCCCTCGACTGGAAAATATAAAACCTTGAATATCTCGGAAACGGAGGCAGCTAGAGGGTCCAAACTTGCACTTTTTCAAATGGCCCTACTTCGAAAACTACGGCAGCTAGAGAGTTGATTTTGGTCTTAAAATGCAGCTTGTACCATGCCCTAAAAACAAAAAATAGGATTCCGGAACAAAACCCGCAAGAAAACTTGAAAATTTCAAGGCAAAGTCACCCCTCGACTGGAAAATATAAAACCTTGAATATCTCGGAAACGGAGGCAGCTAGAGGGTCCAAACTTGCACTTTTTCAAATGGCCCTACTTCGAAAACTACGGCAGCTAGAGAGTTGATTTTGGTCTTAAAATGCAGCTTGTACCATGCCCTAAAAACCAAAAATAGGATTCCGGAACAAAACCCGCAAGAAAACTTGAAAATTTCAAAGCAGAGTCACCCCTCGACTGGAAAATATAAAACCTTGAATATCTCGGAAACGGAGGCAGCTAGAGGGTCCAAACTTGCACTTTTTCAAATGGCTGTAACTCGAAAACTACGGCAGCTAGAGAGTTGATTTGGGTCTTCAAATGCAGCTTGTACCATGCCCTAAAAACCAAAAATAGGATTCCGGAACAAAACCCGCAAGAAAACTTGAAAATTTCAAGGCAAAGTCACCCCTCGACTGGAAAATATAAAACCTTGAATATCTCGGAAACGGAGGCAGCTAGAGGGTCCAAACTTGCACTTTTTCAAATGGCTGTAACTCGAAAACTACGGCAGCTAGAGAGTTGATTTTGGTCTAAAAATGCAGCTTGTACCATGCCCTAAAAACCAAAAATAGGATTCCGGAACAAAACCCGCAAGAAAACTTGAAAATTTCAAGGCAAAGTCACCCCTCGACTGGAAAATATAAAACCTTGAATATCTCGGAAACGGAGGCAGCTAGAGGGTCCAAACTTGCACTTTTTCAAATGGCTGTAACTCGAAAACTACGGCAGCTAGAGAGTTGATTTTGGTCTAAAAATGCAGCTTGTACCATGCCCTAAAAACCAAAAATAGGATTCCGGAACAAAACCCGCAAGAAAACTTGAAAATTTCAAGGCAAAGTCACCCCTCGACTGGAAAATATAAAACCTTGAATATCTCGGAAACGGAGGCAGCTAGAGGGTCCAAACTTGCACTTTTTCAAATGGCCCTACTTCGAAAACTACGGCAGCTAGAGAGTTGATTTTGGTCTTAAAATGCAGCTTGTACCATGCCCTAAAAACCAAAAATAGGATTCCGGAACAAAACCCGCAAGAAAACTTGAAAATTTCAAGGCAAAGTCACCCCTCGACTGGAAAATATAAAACCTTGAATATCTCGGAAACGGAGGCAGCTAGAGGGTCCAAACTTGCACTTTTTCAAATCGCCCTACTTCGAAAACTACGGCAGCTAGAGAGTTGATTTTGGTCTTAAAATGCAGCTTGTACCATGCCCTAAAAACCAAAAATAGGATTCCGGAACAAAACCCGCAAGAAAACTTGAAAATTTCAAAGCAGAGTCACCCCTCGACTGGAAAATATAAAACCTTGAATATCTCGGAAACGGAGGCAGCTAGAGGGTCCAAACTTGCACTTTTTCAAATGGCTGTAACTCGAAAACTACGGCAGCTAGAGAGTTGATTTGGGTCTTCAAATGCAGCTTGTACCATGCCCTAAAAAGCAAAAATAGGATTCCGGAACAAAACCCGCAAGAAAACTTGAAAATTTCAAGGCAAAGTCACCCCTCGACTGGAAAATATAAAACCTTGAATATCTCGGAAACGGAGGCAGCTAGAGGGTCCAAACTTGCACTTTTTCAAATGGCTGTAACTCGAAAACTACGGCAGCTAGAGAGTTGATTTTGGTCTAAAAATGCAGCTTGTACCATGCCCTAAAAACCAAAAATAGGATTCCGGAACAAAACCCGCAAGAAAACTTGAAAATTTCAAGGCAAAGTCACCCCTCGACTGGAAAATATAAAACCTTGAATATCTCGGAAACGGAGGCAGCTAGAGGGTCCAAACTTGCACTTTTTCAAATGGCCCTACCTCGAAAACTGCGGCAGCTAGAGAGTTGATTTGGGTCTTCAAATGCTGCTTGTACCATGCCCTAAAAACCAAAAATAGGATTCCGGAACAAAACCCGCAAGAAAACTTGAAAATTTCAAAGCAAAGTCACCCCTCGACTGGAAAATATAAAACCTTGAATATCTCGGAAACGGAGGCAGCTAGAGGGTCCAAACTTGCACTTTTTCAAATGGCCCTACTTCGAAAACTACGGCAGCTAGAGAGTTGATTTTGGTCTTAAAATGCAGCTTGTACCATGCCCTAAAAACCAAAAATAGGATTCCGGAACAAAACCCGCAAGAAAACTTGAAAATTTCAAAGCAGAGTCACCCCTCGACTGGAAAATATAAAACCTTGAATATCTCGGAAACGGAGGCAGCTAGAGGGTCCAAACTTGCACTTTTTCAAATGGCTGTAACTCGAAAACTACGGCAGCTAGAGAGTTGATTTGGGTCTTCAAATGCAGCTTGTACCATGCCCTAAAAAGCAAAAATAGGATTCCGGAACAAAACCCGCAAGAAAACTTGAAAATTTCAAGGCAAAGTCACCCCTCGACTGGAAAATATAAAACCTTGAATATCTCGGAAACGGAGGCAGCTAGAGGGTCCAAACTTGCACTTTTTCAAATGGCTGTAACTCGAAAACTACGGCAGCTAGAGAGTTGATTTTGGTCTAAAAATGCAGCTTGTACCATGCCCTAAAAACCAAAAATAGGATTCCGGAACAAAACCCGCAAGAAAACTTGAAAATTTCAAGGCAAAGTCACCCCTCGACTGGAAAATATAATACCTTGAATATCTCGGAAACGGAGGCAGCTAGAGGGTCCAAACTTGCACTTTTTCAAATGGCTGTAACTCGAAAACTACGGCAGCTAGAGAGTTGATTTTGGTCTAAAAATGCAGCTTGTACCATGCCCTAAAAACCAAAAATAGGATTCCGGAACAAAACCCGCAAGAAAACTTGAAAATTTCAAGGCAAAGTCACCCCTCGACTGGAAAATATAAAACCTTGAATATCTCGGAAACGGAGGCAGCTAGAGGGTCCAAACTTGCACTTTTTCAAATGGCTGTAACTCGAAAACTACGGCAGCTAGAGAGTTGATTTTGGTCTAAAAATGCAGCTTGTACCATGCCCTAAAAACCAAAAATAGGATTCCGGAACAAAACCCGCAAGAAAACTTGAAAATTTCAAGGCAAAGTTACCCCTCGACTGGAAAATATAAAACCATGAATATCTCGGAAACGGAGGCAGCTAGAGGGTCCAAACTTGCACTTTTTCAAATGGCCCTACCTCGAAAACTGCGGCAGCTAGAGAGTTGATTTGGGTCTTCAAATGCTGCTTGTACCATGCCCTAAAAACCAAAAATAGGATTCCGGAACAAAACCCGCAAGAAAACTTGAAAATTTCAAGGCAAAGTCACCCCTCGACTGGAAAATGTAAAACCTTGAATATCTCGGAAACGGAGGCAGCTAGAGGGTCCAAACTTGCACTTTTTCAAATGGCTGTAACTCGAAAACTACGGCAGCTGGAGAGTTGATTTTGGTCTAAAAATGCAGCTTGTATCATGCCCTAAAAACCAAAAATAGGATTCCGGAACAAAACCCGCAAGAAAACTTGAAAATTTCAAGGCAAAGTCACCCCTCGACTGGAAAATATAAAACCTTGAATATCTCGGAAACGGAGGCAGCTAGAGGGTCCAAACTTGCACTTTTTCAAATGGCTGCAACTCGAAAACTACGGCAGCTAGAGAGTTGATTTGGGTCTTCAAATGCAGCTTGTACCATGCCCTAAAAACCAAAAATAGGATTCCGAAACAAAACCCGCAAGAAAACTTGAAAATTTCAAGGCAAAGTTACCCCTCGACTGGAAAATATAAAACCATGAATATCTCGGAAACGGAGGCAGCTAGAGGGTCCAAACTTGCACTTTTTCAAATGGCCCTACTTCGAAAACTACGGCAGCTAGAGAGTTGATTTTGGTCTTAAAATGCAGCTTGTACCATGCCCTAAAAACAAAAAATAGGATTCCGGAACAAAACCCGCAAGAAAACTTGAAAATTTCAAGGCAAAGTCACCCCTCGACTGGAAAATATAAAACCTTGAATATCTCGGAAACGGAGGCAGCTAGAGGGTCCAAACTTGCACTTTTTCAAATGGCCCTACTTCGAAAACTACGGCAGCTAGAGAGTTGATTTTGGTCTTAAAATGCAGCTTGTACCATGCCCTAAAAACCAAAAATAGGATTCCGGAACAAAACCCGCAAGAAAACTTGAAAATTTCAAAGCAGAGTCACCCCTCGACTGGAAAATATAAAACCTTGAATATCTCGGAAACGGAGGCAGCTAGAGGGTCCAAACTTGCACTTTTTCAAATGGCTGTAACTCTAAAACTACGGCAGCTAGAGAGTTGATTTTGGTCTAAAAATGCAGCTTGTACCATGCCCTAAAAACCAAAAATAGGATTCCGGAACAAAACCCGCAAGAAAACTTGAAAATTTCAAGGCAAAGTCACCCCTCGACTGGAAAATATAAAACCTTGAATATCTCGGAAACGGAGGCAGCTAGAGGGTCCAAACTTGCACTTTTTCAAATGGCTGTAACTCGAAAACTACGGCAGCTAGAGAGTTGATTTTGGTCTAAAAATGCAGCTTGTACCATGCCCTAAAAACCAAAAATAGGATTCCGGAACAAAACCCGCAAGAAAACTTGAAAATTTCAAGGCAAAGTCACCCCTCGACTGGAAAATATAAAACCTTGAATATCTCGGAAACGGAGGCAGCTAGAGGGTCCAAACTTGCACTTTTTCAAATGGCTGTAACTCGAAAACTACGGCAGCTAGAGAGTTGATTTTGGTCTAAAAATGCAGCTTGTACCATGCCCTAAAAACCAAAAATAGGATTCCGGAACAAAACCCGCAAGAAAACTTGAAAATTTCAAGGCAAAGTTACCCCTCGACTGGAAAATATAAAACCATGAATATCTCGGAAACGGAGGCAGCTAGAGGGTCCAAACTTGCACTTTTTCAAATGGCCCTACCTCGAAAACTGCGGCAGCTAGAGAGTTGATTTGGGTCTTCAAATGCTGCTTGTACCATGCCCTAAAAACCAAAAATAGGATTCCGGAACAAAACCCGCAAGAAAACTTGAAAATTTCAAGGCAAAGTCACCCCTCGACTGGAAAATATAAAACCTTGAATATCTCGGAAACGGAGGCAGCTAGAGGGTCCAAACTTGCACTTTTTCAAATGGCTGCAACTCGAAAACTACGGCAGCTAGAGAGTTGATTTTGGTCTTAAAATGCAGCTTGTACCATGCCCTAAAAACCAAAAATAGGATTCCGGAACAAAACCCGCAAGAAAACTTGAAAATTTCAAAGCAAAGTCACCCCTCGACTGGAAAATATAAAACCTTGAATATCTCGGAAACGGAGGCAGCTAGAGGGTCCAAACTTGCACTTTTTCAAATGGCTGCAACTCGAAAACTACGGCAGCTAGAGAGTTGATTTGGGTCTTCAAATGCAGCTTGTACCATGCCCTAAAAACCAAAAATAGGATTCCGGAACAAAACCCGCAAGAAAACTTGAAAATTTCAAGGCAAAGTTACCCCTCGACTGGAAAATATAAAACCTTGAATATCTCGGAAACGGAGGCAGCTAGAGGGTCCAAACTTGCACTTTTTCAAATGGCTGTAACTCGAAAACTACGGCAGCTAGAGAGTTGATTTGGGTCTTCAAATGCAGCTTGTACCATGCCCTAAAAACCAAAAATAGGATTCCGGAACAAAACCCGCAAGAAAACTTGAAAATTTCAAAGCAAAGTCACCCCTCGACTGGAAAATATAAAACCTTGAATATCTCGGAAACGGAGGCAGCTAGAGGGTCCAAACTTGCACTTTTTCAAATGGCCCTACTTCGAAAACTACGGCAGCTAGAGAGTTGATTTTGGTCTTAAAATGCAGCTTGTACCATGCCCTAAAAACAAAAAATAGGATTCCGGAACAAAACCCGCAAGAAAACTTGAAAATTTCAAGGCAAAGTCACCCCTCGACTGGAAAATATAAAACCTTGAATATCTCGGAAACGGAGGCAGCTAGAGGGTCCAAACTTGCACTTTTTCAAATGGCCCTACTTCGAAAACTACGGCAGCTAGAGAGTTGATTTTGGTCTTAAAATGCAGCTTGTACCATGCCCTAAAAACCAAAAATAGGATTCCGGAACAAAACCCGCAAGAAAACTTGAAAATTTCAAAGCAGAGTCACCCCTCGACTGGAAAATATAAAACCTTGAATATCTCGGAAACGGAGGCAGCTAGAGGGTCCAAACTTGCACTTTTTCAAATGGCTGTAACTCGAAAACTACGGCAGCTAGAGAGTTGATTTGGGTCTTCAAATGCAGCTTGTACCATGCCCTAAAAACCAAAAATAGGATTCCGGAACAAAACCCGCAAGAAAACTTGAAAATTTCAAGGCAAAGTCACCCCTCGACTGGAAAATATAAAACCTTGAATATCTCGGAAACGGAGGCAGCTAGAGGGTCCAAACTTGCACTTTTTCAAATGGCTGTAACTCTAAAACTACGGCAGCTAGAGAGTTGATTTTGGTCTAAAAATGCAGCTTGTACCATGCCCTAAAAACCAAAAATAGGATTCCGGAACAAAACCCGCAAGAAAACTTGAAAATTTCAAGGCAAAGTCACCCCTCGACTGGAAAATATAAAACCTTGAATATCTCGGAAACGGAGGCAGCTAGAGGGTCCAAACTTGCACTTTTTCAAATGGCTGTAACTCGAAAACTACGGCAGCTAGAGAGTTGATTTTGGTCTAAAAATGCAGCTTGTACCATGCCCTAAAAACCAAAAATAGGATTCCGGAACAAAACCCGCAAGAAAACTTGAAAATTTCAAGGCAAAGTCACCCCTCGACTGGAAAATATAAAACCTTGAATATCTCGGAAACGGAGGCAGCTAGAGGGTCCAAACTTGCACTTTTTCAAATGGCTGTAACTCGAAAACTACGGCAGCTAGAGAGTTGATTTTGGTCTAAAAATGCAGCTTGTACCATGCCCTAAAAACCAAAAATAGGATTCCGGAACAAAACCCGCAAGAAAACTTGAAAATTTCAAGGCAAAGTCACCCCTCGACTGGAAAATATAAAACCATGAATATCTCGGAAACGGAGGCAGCTAGAGGGTCCAAACTTGCACTTTTTCAAATGGCCCTACCTCGAAAACTGCGGCAGCTAGAGAGTTGATTTGGGTCTTCAAATGCTGCTTGTACCATGCCCTAAAAACCAAAAATAGGATTCCGGAACAAAACCCGCAAGAAAACTTGAAAATTTCAAGGCAAAGTCACCCCTCGACTGGAAAATATAAAACCTTGAATATCTCGGAAACGGAGGCAGCTAGAGGGTCCAAACTTGCACTTTTTCAAATGGCTGCAACTCGAAAACTACGGCAGCTAGAGAGTTGATTTTGGTCTTCAAATGCAGCTTGTACCATGCCCTAAAAACCAAAAATAGGATTCCGGAACAAAACCCGCAAGAAAACTTGAAAATTTCAAAGCAGAGTCACCCCTCGACTGGAAAATATAAAACCTTGAATATCTCGGAAACGGAGGCAGCTAGAGGGTCCAAACTTGCACTTTTTCAAATGGCTGTAACTCGAAAACTACGGCAGCTAGAGAGTTGATTTTGGTCTAAAAATGCAGCTTGTACCATGCCCTAAAAACCAAAAATAGGATTCCGGAACAAAACCCGCAAGAAAACTTGAAAATTTCAAGGCAAAGTTACCCCTCGACTGGAAAATATAAAACCATGAATATCTCGGAAACGGAGGCAGCTAGAGGGTCCAAACTTGCACTTTTTCAAATGGCCCTACCTCGAAAACTGCGGCAGCTAGAGAGTTGATTTGGGTCTTCAAATGCTGCTTGTACCATGCCCTAAAAACCAAAAATAGGATTCCGGAACAAAACCCGCAAGAAAACATGAAAATTTCAAGGCGAAGTCACCCCTCGACTGGAAAATATAAAACCTTGAATATCTCGGAAACGGAGGCAGCTAGAGGGTCCAAACTTGCACTTTTTCAAATGGCTGCAACTCGAAAACTACGGCAGCTAGAGAGTTGATTTTGGTCTTAAAATGCAGCTTGTACCATGCCCTAAAAACCAAAAATAGGATTCCGGAACAAAACCCGCAAGAAAACTTGAAAATTTCAAAGCAAAGTCACCCCTCGACTGGAAAATATAAAACCTTGAATATCTCGGAAACGGAGGCAGCTAGAGGGTCCAAACTTGCACTTTTTCAAATGGCTGCAAATCGAAAACTACGGCAGCTAGAGAGTTGATTTTGGTCTTAAAATGCAGCTTGTACCATGCCCTAAAAACCAAAAATAGGATTCCGGAACAAAACCCGCAAGAAAACTTGAAAATTTCAAGGCAAAGTTACCCCTCGACTGGAAAATATAAAACCATGAATATCTCGGAAACGGAGGCAGCTAGAGGGTCCAAACTTGCACTTTTTCAAATGGCCCTACTTCGAAAACTACGGCAGCTAGAGAGTTGATTTTGGTCTTAAAATGCAGCTTGTACCATGCCCTAAAAACAAAAAATAGGATTCCGGAACAAAACCCGCAAGAAAACTTGAAAATTTCAAGGCAAAGTCACCCCTCGACTGGAAAATATAAAACCTTGAATATCTCGGAAACGGAGGCAGCTAGAGGGTCCAAACTTGCACTTTTTCAAATGGCCCTACTTCGAAAACTACGGCAGCTAGAGAGTTGATTTTGGTCTTAAAATGCAGCTTGTACCATGCCCTAAAAACCAAAAATAGGATTCCGGAACAAAACCCGCAAGAAAACTTGAAAATTTCAAAGCAGAGTCACCCCTCGACTGGAAAATATAAAACCTTGAATATCTCGGAAACGGAGGCAGCTAGAGGGTCCAAACTTGCACTTTTTCAAATGGCTGTAACTCGAAAACTACGGCAGCTAGAGAGTTGATTTGGGTCTTCAAATGCAGCTTGTACCATGCCCTAAAAACCAAAAATAGGATTCCGGAACAAAACCCGCAAGAAAACTTGAAAATTTCAAGGCAAAGTCACCCCTCGACTGGAAAATATAAAACCTTGAATATCTCGGAAACGGAGGCAGCTAGAGGGTCCAAACTTGCACTTTTTCAAATGGCTGTAACTCGAAAACTACGGCAGCTAGAGAGTTGATTTTGGTCTAAAAATGCAGCTTGTACCATGCCCTAAAAACCAAAAATAGGATTCCGGAACAAAACCCGCAAGAAAACTTGAAAATTTCAAGGCAAAGTCACCCCTCGACTGGAAAATATAAAACCTTGAATATCTCGGAAACGGAGGCAGCTAGAGGGTCCAAACTTGCACTTTTTCAAATGGCTGTAACTCGAAAACTACGGCAGCTAGAGAGTTGATTTTGGTCTAAAAATGCAGCTTGTACCATGCCCTAAAAACCAAAAATAGGATTCCGGAACAAAACCCGCAAGAAAACTTGAAAATTTCAAGGCAAAGTCACCCCTCGACTGGAAAATATAAAACCTTGAATATCTCGGAAACGGAGGCAGCTAGAGGGTCCAAACTTGCACTTTTTCAAATGGCTGTAACTCGAAAACTACGGCAGCTAGAGAGTTGATTTTGGTCTAAAAATGCAGCTTGTACCATGCCCTAAAAACCAAAAATAGGATTCCGGAACAAAACCCGCAAGAAAACTTGAAAATTTCAAAGCAGAGTCACCCCTCGACTGGAAAATATAAAACCTTGAATATCTCGGAAACGGAGGCAGCTAGAGGGTCCAAACTTGCACTTTTTCAAATGGCTGTAACTCGAAAACTACGGCAGCTAGAGAGTTGATTTGGGTCTTCAAATGCAGCTTGTACCATGCCCTAAAAACCAAAAATAGGATTCCGGAACAAAACCCGCAAGAAAACTTGAAAATTTCAAGGCAAAGTCACCCCTCGACTGGAAAATATAAAACCTTGAATATCTCGGAAACGGAGGCAGCTAGAGGGTCCAAACTTGCACTTTTTCAAATGGCTGTAACTCTAAAACTACGGCAGCTAGAGAGTTGATTTTGGTCTAAAAATGCAGCTTGTACCATGCCCTAAAAACCAAAAATAGGATTCCGGAACAAAACCCGCAAGAAAACTTGAAAATTTCAAGGCAAAGTCACCCCTCGACTGGAAAATATAAAACCTTGAATATCTCGGAAACGGAGGCAGCTAGAGGGTCCAAACTTGCACTTTTTCAAATGGCTGTAACTCTAAAACTACGGCAGCTAGAGAGTTGATTTTGGTCTAAAAATGCAGCTTGTACCATGCCCTAAAAACCAAAAATAGGATTCCGGAACAAAACCCGCAAGAAAACTTGAAAATTTCAAGGCAAAGTTACCCCTCGACTGGAAAATATAAAACCATGAATATCTCGGAAACGGAGGCAGCTAGAGGGTCCAAACTTGCACTTTTTCAAATGGCCCTACCTCGAAAACTGCGGCAGCTAGAGAGTTGATTTGGGTCTTCAAATGCTGCTTGTACCATGCCCTAAAAACCAAAAATAGGATTCCGGAACAAAACCCGCAAGAAAACTTGAAAATTTCAAGGCAAAGTCACCCCTCGACTGGAAAATGTAAAACCTTGAATATCTCGGAAACGGAGGCAGCTAGAGGGTCCAAACTTGCACTTTTTCAAATGGCTGTAACTCGAAAACTACGGCAGCTAGAGAGTTGATTTTGGTCTTAAAATGCAGCTTGTACCATGCCCTAAAAACCAAAAATAGGATTCCGGAACAAAACCCGCAAGAAAACTTGAAAATTTCAAGGCAAAGTCACCCCTCGACTGGAAAATATAAAACCATGAATATCTCGGAAACGGAGGCAGCTAGAGGGTCCAAACTTGCACTTTTTCAAATGGCCCTACTTCGAAAACTACGGCAGCTAGAGAGTTGATTTTGGTCTTAAAATGCAGCTTGTACCATGCCCTAAAAACAAAAAATAGGATTCCGGAACAAAACCCGCAAGAAAACTTGAAAATTTCAAGGCAAAGTCACCCCTCGACTGGAAAATATAAAACCTTGAATATCTCGGAAACGGAGGCAGCTAGAGGGTCCAAACTTGCACTTTTTCAAATGGCCCTACTTCGAAAACTACGGCAGCTAGAGAGTTGATTTTGGTCTTAAAATGCAGCTTGTACCATGCCCTAAAAACCAAAAATAGGATTCCGGAACAAAACCCGCAAGAAAACTTGAAAATTTCAAAGCAGAGTCACCCCTCGACTGGAAAATATAAAACCTTGAATATCTCGGAAACGGAGGCAGCTAGAGGGTCCAAACTTGCACTTTTTCAAATGGCTGTAACTCGAAAACTACGGCAGCTAGAGAGTTGATTTGGGTCTTCAAATGCAGCTTGTACCATGCCCTAAAAACCAAAAATAGGATTCCGGAACAAAACCCGCAAGAAAACTTGAAAATTTCAAGGCAAAGTCACCCCTCGACTGGAAAATATAAAACCTTGAATATCTCGGAAACGGAGGCAGCTAGAGGGTCCAAACTTGCACTTTTTCAAATGGCTGTAACTCTAAAACTACGGCAGCTAGAGAGTTGATTTTGGTCTAAAAATGCAGCTTGTACCATGCCCTAAAAACCAAAAATAGGATTCCGGAACAAAACCCGCAAGAAAACTTGAAAATTTCAAGGCAAAGTCACCCCTCGACTGGAAAATATAAAACCTTGAATATCTCGGAAACGGAGGCAGCTAGAGGGTCCAAACTTGCACTTTTTCAAATGGCTGTAACTCGAAAACTACGGCAGCTAGAGAGTTGATTTTGGTCTAAAAATGCAGCTTGTACCATGCCCTAAAAACCAAAAATAGGATTCCGGAACAAAACCCGCAAGAAAACTTGAAAATTTCAAGGCAAAGTCACCCCTCGACTGGAAAATATAAAACCTTGAATATCTCGGAACCGGAGGCAGCTAGAGGGTCCAAACTTGCACTTTTTCAAATGGCTGTAACTCGAAAACTACGGCAGCTAGAGAGTTGATTTTGGTCTAAAAATGCAGCTTGTACCATGCCCTAAAAACCAAAAATAGGATTCCGGAACAAAACCCGCAAGAAAACTTGAAAATTTCAAGGCAAAGTCACCCCTCGACTGGAAAATATAAAACCTTGAATATCTCGGAAACGGAGGCAGCTAGAGGGTCCAAACTTGCACTTTTTCAAATGGCCCTACCTCGAAAACTGCGGCAGCTAGAGAGTTGATTTGGGTCTTCAAATGCAGCTTGTACCATGCCCTAAAAACCAAAAATAGGATTCCGGAACAAAACTCGCAAGAAAACTTGAAAATTTCAAGGCAAAGTCACCCCTCGACTGGAAAATATAAAACCTTGAATATCTCGGAAACGGAGGCAGCTAGAGGGTCCAAACTTGCACTTTTTCAAATGGCCCTACCTCGAAAACTGCGGCAGCTAGAGAGTTGATTTGGGTCTTCAAATGCTGCTTGTACCATGCCCTAAAAACCAAAAATAGGATTCCGGAACAAAACCCGCAAGAAAACTTGAAAATTTCAAAGCAGAGTCACCCCTCGACTGGAAAATATAAAACCTTGAATATCTCGGAAACGGAGGCAGCTAGAGGGTCCAAACTTGCACTTTTTCAAATGGCTGCAACTCGAAAACTACGGCAGCTAGAGAGTTGATTTGGGTCTTCAAATGCAGCTTGTACCATGCCCTAAAAACCAAAAATAGGATTCCGGAACAAAACCCGCAAGAAAACTTGAAAATTTCAAGGCAAAGTCACCCCTCGACTGGAAAATATAAAACCTTGAATATCTCGGAAACGGAGGCAGCTAGAGGGTCCAAACTTGCACTTTTTCAAATGGCTGCAACTCGAAAACTACGGCAGCTAGAGAGTTGATTTTGGTCTAAAAATGCAGCTTGTACCATGCCCTAGAAACCAAAAATAGGATTCCGGAACAAAACCCGCAAGAAAACTTGAAAATTTCAAGGCAAAGTCACCCCTCGACTGGAAAATATAAAACCTTGAATATCTCGGAAACGGAGGCAGCTAGAGGGTCCAAACTTGCACTTTTTCAAATGGCTGTAACTCGAAAACTACGGCAGCTAGAGAGTTGATTTGGGTCTAAAAATGCAGCTTGTACCATGCCCTAGAAACCAAAAATAGGATTCCGGAACAAAACCCGCAAGAAAACTTGAAAATTTCAAGGCAAAGTCACCCCTCGACTGGAAAATATAAAACCTTGAATATCTCGGAAACGGAGGCAGCTAGAGGGTCCAAACTTGCACTTTTTCAAATGGCTGCAACTCGAAAACTACGGCAGCTAGAGAGTTGATTTTGGTCTTAAAATGCAGCTTGTACCATGCCCTAAAAACCAAAAATAGGATTCCGGAACAAAACCCGCAAGAAAACTTGAAAATTTCAAAGCAGAGTCACCCCTCGACTGGAAAATATAAAACCTTGAATATCTCGGAAACGGAGGCAGCTAGAGGGTCCAAACTTGCACTTTTTCAAATGGCTGTAACTCGAAAACTACGGCAGCTAGAGAGTTGATTTGGGTCTTCAAATGCAGCTTGTACCATGCCCTAAAAACGAAAAATAGGACTCCGGAACAAAACCCGCAAGAAAACTTGAAAATTTCAAAGCAAAGTCACCCCTCGACTGGAAAATATAAAACCTTGAATATCTCGGAAACGGAGGCAGCTAGAGGGTCCAAACTTGCACTTTTTCAAATGGCTGTAACTCGAAAACTACGGCAGCTAGAGAGTTGATTTTGGTCTAAAAATGCAGCTTGTACCATGCCCTAAAAACCAAAAATAGGATTCCGGAACAAAACCCGCAAGAAAACTTGAAAATTTCAAGGCAAAGTCACCCCTCGACTGGAAAATATAAAACCTTGAATATCTCGGAAACGGAGGCAGCTAGAGGGTCCAAACTTGCACTTTTTCAAATGGCCCTACCTCGAAAACTGCGGCAGCTAGAGAGTTGATTTGGGTCTTCAAATGCAGCTTGTACCATGCCCTAAAAACCAAAAATAGGATTCCGGAACAAAACCCGCAAGAAAACTTGAAAATTTCAAGGCAAAGTCACCCCTCGACTGGAAAATATAAAACCTTGAATATCTCGGAAACGGAGGCAGCTAGAGGGTCCAAACTTGCACTTTTTCAAATGGCTGTAACTCGAAAACTACGGCAGCTAGAGAGTTGATTTTGGTCTAAAAATGCAGCTTGTACCATGCCCTAAAAACCAAAAATAGGATTCCGGAACAAAACCCGCAAGAAAACTTGAAAATTTCAAGGCAAAGTCACCCCTCGACTGGAAAATATAAAACCTTGAATATCTCGGAAACGGAGGCAGCTAGAGGGTCCAAACTTGCACTTTTTCAAATGGCCCTACCTCGAAAACTGCGGCAGCTAGAGAGTTGATTTGGTTCTTCAAATGCTGCTTGTACCATGCCCTAAAAACCAAAAATAGGATTCCGGAACAAAACCCGCAAGAAAACTTGAAAATTTCAAGGCAAAGTCACCCCTCGACTGGAAAATATAAAACCTTGAATATCTCGGAAACGGAGGCAGCTAGAGGGTCCAAACTTGCACTTTTTTAAATGGCCCTACCTCGAAAACTGCGGCAGCTAGAGAGTTGATTTGGGTCTTCAAATGCTGCTTGTACCATGCCCTAAAAACCAAAAATAGGATTCCGGAACAAAACCCGCAAGAAAACTTGAAAATTTCAAGGCAAAGTCACCCCTCGACTGGAAAATATAAAACCTTGAATATCTCGGAAACGGAGGCAGCTAGAGGGTCCAAACTTGCACTTTTTCAAATGGCTGTAACTCGAAAACTACGGCAGCTAGAGAGTTGATTTTGGTCTAAAAATGCAGCTTGTACCATGCCCTAAAAACCAAAAATAGGATTCCGGAACAAAACCCGCAAGAAAACTTGAAAATTTCAAGGCAAAGTCACCCCTCGACTGGAAAATATAAAACCTTGAATATCTCGGAAACGGAGGCAGCTAGAGGGTCCAAACTTGCACTTTTTCAAATGGCTGTAACTCGAAAACTACGGCAGCTAGAGAGTTGATTTTGGTCTAAAAATGCAGCTTGTACCATGCCCTAAAAACCAAAAATAGGATTCCGGAACAAAACCCGCAAGAAAACTTGAAAATTTCAAGGCAAAGTCACCCCTCGACTGGAAAATATAAAACCTTGAATATCTCGGAAACGGAGGCAGCTAGAGGGTCCAAACTTGCACTTTTTCAAATGGCTGTAACTCGAAAACTACGGCAGCTAGCGAGTTGATTTTGGTCTAAAAATGCAGCTTGTACCATGCCCTAAAAACCAAAAATAGGATTCCGGAACAAAACCCGCAAGAAAACTTGAAAATTTCAAGGCAAAGTCACCCCTCGACTGGAAAATATAAAACCTTGAATATCTCGGAAACGGAGGCAGCTAGAGGGTCCAAACTTGCACTTTTTCAAATGGCTGTAACTCGAAAACTACGGCAGCTAGAGAGTTGATTTTGGTCTAAAAATGCAGCTTGTACCATGCCCTAAAAACCAAAAATAGGATTCCGGAACAAAACCCGCAAGAAAACTTGAAAATTTCAAGGCAAAGTCACCCCTCGACTGGAAAATATAAAACCTTGAATATCTCGGAAACGGAGGCAGCTAGAGGGTCCAAACTTGCACTTTTTCAAATGGCTGTAACTCGAAAACTACGGCAGCTAGAGAGTTGATTTGGGTCTGAAAATGCAGCTTGTACCATGCCCTAAAAACCAAAAATAGGATTTCGGAACAAAACCCGCAAGAAAACTTGAAAATTTCAAGGCAAAGTCACCCCTCGACTGGAAAATATAAAACCTTGAATATCTCGGAAACGGAGGCAGCTAGAGGGTCCAAACTTGCACTTTTTCAAATGGCTGTAACTCGAAAAATACGGCAGCTAGCGAGTTGATTTTGGTCTAAAAATGCAGCTTGTACCATGCCCTAAAAACCAAAAATAGGATTCCGGAACAAAACCCGCAAGAAAACTTGAAAATTTCAAGGCAAAGTCACCCCTCGACTGGAAAATATAAAACCTTGAATATCTCGGAAACGGAGGCAGCTAGAGGGTCCAAACTTGCACTTTTTCAAATGGCTGTAACTCGAAAACTACGGCAGCTAGAGAGTTGATTTTGGTCTAAAAATGCAGCTTGTACCATGCCCTAAAAACCAAAAATAGGATTCTGGAACAAAACCCGCAAGAAAACTTGAAAATTTCAAGGCAAAGTCACCCCTCGACTGGAAAATATAAAACCTTGAATATCTCGGAAACGGAGGCAGCTAGAGGGTCCAAACTTGCACTTTTTTAAATGGCCCTACCTCGAAAACTGCGGCAGCTAGAGAGTTGATTTGGGTCTTCAAATGCTGCTTGTACCATGCCCTAAAAACCAAAAATAGGATTCCGGAACAAAACCCGCAAGAAAACTTGAAAATTTCAAGGCAAAGTCACCCCTCGACTGGAAAATATAAAACCTTGAATATCTCGGAAACGGAGGCAGCTAGAGGGTCCAAACTTGCACTTTTTCAAATGGCTGTAACTCGAAAACTACGGCAGCTAGAGAGTTGATTTTGGTCTAAAAATGCAGCTTGTACCATGCCCTAACAACCAAAAATAGGATTCCGGAACAAAACCCGCAAGAAAACTTGAAAATTTCAAGGCAAAGTCACCCCTCGACTGGAAAATATAAAACCTTGAATATCTCGGAAACGGAGGCAGCTAGAGGGTCCAAACTTGCACTTTTTCAAATGGCTGTAACTCGAAAACTACGGCAGCTAGAGAGTTGATTTTGGTCTAAAAATGCAGCTTGTACCATGCCCTAAAAACCAAAAATAGGATTCCGGAACAAAACCCGCAAGAAAACTTGAAAATTTCAAGGCAAAGTCACCCCTCGACTGGAAAATATAAAACCTTGAATATCTCGGAAACGGAGGCACCTAGAGGGTCCAAACTTGCACTTTTTCAAATGGCTGTAACTCGAAAACTACGGCAGCTAGAGAGTTGATTTTGGTCTAAAAATGCAGCTTGTACCATGCCCTAAAAACCAAAAATAGGATTCCGGAACAAAACCCGCAAGAAAACTTGAAAATTTCAAGGCAAAGTCACCCCTCGACTGGAAAATATAAAACCTTGAATATCTCGGAAACGGAGGCAGCTAGAGGGTCCAAACTTGCACTTTTTCAAATGGCCCTACTTCGAAAACTACGGCAGCTAGAGAGTTGATTTTGGTCTTAAAATGCAGCTTGTACCATGCCCTAAAAACCAAAAATAGGATTCCGGAACAAAACCCGCAAGAAAACTTGAAAATTTCAAGGCAAAGTCACCCCTCGACTGGAAAATATAAAACCTTGAATATCTCGGAAACGGAGGCAGCTAGAGGGTCCAAACTTGCACTTTTTCAAATGGCTGTAACTCGAAAACTACGGCAGCTAGAGAGTTGATTTTGGTCTAAAAATGCAGCTTGTACCATGCCCTAAAAACCAAAAATAGGATTCCGGAACAAAACCCGCAAGAAAACTTGAAAATTTCAAGGCAAAGTCACCCCTCGACTGGAAAATATAAAACCTTGAATATCTCGGAAACGGAGGCAGCTAGAGGGTCCAAACTTGCACTTTTTCAAATGGCTGTAACTCGAAAACTACGGCAGCTAGAGAGTTGATTTTGGTCTAAAAATGCAGCTTGTACCATGCCCTAAAAACCAAAAATAGGATTCCGGAACAAAACCCGCAAGAAAACTTGAAAATTTCAAGGCAAAGTCACCCCTCGACTGGAAAATATAAAACCTTGAATATCTCGGAAACGGAGGCAGCTAGAGGGTCCAAACTTGCACTTTTTCAAATGGCTGTAACTCGAAAACTACGGCAGCTAGAGAGTTGATTTGGGTCTAAAAATGCAGCTTGTACCATGCCCTAAAAACCAAAAATAGGATTCCGGAACAAAACCCGCAAGAAAACTTGAAAATTTCAAGGCAAAGTCACCCCTCGACTGGAAAATATAAAACCTTGAATATCTCGGAAACGGAGGCAGCTAGAGGGTCCAAACTTGCACTTTTTCAAATGGCTGTAACTCGAAAACTACGGCAGCTAGCGAGTTGATTTTGGTCTAAAAATGCAGCTTGTACCATGCCCTAAAAACCAAAAATAGGATTCCGGAACAAAACCCGCAAGAAAACTTGAAAATTTCAAGGCAAAGTCACCCCTCGACTGGAAAATATAAAACCTTGAATATCTCGGAAACGGAGGCAGCTAGAGGGTCCAAACTTGCACTTTTTCAAATGGCTGTAACTCGAAAACTACGGCAGCTAGAGAGTTGATTTTGGTCTAAAAATGCAGCTTGTACCATGCCCTAAAAACCAAAAATAGGATTCTGGAACAAAACCCGCAAGAAAACTTGAAAATTTCAAGGCAAAGTCACCCCTCGACTGGAAAATATAAAACCTTGAATATCTCGGAAACGGAGGCAGCTAGAGGGTCCAAACTTGCACTTTTTTAAATGGCCCTACCTCGAAAACTGCGGCAGCTAGAGAGTTGATTTGGGTCTTCAAATGCTGCTTGTACCATGCCCTAAAAACCAAAAATAGGATTCCGGAACAAAACCCGCAAGAAAACTTGAAAATTTCAAGGCAAAGTCACCCCTCGACTGGAAAATATAAAACCTTGAATATCTCGGAAACGGAGGCAGCTAGAGGGTCCAAACTTGCACTTTTTCAAATGGCTGTAACTCGAAAACTACGGCAGCTAGAGAGTTGATTTTGGTCTAAAAATGCAGCTTGTACCATGCCCTAACAACCAAAAATAGGATTCCGGAACAAAACCCGCAAGAAAACTTGAAAATTTCAAGGCAAAGTCACCCCTCGACTGGAAAATATAAAACCTTGAATATCTCGGAAACGGAGGCAGCTAGAGGGTCCAAACTTGCACTTTTTCAAATGGCTGTAACTCGAAAACTACGGCAGCTAGAGAGTTGATTTTGGTCTAAAAATGCAGCTTGTACCATGCCCTAAAAACCAAAAATAGGATTCCGGAACAAAACCCGCAAGAAAACTTGAAAATTTCAAGGCAAAGTCACCCCTCGACTGGAAAATATAAAACCTTGAATATCTCGGAAACGGAGGCACCTAGAGGGTCCAAACTTGCACTTTTTCAAATGGCTGTAACTCGAAAACTACGGCAGCTAGAGAGTTGATTTTGGTCTAAAAATGCAGCTTGTACCATGCCCTAAAAACCAAAAATAGGATTCCGGAACAAAACCCGCAAGAAAACTTGAAAATTTCAAGGCAAAGTCACCCCTCGACTGGAAAATATAAAACCTTGAATATCTCGGAAACGGAGGCAGCTAGAGGGTCCAAACTTGCACTTTTTCAAATGGCTGTAACTCGAAAACTACGGCAGCTAGCGAGTTGATTTTGGTCTAAAAATGCAGCTTGTACCATGCCCTAAAAACCAAAAATAGGATTCCGGAACAAAACCCGCAAGAAAACTTGAAAATTTCAAGGCAAAGTCACCCCTCGACTGGAAAATATAAAACCTTGAATATCTCGGAAACGGAGGCAGCTAGAGGGTCCAAACTTGCACTTTTTCAAATGGCTGTAACTCGAAAACTACGGCAGCTAGAGAGTTGATTTTGGTCTAAAAATGCAGCTTGTACCATGCCCTAAAAACCAAAAATAGGATTCCGGAACAAAACCCGCAAGAAAACTTGAAAATTTCAAGGCAAAGTCACCCCTCGACTGGAAAATATAAAACCTTGAATATCTCGGAAACGGAGGCAGCTAGAGGGTCCAAACTTGCACTTTTTCAAATGGCTGTAACTCGAAAACTACGGCAGCTAGAGAGTTGATTTTGGTCTAAAAATGCAGCTTGTACCATGCCCTAAAAACCAAAAATAGGATTCCGGAACAAAACCCGCAAGAAAACTTGAAAATTTCAAGGCAAAGTCACCCCTCGACTGGAAAATATAAAACCTTGAATATCTCGGAAACGGAGGCAGCTAGAGGGTCCAAACTTGCACTTTTTCAAATGGCTGTAACTCGAAAACTACGGCAGCTAGAGAGTTGATTTTGGTCTAAAAATGCAGCTTGTACCATGCCCTAAAAACCAAAAATAGGATTCCGGAACAAAACCCGCAAGAAAACTTGAAAATTTCAAGGCAAAGTCACCCCTCGACTGGAAAATATAAAACCTTGAATATCTCGGAAACGGAGGCAGCTAGAGGGTCCAAACTTGCACTTTTTCAAATGGCTGTAACTCGAAAACTACGGCAGCTAGAGAGTTGATTTTGGTCTAAAAATGCAGCTTGTACCATGCCCTAAAAACCAAAAATAGGATTCCGGAACAAAACCCGCAAGAAAACTTGAAAATTTCAAGGCAAAGTCACCCCTCGACTGGAAAATATAAAACCTTGAATATCTCGGAAACGGAGGTAGCTAGAGGGTCCAAACTTGCACTTTTTTAAATGGCCCTACCTCGAAAACTACGGCAGCTAGAGAGTTGATTTTGGTCTAAAAATGCAGCTTGTACCATGCCCTAAAAACCAAAAATAGGATTCCGGAACAAAACCCGCAAGAAAACTTGAAAATTTCAAGGCAAAGTCACCCCTCGACTGGAAAATATAAAACCTTGAATATCTCGGAAACGGAGGCAGCTAGAGGGTCCAAACTTGCACTTTTTCAAATGGCTGTAACTCGAAAACTACGGCAGCTAGAGAGTTGATTTTGGTCTAAAAATGCAGCTTGTACCATGCCCTAAAAACCAAAAATAGAATTCCGGAACAAAACCCGCAAGAAAACTTGAAAATTTCAAGGCAAAGTCACCCCTCGACTGGAAAATATAAAACCTTGAATATCTCGGAAACGGAGGCAGCTAGAGGGTCCAAACTTGCACTTTTTCAAATGGCTGTAACTCGAAAACTACGGCAGCTAGAGAGTTGATTTTGGTCTAAAAATGCAACTTGTACCATGCCCTAAAAACCAAAAATAGGATTCCGGAACAAAACCCGCAAGAAAACTTGAAAATTTCAAGGCAAAGTCACCCCTCGACTGGAAAATATAAAACCTTGAATATCTCGGAAACGGAGGCAGCTAGAGGGTCCAAACTTGCACTTTTTTAAATGGCCCTACCTCGAAAACTACGGCAGCTAGAGAGTTGATTTTGGTCTAAAAATGCAGCTTGTACCATGCCCTAAAAACCAAAAATAGGATTCCGGAACAAAACCCGCAAGAAAACTTGAAAATTTCAAGGCAAAGTCACCCCTCGACTGGAAAATATAAAACCTTGAATATCTCGGAAACGGAGGCAGCTAGAGGGTCCAAACTTGCACTTTTTCAAATGGCTGTAACTCGAAAACTACGGCAGCTAGAGAGTTGATTTTGGTCTAAAAATGCAGCTTGTACCATGCCCTAAAAACCAAAAATAGGATTCCGGATCAAAACCCGCAAGAAAACTTGAAAATTTCAAGGCAAAGTCACCCCTCGACTGGAAAATATAAAACCTTGAATATCTCGGAAACGGAGGCAGCTAGAGGGTCCAAACTTGCACTTTTTCAAATGGCTGTAACTCGAAAACTGCGGCAGCTAGAGAGTTGATTTTGGTCTAAAAATGCAGCTTGTACCATGCCCTAAAACCAAAAATAGGATTCCGGAACAAAACCCGCAAGAAAACTTGAAAATTTCAAGGCAAAGTCACCCCTCGACTGGAAAATATAAAACCTTGAATATCTCGGAAACGGAGGCAGCTAGAGGGTCCAAACTTGCACTTTTTTAAATGGCCCTACCTCGAAAACTACGGCAGCTAGAGAGTTGATTTTGGTCTAAAAATGCAGCTGGTACCATGCCCTAAAAACCAAAAATAGAATTCCGGAACAAAACCCGCAAGAAAACTTGAAAATTTCAAGGCAAAGTCACCCCTCGACTGGAAAATATAAAACCTTGAATATCTCGGAAACGGAGGCAGCTAGAGGGTCCAAACTTGCACTTTTTCAAATGGCTGTAACTCGAAAACTACGGCAGCTAGAGAGTTGATTTTGGTCTAAAAATGCAGCTTGTACCATGCCCTAAAAACCAAAAATAGGATTCCGGAACAAAACCCGCAAGAAAACTTGAAAATTTCAAGGCAAAGTCACCCCTCGACTGGAAAATATAAAACCTTGAATATCTCGGAAACGGAGGCAGCTAGAGGGTCCAAACTTGCACTTTTTCAAATGGCTGTAACTCGAAAACTACGGCAGCTAGAGAGTTGATTTTGGTCTAAAAATGCAGCTTGTACCATGCCCTAAAAACCAAAAATAGGATTCCGGAACAAAACCCGCAAGAAAACTTGAAAATTTCAAGGCAAAGTCACCCCTCGACTGGAAAATATAAAACCTTGAATATCTCGGAAACGGAGGCAGCTAGAGGGTCCAAACTTGCACTTTTTCAAATGGCTGTAACTCGAAAACTACGGCAGCTAGAGAGTTGATTTTGGTCTAAAAATGCAGCTTGTACCATGCCCTAAAAACCAAAAATAGGATTCCGGAACAAAACCCGCAAGAAAACTTGAAAATTTCAAGGCAAAGTCACCCCTCGACTGGAAAATATAAAACCTTGAATATCTCGGAAACGGAGGCAGCTAGAGGGTCCAAACTTGCACTTTTTTAAATGGCCCTACCTCGAAAACTACGGCAGCTAGAGAGTTGATTTTGGTCTAAAAATGCAGCTTGTACCATGCCCTAAAAACCAAAAATAGGATTCCGGAACAAAACCCGCAAGAAAACTTGAAAATTTCAAGGCAAAGTCACCCCTCGACTGGAAAATATAAAACCTTGAATATCTCGGAAACGGAGGCAGCTAGAGGGTCCAAACTTGCACTTTTTCAAATGGCTGTAACTCGAAAACTACGGCAGCTAGAGAGTTGATTTTGGTCTAAAAATGCAGCTTGTACCATGCCCTAAAAACCAAAAATAGAATTCCGGAACAAAACCCGCAAGAAAACTTGAAAATTTCAAGGCAAAGTCACCCCTCGACTGGAAAATATAAAACCTTGAATATCTCGGAAACGGAGGCAGCTAGAGGGTCCAAACTTGCACTTTTTCAAATGGCCCTACTTCGACAACTACGGCAGCTAGAGAGTTGATTTTGGTCTAAAAATGCAGCTTGTACCATGCCCTAAAAACCAAAAATAGGATTCCGGAACAAAACCCGCAAGAAAACTTGAAAATTTCAAGGCAAAGTCACCCCTCGACTGGAAAATATAAAACCTTGAATATCTCGGAAACGGAGGCAGCTAGAGGGTCCAAACTTGCACTTTTTCAAATGGCTGTAACTCGAAAACTACGGCAGCTAGAGAGTTGATTTTGGTCTAAAAATGCAGCTTGTACCATGCCCTAAAAACCAAAAATAGGATTCCGGAACAAAACCCGCAAGAAAACTTGAAAATTTCAAGGCAAAGTCACCCCTCGACTGGAAAATATAAAACCTTGAATATCTCGGAAACGGAGGCAGCTAGAGGGTCCAAACTTGCACTTTTTCAAATGGCTGTAACTCGAAAACTACGGCAGCTAGAGAGTTGATTTTGGTCTAAAAATGCAGCTTGTACCATGCCCTAAAAACCAAAAATAGGATTCCGGAACAAAACCCGCAAGAAAACTTGAAAATTTCAAGGCAAAGTCACCCCTCGACTGGAAAATATAAAACCTTGAATATCTCGGAAACGGAGGCAGCTAGAGGGTCCAAACTTGCACTTTTTCAAATGGCTGTAACTCGAAAACTACGGCAGCTAGAGAGTTGATTTTGGTCTAAAAATGCAGCTTGTACCATGCCCTAAAAACCAAAAATAGGATTCCGGAACAAAACCCGCAAGAAAACTTGAAAATTTCAAGGCAAAGTCACCCCTCGACTGGAAAATATAAAACCTTGAATATCTCGGAAACGGAGGCAGCTAGAGGGTCCAAACTTGCACTTTTTCAAATGGCTGTAACTCGAAAACTACGGCAGCTAGCGAGTTGATTTTGGTCTAAAAATGCAGCTTGTACCATGCCCTAAAAACCAAAAATAGGATTCCGGAACAAAACCCGCAAGAAAACTTGAAAATTTCAAGGCAAAGTCACCCCTCGACTGGAAAATATAAAACCTTGAATATCTCGGAAACGGAGGCAGCTAGAGGGTCCAAACTTGCACTTTTTCAAATGGCTGTAACTCGAAAACTACGGCAGCTAGAGAGTTGATTTTGGTCTAAAAATGCAGCTTGTACCATGCCCTAAAAACCAAAAATAGGATTCCGGAACAAAACCCGCAAGAAAACTTGAAAATTTCAAGGCAAAGTCACCCCTCGACTGGAAAATATAAAACCTTGAATATCTCGGAAACGGAGGCAGCTAGAGGGTCCAAACTTGCACTTTTTCAAATGGCTGTAACTCGAAAACTACGGCAGCTAGAGAGTTGATTTTGGTCTAAAAATGCAGCTTGTACCATGCCCTAAAAACCAAAAATAGGATTCCGGAACAAAACCCGCAAGAAAACTTGAAAATTTCAAGGCAAAGTCACCCCTCGACTGGAAAAAATAAAACCTTGAATATCTCGGAAACGGAGGCAGCTAGAGGGTCCAAACTTGCACTTTTTCAAATGGCTGTAACTCGAAAACTACGGCAGCTAGAGAGTTGATTTTGGTCTAAAAATGCAGCTTGTACCATGCCCTAAAAACCAAAAATAGGATTCCGGAACAAAACCCGCAAGAAAACTTGAAAATTTCAAGGCAAAGTCACCCCTCGACTGGAAAATATAAAACCTTGAATATCTCGGAAACGGAGGCAGCTAGAGGGTCCAAACTTGCACTTTTTCAAATGGCTGTAACTCGAAAACTACGGCAGCTAGAGAGTTGATTTTGGTCTAAAAATGCAGCTTGTACCATGCCCTAAAAACCAAAAATAGGATTCCGGAACAAAACCCGCAAGAAAACTTGAAAATTTCAAGGCAAAGTCACCCCTCGACTGGAAAATATAAAACCTTGAATATCTCGGAAACGGAGGCAGCTAGAGGGTCCAAACTTGCACTTTTTCAAATGGCCCTACCTCGAAAACTGCGGCAGCTAGGGAGTTGATTTGGGTCTTCAAATGCTGCTTGTACCATGCCCTAAAAGCCAAAAATAGGATTCCGGAACAAAACCCGCAAGAAAACTTGAAAATTTCAAGGCAAAGTCACCCCTCGACTGGAAAATATAAAACCTTGAATATCTCGGAAACGGAGGCAGCTAGAGGGTCCAAACTTGCACTTTTTCAAATGGCTGTAACTCGAAAACTACGGCAGCTAGAGAGTTGATTTTGGTCTAAAAATGCAGCTTGTACCATGCCCTAAAAACCAAAAATAGGATTCCGGAACAAAACCCGCAAGAAAACTTGAAAATTTCAAGGCAAAGTCACCCCTCGACTGGAAAATATAAAACCTTGAATATCTCGGAAACGGAGGCAGCTAGAGGGTCCAAACTTGCACTTTTTCAAATGGCTGTAACTCGAAAACTACGGCAGCTAGAGAGTTGATTTTGGTCTAAAAATGCAGCTTGTACCATGCCCTAAAAACCAAAAATAGGATTCCGGAACAAAACCCGCAAGAAAACTTGAAAATTTCAAGGCAAAGTCACCCCTCGACTGGAAAATATAAAACCTTGAATATCTCGGAAACGGAGGCAGCTAGAGGGTCCAAACTTGCACTTTTTCAAATGGCTGTAACTCGAAAACTACGGCAGCTAGAGAGTTGATTTTGGTCTAAAAATGCAGCTTGTACCATGCCCTAAAAACCAAAAATAGGATTCCGGAACAAAACCCGCAAGAAAACTTGAAAATTTCAAGGCAAAGTCACCCCTCGACTGGAAAATATAAAACCTTGAATATCTCGGAAACGGAGGCAGCTAGAGGGTCCAAACTTGCACTTTTTCAAATGGCTGTAACTCGAAAACTACGGCAGCTAGAGAGTTGATTTTGGTCTAAAAATGCAGCTTGTACCATGCCCTAAAAACCAAAAATAGGATTCCGGAACAAAACCCGCAAGAAAACTTTAAAATTTCAAGGCAAAGTCACCCCTCGACTGGAAAATATAAAACCTTGAATATCTCGGAAACGGAGGCAGCTAGAGGGTCCAAACTTGCACTTTTTCAAATGGCTGTAACTCGAAAACTACGGCAGCTAGCGAGTTGATTTTGGTCTAAAAATGCAGCTTGTACCATGCCCTAAAAACCAAAAATAGGATTCCGGAACAAAACCCGCAAGAAAACTTGAAAATTTCAAGGCAAAGTCACCCCTCGACTGGAAAATATAAAACCTTGAATATCTCGGAAACGGAGGCAGCTAGAGGGTCCAAACTTGCACTTTTTCAAATGGCTGTAACTCGAAAACTACGGCAGCTAGAGAGTTGATTTTGGTCTAAAAATGCAGCTTGTACCATGCCCTAAAAACCAAAAATAGGATTCCGGAACAAAACCCGCAAGAAAACTTGAAAATTTCAAGGCAAAGTCACCCCTCGACTGGAAAATATAAAACCTTGAATATCTCGGAAACGGAGGCAGCTAGAGGGTCCAAACTTGCACTTTTTCAAATGGCTGTAACTCGAAAACTACGGCAGCTAGAGAGTTGATTTTGGTCTAAAAATGCAGCTTGTACCATGCCCTAAAAACCAAAAATAGGATTCCGGAACAAAACCCGCAAGAAAACTTGAAAATTTCAAGGCAAAGTCACCCCTCGACTGGAAAATATAAAACCTTGAATATCTCGGAAACGGAGGCAGCTAGAGGGTCCAAACTTGCACTTTTTCAAATGGCTGTAACTCGAAAACTACGGCAGCTAGAGAGTTGATTTTGGTCTAAAAATGCAGCTTGTACCATGCCCTAAAAACCAAAAATAGGATTCCGGAACAAAACCCGCAAGAAAACTTGAAAATTTCAAGGCAAAGTCACCCCTCGACTGGAAAATATAAAACCTTGAATATCTCGGAAACGGAGGCAGCTAGAGGGTCCAAACTTGCACTTTTTTAAATGGCCCTACCTCGAAAACTGCGGCAGCTAGAGAGTTGATTTGGGTCTTCAAATGCTGCTTGTACCATGCCCTAAAAACCAAAAATAGGATTCCGGAACAAAACCCGCAAGAAAACTTGAAAATTTCAAGGCAAAGTCACCCCTCGACTGGAAAATATAAAACCTTGAATATCTCGGAAACGGAGGCAGCTAGAGGGTCCAAACTTGCACTTTTTCAAATGGCTGTAACTCGAAAACTACGGCAGCTAGAGAGTTGATTTTGGTCTAAAAATGCAGCTTGTACCATGCCCTAAAAACCAAAAATAGGATTCCGGAACAAAACCCGCAAGAAAACTTGAAAATTTCAAGGCAAAGTCACCCCTCGACTGGAAAATATAAAACCTTGAATATCTCGGAAACGGAGGCAGCTAGAGGGTCCAAACTTGCACTTTTTCAAATGGCTGTAACTCGAAAACTACGGCAGCTAGAGAGTTGATTTTGGTCTAAAAATGCAGCTTGTGCCATGCCCTAAAAACCAAAAATAGGATTCCGGAACAAAACCCGCAAGAAAACTTGAAAATTTCAAGGCAAAGTCACCCCTCGACTGGAAAATATAAAACCTTGAATATCTCGGAAACGGAGGCAGCTAGAGGGTCCAAACTTGCACTTTTTCAAATGGCTGTAACTCGAAAAATACGGCAGCTAGCGAGTTGATTTTGGTCTAAAAATGCAGCTTGTACCATGCCCTAAAAACCAAAAATAGGATTCCGGAACAAAACCCGCAAGAAAACTTGAAAATTTCAAGGCAAAGTCACCCCTCGACTGGAAAATATAAAACCTTGAATATCTCGGAAACGGAGGCAGCTAGAGGGTCCAAACTTGCACTTTTTCAAATGGCTGTAACTCGAAAACTACGGCAGCTAGAGAGTTGATTTTGGTCTAAAAATGCAGCTTGTACCATGCCCTAAAAACCAAAAATAGGATTCCGGAACAAAACCCGCAAGAAAACTTGAAAATTTCAAGGCAAAGTCACCCCTCGACTGGAAAAAATAAAACCTTGAATATCTCGGAAACGGAGGCAGCTAGAGGGTCCAAACTTGCACTTTTTCAAATGGCCCTACCTCGAAAACTGCGGCAGCTAGAGAGTTGATTTGGGTCTTCAAATGCTGCTTGTACCATGCCCTAAAAGCCAAAAATAGGATTCCGGAACAAAACCCGCAAGAAAACTTGAAAATTTCAAGGCAAAGTCACCCCTCGACTGGAAAATATAAAACCTTGAATATCTCGGAAACGGAGGCAGCTAGAGGGTCCAAACTTGCACTTTTTCAAATGGCTGTAACTCGAAAACTACGGCAGCTAGAGAGTTGATTTTGGTCTAAAAATGCAGCTTGTACCATGCCCTAAAAACCAAAAATAGGATTCCGGAACAAAACCCGCAAGAAAACTTGAAAATTTCAAGGCAAAGTCACCCCTCGACTGGAAAATATAAAACCTTGAATATCTCGGAAACGGAGGCAGCTAGAGGGTCCAAACTTGCACTTTTTCAAATGGCCCTACCTCGAAAACTGCGGCAGCTAGAGAGTTGATTTGGGTCTTCAAATGCTGCTTGTACCATGCCCTAAAAACCAAAAATAGGATTCCGGAACAAAACCCGCAAGAAAACTTGAAAATTTCAAGGCAAAGTCACCCCTCGACTGGAAAATATAAAACCTTGAATATCTCGGAAACGGAGGCAGCTAGAGGGTCCAAACTTGCACTTTTTCAAATGGCTGTAACTCGAAAACTACGGCAGCTAGAGAGTTGATTTTGGTCTAAAAATGCAGCTTGTACCATGCCCTAAAAACCAAAAATAGGATTCCGGAACAAAACCCGCAAGAAAACTTGAAAATTTCAAGGCAAAGTCACCCCTCGACTGGAAAATATAAAACCTTGAATATCTCGGAAACGGAGGCAGCTAGAGGGTCCAAACTTGCACTTTTTCAAATGGCTGTAACTCGAAAACTACGGCAGCTAGAGAGTTGATTTTGGTCTAAAAATGCAGCTTGTACCATGCCCTAAAAACCAAAAATAGGATTCCGGAACAAAACCCGCAAGAAAACTTGAAAATTTCAAGGCAAAGTCACCCCTCGACTGGAAAATATAAAACCTTGAATATCTCGGAAACGGAGGCAGCTAGAGGGTCCAAACTTGCACTTTTTCAAATGGCTGTAACTCGAAAACTACGGCAGCTAGCGAGTTGATTTTGGTCTAAAAATGCAGCTTGTACCATGCCCTAAAAACCAAAAATAGGATTCCGGAACAAAACCCGCAAGAAAACTTGAAAATTTCAAGGCAAAGTCACCCCTCGACTGGAAAATATAAAACCTTGAATATCTCGGAAACGGAGGCAGCTAGAGGGTCCAAACTTGCACTTTTTCAAATGGCTGTAACTCGAAAACTACGGCAGCTAGAGAGTTGATTTTGGTCTAAAAATGCAGCTTGTACCATGCCCTAAAAACCAAAAATAGGATTCCGGAACAAAACCCGCAAGAAAACTTGAAAATTTCAAGGCAAAGTCACCCCTCGACTGGAAAATATAAAACCTTGAATATCTCGGAAACGGAGGCAGCTAGAGGGTCCAAACTTGCACTTTTTCAAATGGCTGTAACTCGAAAACTACGGCAGCTAGAGAGTTGATTTTGGTCTAAAAATGCAGCTTGTACCATGCCCTAAAAACCAAAAATAGGATTCCGGAACAAAACCCGCAAGAAAACTTGAAAATTTCAAGGCAAAGTCACCCCTCGACTGGAAAATATAAAACCTTGAATATCTCGGAAACGGAGGCAGCTAGAGGGTCCAAACTTGCACTTTTTCAAATGGCTGTAACTCGAAAAATACGGCAGCTAGCGAGTTGATTTTGGTCTAAAAATGCTGCTTGTACCATGCCCTAAAAACCAAAAATAGGATTCCGGAACAAAACCCGCAAGAAAACTTGAAAATTTCAAGGCAAAGTCACCCCTCGACTGGAAAATATAAAACCTTGAATATCTCGGAAACGGAGGCAGCTAGAGGGTCCAAACTTGCACTTTTTCAAATGGCTGTAACTCGAAAACTACGGCAGCTAGAGAGTTGATTTTGGTCTAAAAATGCAGCTTGTACCATGCCCTAAAAACCAAAAATAGGATTCCGGAACAAAACCCGCAAGAAAACTTGAAAATTTCAAGGCAAAGTCACCCCTCGACTGGAAAATATAAAACCTTGAATATCTCGGAAACGGAGGCAGCTAGAGGGTCCAAACTTGCACTTTTTCAAATGGCTGTAACTCGAAAAATACGGCAGCTAGCGAGTTGATTTTGGTCTAAAAATGCTGCTTGTACCATGCCCTAAAAACCAAAAATAGGATTCCGGAACAAAACCCGCAAGAAAACTTGAAAATTTCAAGGCAAAGTCACCCCTCGACTGGAAAATATAAAACCTTGAATATCTCGGAAACGGAGGCAGCTAGAGGGTCCAAACTTGCACTTTTTCAAATGGCTGTAACTCGAAAACTACGGCAGCTAGAGAGTTGATTTTGGTCTAAAAATGCAGCTTGTACCATGCCCTAAAAACCAAAAATAGGATTCCGGAACAAAACCCGCAAGAAAACTTGAAAATTTCAAGGCAAAGTCACCCCTCGACTGGAAAATATAAAACCTTGAATATCTCGGAAACGGAGGCAGCTAGAGGGTCCAAACTTGCACTTTTTCAAATGGCTGTAACTCGAAAAATACGGCAGCTAGCGAGTTGATTTTGGTCTAAAAATGCTGCTTGTACCATGCCCTAAAAACCAAAAATAGGATTCCGGAACAAAACCCGCAAGAAAACTTGAAAATTTCAAGGCAAAGTCACCCCTCGACTGGAAAATATAAAACCTTGAATATCTCGGAAACGGAGGCAGCTAGAGGGTCCAAACTTGCACTTTTTCAAATGGCTGTAACTCGAAAACTACGGCAGCTAGAGAGTTGATTTTGGTCTAAAAATGCAGCTTGTACCATGCCCTAAAAACCAAAAATAGGATTCCGGAACAAAACCCGCAAGAAAACTTGAAAATTTCAAGGCAAAGTCACCCCTCGACTGGAAAATATAAAACCTTGAATATCTCGGAAACGGAGGCAGCTAGAGGGTCCAAACTTGCACTTTTTCAAATGGCTGTAACTCGAAAAATACGGCAGCTAGCGAGTTGATTTTGGTCTAAAAATGCTGCTTGTACCATGCCCTAAAAACCAAAAATAGGATTCCGGAACAAAACCCGCAAGAAAACTTGAAAATTTCAAGGCAAAGTCACCCCTCGACTGGAAAATATAAAACCTTGAATATCTCGGAAACGGAGGCAGCTAGAGGGTCCAAACTTGCACTTTTTCAAATGGCTGTAACTCGAAAACTACGGCAGCTAGAGAGTTGATTTTGGTCTAAAAATGCAGCTTGTACCATGCCCTAAAAACCAAAAATAGGATTCCGGAACAAAACCCGCAAGAAAACTTGAAAATTTCAAGGCAAAGTCACCCCTCGACTGGAAAATATAAAACCTTGAATATCTCGGAAACGGAGGCAGCTAGAGGGTCCAAACTTGCACTTTTTCAAATGGCTGTAACTCGAAAACTACGGCAGCTAGAGAGTTGATTTTGGTCTAAAAATGCAGCTTGTACCATGCCCTAAAAACCAAAAATAGGATTCCGGAACAAAACCCGCAAGAAAACTTGAAAATTTCAAGGCAAAGTCACCCCTCGACTGGAAAATATAAAACCTTGAATATCTCGGAAACGGAGGCAGCTAGAGGGTCCAAACTTGCACTTTTTCAAATGGCTGTAACTCGAAAACTACGGCAGCTAGAGAGTTGATTTTGGTCTAAAAATGCAGCTTGTACCATGCCCTAAAAACCAAAAATAGGATTCCGGAACAAAACCCGCAAGAAAACTTGAAAATTTCAAGGCAAAGTCACCCCTCGACTGGAAAATATAAAACCTTGAATATCTCGGAAACGGAGGCAGCTAGAGGGTCCAAACTTGCACTTTTTCAAATGGCTGTAACTCGAAAACTACGGCAGCTAGCGAGTTGATTTTGGTCTAAAAATGCTGCTTGTACCATGCCCTAAAAACCAAAAATAGGATTCCGGAACAAAACCCGCAAGAAAACTTGAAAATTTCAAGGCAAAGTCACCCCTCGACTGGAAAATATAAAACCTTGAATATCTCGGAAACGGAGGCAGCTAGAGGGTCCAAACTTGCACTTTTTCAAATGGCTGTAACTCGAAAACTACGGCAGCTAGAGAGTTGATTTTGGTCTAAAAATGCAGCTTGTACCATGCCCTAAAAACCAAAAATAGGATTCCGGAACAAAACCCGCAAGAAAACTTGAAAATTTCAAGGCAAAGTCACCCCTCGACTGGAAAATATAAAACCTTGAATATCTCGGAAACGGAGGCAGCTAGAGGGTCCAAACTTGCACTTTTTCAAATGGCTGTAACTCGAAAACTACGGCAGCTAGCGAGTTGATTTTGGTCTAAAAATGCAGCTTGTACCATGCCCTAAAAACCAAAAATAGGATTCCGGAACAAAACCCGCAAGAAAACTTGAAAATTTCAAGGCAAAGTCACCCCTCGACTGGAAAATATAAAACCTTGAATATCTCGGAAACGGAGGCAGCTAGAGGGTCCAAACTTGCACTTTTTCAAATGGCTGTAACTCGAAAACTACGGCAGCTAGAGAGTTGATTTTGGTCTAAAAATGCAGCTTGTACCATGCCCTAAAAACCGAAAATAGGATTCCGGAACAAAACCCGCAAGAAAACTTGAAAATTTCAAGGCAAAGTCACCCCTCGACTGGAAAATATAAAACCTTGAATATCTCGGAAACGGAGGCAGCTAGAGGGTCCAAACTTGCACTTTTTCAAATGGCTGTAACTCGAAAACTACGGCAGCTAGAGAGTTGATTTTGGTCTAAAAATGCAGCTTGTACCATGCCCTAAAAACCAAAAATAGGATTCCGGAACAAAACCCGCAAGAAAACTTGAAAATTTCAAGGCAAAGTCACCCCTCGACTGGAAAATATAAAACCTTGAATATCTCGGAAACGGAGGCAGCTAGAGGGTCCAAACTTGCACTTTTTCAAATGGCTGTAACTCGAAAACTACGGCAGCTAGAGAGTTGATTTTGGTCTAAAAATGCAGCTTGTACCATGCCCTAAAAACCAAAAATAGGATTCCGGAACAAAACCCGCAAGAAAACTTGAAAATTTCAAGGCAAAGTCACCCCTCGACTGGAAAATATAAAACCTTGAATATCTCGGAAACGGAGGCAGCTAGAGGGTCCAAACTTGCACTTTTTCAAATGGCTGTAACTCGAAAACTACGGCAGCTAGAGAGTTGATTTTGGTCTAAAAATGCAGCTTGTACCATGCCCTAAAAACCAAAAATAGGATTCCGGAACAAAACCCGCAAGAAAACTTGAAAATTTCAAGGCAAAGTCACCCCTCGACTGGAAAATATAAAACCTTGAATATCTCGGAAACGGAGGCAGCTAGAGGGTCCAAACTTGCACTTTTTCAAATGGCTGTAACTCGAAAAATACGGCAGCTAGCGAGTTGATTTTGGTCTAAAAATGCTGCTTGTACCATGCCCTAAAAACCAAAAATAGGATTCCGGAACAAAACCCGCAAGAAAACTTGAAAATTTCAAGGCAAAGTCACCCCTCGACTGGAAAATATAAAACCTTGAATATCTCGGAAACGGAGGCAGCTAGAGGGTCCAAACTTGCACTTTTTCAAATGGCTGTAACTCGAAAACTACGGCAGCTAGAGAGTTGATTTTGGTCTAAAAATGCAGCTTGTACCATGCCCTAAAAACCAAAAATAGGATTCCGGAACAAAACCCGCAAGAAAACTTGAAAATTTCAAGGCAAAGTCACCCCTCGACTGGAAAATATAAAACCTTGAATATCTCGGAAACGGAGGCAGCTAGAGGGTCCAAACTTGCACTTTTTCAAATGGCTGTAACTCGAAAACTACGGCAGCTAGAGAGTTGATTTTGGTCTAAAAATGCAGCTTGTACCATGCCCTAAAAACCAAAAATAGGATTCCGGAACAAAACCCGCAAGAAAACTTGAAAATTTCAAGGCAAAGTCACCCCTCGACTGGAAAATATAAAACCTTGAATATCTCGGAAACGGAGGCAGCTAGAGGGTCCAAACTTGCACTTTTTCAAATGGCTGTAACTCGAAAACTACGGCAGCTAGAGAGTTGATTTTGGTCTAAAAATGCAGCTTGTACCATGCCCTAAAAACCAAAAATAGGATTCCGGAACAAAACCCGCAAGAAAACTTGAAAATTTCAAGGCAAAGTCACCCCTCGACTGGAAAATATAAAACCTTGAATATCTCGGAAACGGAGGCAGCTAGAGGGTCCAAACTTGCACTTTTTCAAATGGCTGTAACTCGAAAACTACGGCAGCTAGCGAGTTGATTTTGGTCTAAAAATGCTGCTTGTACCATGCCCTAAAAACCAAAAATAGGATTCCGGAACAAAACCCGCAAGAAAACTTGAAAATTTCAAGGCAAAGTCACCCCTCGACTGGAAAATATAAAACCTTGAATATCTCGGAAACGGAGGCAGCTAGAGGGTCCAAACTTGCACTTTTTCAAATGGCTGTAACTCGAAAACTACGGCAGCTAGAGAGTTGATTTTGGTCTAAAAATGCAGCTTGTACCATGCCCTAAAAACCAAAAATAGGATTCCGGAACAAAACCCGCAAGAAAACTTGAAAATTTCAAGGCAAAGTCACCCCTCGACTGGAAAATATAAAACCTTGAATATCTCGGAAACGGAGGCAGCTAGAGGGTCCAAACTTGCACTTTTTCAAATGGCTGTAACTCGAAAACTACGGCAGCTAGCGAGTTGATTTTGGTCTAAAAATGCAGCTTGTACCATGCCCTAAAAACCAAAAATAGGATTCCGGAACAAAACCCGCAAGAAAACTTGAAAATTTCAAGGCAAAGTCACCCCTCGACTGGAAAATATAAAACCTTGAATATCTCGGAAACGGAGGCAGCTAGAGGGTCCAAACTTGCACTTTTTCAAATGGCTGTAACTCGAAAACTACGGCAGCTAGAGAGTTGATTTTGGTCTAAAAATGCAGCTTGTACCATGCCCTAAAAACCGAAAATAGGATTCCGGAACAAAACCCGCAAGAAAACTTGAAAATTTCAAGGCAAAGTCACCCCTCGACTGGAAAATATAAAACCTTGAATATCTCGGAAACGGAGGCAGCTAGAGGGTCCAAACTTGCACTTTTTCAAATGGCTGTAACTCGAAAACTACGGCAGCTAGAGAGTTGATTTTGGTCTAAAAATGCAGCTTGTACCATGCCCTAAAAACCAAAAATAGGATTCCGGAACAAAACCCGCAAGAAAACTTGAAAATTTCAAGGCAAAGTCACCCCTCGACTGGAAAATATAAAACCTTGAATATCTCGGAAACGGAGGCAGCTAGAGGGTCCAAACTTGCACTTTTTCAAATGGCTGTAACTCGAAAACTACGGCAGCTAGAGAGTTGATTTTGGTCTAAAAATGCAGCTTGTACCATGCCCTAAAAACCAAAAATAGGATTCCGGAACAAAACCCGCAAGAAAACTTGAAAATTTCAAGGCAAAGTCACCCCTCGACTGGAAAATATAAAACCTTGAATATCTCGGAAACGGAGGCAGCTAGAGGGTCCAAACTTGCACTTTTTCAAATGGCTGTAACTCGAAAACTACGGCAGCTAGAGAGTTGATTTTGGTCTAAAAATGCAGCTTGTACCATGCCCTAAAAACCAAAAATAGGATTCCGGAACAAAACCCGCAAGAAAACTTGAAAATTTCAAGGCAAAGTCACCCCTCGACTGGAAAATATAAAACCTTGAATATCTCGGAAACGGAGGCAGCTAGAGGGTCCAAACTTGCACTTTTTCAAATGGCTGTAACTCGAAAACTACGGCAGCTAGAGAGTTGATTTTGGTCTAAAAATGCAGCTTGTACCATGCCCTAAAAACCAAAAATAGGATTCCGGAACAAAACCCGCAAGAAAACTTGAAAATTTCAAGGCAAAGTCACCCCTCGACTGGAAAAAATAAAACCTTGAATATCTCGGAAACGGAGGCAGCTAGAGGGTCCAAACTTGCACTTTTTCAAATGGCTGTAACTCGAAAAATACGGCAGCTAGCGAGTTGATTTTGGTCTAAAAATGCAGCTTGTACCATGCCCTAAAAACCAAAAATAGGATTCCGGAACAAAACCCGCAAGAAAACTTGAAAATTTCAAGGCAAAGTCACCCCTCGACTGGAAAATATAAAACCTTGAATATCTCGGAAACGGAGGCAGCTAGAGGGTCCAAACTTGCACTTTTTCAAATGGCTGTAACTCGAAAACTACGGCAGCTAGATAGTTGATTTGGGTCTTTAAATGCAGCTTGTACCATGCCCTAAAAACCAAAAATAGGATTCCGGAACAAAACCCGCAAGAAAACTTGAAAATTTCAAGGCAAAGTCACCCCTCGACTGGAAAATATAAAACCTTGAATATCTCGGAAACGGAGGCAGCTAGAGGGTCCAAACTTGCACTTTTTCAAATGGCCCTACCTCGAAAACTGCGGCAGCTAGAGAGTTGATTTGGGTCTTCAAATGCTGCTTGTACCATGCCCTAAAAACCAAAAATAGGATTCCGGAACAAAACCCGCAAGAAAACTTGAAAATTTCAAGGCAAAGTCACCCCTCGACTGGAAAATATAAAACCTTGAATATCTCGGAAACGGAGGCAGCTAGAGGGTCCAAACTTGCACTTTTTCAAATGGCTGTAACTCGAAAACTACGGCAGCTAGAGAGTTGATTTTGGTCTAAAAATGCAGCTTGTACCATGCCCTAAAAACCAAAAATAGGATTCCGGAACAAAACCCGCAAGAAAACTTGAAAATTTCAAGGCAAAGTCACCCCTCGACTGGAAAATATAAAACCTTGAATATCTCGGAAACGGAGGCAACTAGAGGGTCCAAACTTGCACTTTTTCAAATGGCCCTACCTCGAAAACTGCGGCAGCTAGAGAGTTGATTTGGGTCTAAAAATGCAGCTTGTACCATGCCCTAAAAACCAAAAATAGGATTCCGGAACAAAACCCGCAAGAAAACTTGAAAATTTCAAGGCAAAGTCACCCCTCGACTGGAAAATATAAAACCTTGAATATCTCGGAAACGGAGGCAGCTAGAGGGTCCAAACTTGCACTTTTTCAAATGGCCCTACCTCGAAAACTGCGGCAGCTAGAGAGTTGATTTGGGTCTTCAAATGCAGCTTGTACCATGCCCTAAAAACCAAAAATAGGATTCCGGAACAAAACCCGCAAGAAAACTTGAAAATTTCAAATTGAATATAAAACCTTGAATATCTCGGAAACGGAGGCAGCTAGAGGGTCCAAACTTGCACTTTTTCAAATGGCTGTAACTCGAAAACTACGGCAGCTAGAGAGTTGATTTTGGTCTAAAAATGCAGCTTGTACCATGCCCTAAAACCAAAAATAGGATTCCGGAACAAAACCCGCAAGAAAACTTGAAAATTTCAAGGCAAAGTCACCCCTCGACTGGAAAATATAAAACCTTGAATATCTCGGAAACGGAGGCAGCTAGAGGGTCCAAACTTGCACTTTTTCAAATGGCCCTACCTCGAAAACTGCGGCAGCTAGAGAGTTGATTTGGGTCTTCAAATGCAGCTTGTACCATGCCCTAAAAACCAAAAATAGGATTCCGGAACAAAACCCGCAAGAAAACTTGAAAATTTCAAATTGAATATAAAACCTTGAATATCTCGGAAACGGAGGCAGCTAGAGGGTCCAAACTTGCACTTTTTCAAATGGCTGTAACTCGAAAAATACGGCAGCTAGCGAGTTGATTTTGGTCTAAAAATGCTGCTTGTACCATGCCCTAAAAACCAAAAATAGGATTCCGGAACAAAACCCGCAAGAAAACTTGAAAATTTCAAGGCAAAGTCACCCCTCGACTGGAAAATATAAAACCTTGAATATCTCGGAAACGGAGGCAGCTAGAGGGTCCAAACTTGCACTTTTTCAAATGGCTGTAACTCGAAAACTACGGCAGCTAGAGAGTTGATTTTGGTCTAAAAATGCAGCTTGTACCATGCCCTAAAAACCAAAAATAGGATTCCGGAACAAAACCCGCAAGAAAACTTGAAAATTTCAAGGCAAAGTCACCCCTCGACTGGAAAATATAAAACCTTGAATATCTCGGAAACGGAGGCAGCTAGAGGGTCCAAACTTGCACTTTTTCAAATGGCTGTAACTCGAAAAATACGGCAGCTAGCGAGTTGATTTTGGTCTAAAAATGCTGCTTGTACCATGCCCTAAAAACCAAAAATAGGATTCCGGAACAAAACCCGCAAGAAAACTTGAAAATTTCAAGGCAAAGTCACCCCTCGACTGGAAAATATAAAACCTTGAATATCTCGGAAACGGAGGCAGCTAGAGGGTCCAAACTTGCACTTTTTCAAATGGCTGTAACTCGAAAACTACGGCAGCTAGAGAGTTGATTTTGGTCTAAAAATGCAGCTTGTACCATGCCCTAAAAACCAAAAATAGGATTCCGGAACAAAACCCGCAAGAAAACTTGAAAATTTCAAGGCAAAGTCACCCCTCGACTGGAAAATATAAAACCTTGAATATCTCGGAAACGGAGGCAGCTAGAGGGTCCAAACTTGCACTTTTTCAAATGGCTGTAACTCGAAAACTACGGCAGCTAGAGAGTTGATTTTGGTCTAAAAATGCAGCTTGTACCATGCCCTAAAAACCAAAAATAGGATTCCGGAACAAAACCCGCAAGAAAACTTGAAAATTTCAAGGCAAAGTCACCCCTCGACTGGAAAATATAAAACCTTGAATATCTCGGAAACGGAGGCAGCTAGAGGGTCCAAACTTGCACTTTTTCAAATGGCTGTAACTCGAAAACTACGGCAGCTAGAGAGTTGATTTTGGTCTAAAAATGCAGCTTGTACCATGCCCTAAAAACCAAAAATAGGATTCCGGAACAAAACCCGCAAGAAAACTTGAAAATTTCAAGGCAAAGTCACCCCTCGACTGGAAAATATAAAACCTTGAATATCTCGGAAACGGAGGCAGCTAGAGGGTCCAAACTTGCACTTTTTCAAATGGCTGTAACTCGAAAACTACGGCAGCTAGCGAGTTGATTTTGGTCTAAAAATGCTGCTTGTACCATGCCCTAAAAACCAAAAATAGGATTCCGGAACAAAACCCGCAAGAAAACTTGAAAATTTCAAGGCAAAGTCACCCCTCGACTGGAAAATATAAAACCTTGAATATCTCGGAAACGGAGGCAGCTAGAGGGTCCAAACTTGCACTTTTTCAAATGGCTGTAACTCGAAAACTACGGCAGCTAGAGAGTTGATTTTGGTCTAAAAATGCAGCTTGTACCATGCCCTAAAAACCAAAAATAGGATTCCGGAACAAAACCCGCAAGAAAACTTGAAAATTTCAAGGCAAAGTCACCCCTCGACTGGAAAATATAAAACCTTGAATATCTCGGAAACGGAGGCAGCTAGAGGGTCCAAACTTGCACTTTTTCAAATGGCTGTAACTCGAAAACTACGGCAGCTAGCGAGTTGATTTTGGTCTAAAAATGCAGCTTGTACCATGCCCTAAAAACCAAAAATAGGATTCCGGAACAAAACCCGCAAGAAAACTTGAAAATTTCAAGGCAAAGTCACCCCTCGACTGGAAAATATAAAACCTTGAATATCTCGGAAACGGAGGCAGCTAGAGGGTCCAAACTTGCACTTTTTCAAATGGCTGTAACTCGAAAACTACGGCAGCTAGAGAGTTGATTTTGGTCTAAAAATGCAGCTTGTACCATGCCCTAAAAACCGAAAATAGGATTCCGGAACAAAACCCGCAAGAAAACTTGAAAATTTCAAGGCAAAGTCACCCCTCGACTGGAAAATATAAAACCTTGAATATCTCGGAAACGGAGGCAGCTAGAGGGTCCAAACTTGCACTTTTTCAAATGGCTGTAACTCGAAAACTACGGCAGCTAGAGAGTTGATTTTGGTCTAAAAATGCAGCTTGTACCATGCCCTAAAAACCAAAAATAGGATTCCGGAACAAAACCCGCAAGAAAACTTGAAAATTTCAAGGCAAAGTCACCCCTCGACTGGAAAATATAAAACCTTGAATATCTCGGAAACGGAGGCAGCTAGAGGGTCCAAACTTGCACTTTTTCAAATGGCTGTAACTCGAAAACTACGGCAGCTAGAGAGTTGATTTTGGTCTAAAAATGCAGCTTGTACCATGCCCTAAAAACCAAAAATAGGATTCCGGAACAAAACCCGCAAGAAAACTTGAAAATTTCAAGGCAAAGTCACCCCTCGACTGGAAAATATAAAACCTTGAATATCTCGGAAACGGAGGCAGCTAGAGGGTCCAAACTTGCACTTTTTTAAATGGCCCTACCTCGAAAACTGCGGCAGCTAGAGAGTTGATTTGGGTCTTCAAATGCTGCTTGTACCATGCCCTAAAAACCAAAAATAGGATTCCGGAACAAAACCCGCAAGAAAACTTGAAAATTTCAAGGCAAAGTCACCCCTCGACTGGAAAATATAAAACCTTGAATATCTCGGAAACGGAGGCAGCTAGAGGGTCCAAACTTGCACTTTTTCAAATGGCTGTAACTCGAAAACTACGGCAGCTAGAGAGTTGATTTTGGTCTAAAAATGCAGCTTGTACCATGCCCTAAAAACCAAAAATAGGATTCCGGAACAAAACCCGCAAGAAAACTTGAAAATTTCAAGGCAAAGTCACCCCTCGACTGGAAAAAATAAAACCTTGAATATCTCGGAAACGGAGGCAGCTAGAGGGTCCAAACTTGCACTTTTTCAAATGGCTGTAACTCGAAAAATACGGCAGCTAGCGAGTTGATTTTGGTCTAAAAATGCAGCTTGTACCATGCCCTAAAAACCAAAAATAGGATTCCGGAACAAAACCCGCAAGAAAACTTGAAAATTTCAAGGCAAAGTCACCCCTCGACTGGAAAATATAAAACCTTGAATATCTCGGAAACGGAGGCAGCTAGAGGGTCCAAACTTGCACTTTTTCAAATGGCTGTAACTCGAAAACTACGGCAGCTAGAGAGTTGATTTGGGTCTTCAAATGCAGCTTGTACCATGCCCTAAAAACCAAAAATAGGATTCCGGAACAAAACCCGCAAGAAAACTTGAAAATTTCAAGGCAAAGTCACCCCTCGACTGGAAAATATAAAACCTTGAATATCTCGGAAACGGAGGCAGCTAGAGGGTCCAAACTTGCACTTTTTCAAATGGCCCTACCTCGAAAACTGCGGCAGCTAGAGAGTTGATTTGGGTCTTCAAATGCTGCTTGTACCATGCCCTAAAAACCAAAAATAGGATTCCGGAACAAAACCCGCAAGAAAACTTGAAAATTTCAAGGCAAAGTCACCCCTCGACTGGAAAATATAAAACCTTGAATATCTCGGAAACGGAGGCAGCTAGAGGGTCCAAACTTGCACTTTTTCAAATGGCTGTAACTCGAAAACTACGGCAGCTAGAGAGTTGATTTTGGTCTAAAAATGCAGCTTGTACCATGCCCTAAAAACCAAAAATAGGATTCCGGAACAAAACCCGCAAGAAAACTTGAAAATTTCAAGGCAAAGTCACCCCTCGACTGGAAAATATAAAACCTTGAATATCTCGGAAACGGAGGCAACTAGAGGGTCCAAACTTGCACTTTTTCAAATGGCCCTACCTCGAAAACTGCGGCAGCTAGAGAGTTGATTTGGGTCTAAAAATGCAGCTTGTACCATGCCCTAAAAACCAAAAATAGGATTCCGGAACAAAACCCGCAAGAAAACTTGAAAATTTCAAGGCAAAGTCACCCCTCGACTGGAAAATATAAAACCTTGAATATCTCGGAAACGGAGGCAGCTAGAGGGTCCAAACTTGCACTTTTTCAAATGGCCCTACCTCGAAAACTGCGGCAGCTAGAGAGTTGATTTGGGTCTTCAAATGCAGCTTGTACCATGCCCTAAAAACCAAAAATAGGATTCCGGAACAAAACCCGCAAGAAAACTTGAAAATTTCAAATTGAATATAAAACCTTGAATATCTCGGAAACGGAGGCAGCTAGAGGGTCCAAACTTGCACTTTTTCAAATGGCTGTAACTCGAAAACTACGGCAGCTAGAGAGTTGATTTTGGTCTAAAAATGCAGCTTGTACCATGCCCTAAAACCAAAAATAGGATTCCGGAACAAAACCCGCAAGAAAACTTGAAAATTTCAAGGCAAAGTCACCCCTCGACTGGAAAATATAAAACCTTGAATATCTCGGAAACGGAGGCAGCTAGAGGGTCCAAACTTGCACTTTTTCAAATGGCTGTAACTCGAAAACTACGGCAGCTAGAGAGTTGATTTTGGTCTAAAAATGCAGCTTGTACCATGCCCTAAAAACCAAAAATAGGATTCCGGAACAAAACCCGCAAGAAAACTTGAAAATTTCAAGGCAAAGTCACCCCTCGACTGGAAAATATAAAACCTTGAATATCTCGGAAACGGAGGCAGCTAGAGGGTCCAAACTTGCACTTTTTCAAATGGCCCTACCTCGAAAACTGCGGCAGCTAGAGAGTTGATTTGGGTCTTCAAATGCTGCTTGTACCATGCCCTAAAAACCAAAAATAGGATTCCGGAACAAAACCCGCAAGAAAACTTGAAAATTTCGAGGCAAAGTCACCCCTCGACTGGAAAATATAAAACCTTGAATATCTCGGAAACGGAGGCAGCTAGAGGGTCCAAACTTGCACTTTTTCAAATGGCTGTAACTCGAAAACTACGGCAGCTAGAGAGTTGATTTTGGTCTAAAAATGCAGCTTGTACCATGCCCTAAAAACCAAAAATAGGATTCCGGAACAAAACCCGCAAGAAAACTTGAAAATTTCAAGGCAAAGTCACCCCTCGACTGGAAAATATAAAACCTTGAATATCTCGGAAACGAAGGCAGCTAGAGGGTCCAAACTTGCACTTTTTCAAATGGCCCTACCTCGAAAACTGCGGCAGCTAGAGAGTTGATTTGGGTCTTCAAATGCAGCTTGTACCATGCCCTAAAAACCAAAAATAGGATTCCGGAACAAAACCCGCAAGAAAACTTGAAAATTTCAAGGCAAAGTCACCCCTCGACTGGAAAATATAAAACCTTGAATATCTCGGAAACGGAGGCAGCTAGAGGGTCCAAACTTGCACTTTTTCAAATGGCCCTACTTCGACAACTACGGCAGCTAGAGAGTTGATTTTGGTCTAAAAATGCAGCTTGTACCATGCCCTAAAAACCAAAAATAGGATTCCGGAACAAAACCCGCAAGAAAACTTGAAAATTTCAAGGCAAAGTCACCCCTCGACTGGAAAATATAAAACCTTGAATATCTCGGAAACGGAGGCAGCTAGAGGGTCCAAACTTGCACTTTTTCAAATGGCTGTAACTCGAAAACTACGGCAGCTAGAGAGTTGATTTTGGTCTAAAAATGCAGCTTGTACCATGCCCTAAAAACCAAAAATAGGATTCCGGAACAAAACCCGCAAGAAAACTTGAAAATTTCAAGGCAAAGTCACCCCTCGACTGGAAAATATAAAACCTTGAATATCTCGGAAACGGAGGCAGCTAGAGGGTCCAAACTTGCACTTTTTCAAATGGCTGTAACTCGAAAACTACGGCAGCTAGCGAGTTGATTTTGGTCTAAAAATGCAGCTTGTACCATGCCCTAAAAACCAAAAATAGGATTCCGGAACAAAACCCGCAAGAAAACTTGAAAATTTCAAGGCAAAGTCACCCCTCGACTGGAAAATATAAAACCTTGAATATCTCGGAAACGGAGGCAGCTAGAGGGTCCAAACTTGCACTTTTTCAAATGGCTGTAACTCGAAAACTACGGCAGCTAGAGAGTTGATTTTGGTCTAAAAATGCAGCTTGTACCATGCCCTAAAAACCGAAAATAGGATTCCGGAACAAAACCCGCAAGAAAACTTGAAAATTTCAAGGCAAAGTCACCCCTCGACTGGAAAATATAAAACCTTGAATATCTCGGAAACGGAGGCAGCTAGAGGGTCCAAACTTGCACTTTTTCAAATGGCTGTAACTCGAAAACTACGGCAGCTAGAGAGTTGATTTTGGTCTAAAAATGCAGCTTGTACCATGCCCTAAAAACCAAAAATAGGATTCCGGAACAAAACCCGCAAGAAAACTTGAAAATTTCAAGGCAAAGTCACCCCTCGACTGGAAAATATAAAACCTTGAATATCTCGGAAACGGAGGCAGCTAGAGGGTCCAAACTTGCACTTTTTCAAATGGCTGTAACTCGAAAACTACGGCAGCTAGAGAGTTGATTTTGGTCTAAAAATGCAGCTTGTACCATGCCCTAAAAACCAAAAATAGGATTCCGGAACAAAACCCGCAAGAAAACTTGAAAATTTCAAGGCAAAGTCACCCCTCGACTGGAAAATATAAAACCTTGAATATCTCGGAAACGGAGGCAGCTAGAGGGTCCAAACTTGCACTTTTTTAAATGGCCCTACCTCGAAAACTGCGGCAGCTAGAGAGTTGATTTGGGTCTTCAAATGCTGCTTGTACCATGCCCTAAAAACCAAAAATAGGATTCCGGAACAAAACCCGCAAGAAAACTTGAAAATTTCAAGGCAAAGTCACCCCTCGACTGGAAAATATAAAACCTTGAATATCTCGGAAACGGAGGCAGCTAGAGGGTCCAAACTTGCACTTTTTCAAATGGCTGTAACTCGAAAACTACGGCAGCTAGAGAGTTGATTTTGGTCTAAAAATGCAGCTTGTACCATGCCCTAAAAACCAAAAATAGGATTCCGGAACAAAACCCGCAAGAAAACTTGAAAATTTCAAGGCAAAGTCACCCCTCGACTGGAAAAAATAAAACCTTGAATATCTCGGAAACGGAGGCAGCTAGAGGGTCCAAACTTGCACTTTTTCAAATGGCTGTAACTCGAAAAATACGGCAGCTAGCGAGTTGATTTTGGTCTAAAAATGCAGCTTGTACCATGCCCTAAAAACCAAAAATAGGATTCCGGAACAAAACCCGCAAGAAAACTTGAAAATTTCAAGGCAAAGTCACCCCTCGACTGGAAAATATAAAACCTTGAATATCTCGGAAACGGAGGCAGCTAGAGGGTCCAAACTTGCACTTTTTCAAATGGCTGTAACTCGAAAACTACGGCAGCTAGAGAGTTGATTTTGGTCTAAAAATGCAGCTTGTACCATGCCCTAAAAACCAAAAATAGGATTCCGGAACAAAACCCGCAAGAAAACTTGAAAATTTCAAGGCAAAGTCACCCCTCGACTGGAAAATATAAAACCTTGAATATCTCGGAAACGGAGGCAGCTAGAGGGTCCAAACTTGCACTTTTTCAAATGGCCCTACCTCGAAAACTGCGGCAGCTAGAGAGTTGATTTGGGTCTTCAAATGCTGCTTGTACCATGCCCTAAAAACCAAAAATAGGATTCCGGAACAAAACCCGCAAGAAAACTTGAAAATTTCAAGGCAAAGTCACCCCTCGACTGGAAAATATAAAACCTTGAATATCTCGGAAACGGAGGCAGCTAGAGGGTCCAAACTTGCACTTTTTCAAATGGCTGTAACTCGAAAACTACGGCAGCTAGAGAGTTGATTTTGGTCTAAAAATGCAGCTTGTACCATGCCCTAAAAACCAAAAATAGGATTCCGGAACAAAACCCGCAAGAAAACTTGAAAATTTCAAGGCAAAGTCACCCCTCGACTGGAAAATATAAAACCTTGAATATCTCGGAAACGGAGGCAACTAGAGGGTCCAAACTTGCACTTTTTCAAATGGCCCTACCTCGAAAACTGCGGCAGCTAGAGAGTTGATTTGGGTCTTCAAATGCAGCTTGTACCATGCCCTAAAAACCAAAAATAGGATTCCGGAACAAAACCCGCAAGAAAACTTGAAAATTTCAAGGCAAAGTCACCCCTCGACTGGAAAAAATAAAACCTTGAATATCTCGGAAACGGAGGCAGCTAGAGGGTCCAAACTTGCACTTTTTCAAATGGCTGTAACTCGAAAAATACGGCAGCTAGCGAGTTGATTTTGGTCTAAAAATGCAGCTTGTACCATGCCCTAAAAACCGAAAATAGGATTCCGGAACAAAACCCGCAAGAAAACTTGAAAATTTCAAGGCAAAGTCACCCCTCGACTGGAAAATATAAAACCTTGAATATCTCGGAAACGGAGGCAGCTAGAGGGTCCAAACTTGCACTTTTTCAAATGGCTGTAACTCGAAAACTACGGCAGCTAGAGAGTTGATTTTGGTCTAAAAATGCAGCTTGTACCATGCCCTAAAAACCAAAAATAGGATTCCGGAACAAAACCCGCAAGAAAACTTGAAAATTTCAAGGCAAAGTCACCCCTCGACTGGAAAATATAAAACCTTGAATATCTCGGAAACGGAGGCAGCTAGAGGGTCCAAACTTGCACTTTTTCAAATGGCCCTACCTCGAAAACTGCGGCAGCTAGAGAGTTGATTTGGGTCTTCAAATGCTGCTTGTACCATGCCCTAAAAACCAAAAATAGGATTCCGGAACAAAACCCGCAAGAAAACTTGAAAATTTCAAGGCAAAGTCACCCCTCGACTGGAAAATATAAAACCTTGAATATCTCGGAAACGGAGGCAGCTAGAGGGTCCAAACTTGCACTTTTTCAAATGGCTGTAACTCGAAAAATACGGCAGCTAGCGAGTTGATTTTGGTCTAAAAATGCAGCTTGTACCATGCCCTAAAAACCAAAAATAGGATTCCGGAACAAAACCCGCAAGAAAACTTGAAAATTTCAAGGCAAAGTCACCCCTCGACTGGAAAATATAAAACCTTGAATATCTCGGAAACGGAGGCAGCTAGAGGGTCCAAACTTGCACTTTTTCAAATGGCCCTACCTCGAAAACTGCGGCAGCTAGAGAGTTGATTTGGGTCTTCAAATGCTGCTTGTACCATGCCCTAAAAACCAAAAATAGGATTCCGGAACAAAACCCGCAAGAAAACTTGAAAATTTCAAGGCAAAGTCACCCCTCGACTGGAAAATATAAAACCTTGAATATCTCGGAAACGGAGGCAGCTAGAGGGTCCAAACTTGCACTTTTTCAAATGGCTGTAACTCGAAAACTACGGCAGCTAGAGAGTTGATTTTGGTCTAAAAATGCAGCTTGTACCATGCCCTAAAAACCAAAAATAGGATTCCGGAACAAAACCCGCAAGAAAACTTGAAAATTTCAAGGCAAAGTCACCCCTCGACTGGAAAATATAAAACCTTGAATATCTCGGAAACGGAGGCAGCTAGAGGGTCCAAACTTGCACTTTTTCAAATGGCCCTACCTCGAAAACTGCGGCAGCTAGAGAGTTGATTTGGGTCTTCAAATGCTGCTTGTACCATGCCCTAAAAACCAAAAATAGGATTCCGGAACAAAACCCGCAAGAAAACTTGAAAATTTCAAGGCAAAGTCACCCCTCGACTGGAAAATATAAAACCTTGAATATCTCGGAAACGGAGGCAGCTAGAGGGTCCAAACTTGCACTTTTTCAAATGGCTGTAACTCGAAAACTACGGCAGCTAGAGAGTTGATTTTGGTCTAAAAATGCAGCTTGTACCATGCCCTAAAAACCAAAAATAGGATTCCGGAACAAAACCCGCAAGAAAACTTGAAAATTTCAAGGCAAAGTCACCCCTCGACTGGAAAATATAAAACCTTGAATATCTCGGAAACGGAGGCAGCTAGAGGGTCCAAACTTGCACTTTTTCAAATGGCCCTACCTCGAAAACTGCGGCAGCTAGAGAGTTGATTTGGGTCTTCAAATGCTGCTTGTACCATGCCCTAAAAACCAAAAATAGGATTCCGGAACAAAACCCGCAAGAAAACTTGAAAATTTCAAGGCAAAGTCACCCCTCGACTGGAAAATATAAAACCTTGAATATCTCGGAAACGGAGGCAGCTAGAGGGTCCAAACTTGCACTTTTTCAAATGGCTGTAACTCGAAAACTACGGCAGCTAGAGAGTTGATTTTGGTCTAAAAATGCAGCTTGTACCATGCCCTAAAAACCAAAAATAGGATTCCGGAACAAAACCCGCAAGAAAACTTGAAAATTTCAAGGCAAAGTCACCCCTCGACTGGAAAATATAAAACCTTGAATATCTCGGAAACGGAGGCAGCTAGAGGGTCCAAACTTGCACTTTTTCAAATGGCTGTAACTCGAAAACTACGGCAGCTAGAGAGTTGATTTGGGTCTAAAAATGCAGCTTGTACCATGCCCTAAAAACCAAAAATAGGATTCCGGAACAAAACCCGCAAGAAAACTTGAAAATTTCAAGGCAAAGTCACCCCTCGACTGGAAAATATAAAACCTTGAATATCTCGGAAACGGAGGCAGCTAGAGGGTCCAAACTTGCACTTTTTCAAATGGCCCTACCTCGAAAACTGCGGCAGCTAGAGAGTTGATTTGGGTCTTCAAATGCAGCTTGTACCATGCCCTAAAAACCAAAAATAGGATTCCGGAACAAAACCCGCAAGAAAACTTGAAAATTTCAAATTGAATATAAAACCTTGAATATCTCGGAAACGGAGGCAGCTAGAGGGTCCAAACTTGCACTTTTTCAAATGGCTGTAACTCGAAAACTACGGCAGCTAGAGAGTTGATTTTGGTCTAAAAATGCAGCTTGTACCATGCCCTAAAACCAAAAATAGGATTCCGGAACAAAACCCGCAAGAAAACTTGAAAATTTCAAGGCAAAGTCACCCCTCGACTGGAAAATATAAAACCTTGAATATCTCGGAAACGGAGGCAGCTAGAGGGTCCAAACTTGCACTTTTTCAAATGGCCCTACCTCGAAAACTGCGGCAGCTAGAGAGTTGATTTGGGTCTTCAAATGCTGCTTGTACCATGCCCTAAAAACCAAAAATAGGATTCCGGAACAAAACCCGCAAGAAAACTTGAAAATTTCAAGGCAAAGTCACCCCTCGACTGGAAAATATAAAACCTTGAATATCTCGGAAACGGAGGCAGCTAGAGGGTCCAAACTTGCACTTTTTCAAATGGCCCTACCTCGAAAACTGCGGCAGCTAGAGAGTTGATTTGGGTCTTCAAATGCTGCTTGTACCATGCCCTAAAAACCAAAAATAGGATTCCGGAACAAAACCCGCAAGAAAACTTGAAAATTTCAAGGCAAAGTCACCCCTCGACTGGAAAATATAAAACCTTGAATATCTCGGAAACGGAGGCAGCTAGAGGGTCCAAACTTGCACTTTTTCAAATGGCCCTACCTCGAAAACTGCGGCAGCTAGAGAGTTGATTTGGGTCTTCAAATGCAGCTTGTACCATGCCCTAAAAACCAAAAATAGGATTCCGGAACAAAACCCGCAAGAAAACTTGAAAATTTCAAATTGAATATAAAACCTTGAATATCTCGGAAACGGAGGCAGCTAGAGGGTCCAAACTTGCACTTTTTCAAATGGCTGTAACTCGAAAACTACGGCAGCTAGAGAGTTGATTTTGGTCTAAAAATGCAGCTTGTACCATGCCCTAAAACCAAAAATAGGATTCCGGAACAAAACCCGCAAGAAAACTTGAAAATTTCAAGGCAAAGTCACCCCTCGACTGGAAAATATAAAACCTTGAATATCTCGGAAACGGAGGCAGCTAGAGGGTCCAAACTTGCACTTTTTCAAATGGCCCTACCTCGAAAACTGCGGCAGCTAGAGAGTTGATTTGGGTCTTCAAATGCTGCTTGTACCATGCCCTAAAAACCAAAAATAGGATTCCGGAACAAAACCCGCAAGAAAACTTGAAAATTTCAAGGCAAAGTCACCCCTCGACTGGAAAATATAAAACCTTGAATATCTCGGAAACGGAGGCAGCTAGAGGGTCCAAACTTGCACTTTTTCAAATGGCTGTAACTCGAAAACTACGGCAGCTAGAGAGTTGATTTTGGTCTAAAAATGCAGCTTGTACCATGCCCTAAAACCCAAAAATAGGATTCCGGAACAAAACCCGCAAGAAAACTTGAAAATTTCAAGGCAAAGTCACCCCTCGACTGGAAAATATAAAACCTTGAATATCTCGGAAACGAAGGCAGCTAGAGGGTCCAAACTTGCACTTTTTCAAATGGCCCTACCTCGAAAACTGCGGCATCTAGAGAGTTGATTTGGGTCTTCAAATGCAGCTTGTACCATGCCCTAAAAACCAAAAATAGGATTCCTGAACAAAACCCGCAAGAAAACTTGAAAATTTCAAGGCAAAGTCACCCCTCGACTGGAAAATATAAAACCTTGAATATCTCGGAAACGGAGGCAGCTAGAGGGTCCAAACTTGCACTTTTTCAAATGGCCCTACTTCGACAACTACGGCAGCTAGAGAGTTGATTTTGGTCTAAAAATGCAGCTTGTACCATGCCCTAAAAACCAAAAATAGGATTCCGGAACAAAACCCACAAGAAAACTTGAAAATTTCAAGGCAAAGTCACCCCTCGACTGGAAAATATAAAACCTTGAATATCTCGGAAACGGAGGCAGCTAGAGGGTCCAAACTTGCACTTTTTCAAATGGCCCTACTTCGACAACTACGGCAGCTAGAGAGTTGATTTTGGTCTAAAAATGCAGCTTGTACCATGCCCTAAAAACCAAAAATAGGATTCCGGAACAAAACCCGCAAGAAAACTTGAAAATTTCAAGGCAAAGTCACCCCTCGACTGGAAAAAATAAAACCTTGAATATCTCGGAAACGGAGGCAGCTAGAGGGTCCAAACTTGCACTTTTTCAAATGGCCCTACCTCGAAAACTGCGGCAGCTAGAGAGTTGATTTGGGTCTTCAAATGCAGCTTGTACCATGCCCTAAAAGCCAAAAATAGGATTCCGGAACAAAACCCGCAAGAAAACTTGAAAATTTCAAGGCAAAGTCACCCCTCGACTGGAAAATATAAAACCTTGAATATCTCGGAAACGGAGGCAGCTAGAGGGTCCAAACTTGCACTTTTTCAAATGGCTGTAACTCGAAAACTACGGCAGCTAGAGAGTTGATTTTGGTCTAAAAATGCAGCTTGTACCATGCCCTAAAAACCAAAAATAGGATTCCGGAACAAAACCCGCAAGAAAACTTGAAAATTTCAAGGCAAAGTCACCCCTCGACTGGAAAATATAAAACCTTGAATATCTCGGAAACGGAGGCAGCTAGAGGGTCCAAACTTGCACTTTTTCAAATGGCCCTACCTCGAAAACTGCGGCAGCTAGAGAGTTGATTTGGGTCTTCAAATGCTGCTTGTACCATGCCCTAAAAACCAAAAATAGGATTCCGGAACAAAACCCGCAAGAAAACTTGAAAATTTCAAGGCAAAGTCACCCCTCGACTGGAAAATATAAAACCTTGAATATCTCGGAAACGGAGGCAGCTAGAGGGTCCAAACTTGCACTTTTTCAAATGGCTGTAACTCGAAAACTACGGCAGCTAGAGAGTTGATTTTGGTCTAAAAATGCAGCTTGTACCATGCCCTAAAAACCAAAAATAGGATTCCGGAACAAAACCCGCAAGAAAACTTGAAAATTTCAAGGCAAAGTCACCCCTCGACTGGAAAATATAAAACCTTGAATATCTCGGAAACGGAGGCAACTAGAGGGTCCAAACTTGCACTTTTTCAAATGGCCCTACCTCGAAAACTGCGGCAGCTAGAGAGTTGATTTGGGTCTAAAAATGCAGCTTGTACCATGCCCTAAAAACCAAAAATAGGATTCCGGAACAAAACCCGCAAGAAAACTTGAAAATTTCAAGGCAAAGTCACCCCTCGACTGGAAAATATAAAACCTTGAATATCTCGGAAACGGAGGCAGCTAGAGGGTCCAAACTTGCACTTTTTCAAATGGCCCTACCTCGAAAACTGCGGCAGCTAGAGAGTTGATTTGGGTCTTCAAATGCAGCTTGTACCATGCCCTAAAAACCAAAAATAGGATTCCGGAACAAAACCCGCAAGAAAACTTGAAAATTTCAAATTGAATATAAAACCTTGAATATCTCGGAAACGGAGGCAGCTAGAGGGTCCAAACTTGCACTTTTTCAAATGGCTGTAACTCGAAAACTACGGCAGCTAGAGAGTTGATTTTGGTCTAAAAATGCAGCTTGTACCATGCCCTAAAACCAAAAATAGGATTCCGGAACAAAACCCGCAAGAAAACTTGAAAATTTCAAGGCAAAGTCACCCCTCGACTGGAAAATATAAAACCATGAATATCTCGGAAACGGAGGCAGCTAGAGGGTCCAAACTTGCACTTTTTCAAATGGCTGTAACTCGAAAACTACGGCAGCTAGAGAGTTGATTTTGGTCTAAAAATGCAGCTTGTACCATGCCCTAAAAACCAAAAATAGGATTCCGGAACAAAACCCGCAAGAAAACTTGAAAATTTCAAGGCAAAGTCACCCCTCGACTGGAAAATATAAAACCTTGAATATCTCGGAAACGGAGGCAGCTAGAGGGTCCAAACTTGCACTTTTTCAAATGGCCCTACCTCGAAAACTGCGGCAGCTAGAGAGTTGATTTGGGTCTTCAAATGCTGCTTGTACCATGCCCTAAAAACCAAAAATAGGATTCCGGAACAAAACCCGCAAGAAAACTTGAAAATTTCAAGGCAAAGTCACCCCTCGACTGGAAAATATAAAACCTTGAATATCTCGGAAACGGAGGCAGCTAGAGGGTCCAAACTTGCACTTTTTCAAATGGCTGTAACTCGAAAACTACGGCAGCTAGAGAGTTGATTTTGGTCTAAAAATGCAGCTTGTACCATGCCCTAAAAACCAAAAATAGGATTCCGGAACAAAACCCGCAAGAAAACTTGAAAATTTCAAGGCAAAGTCACCCCTCGACTGGAAAATATAAAACCTTGAATATCTCGGAAACGAAGGCAGCTAGAGGGTCCAAACTTGCACTTTTTCAAATGGCCCTACCTCGAAAACTGCGGCAGCTAGAGAGTTGATTTGGGTCTTCAAATGCAGCTTGTACCATGCCCTAAAAACCAAAAATAGGATTCCGGAACAAAACCCGCAAGAAAACTTGAAAATTTCAAGGCAAAGTCACCCCTCGACTGGAAAATATAAAACCTTGAATATCTCGGAAACGGAGGCAGCTAGAGGGTCCAAACTTGCACTTTTTCAAATGGCCCTACTTCGACAACTACGGCAGCTAGAGAGTTGATTTTGGTCTAAAAATGCAGCTTGTACCATGCCCTAAAAACCAAAAATAGGATTCCGGAACAAAACCCGCAAGAAAACTTGAAAATTTCAAGGCAAAGTCACCCCTCGACTGGAAAATATAAAACCTTGAATATCTCGGAAACGGAGGCAGCTAGAGGGTCCAAACTTGCACTTTTTCAAATGGCTGTAACTCGAAAACTACGGCAGCTAGAGAGTTGATTTTGGTCTAAAAATGCAGCTTGTACCATGCCCTAAAAACCAAAAATAGGATTCCGGAACAAAACCCGCAAGAAAACTTGAAAATTTCAAGGCAAAGTCACCCCTCGACTGGAAAATATAAAACCTTGAATATCTCGGAAACGGAGGCAGCTAGAGGGTCCAAACTTGCACTTTTTCAAATGGCCCTACCTCGAAAACTGCGGCAGCTAGAGAGTTGATTTGGGTCTTCAAATGCTGCTTGTACCATGCCCTAAAAACCAAAAATAGGATTCCGGAACAAAACCCGCAAGAAAACTTGAAAATTTCAAGGCAAAGTCACCCCTCGACTGGAAAATATAAAACCTTGAATATCTCGGAAACGGAGGCAGCTAGAGGGTCCAAACTTGCACTTTTTCAAATGGCCCTACCTCGAAAACTGCGGCAGCTAGAGAGTTGATTTGAGTCTTCAAATGCTGCTTGTACCATGCCCTAAAAACCAAAAATAGGATTCCGGAACAAAACCCGCAAGAAAACTTGAAAATTTCAAGGCAAAGTCACCCCTCGACTGGAAAATATAAAACCTTGAATATCTCGGAAACGGAGGCAGCTAGAGGGTCCAAACTTGCACTTTTTCAAATGACTGTAACTCGAAAACTACGGCAGCTAGAGAGTTGATTTTGGTCTAAAAATGCAGCTTGTACCATGCCCTAAAAACCAAAAATAGGATTCCGGAACAAAACCCGCAAGAAAACTTGAAAATTTCAAGGCAAAGTCACCCCTCGACTGGAAAATATAAAACCTTGAATATCTCGGAAACGGAGGCAGCTAGAGGGTCCAAACTTGCACTTTTTCAAATGGCCCTACCTCGAAAACTACGGCAGCTAGAGAGTTGATTTGGGTCTTCAAATGCAGCTTGTACCATGCCCTAAAAACCAAAAATAGGATTCCGGAACAAAACCCGCAAGAAAACTTGAAAATTTCAAGGCAAAGTCACCCCTCGACTGGAAAATATAAAACCTTGAATATCTCGGAAACGGAGGCAGCTAGAGGGTCCAAACTTGCACTTTTTCAAATGGCTGTAACTCGAAAACTACGGCAGCTAGAGAGTTGATTTTGGTCTAAAAATGCAGCTTGTACCATGCCCTAAAAACCAAAAATAGGATTCCGGAACAAAACCCGCAAGAAAACTTGAAAATTTCAAAGCAAAGTCACTCCTCGACTGGAAAATATAAAACCTTGAATATCTCGGAAACGGAGGCAGCTAGAGGGTCCAAACTTGCACTTTTTCAAATGGCTGTAACTCGAAAACTACGGCAGCTAGAGAGTTGATTTTGGTCTAAAAATGCAGCTTGTACCATGCCCTAAAAACCAAAAATAGGATTCCGGAACAAAACCCGCAAGAAAACTTGAAAATTTCAAGGCAAAGTCACCCCTCGACTGGAAAATATAAAACCTTGAATATCTCGGAAACGGAGGCAGCTAGAGGGTCCAAACTTGCACTTTTTCAAATGGCCCTACCTCGAAAACTGCGGCAGCTAGAGAGTTGATTTGGGTCTTCAAATGCTGCTTGTACCATGCCCTAAAAACCAAAAATAGGATTCCGGAACAAAACCCGCAAGAAAACTTGAAAATTTCAAGGCAAAGTCACCCCTCGACTGGAAAATATAAAACCTTGAATATCTCGGAAACGGAGGCAGCTAGAGGGTCCAAACTTGCACTTTTTCAAATGGCCCTACCTCGAAAACTGCGGCAGCTAGAGAGTTGATTTGGGTCTTCAAATGCAGCTTGTACCATGCCCTAAAAACCAAAAATAGGATTCCGGAACAAAACCCGCAAGAAAACTTGAAAATTTCAAAGCAAAGTCACCCCTCGACTGGAAAATATAAAACCTTGAATATCTCGGAAACGGAGGCAGCTAGAGGGTCCAAACTTGCACTTTTTCAAATGGCTGTAACTCGAAAACTGCGGCAGCTAGAGAGTTGATTTGGGTCTTCAAATGCTGCTTGTACCATGCCCTAAAAACCAAAAATAGGATTCCGGAACAAAACCCGCAAGAAAACTTGAAAATTTCAAGGCAAAGTCACCCCTCGACTGGAAAATATAAAACCTTGAATATCTCGGAAACGGAGGCAGCTAGAGGGTCCAAACTTGCACTTTTTTAAATGGCCCTACCTCGAAAACTGCGGCAGCTAGAGAGTTGATTTGGGTCTTCAAATGCTGCTTGTACCATGCCCTAAAAACCAAAAATAGGATTCCGGAACAAAACCCGCAAGAAAACTTGAAAATTTCAAGGCAAAGTCACCCCTCGACTGGAAAATATAAAACCTTGAATATCTCGGAAACGGAGGCAGCTAGAGGGTCCAAACTTGCACTTTTTCAAATGGCTGTATCTCGAAAACTACGGCAGCTAGAGAGTTGATTTTGGTCTAAAAATGCAGCTTGTACCATGCCCTAAAAACCAAAAATAGGATTCCGGAACAAAACCCGCAAGAAAACTTGAAAATTTCAAGGCAAAGTCACCCCTCGACTGGAAAATATAAAACCTTGAATATCTCGGAAACGGAGGCAGCTAGAGGGTCCAAACTTGCACTTTTTCAAATGGCTGTAACTCGAAAACTACGGCAGCTAGAGAGTTGATTTTGGTCTAAAAATGCAGCTTGTACCATGCCCTAAAACCAAAAATAGGATTCCGGAACAAAACCCGCAAGAAAACTTGAAAATTTCAAGGCAAAGTCACCCCTCGACTGGAAAATATAAAACCTTGAATATCTCGGAAACGGAGGCAGCTAGAGGGTCCAAACTTGCACTTTTTCAAATGGCTGTAACTCGAAAACTACGGCAGCTAGAGAGTTGATTTTGGTCTAAAAATGCAGCTTGTACCATGCCCTAAAAACCAAAAATAGGATTCCGGAACAAAACCCGCAAGAAAACTTGAAAATTTCAAGGCAAAGTCACCCCTCGACTGGAAAATATAAAACCTTGAATATCTCGGAAACGGAGGCAGCTAGAGGGTCCAAACTTGCACTTTTTCAAATGGCCCTACCTCGAAAACTGCGGCAGCTAGAGAGTTGATTTGGGTCTTCAAATGCTGCTTGTACCATGCCCTAAAAACCAAAAATAGGATTCCGGAACAAAACCCGCAAGAAAACTTGAAAATTTCAAGGCAAAGTCACCCCTCGACTGGAAAATATAAAACCTTGAATATCTCGGAAACGGAGGCAGCTAGAGGGTCCAAACTTGCACTTTTTCAAATGGCTGTAACTCGAAAACTACGGCAGCTAGAGAGTTGATTTTGGTCTAAAAATGCAGCTTGTACCATGCCCTAAAAACCAAAAATAGGATTCCGGAACAAAACCCGCAAGAAAACTTGAAAATTTCAAGGCAAAGTCACCCCTCGACTGGAAAATATAAAACCTTGAATATCTCGGAAACGGAGGCAGCTAGAGGGTCCAAACTTGCACTTTTTCAAATGGCCCTACCTCGAAAACTGCGGCAGCTAGAGAGTTGATTTGGGTCTTCAAATGCTGCTTGTACCATGCCCTAAAAACCAAAAATAGGATTCCGGAACAAAACCCGCAAGAAAACTTGAAAATTTCAAGGCAAAGTCACCCCTCGACTGGAAAATATAAAACCTTGAATATCTCGGAAACGGAGGCAGCTAGAGGGTCCAAACTTGCACTTTTTCAAATGGCTGTAACTCGAAAACTACGGCAGCTAGAGAGTTGATTTGGGTCTTCAAATGCAGCTTGTACCATGCCCTAAAAACCAAAAATAGGATTCCGGAACAAAACCCGCAAGAAAACTTGAAAATTTCAAGGCAAAGTCACCCCTCGACTGGAAAATATAAAACCTTGAATATCTCGGAAACGGAGGCAGCTAGAGGGTCCAAACTTGCACTTTTTCAAATGGCCCTACCTCGAAAACTGCGGCAGCTAGAGAGTTGATTTGGGTCTTCAAATGCAGCTTGTACCATGCCCTAAAAACCAAAAATAGGATTCCGGAACAAAACCCGCAAGAAAACTTGAAAATTTCAAGGCAAAGTCACCCCTCGACTGGAAAATATAAAACCTTGAATATCTCGGAAACGGAGGCAGCTAGAGGGTCCAAACTTGCACTTTTTCAAATGGCCCTACTTCGAAAACTGCGGCAGCTAGAGAGTTGATTTTGGTCTAAAAATGCAGCTTGTACCATGCCCTAAAAACCAAAAATAGGATTCCGGAACAAAACCCGCAAGAAAACTTGAAAATTTCAAAGCAAAGTCACTCCTCGACTGGAAAATATAAAACCTTGAATATCTCGGAAACGGAGGCAGCTAGAGGGTCCAAACTTGCACTTTTTCAAATGGCTGTAACTCGAAAACTACGGCAGCTAGAGAGTTGATTTTGGTCTAAAAATGCAGCTTGTACCATGCCCTAAAAACCAAAAATAGGATTCCGGAACAAAACCCGCAAGAAAACTTGAAAATTTCAAGGCAAAGTCACCCCTCGACTGGAAAATATAAAACCTTGAATATCTCGGAAACGGAGGCAGCTAGAGGGTCCAAACTTGCACTTTTTCAAATGGCTGTAACTCGAAAACTACGGCAGCTAGAGAGTTGATTTTGGTCTAAAAATGCAGCTTGTACCATGCCCTAAAAACCAAAAATAGGATTCCGGAACAAAACCCGCAAGAAAACTTGAAAATTTCAAGGCAAAGTCACCCCTCGACTGGAAAATATAAAACCTTGAATATCTCGGAAACGGAGGCAGCTAGAGGGTCCAAACTTGCACTTTTTCAAATGGCCCTACCTCGAAAACTGCGGCAGCTAGAGAGTTGATTTGGGTCTTCAAATGCAGCTTGTACCATGCCCTAAAAACCAAAAATAGGATTCCGGAACAAAACCCGCAAGAAAACTTGAAAATTTCAAGGCAAAGTCACCCCTCGACTGGAAAATATAAAACCTTGAATATCTCGGAAACGGAGGCAGCTAGAGGGTCCAAACTTGCACTTTTTCAAATGGCCCTACCTCGAAAACTGCGGCAGCTAGAGAGTTGATTTGGGTCTTCAAATGCAGCTTGTACCATGCCCTAAAAACCAAAAATAGGATTCCGGAACAAAACCCGCAAGAAAACTTGAAAATTTCAAGGCAAAGTCACCCCTCGACTGGAAAATATAAAACCTTGAATATCTCGGAAACGGAGGCAGCTAGAGGGTCCAAACTTGCACTTTTTCAAATGGCCCTACTTCGAAAACTACGGCAGCTAGAGAGTTGATTTTGGTCTAAAAATGCAGCTTGTACCATGCCCTAAAAACCAAAAATAGGATTCCGGAACAAAACCCGCAAGAAAACTTGAAAATTTCAAAGCAAAGTCACTCCTCGACTGGAAAATATAAAACCTTGAATATCTCGGAAACGGAGGCAGCTAGAGGGTCCAAACTTGCACTTTTTCAAATGGCTGTAACTCGAAAACTACGGCAGCTAGAGAGTTGATTTTGGTCTAAAAATGCAGCTTGTACCATGCCCTAAAAACCAAAAATAGGATTCCGGAACAAAACCCGCAAGAAAACTTGAAAATTTCAAGGCAAAGTCACCCCTCGACTGGAAAATATAAAACCTTGAATATCTCGGAAACGGAGGCAGCTAGAGGGTCCAAACTTGCACTTTTTCAAATGGCTGTAACTCGAAAACTACGGCAGCTAGAGAGTTGATTTGGGTCTTCAAATGCAGCTTGTACCATGCCCTAAAAACCAAAAATAGGATTCCGGAACAAAACCCGCAAGAAAACTTGAAAATTTCAAGGCAAAGTCACCCCTCGACTGGAAAATATAAAACCTTGAATATCTCGGAAACGGAGGCAGCTAGAGGGTCCAAACTTGCACTTTTTCAAATGGCTGTAACTCGAAAACTACGGCAGCTAGAGAGTTGATTTTGGTCTAAAAATGCAGCTTGTACCATGCCCTAAAAACCAAAAATAGGATTCCGGAACAAAACCCGCAAGAAAACTTGAAAATTTCAAGGCAAAGTCACCCCTCGACTGGAAAATATAAAACCTTGAATATCTCGGAAACGGAGGCAGCTAGAGGGTCCAAACTTGCACTTTTTCAAATGGCTGTAACTCGAAAACTACGGCAGCTAGAGAGTTGATTTTGGTCTAAAAATGCAGCTTGTACCATGCCCTAAAAACCAAAAATAGGATTCCGGAACAAAACCCGCAAGAAAACTTGAAAATTTCAAGGCAAAGTCACCCCTCGACTGGAAAATATAAAACCTTGAATATCTCGGAAACGGAGGCAGCTAAAGGGTCCAAACTTGCACTTTTTCAAATGGCCCTACCTCGAAAACTGCGGCAGCTAGAGAGTTGATTTGGGTCTTCAAATGCAGCTTGTACCATGCCCTAAAAACCAAAAATAGGATTCCGGAACAAAACCCGCAAGAAAACTTGAAAATTTCAAGGCAAAGTCACCCCTCGACTGGAAAATATAAAACCTTGAATATCTCGGAAACGGAGGCAGCTAGAGGGTCCAAACTTGCACTTTTTCAAATGGCCTTACCTCGAAAACTGCGGCAGCTAGAGAGTTGATTTGGGTCTTCAAATGCAGCTTGTACCATGCCCTAAAAACCAAAAATAGGATTCCGGAACAAAACCCGCAAGAAAACTTGAAAATTTCAAGGCAAAGTCACACCTCGACTGGAAAATATAAAACCTTGAATATCTCGGAAACGGAGGCAGCTAGAGGGTCCAAACTTGCACTTTTTCAAATGGCCCTACCTCGAAAACTACGGCAGCTAGAGAGTTGATTTTGGTCTAAAAATGCAGCTTGTACCATGCCCTAAAAACCAAAAATAGGATTCCGGAACAAAACCCGCAAGAAAACTTGAAAATTTCAAGGCAAAGTCACCCCTCGACTGGAAAATATAAAACCTTGAATATCTCGGAAACGGAGGCAGCTAAAGGGTCCAAACTTGCACTTTTTCAAATGGCCCTACCTCGAAAACTGCGGCAGCTAGAGAGTTGATTTGGGTCTTCAAATGCTGCTTGTACCATGCCCTAAAAACCAAAAATAGGATTCCGGAACAAAACCCGCAAGAAAACTTGAAAATTTCAAGGCAAAGTCACCCCTCGACTGGAAAATATAAAACCTTGAATATCTCGGAAACGGAGGCAGCTAGAGGGTCCAAACTTGCACTTTTTCAAATGGCCCTACCTCGAAAACTGCGGCAGCTAGAGAGTTGATTTGGGTCTTCAAATGCAGCTTGTACCATGCCCTAAAAACCAAAAATAGGATTCCGGAACAAAACCCGCAAGAAAACTTGAAAATTTCAAGGCAAAGTCACCCCTCGACTGGAAAATATAAAACCTTGAATATCTCGGAAACGGAGGCAGCTAGAGGGTCCAAACTTGCACTTTTTCAAATGGCCCTACTTCGAAAACTACGGCAGCTAGAGAGTTGATTTTGGTCTAAAAATGCAGCTTGTACCATGCCCTAAAAACCAAAAATAGGATTCCGGAACAAAACCCGCAAGAAAACTTGAAAATTTCAAAGCAAAGTCACTCCTCGACTGGAAAATATAAAACCTTGAATATCTCGGAAACGGAGGCAGCTAGAGGGTCCAAACTTGCACTTTTTCAAATGGCTGTAACTCGAAAACTACGGCAGCTAGAGAGTTGATTTTGGTCTAAAAATGCAGCTTGTACCATGCCCTAAAAACCAAAAATAGGATTCCGGAACAAAACCCGCAAGAAAACTTGAAAATTTCAAGGCAAAGTCACCCCTCGACTGGAAAATATAAAACCTTGAATATCTCGGAAACGGAGGCAGCTAGAGGGTCCAAACTTGCACTTTTTCAAATGGCTGTAACTCGAAAACTACGGCAGCTAGAGAGTTGATTTTGGTCTAAAAATGCAGCTTGTACCATGCCCTAAAAACCAAAAATAGGATTCCGGAACAAAACCCGCAAGAAAACTTGAAAATTTCAAGGCAAAGTCACCCCTCGACTGGAAAATATAAAACCTTGAATATCTCGGAAACGGAGGCAGCTAAAGGGTCCAAACTTGCACTTTTTCAAATGGCCCTACCTCGAAAACTGCGGCAGCTAGAGAGTTGATTTGGGTCTTCAAATGCAGCTTGTACCATGCCCTAAAAACCAAAAATAGGATTCCGGAACAAAACCCGCAAGAAAACTTGAAAATTTCAAGGCAAAGTCACCCCTCGACTGGAAAATATAAAACCTTGAATATCTCGGAAACGGAGGCAGCTAGAGGGTCCAAACTTGCACTTTTTCAAATGGCCCTACCTCGAAAACTGCGGCAGCTAGAGAGTTGATTTGGGTCTTCAAATGCAGCTTGTACCATGCCCTAAAAACCAAAAATAGGATTCCGGAACAAAACCCGCAAGAAAACTTGAAAATTTCAAGGCAAAGTCACCCCTCGACTGGAAAATATAAAACCTTGAATATCTCGGAAACGGAGGCAGCTAGAGGGTCCAAACTTGCACTTTTTCAAATGGCTGTAACTCGAAAACTACGGCAGCTAGAGAGTTGATTTTGGTCTAAAAATGCAGCTTGTACCATGCCCTAAAAACCAAAAATAGGATTCCGGAACAAAACCCGCAAGAAAACTTGAAAATTTCAAGGCAAAGTCACCCCTCGACTGGAAAATATAAAACCTTGAATATCTCGGAAACGGAGGCAGCTAAAGGGTCCAAACTTGCACTTTTTCAAATGGCCCTACCTCGAAAACTGCGGCAGCTAGAGAGTTGATTTGGGTCTTCAAATGCAGCTTGTACCATGCCCTAAAAACCAAAAATAGGATTCCGGAACAAAACCCGCAAGAAAACTTGAAAATTTCAAGGCAAAGTCACCCCTCGACTGGAAAATATAAAACCTTGAATATCTCGGAAACGGAGGCAGCTAGAGGGTCCAAACTTGCACTTTTTCAAATGGCTGTAACTCGAAAACTACGGCAGCTAGAGAGTTGATTTGGGTCTTCAAATGCAGCTTGTACCATGCCCTAAAAACCAAAAATAGGATTCCGGAACAAAACCCGCAAGAAAACTTGAAAATTTCAAGGCAAAGTCACCCCTCGACTGGAAAATATAAAACCTTGAATATCTCGGAAACGGAGGCAGCTAGAGGGTCCAAACTTGCACTTTTTCAAATGGCCCTACCTCGAAAACTGCGGCAGCTAGAGAGTTGATTTGGGTCTTCAAATGCAGCTTGTACCATGCCCTAAAAACCAAAAATAGGATTCCGGAACAAAACCCGCAAGAAAACTTGAAAATTTCAAGGCAAAGTCACCCCTCGACTGGAAAATATAAAACCTTGAATATCTCGGAAACGGAGGCAGCTAGAGGGTCCAAACTTGCACTTTTTCAAATGGCTGTAACTCGAAAACTACGGCAGCTAGAGAGTTGATTTTGGTCTAAAAATGCAGCTTGTACCATGCCCTAAAAACCAAAAATAGGATTCCGGAACAAAACCCGCAAGAAAACTTGAAAATTTCAAAGCAAAGTCACTCCTCGACTGGAAAATATAAAACCTTGAATATCTCGGAAACGGAGGCAGCTAGAGGGTCCAAACTTGCACTTTTTCAAATGGCTGTAACTCGAAAACTACGGCAGCTAGAGAGTTGATTTTGGTCTAAAAATGCAGCTTGTACCATGCCCTAAAAACCAAAAATAGGATTCCGGAACAAAACCCGCAAGAAAACTTGAAAATTTCAAGGCAAAGTCACCCCTCGACTGGAAAATATAAAACCTTGAATATCTCGGAAACGGAGGCAGCTAGAGGGTCCAAACTTGCACTTTTTCAAATGGCTGTAACTCGAAAACTACGGCAGCTAGAGAGTTGATTTTGGTCTAAAAATGCAGCTTGTACCATGCCCTAAAAACCAAAAATAGGATTCCGGAACAAAACCCGCAAGAAAACTTGAAAATTTCAAGGCAAAGTCACCCCTCGACTGGAAAATATAAAACCTTGAATATCTCGGAAACGGAGGCAGCTAAAGGGTCCAAACTTGCACTTTTTCAAATGGCCCTACCTCGAAAACTGCGGCAGCTAGAGAGTTGATTTGGGTCTTCAAATGCTGCTTGTACCATGCCCTAAAAACCAAAAATAGGATTCCGGAACAAAACCCGCAAGAAAACTTGAAAATTTCAAGGCAACGTCACCCCTCGACTGGAAAATATAAAACCTTGAATATCTCGGAAACGGAGGCAGCTAGAGGGTCCAAACTTGCACTTTTTCAAATGGCTGTAACTCGAAAACTACGGCAGCTAGAGAGTTGATTTGGGTCTTCAAATGCAGCTTGTACCATGCCCTAAAAACCAAAAATAGGATTCCGGAACAAAACCCGCAAGAAAACTTGAAAATTTCAAGGCAAAGTCACCCCTCGACTGGAAAATATAAAACCTTGAATATCTCAGAAACGGAGGCAGCTAGAGGGTCCAAACTTGCACTTTTTCAAATGGCCCTACCTCGAAAACTGCGGCAGCTAGAGAGTTGATTTCGGTCTTCAAATGCAGCTTGTACCATGCCCTAAAAACCAAAAATAGGATTCCGGAACAAAACCCGCAAGAAAACTTGAAAATTTCAAGGCAAAGTCACCCCTCGACTGGAAAATATAAAACCTTGAATATCTCGGAAACGGAGGCAGCTAGAGGGTCCAAACTTGCACTTTTTCAAATGGCTGTAACTCGAAAACTACGGCAGCTAGAGAGTTGATTTTGGTCTAAAAATGCAGCTTGTACCATGCCCTAAAAACCAAAAATAGGATTCCGGAACAAAACCCGCAAGAAAACTTGAAAATTTCAAGGCAAAGTCACCCCTCGACTGGAAAATATAAAACCTTGAATATCTCGGAAACGGAGGCAGCTAGAGGGTCCAAACTTGCACTTTTTCAAATGGCCCTACCTCGAAAACTGCGGCAGCTAGAGAGTTGATTTGGGTCTTCAAATGCAGCTTGTACCATGCCCTAAAAACCAAAAATAGGATTCCGGCACAAAACCCGCAAGAAAACTTGAAAATTTCAAGGCAAAGTCACACCTCGACTGGAAAATATAAAACCTTGAATATCTCGGAAACGGAGGCAGCTAGAGGGTCCAAACTTGCACTTTTTCAAATGGCCCTACCTCGAAAACTACGGCAGCTAGAGAGTTGATTTTGGTCTAAAAATGCAGCTTGTACCATGCCCTAAAAACCAAAAATAGGATTCCGGAACAAAACCCGCAAGAAAACTTGAAAATTTCAAAGCAAAGTCACTCCTCGACTGGAAAATATAAAACCTTGAATATCTCGGAAACGGAGGCAGCTAGAGGGTCCAAACTTGCACTTTTTCAAATGGCTGTAACTCGAAAACTACGGCAGCTAGAGAGTTGATTTTGGTCTAAAAATGCAGCTTGTACCATGCCCTAAAAACCAAAAATAGGATTCCGGAACAAAACCCGCAAGAAAACTTGAAAATTTCAAGGCAAAGTCACCCCTCGACTGGAAAATATAAAACCTTGAATATCTCGGAAACGGAGGCAGCTAGAGGGTCCAAACTTGCACTTTTTCAAATGGCCCTACCTCGAAAACTGCGGCAGCTAGAGAGTTGATTTGGGTCTTCAAATGCTGCTTGTACCATGCCCTAAAAACCAAAAATAGGATTCCGGAACAAAACCCGCAAGAAAACTTGAAAATTTCAAGGCAAAGTCACCCCTCGACTGGAAAATATAAAACCTTGAATATCTCGGAAACGGAGGCAGCTAGAGGGTCCAAACTTGCACTTTTTCAAATGGCCCTACCTCGAAAACTGCGGCAGCTAGAGAGTTGATTTGGGTCTTCAAATGCAGCTTGTACCATGCCCTGAAAACCAAAAATAGGATTCCGGAACAAAACCCGCAAGAAAACTTGAAAATTTCAAGGCAAAGTCACCCCTCGACTGGAAAATATAAAACCTTGAATATCTCGGAAACGGAGGCAGCTAGAGGGTCTAAACTTGCACTTTTTCAAATGGCTGTAACTCGAAAACTACGGCAGCTAGAGAGTTGATTTGGGTCTTCAAATGCAGCTTGTACCATGCCCTAAAAACCAAAAATAGGATTCCGGAACAAAACCCGCAAGAAAACTTGAAAATTTCAAGGCAAAGTCACCCCTCGACTGGAAAATATAAAACCTTGAATATCTCGGAAACGGAGGCAGCTAGAGGGTCCAAACTTGCACTTTTTCAAATGGCCCTACCTCGAAAACTGCGGCAGCTAGAGAGTTGATTTGGGTCTTCAAATGCAGCTTGTACCATGCCCTAAAAACCAAAAATAGGATTCCGGAACAAAACCCGCAAGAAAACTTGAAAATTTCAAGGCAAAGTCACCCCTCGACTGGAAAATATAAAACCTTGAATATCTCGGAAACGGAGGCAGCTAGAGGGTCCAAACTTGCACTTTTTCAAATGGCCCTACTTCGAAAACTACGGCAGCTAGAGAGTTGATTTTGGTCTAAAAATGCAGCTTGTACCATGCCCTAAAAACCAAAAATAGGATTCCGGAACAAAACCCGCAAGAAAACTTGAAAATTTCAAGGCAAAGTCACCCCTCGACTGGAAAATATAAAACCTTGAATATCTCGGAAACGGAGGCAGCTAGAGGGTCCAAACTTGCACTTTTTCAAATGGCTGTAACTCGAAAACTACGGCAGCTAGAGAGTTGATTTTGGTCTAAAAATGCAGCTTGTACCATGCCCTAAAAACCAAAAATAGGATTCCGGAACAAAACCCGCAAGAAAACTTGAAAATTTCAAGGCAAAGTCACCCCTCGACTGGAAAATATAAAACCTTGAATATCTCGGAAACGGAGGCAGCTAAAGGGTCCAAACTTGCACTTTTTCAAATGGCCCTACCTCGAAAACTGCGGCAGCTAGAGAGTTGATTTGGGTCTTCAAATGCTGCTTGTACCATGCCCTAAAAACCAAAAATAGGATTCCGGAACAAAACCCGCAAGAAAACTTGAAAATTTCAAGGCAAAGTCACCCCTCGACTGGAAAATATAAAACCTTGAATATCTCGGAAACGGAGGCAGCTAGAGGGTCCAAACTTGCACTTTTTCAAATGGCTGTAACTCGAAAACTACGGCAGCTAGAGAGTTGATTTGGGTCTTCAAATGCAGCTTGTACCATGCCCTAAAAACCAAAAATAGGATTCCGGAACAAAACCCGCAAGAAAACTTGAAAATTTCAAGGCAAAGTCACCCCTCGACTGGAAAATATAAAACCTTGAATATCTCGGAAACGGAGGCAGCTAGAGGGTCCAAACTTGCACTTTTTCAAATGGCCCTACCTCGAAAACTGCGGCAGCTAGAGAGTTGATTTGGGTCTTCAAATGCAGCTTGTACCATGCCCTAAAAACCAAAAATAGGATTCCGGAACAAAACCCGCAAGAAAACTTGAAAATTTCAAGGCAAAGTCACCCCTCGACTGGAAAATATAAAACCTTGAATATCTCGGAAACGGAGGCAGCTAGAGGGTCCAAACTTGCACTTTTTCAAATGGCTGTAACTCGAAAACTACGGCAGCTAGAGAGTTGATTTTGGTCTAAAAATGCAGCTTGTACCATGCCCTAAAAACCAAAAATAGGATTCCGGAACAAAACCCGCAAGAAAACTTGAAAATTTCAAGGCAAAGTCACCCCTCGACTGGAAAATATAAAACCTTGAATATCTCGGAAACGGAGGCAGCTAAAGGGTCCAAACTTGCACTTTTTCAAATGGCCCTACCTCGAAAACTGCGGCAGCTAGAGAGTTGATTTGGGTCTTCAAATGCAGCTTGTACCATGCCCTAAAAACCAAAAATAGGATTCCGGAACAAAACCCGCAAGAAAACTTGAAAATTTCAAGGCAAAGTCACCCCTCGACTGGAAAATATAAAACCTTGAATATCTCGGAAACGGAGGCAGCTAAAGGGTCCAAACTTGCACTTTTTCAAATGGCCCTACCTCGAAAACTGCGGCAGCTAGAGAGTTGATTTGGGTCTTCAAATGCAGCTTGTACCATGCCCTAAAAACCAAAAATAGGATTCCGGAACAAAACCCGCAAGAAAACTTGAAAATTTCAAGGCAAAGTCACACCTCGACTGGAAAATATAAAACCTTGAATATCTCGGAAACGGAGGCAGCTAGAGGGTCCAAACTTGCACTTTTTCAAATGGCCCTACCTCGAAAACTACGGCAGCTAGAGAGTTGATTTTGGTCTAAAAATGCAGCTTGTACCATGCCCTAAAAACCAAAAATAGGATTCCGGAACAAAACCCGCAAGAAAACTTGAAAATTTCAAAGCAAAGTCACTCCTCGACTGGAAAATATAAAACCTTGAATATCTCGGAAACGGAGGCAGCTAGAGGGTCCAAACTTGCACTTTTTCAAATGGCTGTAACTCGAAAACTACGGCAGCTAGAGAGTTGATTTTGGTCTAAAAATGCAGCTTGTACCATGCCCTAAAAAACCAAAAATAGGATTCCGGAACAAAACCCGCAAGAAAACTTGAAAATTTCAAGGCAAAGTCACCCCTCGACTGGAAAATATAAAACCTTGAATATCTCGGAAACGGAGGCAGCTAGAGGGTCCAAACTTGCACTTTTTCAAATGGCTGTAACTCGAAAACTACGGCAGCTAGAGAGTTGATTTTGGTCTAAAAATGCAGCTTGTACCATGCCCTAAAAACCAAAAATAGGATTCCGGAACAAAACCCGCAAGAAAACTTGAAAATTTCAAGGCAAAGTCACCCCTCGACTGGAAAATATAAAACCTTGAAAATCTCGGAAACGGAGGCAGCTAAAGGGTCCAAACTTGCACTTTTTCAAATGGCCCTACCTCGAAAACTGCGGCAGCTAGAGAGTTGATTTGGGTCTTCAAATGCAGCTTGTACCATGCCCTAAAAACCAAAAATAGGATTCCGGAACAAAACCCGCAAGAAAACTTGAAAATTTCAAGGCAAAGTCACCCCTCGACTGGAAAATATAAAACCTTGAATATCTCGGAAACGGAGGCAGCTAGAGGGTCCAAACTTGCACTTTTTCAAATGGCTGTAACTCGAAAACTACGGCAGCTAGAGAGTTGATTTTGATCTAAAAATGCAGCTTGTACCATGCCCTAAAAACCAAAAATAGGATTCCGGAACAAAACCCGCAAGAAAACTTGAAAATTTCAAGGCAAAGTCACCCCTCGACTGGAAAATATAAAACCTTGAATATCTCGGAAACGGAGGCAGCTAGAGGGTCCAAACTTGCACTTTTTCAAATGGCCCTACCTCGAAAACTGCGGCAGCTAGAGAGTTGATTTGGGTCTTCAAATGCTGCTTGTACCATGCCCTAAAAACCAAAAATAGGATTCCGGAACAAAACCCGCAAGAAAACTTGAAAATTTCAAGGCAAAGTCACCCCTCGACTGGAAAATATAAAACCTTGAATATCTCGGAAACGGAGGCAGCTAGAGGGTCCAAACTTGCACTTTTTCAAATGGCTGTAACTCGAAAACTACGGCAGCTAGAGAGTTGATTTTGGTCTAAAAATGCAGCTTGTACCATGCCCTAAAAACCAAAAATAGGATTCCGGAACAGAACCCGCAAGAAAACTTGAAAATTTCAAGGCAAAGTCACCCCTCGACTGGAAAATATAAAACCTTGAATATCTCGGAAACGGAGGCAGCTAGAGGGTCCAAACTTGCACTTTTTCAAATGGCTGTAACTCGAAAACTACGGCAGCTAGAGAGTTGATTTTGGTCTAAAAATGCAGCTTGTACCATGCCCTAAAAACCAAAAATAGGATTCCGGAACAAAACCCGCAAGAAAACTTGAAAATTTCAAGGCAAAGTCACCCCTCGACTGGAAAATATAAAACCTTGAATATCTCGGAAACGGAGGCAGCTAAAGGGTCCAAACTTGCACTTTTTCAAATGGCCCTACCTCGAAAACTGCGGCAGCTAGAGAGTTGATTTGGGTCTTCAAATGCTGCTTGTACCATGCCCTAAAAACCAAAAATAGGATTCCGGAACAAAACCCGCAAGAAAACTTGAAAATTTCAAGGCAAAGTCACCCCTCGACTGGAAAATATAAAACCTTGAATATCTCGGAAACGGAGGCAGCTAGAGGGTCCAAACTTGCACTTTTTCAAATGGCCCTACCTCGAAAACTGCGGCAGCTAGAGAGTTGATTTGGGTCTTCAAATGCAGCTTGTACCATGCCCTAAAAACCAAAAATAGGATTCCGGAACAAAACCCGCAAGAAAACTTGAAAATTTCAAGGCAAAGTCACCCCTCGACTGGAAAATATAAAACCTTGAATATCTCGGAAACGGAGGCAGCTAGAGGGTCCAAACTTGCACTTTTTCAAATGGCCCTACCTCGAAAACTGCGGCAGCTAGAGAGTTGATTTGGGTCTTCAAATGCAGCTTGTACCATGCCCTAAAAACCAAAAATAGGATTCCGGAACAAAACCCGCAAGAAAACTTGAAAATTTCAAGGCAAAGTCACCCCTCGACTGGAAAATATAAAACCTTGAATATCTCGGAAACGGAGGCAGCTAGAGGGTCCAAACTTGCACTTTTTCAAATGGCTGTAACTCGAAAACTACGGCAGCTAGAGAGTTGATTTTGGTCTAAAAATGCAGCTTGTACCATGCCCTAAAAACCAAAAATAGGATTCCGGAACAGAACCCGCAAGAAAACTTGAAAATTTCAAGGCAAAGTCACCCCTCGACTGGAAAATATAAAACCTTGAATATCTCGGAAACGGAGGCAGCTAGAGGGTCCAAACTTGCACTTTTTCAAATGGCTGTAACTCGAAAACTACGGCAGCTAGAGAGTTGATTTTGGTCTAAAAATGCAGCTTGTACCATGCCCTAAAAACCAAAAATAGGATTCCGGAACAAAACCCGCAAGAAAACTTGAAAATTTCAAGGCAAAGTCACCCCTCGACTGGAAAATATAAAACCTTGAATATCTCGGAAACGGAGGCAGCTAAAGGGTCCAAACTTGCACTTTTTCAAATGGCCCTACCTCGAAAACTGCGGCAGCTAGAGAGTTGATTTGGGTCTTCAAATGCTGCTTGTACCATGCCCTAAAAACCAAAAATAGGATTCCGGAACAAAACCCGCAAGAAAACTTGAAAATTTCAAGGCAAAGTCACCCCTCGACTGGAAAATATAAAACCTTGAATATCTCGGAAACGGAGGCAGCTAGAGGGTCCAAACTTGCACTTTTTCAAATGGCTGTAACTCGAAAACTACGGCAGCTAGAGAGTTGATTTGGGTCTTCAAATGCAGCTTGTACCATGCCCTAAAAACCAAAAATAGGATTCCGGAACAAAACCCGCAAGAAAACTTGAAAATTTCAAGGCAAAGTCACCCCTCGACTGGAAAATATAAAACCTTGAATATCTCGGAAACGGAGGCAGCTAGAGGGTCCAAACTTGCACTTTTTCAAATGGCTGTAACTCGAAAACTACGGCAGCTAGAGAGTTGATTTGGGTCTTCAAATGCAGCTTTGTACCATGCCCTAAAAACCAAAAATAGGATTCCGGAACAAAACCCGCAAGAAAACTTGAAAATTTCAAGGCAAAGTCACCCCTCGACTGGAAAATATAAAACCTTGAATATCTCGGAAACGGAGGCAGCTAGAGGGTCCAAACTTGCACTTTTTCAAATGGCCCTACCTCGAAAACTGCGGCAGCTAGAGAGTTGATTTGGGTCTTCAAATGCAGCTTGTACCATGCCCTAAAAACCAAAAATAGGATTCCGGAACAAAACCCGCAAGAAAACTTGAAAATTTCAAGGCAAAGTCACCCCTCGACTGGAAAATATAAAACCTTGAATATCTCGGAAACGGAGGCAGCTAGAGGGTCCAAACTTGCACTTTTTCAAATGGCTGTAACTCGAAAACTACGGCAGCTAGAGAGTTGATTTTGGTCTAAAAATGCAGCTTGTACCATGCCCTAAAAACCAAAAATAGGATTCCGGAACAAAACCCGCAAGAAAACTTGAAAATTTCAAGGCAAAGTCACCCCTCGACTGGAAAATATAAAACCTTGAATATCTCGGAAACGGAGGCAGCTAAAGGGTCCAAACTTGCACTTTTTCAAATGGCCCTACCTCGAAAACTGCGGCAGCTAGAGAGTTGATTTGGGTCTTCAAATGCAGCTTGTACCATGCCCTAAAAACCAAAAATAGGATTCCGGAACAAAACCCGCAAGAAAACTTGAAAATTTCAAGGCAAAGTCACCCCTCGACTGGAAAATATAAAACCTTGAATATCTCGGAAACGGAGGCAGCTAAAGGGTCCAAACTTGCACTTTTTCAAATGGCCCTACCTCGAAAACTGCGGCAGCTAGAGAGTTGATTTGGGTCTTCAAATGCAGCTTGTACCATGCCCTAAAAACCAAAAATAGGATTCCGGAACAAAACCCGCAAGAAAACTTGAAAATTTCAAGGGAAAGTCACACCTCGACTGGAAAATATAAAACCTTGAATATCTCGGAAACGGAGGCAGCTAGAGGGTCCAAACTTGCACTTTTTCAAATGGCCCTACCTCGAAAACTACGGCAGCTAGAGAGTTGATTTTGGTCTAAAAATGCAGCTTGTACCATGCCCTAAAAACCAAAAATAGGATTCCGGAACAAAACCCGCAAGAAAACTTGAAAATTTCAAAGCAAAGTCACTCCTCGACTGGAAAATATAAAACCTTGAATATCTCGGAAACGGAGGCAGCTAGAGGGTCCAAACTTGCACTTTTTCAAATGGCTGTAACTCGAAAACTACGGCAGCTAGAGAGTTGATTTTGGTCTAAAAATGCAGCTTGTACCATGCCCTAAAACCCAAAAATAGGATTCCGGAACAAAACCCGCAAGAAAACTTGAAAATTTCAAGGCAAAGTCACCCCTCGACTGGAAAATATAAAACCTTGAATATCTCGGAAACGGAGGCAGCTAGAGGGTCCAAACTTGCACTTTTTCAAATGGCTGTAACTCGAAAACTACGGCAGCTAGAGAGTTGATTTTGGTCTAAAAATGCAGCTTGTACCATGCCCTAAAAACCAAAAATAGGATTCCGGAACAAAACTCGCAAGAAAACTTGAAAATTTCAAGGCAAAGTCACCCCTCGACTGGAAAATATAAAACCTTGAATATCTCGGAAACGGAGGCAGCTAGAGGGTCCAAACTTGCACTTTTTCAAATGGCTGTAACTCGAAAACTACGGCAGCTAGAGAGTTGATTTTGGTCTAAAAATGCAGCTTGTACCATGCCCTAAAAACCAAAAATAGGATTCCGGAACAAAACCCGCAAGAAAACTTGAAAATTTCAAGGCAAAGTCACCCCTCGACTGGAAAATATAAAACCTTGAATATCTCGGAAACGGAGGCAGCTAAAGGGTCCAAACTTGCACTTTTTCAAATGGCCCTACCTCGAAAACTGCGGCAGCTAGAGAGTTGATTTGGGTCTTCAAATGCAGCTTGTACCATGCCCTAAAAACCAAAAATAGGATTCCGGAACAAAACCCGCAAGAAAACTTGAAAATTTCAAGGCAAAGTCACCCCTCGACTGGAAAATATAAAACCTTGAATATCTCGGAAACGGAGGCAGCTAGAGGGTCCAAACTTGCACTTTTTCAAATGGCCCTACCTCGAAAACTGCGGCAGCTAGAGAGTTGATTTGGGTCTTCAAATGCTGCTTGTACCATGCCCTAAAAACCAAAAATAGGATTCCGGAACAAAACCCGCAAGAAAACTTGAAAATTTCAAGGCAAAGTCACCCCTCGACTGGAAAATATAAAACCTTGAATATCTCGGAAACGGAGGCAGCTAGAGGGTCCAAACTTGCACTTTTTCAAATGGCTGTAACTCGAAAACTACGGCAGCTAGAGAGTTGATTTGGGTCTTCAAATGCAGCTTGTACCATGCCCTAAAAACCAAAAATAGGATTCCGGAACAAAACCCGCAAGAAAACTTGAAAATTTCAAGGCAAAGTCACCCCTCGACTGGAAAATATAAAACCTTGAATATCTCGGAAACGGAGGCAGCTAGAGGGTCCAAACTTGCACTTTTTCAAATGGCCCTACCTCGAAAACTGCGGCAGCTAGAGAGTTGATTTGGGTCTTCAAATGCAGCTTGTACCATGCCCTAAAAACCAAAAATAGGATTCCGGAACAAAACCCGCAAGAAAACTTGAAAATTTTAAGGCAAAGTCACCCCTCGACTGGAAAATATAAAACCTTGAATATCTCGGAAACGGAGGCAGCTAGAGGGTCTAAACTTGCACTTTTTCAAATGGCCCTACTTCGAAAACTACGGCAGCTAGAGAGTTGATTTTGGTCTAAAAATGCAGCTTGTACCATGCCCTAAAAACCAAAAATAGGATTCCGGAACAAAACCCGCAAGAAAACTTGAAAATTTCAAAGCAAAGTCACTCCTCGACTGGAAAATATAAAACCTTGAATATCTCGGAAACGGAGGCAGCTAGAGGGTCCAAACTTGCACTTTTTCAAATGGCTGTAACTCGAAAACTACGGCAGCTAGAGAGTTGATTTTGGTCTAAAAATGCAGCTTGTACCATGCCCTAAAAACCAAAAATAGGATTCCGGAACAAAACCCGCAAGAAAACTTGAAAATTTCAAGGCAAAGTCACCCCACGACTGGAAAATATAAAACCTTGAATATCTCGGAAACGGAGGCAGCTAGAGGGTCCAAACTTGCACTTTTTCAAATGGCTGTAACTCAAAAACTACGGCAGCTAGAGAGTTGATTTTGGTCTAAAAATGCAGCTTGTACCATGCCCTAAAAACCAAAAATAGGATTCCGGAACAAAACCCGCAAGAAAACTTGAAAATTTCAAGGCAAAGTCACCCCTCGACTGGAAAATATAAAACCTTGAATATCTCGGAAACGGAGGCAGCTAAAGGGTCCAAACTTGCACTTTTTCAAATGGCCCTACCTCGAAAACTGCGGCAGCTAGAAAGTTGATTTGGGTCTTCAAATGCAGCTTGTACCATGCCCTAAAAACCAAAAATAGGATTCCGGAACAAAACCCGCAAGAAAACTTGAAAATTTCAAGGCAAAGTCACCCCTCGACTGGAAAATATAAAACCTTGAATATCTCGGAAACGGAGGCAGCTAGAGGGTCCAAACTTGCACTTTTTCAAATGGCCCTACCTCGAAAACTGCGGCAGCTAGAGAGTTGATTTGGGTCTTCAAATGCAGCTTGTACCATGCCCTAAAAACCAAAAATAGGATTCCGGCACAAAACCCGCAAGAAAACTTGAAAATTTCAAGGCAAAGTCACACCTCGACTGGAAAATATAAAACCTTGAATATCTCGGAAACGGAGGCAGCTAGAGGGTCCAAACTTGCACTTTTTCAAATGGCCCTACCTCGAAAACTACGGCAGCTAGAGAGTTGATTTTGGTCTAAAAATGCAGCTTGTACCATGCCCTAAAAACCAAAAATAGGATTCCGGAACAAAACCCGCAAGAAAACTTGAAAATTTCAAGGCAAAGTCACTCCTCGACTGGAAAATATAAAACCTTGAATATCTCGGAAACGGAGGCAGCTAGAGGGTCCAAACTTGCACTTTTTCAAATGGCTGTAACTCGAAAACTACGGCAGCTAGAGAGTTGATTTTGGTCTAAAAATGCAGCTTGTACCATGCCCTAAAAACCAAAAATAGGATTCCGGAACAAAACCCGCAAGAAAACTTGAAAATTTCAAGGCAAAGTCACCCCTCGACTGGAAAATATAAAACCTTGAATATCTCGGAAACGGAGGCAGCTAGAGGGTCCAAACTTGCACTTTTTCAAATGGCCCTACCTCGAAAGCTGCGGCAGCTAGAGAGTTGATTTTGGTCTAAAAATGCAGCTTGTACCATGCCCTAAAAACCAAAAATAGGATTCCGGAACAAAACCCGCAAGAAAACTTGAAAATTTCAAGGCAAAGTCACCCCTCGACTGGAAAATATAAAACCTTGAATATCTCGGAAACGGAGGCAGCTAGAGGGTCCAAACTTGCACTTTTTCAAATGGCCCTACCTCGAAAGCTGCGGCAGCTAGAGAGTTGATTTGGGTCTTCAAATGCTGCTTGTACCATGCCCTAAAAACCAAAAATAGGATTCCGGAACAAAACCCGCAAGAAAACTTGAAAATTTCAAGGCAAAGTCACCCCTCGACTGGAAAATATAAAACCTTGAATATCTCGGAAACGGAGGCAGCTAGAGGGTCCAAACTTGCACTTTTTCAAATGGCCCTACTTCGAAAACTACGGCAGCTAGAGAGTTGATTTTGGTCTAAAAATGCAGCTTGTACCATGCCCTAAAAACCAAAAATAGGATTCCGGAACAAAACCCGCAAGAAAACTTGAAAATTTCAAGGCAAAGTCACCCCTCGACTGGAAAATATAAAACCTTGAATATCTCGGAAACGGAGGCAGCTAGAGGGTCCAAACTTGCACTTTTTCAAATGGCTGTAACTCGAAAACTACGGCAGCTAGAGAGTTGATTTTGGTCTAAAAATGCAGCTTGTACCATGCCCTAAAAACCAAAAATAGGATTCCGGAACAAAACCCGCAAGAAAACTTGAAAATTTCAAGGCAAAGTCACCCCTCGACTGGAAAATATAAAACCTTGAATATCTCGGAAACGGAGGCAGCTAGAGGGTCCAAACTTGCACTTTTTCAAATGGCTGTAACTCGAAAACTACGGCAGCTAGAGAGTTGATTTGGGTCTTCAAATGCAGCTTGTACCATGCCCTAAAAACCAAAAATAGGATTCCGGAACAAAACCCGCAAGAAAACTTGAAAATTTCAAGGCAAAGTCACCCCTCGACTGGAAAATATAAAACCTTGAATATCTCGGAAACGGAGGCAGCTAGAGGGTCCAAACTTGCACTTTTTCAAATCGCCCTACTTCGAAAACTACGGCAGCTAGAGAGTTGATTTTGGTCTTAAAATGCAGCTTGTACCATGCCCTAAAAACCAAAAATAGGATTCCGGAACAAAACCCGCAAGAAAACTTGAAAATTTCAAAGCAGAGTCACCCCTCGACTGGAAAATATAAAACCTTGAATATCTCGGAAACGGAGGCAGCTAGAGGGTCCAAACTTGCACTTTTTCAAATGGCTGTAACTCGAAAACTACGGCAGCTAGAGAGTTGATTTGGGTCTTCAAATGCAGCTTGTACCATGCCCTAAAAAGCAAAAATAGGATTCCGGAACAAAACCCGCAAGAAAACTTGAAAATTTCAAGGCAAAGTCACCCCTCGACTGGAAAATATAAAACCTTGAATATCTCGGAAACGGAGGCAGCTAGAGGGTCCAAACTTGCACTTTTTCAAATGGCTGTAACTCGAAAACTACGGCAGCTAGAGAGTTGATTTTGGTCTAAAAATGCAGCTTGTACCATGCCCTAAAAACCAAAAATAGGATTCCGGAACAAAACCCGCAAGAAAACTTGAAAATTTCAAGGCAAAGTCACCCCTCGACTGGAAAATATAAAACCTTGAATATCTCGGAAACGGAGGCAGCTAGAGGGTCCAAACTTGCACTTTTTCAAATGGCCCTACCTCGAAAACTGCGGCAGCTAGAGAGTTGATTTGGGTCTTCAAATGCTGCTTGTACCATGCCCTAAAAACCAAAAATAGGATTCCGGAACAAAACCCGCAAGAAAACTTGAAAATTTCAAAGCAAAGTCACCCCTCGACTGGAAAATATAAAACCTTGAATATCTCGGAAACGGAGGCAGCTAGAGGGTCCAAACTTGCACTTTTTCAAATGGCCCTACTTCGAAAACTACGGCAGCTAGAGAGTTGATTTTGGTCTTAAAATGCAGCTTGTACCATGCCCTAAAAACCAAAAATAGGATTCCGGAACAAAACCCGCAAGAAAACTTGAAAATTTCAAAGCAGAGTCACCCCTCGACTGGAAAATATAAAACCTTGAATATCTCGGAAACGGAGGCAGCTAGAGGGTCCAAACTTGCACTTTTTCAAATGGCTGTAACTCGAAAACTACGGCAGCTAGAGAGTTGATTTGGGTCTTCAAATGCAGCTTGTACCATGCCCTAAAAAGCAAAAATAGGATTCCGGAACAAAACCCGCAAGAAAACTTGAAAATTTCAAGGCAAAGTCACCCCTCGACTGGAAAATATAAAACCTTGAATATCTCGGAAACGGAGGCAGCTAGAGGGTCCAAACTTGCACTTTTTCAAATGGCTGTAACTCGAAAACTACGGCAGCTAGAGAGTTGATTTTGGTCTAAAAATGCAGCTTGTACCATGCCCTAAAAACCAAAAATAGGATTCCGGAACAAAACCCGCAAGAAAACTTGAAAATTTCAAGGCAAAGTCACCCCTCGACTGGAAAATATAAAACCTTGAATATCTCGGAAACGGAGGCAGCTAGAGGGTCCAAACTTGCACTTTTTCAAATGGCTGTAACTCGAAAACTACGGCAGCTAGAGAGTTGATTTTGGTCTAAAAATGCAGCTTGTACCATGCCCTAAAAACCAAAAATAGGATTCCGGAACAAAACCCGCAAGAAAACTTGAAAATTTCAAGGCAAAGTCACCCCTCGACTGGAAAATATAAAACCTTGAATATCTCGGAAACGGAGGCAGCTAGAGGGTCCAAACTTGCACTTTTTCAAATGGCTGTAACTCGAAAACTACGGCAGCTAGAGAGTTGATTTTGGTCTAAAAATGCAGCTTGTACCATGCCCTAAAAACCAAAAATAGGATTCCGGAACAAAACCCGCAAGAAAACTTGAAAATTTCAAGGCAAAGTTACCCCTCGACTGGAAAATATAAAACCATGAATATCTCGGAAACGGAGGCAGCTAGAGGGTCCAAACTTGCACTTTTTCAAATGGCCCTACCTCGAAAACTGCGGCAGCTAGAGAGTTGATTTGGGTCTTCAAATGCTGCTTGTACCATGCCCTAAAAACCAAAAATAGGATTCCGGAACAAAACCCGCAAGAAAACTTGAAAATTTCAAGGCAAAGTCACCCCTCGACTGGAAAATGTAAAACCTTGAATATCTCGGAAACGGAGGCAGCTAGAGGGTCCAAACTTGCACTTTTTCAAATGGCTGTAACTCGAAAACTACGGCAGCTGGAGAGTTGATTTTGGTCTAAAAATGCAGCTTGTATCATGCCCTAAAAACCAAAAATAGGATTCCGGAACAAAACCCGCAAGAAAACTTGAAAATTTCAAGGCAAAGTCACCCCTCGACTGGAAAATATAAAACCTTGAATATCTCGGAAACGGAGGCAGCTAGAGGGTCCAAACTTGCACTTTTTCAAATGGCTGCAACTCGAAAACTACGGCAGCTAGAGAGTTGATTTGGGTCTTCAAATGCAGCTTGTACCATGCCCTAAAAACCAAAAATAGGATTCCGGAACAAAACCCGCAAGAAAACTTGAAAATTTCAAGGCAAAGTTACCCCTCGACTGGAAAATATAAAACCATGAATATCTCGGAAACGGAGGCAGCTAGAGGGTCCAAACTTGCACTTTTTCAAATGGCCCTACTTCGAAAACTACGGCAGCTAGAGAGTTGATTTTGGTCTTAAAATGCAGCTTGTACCATGCCCTAAAAACAAAAAATAGGATTCCGGAACAAAACCCGCAAGAAAACTTGAAAATTTCAAGGCAAAGTCACCCCTCGACTGGAAAATATAAAACCTTGAATATCTCGGAAACGGAGGCAGCTAGAGGGTCCAAACTTGCACTTTTTCAAATGGCCCTACTTCGAAAACTACGGCAGCTAGAGAGTTGATTTTGGTCTTAAAATGCAGCTTGTACCATGCCCTAAAAACCAAAAATAGGATTCCGGAACAAAACCCGCAAGAAAACTTGAAAATTTCAAAGCAGAGTCACCCCTCGACTGGAAAATATAAAACCTTGAATATCTCGGAAACGGAGGCAGCTAGAGGGTCCAAACTTGCACTTTTTCAAATGGCTGTAACTCGAAAACTACGGCAGCTAGAGAGTTGATTTGGGTCTTCAAATGCAGCTTGTACCATGCCCTAAAAACCAAAAATAGGATTCCGGAACAAAACCCGCAAGAAAACTTGAAAATTTCAAGGCAAAGTCACCCCTCGACTGGAAAATATAAAACCTTGAATATCTCGGAAACGGAGGCAGCTAGAGGGTCCAAACTTGCACTTTTTCAAATGGCTGTAACTCTAAAACTACGGCAGCTAGAGAGTTGATTTTGGTCTAAAAATGCAGCTTGTACCATGCCCTAAAAACCAAAAATAGGATTCCGGAACAAAACCCGCAAGAAAACTTGAAAATTTCAAGGCAAAGTCACCCCTCGACTGGAAAATATAAAACCTTGAATATCTCGGAAACGGAGGCACTTTTTCAAATGGCTGTAACTCGAAAACTACGGCAGCTAGAGAGTTGATTTTGGTCTAAAAATGCAGCTTGTACCATGCCCTAAAAACCAAAAATAGGATTCCGGAACAAAACCCGCAAGAAAACTTGAAAATTTCAAGGCAAAGTCACCCCTCGACTGGAAAATATAAAACCTTGAATATCTCGGAAACGGAGGCAGCTAGAGGGTCCAAACTTGCACTTTTTCAAATGGCCCTACCTCGAAAACTGCGGCAGCTAGAGAGTTGATTTGGGTCTTCAAATGCAGCTTGTACCATGCCCTAAAAACCAAAAATAGGATTCCGGAACAAAACCCGCAAGAAAACTTGAAAATTTCAAGGCAAAGTCACCCCTCGACTGGAAAATATAAAACCTTGAATATCTCGGAAACGGAGGCAGCTAGAGGGTCCAAACTTGCACTTTTTCAAATGGCTGTAACTCGAAAACTACGGCAGCTAGAGAGTTGATTTTGGTCTAAAAATGCAGCTTGTACCATGCCCTAAAAACCAAAAATAGGATTCCGGAACAAAACCCGCAAGAAAACTTGAAAATTTCAAGGCAAAGTCACCCCTCGACTGGAAAATATAAAACCTTGAATATCTCGGAAACGGAGGCAGCTAGAGGGTCCAAACTTGCACTTTTTCAAATGGCCCTACCTCGAAAATTGCGGCAGCTAGAGAGTTGATTTGGGTCTTCAAATGCAGCTTGTACCATGCCCTAAAAACCAAAAATAGGATTCCGGAACAAAACCCGCAAGAAAACTTGAAAATTTCAAAGCAAAGTCACCCCTCGACTGGAAAATATAAAACCTTGAATATCTCGGAAACGGAGGCAGCTAGAGGGTCCAAACTTGCACTTTTTCAAATGGCTGTAACTCGAAAACTACGGCAGCTAGAGAGTTGATTTGGGTCTTCAAATGCAGCTTGTACCATGCCCTAAAAACCAAAAATAGGATTCCGGAACAAAACCCGCAAGAAAACTTGAAAATTTCAAAGCAAAGTCACCCCTCGACTGGAAAATATAAAACCTTGAATATCTCGGAAACGGAGGCAGCTAGAGGGTCCAAACTTGCACTTTTTCAAATGGCCCTACCTCGAAAACTACGGCAGCTAGAGAGTTGATTTTGGTCTTAAAATGCAGCTTGTACCATGCCCTAAAAACCAAAAATAGGATTCCGGAACAAAACCCGCAAGAAAACTTGAAAATTTCAAGGCAAAGTCACCCCTCGACTGGAAAATATAAAACCTTGAATATCTCGGAAACGGAGGCAGCTAGAGGGTCCAAACTTGCACTTTTTCAAATGGCTGTAACTCGAAAACTACGGCAGCTAGAGAGTTGATTTTGGTCTAAAAATGCAGCTTGTACCATGCCCTAAAAACCAAAAATAGGATTCCGGAACAAAACCCGCAAGAAAACTTGAAAATTTCAAGGCAAAGTCACCCCTCGACTGGAAAATATAAAACCTTGAATATCTCGGAAACGGAGGCAGCTAGAGGGTCCAAACTTGCACTTTTTCAAATGGCCCTACCTCGAAAACTGCGGCAGCTAGAGAGTTGATTTGGGTCTTCAAATGCAGCTTGTACCATGCCCTAAAAACCAAAAATAGGATTCCGGAACAAAACCCGCAAGAAAACTTGAAAATTTCAAGGCAAAGTCACCCCTCGACTGGAAAATATAAAACCTTGAATATCTCGGAAACGGAGGCAGCTAGAGGGTCCAAACTTGCACTTTTTCAAATGGCTGTAACTCGAAAACTACGGCAGCTAGAGAGTTGATTTTGGTCTAAAAATGCAGCTTGTACCATGCCCTAAAAACCAAAAATAGGATTCCGGAACAAAACCCGCAAGAAAACTTGAAAATTTCAAGGCAAAGTCACCCCTCGACTGGAAAATATAAAACCTTGAATATCTCGGAAACGGAGGCAGCTAGAGGGTCCAAACTTGCACTTTTTCAAATGGCCCTACCTCGAAAATTGCGGCAGCTAGAGAGTTGATTTGGGTCTTCAAATGCAGCTTGTACCATGCCCTAAAAACCAAAAATAGGATTCCGGAACAAAACCCGCAAGAAAACTTGAAAATTTCAAAGCAAAGTCACCCCTCGACTGGAAAATATAAAACCTTGAATATCTCGGAAACGGAGGCAGCTAGAGGGTCCAAACTTGCACTTTTTCAAATGGCTGTAACTCGAAAACTACGGCAGCTAGAGAGTTGATTTGGGTCTTCAAATGCAGCTTGTACCATGCCCTAAAAACCAAAAATAGGATTCCGGAACAAAACCCGCAAGAAAACTTGAAAATTTCAAAGCAAAGTCACCCCTCGACTGGAAAATATAAAACCTTGAATATCTCGGAAACGGAGGCAGCTTGAGGGTCCAAACTTGCACTTTTTCAAATGGCTGTAACTCGAAAACTACGACAGCTAGAGAGTTGATTTTGGTCTTAAAATGCAGCTTGTACCATGCCCTAAAAACCAAAAATAGGATTCCGGAACAAAACCCGCAAGAAAACTTGAAAATTTCAAGGCAAAGTCACCCCTCGACTGGAAAATATAAAACCTTGAATATCTCGGAAACGGAGGCAGCTAGAGGGTCCAAACTTGCACTTTTTCAAATGGCCCTACCTCGAAAACTGCGGCAGCTAGAGAGTTGATTTGGGTCTTCAAATGCAGCTTGTACCATGCCCTAAAAACCAAAAATAGGATTCCGGAACAAAACCCGCAAGAAAACTTGAAAATTTCAAAGCAAAGTCACCCCTCGACTGGAAAATATAAAACCTTGAATATCTCGGAAACGGAGGCAGCTAGAGGGTCCAAACTTGCACTTTTTCAAATGGCTGTAACTCGAAAACTACGGCAGCTAGAGAGTTGATTTGGGTCTTCAAATGCAGCTTGTACCATGCCCTAAAAACCAAAAATAGGATTCCGGAACAAAACCCGCAAGAAAACTTGAAAATTTCAAGGCAAATTCACCCTCGACTGGAAAATATAAAACCTTGAATATCTCGGAAACGGAGGCAGCTAGAGGGTCCAAACTTGCACTTTTTCAAATGGCTGTAACTCGAAAACTACGGCAGCTAGAGAGTTGATTTGGGTCTTCAAATGCAGCTTGTACCATGCCCTAAAAACCAAAAATAGGATTCCGGAACAAAACCCGCAAGAAAACTTGAAAATTTCAAGGCAAAGTCACCCCTCGACTGGAAAATATAAAACCTTGAATATCTCGGAAACGGAGGCAGCTAGAGGGTCCAAACTTGCACTTTTTCAAATGGCTGTAGCTCGAAAACTACGGCAGCTAGAGAGTTGATTTTGGTCTAAAAATGCAGCTTGTACCATGCCCTAAAAACCAAAAATAGGATTCCGGAACAAAACCCGCAAGAAAACTTGAAAATTTCAAGGCAAAGTCACCCCTCGACTTGGAAAATAAAATATAAAACCTTGAATATCTCGGAAACGGAGGCAGCTAGATGGTCCAAACTTGCACTTTTTCAAATGGCTGTAACTCGAAAACTACGGCAGCTAGAGAGTTGATTTTGGTCTTAAAATGCAGCTTGTACCATGCCCTAAAAACCAAAAATAGGATTCCGGAACAAAACCCGCAAGAAAACTTGAAAATTTCAAGGCAAAGTCACCCCTCGACTGGAAAATATTTTATAAAACCTTGAATATCTCGGAAACGGAGGCAGCTAGAGGGTCCAAACTTGCACTTTTTCAAATGGCTGTAACTCGAAAACTACGGCAGCTAGAGAGTTGATTTTGGTCTAAAAATGCAGCTTGTACCATGCCCTAAAAACCAAAAATAGGATTCCGGAACAAAAACCCGCAAGAAAACTTGAAAATTTCAAGGCAAAGTCACCCCTCGACTGGAAAATATAAAACCTTGAATATCTCGGAAACGGAGGCAGCTAGAGGGTCAAAACTTGCACTTTTTCAAATGGCCCTACCTCGAAAACTGCGGCAGCTAGAGAGTTGATTTGGGTCTTCAAATGCAGCTTGTACCATGCCCTAAAAACCAAAAATAGGATTCCGGAACAAAACCCGCAAGAAAACTTGAAAATTTCAAAGCAAAGTCACCCCTCGACTGGAAAATATAAAACCTTGAATATCTCGGAAACGGAGGCAGCTAGAGGGTCCAAACTTGCACTTTTTCAAATGGCTGTAACTCGAAAACTACGGCAGCTAGAGAGTTGATTTTGGTCTAAAAATGCAGCTTGTACCATGCCCTAAAAACCAAAAATAGGATTCCGGAACAAAACCCGCAAGAAAACTTGAAAATTTCAAGGCAAAGTCACCCCTCGACTGGAAAATAAAATATAAAACCTTGAATATCTCGGAAACGGAGGCAGCTAGAGGGTCCAAACTTGCACTTTTTCAAATGGCTGTAACTCGAAAACTACGGCAGCTAGAGAGTTGATTTTGGTCTTAAAATGCAGCTTGTACCATGCCCTAAAAACCAAAAATAGGATTCCGGAACAAAACCCGCAAGAAAACTTGAAAATTTCAAGGCAAAGTCACCCCTCGACTGGAAAATATAAAACCTTGAATATCTCGGAAACGGAGGCAGCTAGAGGGTCCAAACTTGCACTTTTTCAAATGGCCCTACCTCGAAAACTGCGGCAGCTAGAGAGTTGATTTGGGTCTTCAAATGCTGCTTGTATCATGCCCTAAAAACCAAAAATAGGATTCCGGAACAAAACCCGCAAGAAAACTTGAAAATTTCAAGGCAAAGTCACCCCTCGACTGGAAAATATAAAACCTTGAATATCTCGGAAACGGAGGCAGCTAGAGGGTCTAAACTTGCACTTTTTCAAATGGCCCTACCTCGAAAACTGCGGCAGCTAGAGAGTTGATTTGGGTCTTCAAATGCTGCTTGTACCATGCCCTAAAAACCAAAAATAGGATTCCGGAACAAAACCCGCAAGAAAACTTGAAAATTTCAAAGCAAAGTCACCCCTCGACTGGAAAATAAAATATAAAACCTTGAATATCTCGGAAACGGAGGCAGCTAGAGGGTCCAAACTTGCACTTTTTCAAATGGCCCTACCTCGAAAACTGCGGCAGCTAGAGAGTTGATTTGGGTCTTCAAATGCTGCTTGTATCATGCCCTAAAAACCAAAAATAGGATTCCGGAACAAAACCCGCAAGAAAACTTGAAAATTTCAAGGCAAAGTCACCCCTCGACTGGAAAATATAAAACCTTGAATATCTCGGAAACGGAGGCAGCTAGAGGGTCTAAACTTGCACTTTTTCAAATGGCCCTACCTCGAAAACTGCGGCAGCTAGAGAGTTGATTTGGGTCTTCAAATGCAGCTTGTACCATGCCCTAAAAACCAAAAATAGGATTCCGGAACAAAACCCGCAAGAAAACTTGAAAATTTCAAGGCAAAGTCACCCCTCGACTGGAAAATATAAAACCTTGAATATCTCGGAAACGGAGGCAGCTAGAGGGTCCAAACTTGCACTTTTTCAAATGGCTGTAACTCGAAAACTACGGCAGCTAGAGAGTTGATTTGGGTCTTAAAATGCAGCTTGTACCATGCCCTAAAAACCAAAAATAGGATTCCGGAACAAAACCCGCAAGAAAACTTGAAAATTTCAAGGCAAAGTCACCCCTCGACTGGAAAATATAAAACCTTGAATATCTCGGAAACGGAGGCAGCTAGAGGGTCTAAACTTGCACTTTTTCAAATGGCCCTACCTCGAAAATTGCGGCTGCTAGAGAGTTGATTTGGGTCTTCAAATGCAGCTTGTACCATGCCCTAAAAACCAAAAATAGGATTCCGGAACAAAACCCGCAAGAAAACTTGAAAATTTCAAAGCAAAGTCACCCCTCGACTGGAAAATATAAAACCTTGAATATCTCGGAAACGGAGGCAGCTAGAGGGTCCAAACTTGCACTTTTTCAAATGGCTGTAACTCGAAAACTACGGCAGCTAGAGAGTTGATTTGGGTCTTCAAATGCAGCTTGTACCATGCCCTAAAAACCAAAAATAGGATTCCGGAACAAAACCCGCAAGAAAACTTGAAAATTTCAAGGCAAAGTCACCCCTCGACTGGAAAATATAAAACCTTGAATATCTCGGAAACGGAGGCAGCTAGAGGGTCCAAACTTGCACTTTTTCAAATGGCCCTACCTCGAAAACTGCGGCAGCTAGAGAGTTGATTTGGGTCTTCAAATGCAGCTTGTACCATGCCCTAAAAACCAAAAATAGGATTCCGGAACAAAACCCGCAAGAAAACTTGAAAATTTCAAAGCAAAGTCACCCCTCGAGTGGAAAATATAAAACCTTGAATATCTCGGAAACGGAGGCAGCTAGAGGGTCCAAACTTGCACTTTTTCAAATGGCTGTAACTCGAAAACTACGGCAGCTAGAGAGTTGATTTGGGTCTTCAAATGCAGCTTGTACCATGCCCTAAAAACCAAAAATAGGATTCCGGAACAAAACCCGCAAGAAAACTTGAAAATTTCAAAGCAAATTCACCCCTCGACTGGAAAATATAAAACCTTGAATATCTCGGAAACGGAGGCAGCTAGAGGGTCCAAACTTGCACTTTTTCAAATGGCTGTAACTCGAAAACTACGGCAGCTAGAGAGTTGATTTTGGTCTAAAAATGCAGCTTGTACCATGCCCTAAAAACCAAAAATAGGATTCCGGAACAAAACCCGCAAGAAAACTTGAAAATTTCAAGGCAAAGTCACCCCTCGACTGGAAAATATAAAACCTTGAATATCTCGGAAACGGAGGCAGCTAGAGGGTCCAAACTTGCACTTTTTCAAATGGCCCTACCTCGAAAACTGCGGCAGCTAGAGAGTTGATTTGGGTCTTCAAATGCAGCTTGTACCATGCCCTAAAAACCAAAAATAGGATTCCGGAACAAAACCCGCAAGAAAACTTGAAAATTTCAAAGCAAAGTCACCCCTCGACTGGAAAATATAAAACCTTGAATATCTCGGAAACGGAGGCAGCTAGAGGGTCCAAACTTGCACTTTTTCAAATGGCTGTAACTCGAAAACTACGGCAGCTAGAGAGTTGATTTGGGTCTTCAAATGCAGCTTGTACCATGCCCTAAAAACCAAAAATAGGATTCCGGAACAAAACCCGCAAGAAAACTTGAAAATTTCAAAGCAAATTCACCCCTCGACTGGAAAATATAAAACCTTGAATATCTCGGAAACGGAGGCAGCTAGAGGGTCCAAACTTGCACTTTTTCAAATGGCTGTAACTCGAAAACTACGGCAGCTAGAGAGTTGATTTTGGTCTAAAAATGCAGCTTGTACCATGCCCTAAAAACCAAAAATAGGATTCCGGAACAAAACCCGCAAGAAAACTTGAAAATTTCAAGGCAAAGTCACCCCTCGACTGGAAAATATAAAACCTTGAATATCTCGGAAACGGAGGCAGCTAGAGGGTCCAAACTTGCACTTTTTCAAATGGCCCTACCTCGAAAACTGCGGCAGCTAGAGAGTTGATTTGGGTCTTCAAATGCAGCTTGTACCATGCCCTAAAAACCAAAAATAGGATTCCGGAACAAAACCCGCAAGAAAACTTGAAAATTTCAAGGCAAAGTCACCCCTCGACTGGAAAATATAAAACCTTGAATATCTCGGAAACGGAGGCAGCTAGAGGGTCCAAACTTGCACTTTTTCAAATGGCTGTAACTCGAAAACTACGGCAGCTAGAGAGTTGATTTTGGTCTAAAAATGCAGCTTGTACCATGCCCTAAAAACCAAAAATAGGATTCCGGAACAAAACCCGCAAGAAAACTTGAAAATTTCAAGGCAAAGTCACCCCTCGACTGGAAAATATAAAACCTTGAATATCTCGGAAACGGAGGCAGCTAGAGGGTCCAAACTTGCACTTTTTCAAATGGCCCTACCTCGAAAACTGCGGCAGCTAGAGAGTTGATTTGGGTCTTCAAATGCAGCTTGTACCATGCCCTAAAAACCAAAAATAGGATTCCGGAACAAAACCCGCAAGAAAACTTGAAAATTTCAAGGCAAAGTCACCCCTCGACTGGAAAATATAAAACCTTGAATATCTCGGAAACGGAGGCAGCTAGAGGGTCCAAACTTGCACTTTTTCAAATGGCTGTAACTCGAAAACTACGGCAGCTAGAGAGTTGATTTTGGTCTAAAAATGCAGCTTGTACCATGCCCTAAAAACCAAAAATAGGATTCCGGAACAAAACCCGCAAGAAAACTTGAAAATTTCAAGGCAAAGTCACCCCTCGACTGGAAAATATAAAACCTTGAATATCTCGGAAACGGAGGCAGCTAGAGGGTCCAAACTTGCACTTTTTCAAATGGCTGTAACTCGAAAACTACGGCAGCTAGAGAGTTGATTTGGGTCTTCAAATGCAGCTTGTACCATGCCCTAAAAACCAAAAATAGGATTCCGGAACAAAACCCGCAAGAAAACTTGAAAATTTCAAGGCAAAGTCACCCCTCGACTGGAAAATATAAAACCTTGAATATCTCGGAAACGGAGGCAGCTAGAGGGTCCAAACTTGCACTTTTTCAAATGGCTGTAACTCGAAAACTACGGCAGCTAGAGAGTTGATTTTGGTCTAAAAATGCAGCTTGTACCATGCCCTAAAAACCAAAAATAGGATTCCGGAACAAAACCCGCAAGAAAACTTGAAAATTTCAAGGCAAAGTCACCCCTCGACTGGAAAATATAAAACCTTGAATATCTCGGAAACGGAGGCAGCTAGAGGGTCCAAACTTGCACTTTTTCAAATGGCTGTAACTCGAAAACTACGGCAGCTAGAGAGTTGATTTTGGTCTTAAAATGCAGCTTGTACCATGCCCTAAAAACCAAAAATAGGATTCCGGAACAAAACCCGCAAGAAAACTTGAAAATTTCAAGGCAAAGTCACCCCTCGACTGGAAAATAAAATATAAAACCTTGAATATCTCGGAAACGGAGGCAGCTAGAGGGTCCAAACTTGCACTTTTTCAAATGGCTGTAACTCGAAAACTACGGCAGCTAGAGAGTTGATTTTGGTCTAAAAATGCAGCTTGTACCATGCCCTAAAAACCAAAAATAGGATTCCGGAACAAAACCCGCAAGAAAACTTGAAAATTTCAAGGCAAAGTCACCCCTCGACTGGAAAATATAAAACCTTGAATATCTCGGAAACGGAGGCAGCTAGAGGGTCCAAACTTGCACTTTTTCAAATGGCCCTACCTCGAAAACTGCGGCAGCTAGAGAGTTGATTTGGGTCTTCAAATGCTGCTTGTACCATGCCCTAAAAACCAAAAATAGGATTCCGGAACAAAACCCGCAAGAAAACTTGAAAATTTCAAGGCAAAGTCACCCCTCGACTGGAAAATATAAAACCTTGAATATCTCGGAAACGGAGGCAGCTAGAGGGTCCAAACTTGCACTTTTTCAAATGGCTGTAACTCGAAAACTACGGCAGCTAGAGAGTTGATTTTGGTCTTAAAATGCAGCTTGTACCATGCCCTAAAAACCAAAAATAGGATTCCGGAACAAAACCCGCAAGAAAACTTGAAAATTTCAAGGCAAAGTCACCCCTCGACTGGAAAATAAAATATAAAACCTTGAATATCTCGGAAACGGAGGCAGCTAGAGGGTCCAAACTTGCACTTTTTCAAATGGCTGTAACTCGAAAACTACGGCAGCTAGAGAGTTGATTTTGGTCTAAAAATGCAGCTTGTACCATGCCCTAAAAACCAAAAATAGGATTCCGGAACAAAACCCGCAAGAAAACTTGAAAATTTCAAGGCAAAGTCACCCCTCGACTGGAAAATATAAAACCTTGAATATCTCGGAAACGGAGGCAGCTAGAGGGTCTAAACTTGCACTTTTTCAAATGGCCCTACCTCGAAAACTGCGGCAGCTAGAGAGTTGATTTGGGTCTTCAAATGCTGCTTGTACCATGCCCTAAAAACCAAAAATAGGATTCCGGAACAAAACCCGCAAGAAAACTTGAAAATTTCAAAGCAAAGTCACCCCTCGACTGGAAAATAAAATATAAAACCTTGAATATCTCGGAAACGGAGGCAGCTAGAGGGTCCAAACTTGCACTTTTTCAAATGGCTGTAACTCGAAAGCTACGGCAGCTAGAGAGTTGATTTTGGTCTAAAAATGCAGCTTGTACCATGCCCTAAAAACCAAAAATAGGATTCCGGAACAAAACCCGCAAGAAAACTTGAAAATTTCAAGGCAAAGTCACCCCTCGACTGGAAAATATAAAACCTTGAATATCTCGGAAACGGAGGCAGCTAGAGGGTCCAAACTTGCACTTTTTCAAATGGCTGTAACTCGAAAACTACGGCAGCTAGAGAGTTGATTTTGGTCTAAAAATGCAGCTTGTACCATGCCCTAAAAACCAAAAATAGGATTCCGGAACAAAACCCGCAAGAAAACTTGAAAATTTCAAGGCAAAGTCACCCCTCGACTGGAAAATATAAAACCTTGAATATCTCGGAAACGGAGGCAGCTAGAGGGTCCAAACTTGCACTTTTTCAAATGGCCCTACCTCGAAAACTGCGGCAGCTAGAGAGTTGATTTGGGTCTTCAAATGCTGCTTGTACCATGCCCTAAAAACCAAAAATAGGATTCCGGAACAAAACCCGCAAGAAAACTTGAAAATTTCAAGGCAAAGTCACCCCTCGACTGGAAAATATAAAACCTTGAATATCTCGGAAACGGAGGCAGCTAGAGGGTCCAAACTTGCACTTTTTCAAATGGCTGTAACTCGAAAACTACGGCAGCTAGAGAGTTGATTTTGGTCTTAAAATGCAGCTTGTACCATGCCCTAAAAACCAAAAATAGGATTCCGGAACAAAACCCGCAAGAAAACTTGAAAATTTCAAGGCAAAGTCACCCCTCGACTGGAAAATAAAATATAAAACCTTGAATATCTCGGAAACGGAGGCAGCTAGAGGGTCCAAACTTGCACTTTTTCAAATGGCTGTAACTCGAAAACTACGGCAGCTAGAGAGTTGATTTTGGTCTAAAAATGCAGCTTGTACCATGCCCTAAAAACCAAAAATAGGATTCCGGAACAAAACCCGCAAGAAAACTTGAAAATTTCAAGGCAAAGTCACCCCTCGACTGGAAAATATAAAACCTTGAATATCTCGGAAACGGAGGCAGCTAGAGGGTCTAAACTTGCACTTTTTCAAATGGCCCTACCTCGAAAACTGCGGCAGCTAGAGAGTTGATTTGGGTCTTCAAATGCTGCTTGTACCATGCCCTAAAAACCAAAAATAGGATTCCGGAACAAAACCCGCAAGAAAACTTGAAAATTTCAAAGCAAAGTCACCCCTCGACTGGAAAATAAAATATAAAACCTTGAATATCTCGGAAACGGAGGCAGCTAGAGGGTCCAAACTTGCACTTTTTCAAATGGCTGTAACTCGAAAGCTACGGCAGCTAGAGAGTTGATTTTGGTCTAAAAATGCAGCTTGTACCATGCCCTAAAAACCAAAAATAGGATTCCGGAACAAAACCCGCAAGAAAACTTGAAAATTTCAAGGCAAAGTCACCCCTCGACTGGAAAATATAAAACCTTGAATATCTCGGAAACGGAGGCAGCTAGAGGGTCCAAACTTGCACTTTTTCAAATGGCTGTAACTCGAAAACTACGGCAGCTAGAGAGTTGATTTTGGTCTAAAAATGCAGCTTGTACCATGCCCTAAAAACCAAAAATAGGATTCCGGAACAAAACCCGCAAGAAAACTTGAAAATTTCAAGGCAAAGTCACCCCTCGACTGGAAAATATAAAACCTTGAATATCTCGGAAACGGAGGCAGCTAGAGGGTCCAAACTTGCACTTTTTCAAATGGCCCTACCTCGAAAACTGCGGCAGCTAGAGAGTTGATTTGGGTCTTCAAATGCAGCTTGTACCATGCCCTAAAAACCAAAAATAGGATTCCGGAACAAAACCCGCAAGAAAACTTGAAAATTTCAAGGCAAAGTCACCCCTCGACTGGAAAATATAAAACCTTGAATATCTCGGAAACGGAGGCAGCTAGAGGGTCCAAACTTGCACTTTTTCAAATGGCTGTAACTCGAAAACTACGGCAGCTAGAGAGTTGATTTTGGTCTAAAAATGCAGCTTGTACCATGCCCTAAAAACCAAAAATAGGATTCCGGAACAAAACCCGCAAGAAAACTTGAAAATTTCAAGGCAAAGTCACCCCTCGACTGGAAAATATAAAACCTTGAATATCTCGGAAACGGAGGCAGCTAGAGGGTCCAAACTTGCACTTTTTCAAATGGCTGTAACTCGAAAACTACGGCAGCTAGAGAGTTGATTTGGGTCTTCAAATGCAGCTTGTACCATGCCCTAAAAACCAAAAATAGGATTCCGGAACAAAACCCGCAAGAAAACTTGAAAATTTCAAGGCAAAGTCACCCCTCGACTGGAAAATATAAAACCTTGAATATCTCGGAAACGGAGGCAGCTAGAGGGTCCAAACTTGCACTTTTTCAAATGGCTGTAACTCGAAAACTACGGCAGCTAGAGAGTTGATTTTGGTCTAAAAATGCAGCTTGTACCATGCCCTAAAAACCAAAAATAGGATTCCGGAACAAAACCCGCAAGAAAACTTGAAAATTTCAAGGCAAAGTCACCCCTCGACTGGAAAATATAAAACCTTGAATATCTCGGAAACGGAGGCAGCTAGAGGGTCCAAACTTGCACTTTTTCAAATGGCTGTAACTCGAAAACTACGGCAGCTAGAGAGTTGATTTTGGTCTTAAAATGCAGCTTGTACCATGCCCTAAAAACCAAAAATAGGATTCCGGAACAAAACCCGCAAGAAAACTTGAAAATTTCAAGGCAAAGTCACCCCTCGACTGGAAAATAAAATATAAAACCTTGAATATCTCGGAAACGGAGGCAGCTAGAGGGTCCAAACTTGCACTTTTTCAAATGGCTGTAACTCGAAAACTACGGCAGCTAGAGAGTTGATTTTGGTCTAAAAATGCAGCTTGTACCATGCCCTAAAAACCAAAAATAGGATTCCGGAACAAAACCCGCAAGAAAACTTGAAAATTTCAAGGCAAAGTCACCCCTCGACTGGAAAATATAAAACCTTGAATATCTCGGAAACGGAGGCAGCTAGAGGGTCCAAACTTGCACTTTTTCAAATGGCCCTACCTCGAAAACTGCGGCAGCTAGAGAGTTGATTTGGGTCTTCAAATGCTGCTTGTACCATGCCCTAAAAACCAAAAATAGGATTCCGGAACAAAACCCGCAAGAAAACTTGAAAATTTCAAGGCAAAGTCACCCCTCGACTGGAAAATATAAAACCTTGAATATCTCGGAAACGGAGGCAGCTAGAGGGTCCAAACTTGCACTTTTTCAAATGGCTGTAACTCGAAAACTACGGCAGCTAGAGAGTTGATTTTGGTCTTAAAATGCAGCTTGTACCATGCCCTAAAAACCAAAAATAGGATTCCGGAACAAAACCCGCAAGAAAACTTGAAAATTTCAAGGCAAAGTCACCCCTCGACTGGAAAATAAAATATAAAACCTTGAATATCTCGGAAACGGAGGCAGCTAGAGGGTCCAAACTTGCACTTTTTCAAATGGCTGTAACTCGAAAACTACGGCAGCTAGAGAGTTGATTTTGGTCTAAAAATGCAGCTTGTACCATGCCCTAAAAACCAAAAATAGGATTCCGGAACAAAACCCGCAAGAAAACTTGAAAATTTCAAGGCAAAGTCACCCCTCGACTGGAAAATATAAAACCTTGAATATCTCGGAAACGGAGGCAGCTAGAGGGTCCAAACTTGCACTTTTTCAAATGGCCCTACCTCGAAAACTGCGGCAGCTAGAGAGTTGATTTGGGTCTTCAAATGCTGCTTGTACCATGCCCTAAAAACCAAAAATAGGATTCCGGAACAAAACCCGCAAGAAAACTTGAAAATTTCAAGGCAAAGTCACCCCTCGACTGGAAAATATAAAACCTTGAATATCTCGGAAACGGAGGCAGCTAGAGGGTCTAAACTTGCACTTTTTCAAATGGCCCTACCTCGAAAACTGCGGCAGCTAGAGAGTTGATTTGGGTCTTCAAATGCTGCTTGTACCATGCCCTAAAAACCAAAAATAGGATTCCGGAACAAAACCCGCAAGAAAACTTGAAAATTTCAAAGCAAAGTCACCCCTCGACTGGAAAATAAAATATAAACCTTGAATATCTCGGAAACGGAGGCAGCTAGAGGGTCCAAACTTGCACTTTTTCAAATGGCTGTAACTCGAAAGCTACGGCAGCTAGAGAGTTGATTTTGGTCTAAAAATGCAGCTTGTACCATGCCCTAAAAACCAAAAATAGGATTCCGGAACAAAACCCGCAAGAAAACTTGAAAATTTCAAGGCAAAGTCACCCCTCGACTGGAAAATATAAAACCTTGAATATCTCGGAAACGGAGGCAGCTAGAGGGTCCAAACTTGCACTTTTTCAAATGGCTGTAACTCGAAAACTACGGCAGCTAGAGAGTTGATTTTGGTCTAAAAATGCAGCTTGTACCATGCCCTAAAAACCAAAAATAGGATTCCGGAACAAAACCCGCAAGAAAACTTGAAAATTTCAAGGCAAATTCACCCCTCGACTGGAAAATATAAAACCTTGAATATCTCGGAAACGGAGGCAGCTAGAGGGTCCAAACTTGCACTTTTTCAAATGGCCCTACCTCGAAAACTGCGGCAGCTAGAGAGTTGATTTGGGTCTTCAAATGCAGCTTGTACCATGCCCTAAAAACCAAAAATAGGATTCCGGAACAAAACCCGCAAGAAAACTTGAAAATTTCAAGGCAAAGTCACCCCTCGACTGGAAAATATAAAACCTTGAATATCTCGGAAACGGAGGCAGCTAGAGGGTCCAAACTTGCACTTTTTCAAATGGCTGTAACTCGAAAACTACGGCAGCTAGAGAGTTGATTTTGGTCTAAAAATGCAGCTTGTACCATGCCCTAAAAACCAAAAATAGGATTCCGGAACAAAACCCGCAAGAAAACTTGAAAATTTCAAGGCAAAGTCACCCCTCGACTGGAAAATATAAAACCTTGAATATCTCGGAAACGGAGGCAGCTAGAGGGTCCAAACTTGCACTTTTTCAAATGGCCCTACCTCGAAAACTGCGGCAGCTAGAGAGTTGATTTGGGTCTTCAAATGCTGCTTGTACCATGCCCTAAAAACCAAAAATAGGATTCCGGAACAAAACCCGCAAGAAAACTTAAAAATTTCAAGGCAAAGTCACCCCTCGACTGGAAAATATAAAACCTTGAATATCTCGGAAACGGAGGCAGCTAGAGGGTCCAAACTTGCACTTTTTCAAATGGCTGTAACTCGAAAACTACGGCAGCTAGAGAGTTGATTTTGGTCTAAAAATGCAGCTTGTACCATGCCCTAAAAACCAAAAATAGGATTCCGGAACAAAACCCGCAAGAAAACTTGAAAATTTCAAGGCAAAGTCACCCCTCGACTGGAAAATATAAAACCTTGAATATCTCGGAAACGGAGGCAGCTAGAGGGTCCAAACTTGCACTTTTTCAAATGGCCCTACCTCGAAAACTGCGGCAGCTAGAGAGTTGATTTGGGTCTTCAAATGCTGCTTGTACCATGCCCTAAAAACCAAAAATAGGATTCCGGAACAAAACCCGCAAGAAAACTTGAAAATTTCAAGGCAAAGTCACCCCTCGACTGGAAAATATAAAACCTTGAATATCTCGGAAACGGAGGCAGCTAGAGGGTCCAAACTTGCACTTTTTCAAATGGCTGTAACTCGAAAACTACGGCAGCTAGAGAGTTGATTTTGGTCTAAAAATGCAGCTTGTACCATGCCCTAAAAAACCAAAAATAGGATTCCGGAACAAAACCCGCAAGAAAACTTGAAAATTTCAAGGCAAAGTCACCCCTCGACTGGAAAATATAAAACCTTGAATATCTCGGAAACGGAGGCAGCTAGAGGGTCCAAACTTGCACTTTTTCAAATGGCCCTACCTCGAAAACTGCGGCAGCTAGAGAGTTGATTTGGGTCTTCAAATGCTGCTTGTACCATGCCCTAAAAACCAAAAATAGGATTCCGGAACAAAACCCGCAAGAAAACTTGAAAATTTCAAGGCAAAGTCACCCCTCGACTGGAAAATATAAAACCTTGAATATCTCGGAAACGGAGGCAGCTAGAGGGTCCAAACTTGCACTTTTTCAAATGGCCCTACCTCGAAAACTGCGGCAGCTAGAGAGTTGATTTGGGTCTTCAAATGCTGCTTGTACCATGCCCTAAAAACCAAAAATAGGATTCCGGAACAAAACCCGCAAGAAAACTTGAAAATTTCAAGGCAAAGTCACCCCTCGACTGGAAAATATAAAACCTTGAATATCTCGGAAACGGAGGCAGCTAGAGGGTCCAAACTTGCACTTTTTCAAATGGCTGTAACTCGAAAACTACGGCAGCTAGAGAGTTGATTTTGGTCTAAAAATGCAGCTTGTACCATGCCCTAAAAACCAAAAATAGGATTCCGGAACAAAACCCGCAAGAAAACTTGAAAATTTCAAGGCAAAGTCACCCCTCGACTGGAAAATATAAAACCTTGAATATCTCGGAAACGGAGGCAGCTAGAGGGTCCAAACTTGCACTTTTTCAAATGGCCCTACCTCGAAAACTGCGGCAGCTAGAGAGTTGATTTGGGTCTTCAAATGCTGCTTGTACCATGCCCTAAAAACCAAAAATAGGATTCCGGAACAAAACCCGCAAGAAAACTTGAAAATTTCAAGGCAAAGTCACCCCTCGACTGGAAAATATAAAACCTTGAATATCTCGGAAACGGAGGCAGCTAGAGGGTCCAAACTTGCACTTTTTCAAATGGCTGTAACTCGAAAACTACGGCAGCTAGAGAGTTGATTTTGGTCTAAAAATGCAGCTTGTACCATGCCCTAAAAAACCAAAAATAGGATTCCGGAACAAAACCCGCAAGAAAACTTGAAAATTTCAAGGCAAAGTCACCCCTCGACTGGAAAATATAAAACCTTGAATATCTCGGAAACGGAGGCAGCTAGAGGGTCCAAACTTGCACTTTTTCAAATGGCCCTACCTCGAAAACTGCGGCAGCTAGAGAGTTGATTTGGGTCTTCAAATGCTGCTTGTACCATGCCCTAAAAACCAAAAATAGGATTCCGGAACAAAACCCGCAAGAAAACTTGAAAATTTCAAGGCAAAGTCACCCCTCGACTGCAAAATATAAAACCTTGAATATCTCGGAAACGGAGGCAGCTAGAGGGTCCAAACTTGCACTTTTTCAAATGGCCCTACCTCGAAAACTGCGGCAGCTAGAGAGTTGATTTGGGTCTTCAAATGCTGCTTGTACCATGCCCTAAAAACTAAAAATATAATTCCGGAACAAAACCCGCAAGAAAACTTGAAAATTTCAAGGCAAAGTCACCCCTCGACTGGAAAATATAAAACCTTGAATATCTCGGAAACGGAGGCAGCTAGAGGGTCCAAACTTGCACTTTTTCAAATGGCCCTACCTCGAAAACTGCGGCAGCTAGAGAGTTGATTTGGGTCTTCAAATGCTGCTTGTACCATGCCCTAAAAACTAAAAATATAATTCCGGAACAAAACCCGCAAGAAAACTTGAAAATTTCAAAGCAAAGTCACCCCTCGACTGGAAAATATAAAACCTTGAATATTTCGGAAACGGAGGCAGCTAGAGGGTCCAAACTTGCACTTTTTCAAATGGCTGTAACTCGAAAACTACGGCAGCTAGAGAGTTGATTTGGGTCTTCCAATGCAGCTTGTACCATGCCCTAAAAACCAAAAATAGGATTCCGGAACAAAACCCGCAAGAAAACTTGAAAATTTCAAGGCAAAGTCACCCCTCGACTGGAAAATATAAAACCTTGAATATCTCGGAAACGGAGGCAGCTAGAGGGTCCAAACTTGCACTTTTTCAAATGGCTGTAGCTCGAAAACTACGGCAGCTAGAGAGTTGATTTGGGTCTTCAAATGCTGCTTGTACCATGCCCTAAAAACCAAAAATAGGATTCCGGAACAAAACCCGCAAGAAAACTTGAAAATTTCAAAGCAAAGTCACCCCTCGACTGGAAAATATAAAACCTTGAATATCTCGGAAACGGAGGCAGCTAGAGGGTCCAAACTTGCACTTTTTCAAATGGCCCTACCTCGAAAACTGCGGCAGCTAGAGAGTTGATTTGGGTCTTCAAATGCTGCTTGTACCATGCCCTAAAAACCAAAAATAGGATTCCGGAACAAAACCCGCAAGAAAACTTGAAAATTTCAAGGCAAAGTCACCCCTCGACTGGAAAATATAAAACCTTGAATATCTCGGAAACGGAGGCAGCTAGAGGGTCCAAACTTGCACTTTTTCAAATGGCCCTACCTCGAAAACTGCGGCAGCTAGAGAGTTGATTTGGGTCTTCAAATGCTGCTTGTACCATGCCCTAAAAACTAAAAATATAATTCCGGAACAAAACCCGCAAGAAAACTTGAAAATTTCAAGGCAAAGTCACCCCTCGACTGGAAAATATAAAACCTTGAATATCTCGGAAACGGAGGCAGCTAGATGGTCCAAACTTGCACTTTTTCAAATGGCTGTAACTCGAAAACTACGGCAGCTAGAGAGTTGATTTTGGTCTTAAAATGCAGCTTGTACCATGCCCTAAAAACCAAAAATAGGATTCCGGAACAAAACCCGCAAGAAAACTTGAAAATTTCAAGGCAAAGTCACCCCTCGACTGGAAAATATTTTATAAAACCTTGAATATCTCGGAAACGGAGGCAGCTAGAGGGTCCAAACTTGCACTTTTTCAAATGGCTGTAACTCGAAAACTACGGCAGCTAGAGAGTTGATTTTGGTCTAAAAATGCAGCTTGTACCATGCCCTAAAAACCAAAAATAGGATTCCGGAACAAAACCCGCAAGAAAACTTGAAAATTTCAAGGCAAAGTCACCCCTCGACTGGAAAATATAAAACCTTGAATATCTCGGAAACGGAGGCAGCTAGAGGGTCCAAACTTGCACTTTTTCAAATGGCCCTACCTCGAAAACTGCGGCAGCTAGAGAGTTGATTTGGGTCTTCAAATGCAGCTTGTACCATGCCCTAAAAACCAAAAATAGGATTCCGGAACAAAACCCGCAAGAAAACTTGAAAATTTCAAAGCAAAGTCACCCCTCGACTGGAAAATATAAAACCTTGAATATCTCGGAAACGGAGGCAGCTAGAGGGTCCAAACTTGCACTTTTTCAAATGGCTGTAACTCGAAAACTACGGCAGCTAGAGAGTTGATTTTGGTCTAAAAATGCAGCTTGTACCATGCCCTAAAAACCAAAAATAGGATTCCGGAACAAAACCCGCAAGAAAACTTGAAAATTTCAAGGCAAAGTCACCCCTCGACTGGAAAATAAAATATAAAACCTTGAATATCTCGGAAACGGAGGCAGCTAGAGGGTCCAAACTTGCACTTTTTCAAATGGCTGTAACTCGAAAACTACGGCAGCTAGAGAGTTGATTTTGGTCTTAAAATGCAGCTTGTACCATGCCCTAAAAACCAAAAATAGGATTCCGGAACAAAACCCGCAAGAAAACTTGAAAATTTCAAGGCAAAGTCACCCCTCGACTGGAAAATATAAAACCTTGAATATCTCGGAAACGGAGGCAGCTAGAGGGTCCAAACTTGCACTTTTTCAAATGGCTGTAACTCGAAAACTACGGCAGCTAGAGAGTTGATTTTGGTCTAAAAATGCAGCTTGTACCATGCCCTAAAAACCAAAAATAGGATTCCGGAACAAAACCCGCAAGAAAACTTGAAAATTTCAAGGCAAAGTCACCCCTCGACTGGAAAATATAAAACCTTGAATATCTCGGAAACGGAGGCAGCTAGAGGGTCCAAACTTGCACTTTTTCAAATGGCCCTACCTCGAAAATTGCGGCAGCTAGAGAGTTGATTTGGGTCTTCAAATGCAGCTTGTACCATGCCCTAAAAACCAAAAATAGGATTCCGGAACAAAACCCGCAAGAAAACTTGAAAATTTCAAAGCAAAGTCACCCCTCGACTGGAAAATATAAAACCTTGAATATCTCGGAAACGGAGGCAGCTAGAGGGTCCAAACTTGCACTTTTTCAAATGGCTGTAACTCGAAAACTACGGCAGCTAGAGAGTTGATTTGGGTCTTCAAATGCAGCTTGTACCATGCCCTAAAAACCAAAAATAGGATTCCGGAACAAAACCCGCAAGAAAACTTGAAAATTTCAAAGCAAAGTCACCCCTCGACTGGAAAATATAAAACCTTGAATATCTCGGAAACGGAGGCAGCTAGAGGGTCCAAACTTGCACTTTTTCAAATGGCCCTACCTCGAAAACTACGGCAGCTAGAGAGTTGATTTTGGTCTTAAAATGCAGCTTGTACCATGCCCTAAAAACCAAAAATAGGATTCCGGAACAAAACCCGCAAGAAAACTTGAAAATTTCAAGGCAAAGTCACCCCTCGACTGGAAAATATAAAACCTTGAATATCTCGGAAACGGAGGCAGCTAGAGGGTCCAAACTTGCACTTTTTCAAATGGCCCTACCTCGAAAACTGCGGCAGCTAGAGAGTTGATTTGGGTCTTCAAATGCAGCTTGTACCATGCCCTAAAAACCAAAAATAGGATTCCGGAACAAAACCCGCAAGAAAACTTGAAAATTTCAAAGCAAAGTCACCCCTCGACTGGAAAATATAAAACCTTGAATATCTCGGAAACGGAGGCAGCTAGAGGGTCCAAACTTGCACTTTTTCAAATGGCTGTAACTCGAAAACTACGGCAGCTAGAGAGTTGATTTGGGTCTTCAAATGCAGCTTGTACCATGCCCTAAAAACCAAAAATAGGATTCCGGAACAAAACCCGCAAGAAAACTTGAAAATTTCAAGGCAAAGTCACCCCTCGACTGGAAAATATAAAACCTTGAATATCTCGGAAACGGAGGCAGCTAGAGGGTCCAAACTTGCACTTTTTCAAATGGCTGTAACTCGAAAACTACGGCAGCTAGAGAGTTGATTTTGGTCTAAAAATGCAGCTTGTACCATGCCCTAAAAACCAAAAATAGGATTCCGGAACAAAACCCGCAAGAAAACTTGAAAATTTCAAGGCAAAGTCACCCCTCGACTGGAAAATATAAAACCTTGAATATCTCGGAAACGGAGGCAGCTAGAGGGTCCAAACTTGCACTTTTTCAAATGGCCCTACCTCGAAAACTGCGGCAGCTAGAGAGTTGATTTGGGTCTTCAAATGCAGCTTGTACCATGCCCTAAAAACCAAAAATAGGATTCCGGAACAAAACCCGCAAGAAAACTTGAAAATTTCAAGGCAAAGTCACCCCTCGACTGGAAAATATAAAACCTTGAATATCTCGGAAACGGAGGCAGCTAGAGGGTCCAAACTTGCACTTTTTCAAATGGCCCTACTTCGAAAACTACGGCAGCTAGAGAGTTGATTTGGGTCTTAAAATGCAGCTTGTACCATGCCCTAAAAACCAAAAATAGGATTCCGGAACAAAACCCGCAAGAAAACTTGAAAATTTCAAAGCAAAGTCACCCCTCGACTGGAAAATATAAAACCTTGAATATCTCGGAAACGGAGGCAGCTAGAGGGTCCAAACTTGCACTTTTTCAAATGGCTGTAACTCGAAAACTACGGCAGCTAGAGAGTTGATTTGGGTCTTCAAATGCAGCTTGTACCATGCCCTAAAAACCAAAAATAGGATTCCGGAACAAAACCCGCAAGAAAACTTGAAAATTTCAAGGCAAAGTCACCCCTCGACTGGAAAATATAAAACCTTGAATATCTCGGAAACGGAGGCAGCTAGAGGGTCCAAACTTGCACTTTTTCAAATGGCTGTAGCTCGAAAACTACGGCAGCTAGAGAGTTGATTTTGGTCTAAAAATGCAGCTTGTACCATGCCCTAAAAACCAAAAATAGGATTCCGGAACAAAACCCGCAAGAAAACTTGAAAATTTCAAGGCAAAGTCACCCCTCGACTGGAAAATAAAATATAAAACCTTGAATATCTCAGAAACGGAGGCAGCTAGAGGGTCCAAACTTGCACTTTTTCAAATGGCTGTAGCTCGAAAACTACGGCAGCTAGAGAGTTGATTTGGGTCTTAAAATGCAGCTTGTACCATGCCCTAAAAACCAAAAATAGGATTCCGGAACAAAACCCGCAAGAAAACTTGAAAATTTCAAAGCAAAGTCACCCCTCGACTGGAAAATATAAAACCTTGAATATCTCGGAAACGGAGGCAGCTAGAGGGTCCAAACTTGCACTTTTTCAAATGGCTGTAACTCGAAAACTACGGCAGCTAGAGAGTTGATTTTGGTCTTAAAATGCAGCTTGTACCATGTCCTAAAAACCAAAAATAGGATTCCGGAACAAAACCCGCAAGAAAACTTGAAAATTTCAAGGCAAAGTCACCCCTCGACTGGAAAATATAAAACCTTGAATATCTCGAAAACGGAGGCACCTAGAGGGTCCAAACTTGCACTTTTTCAAATGGCTGTAACTCGAAAACTACGGCAGCTAGAGTGTTGATTTGGGTCTGAAAATGCAGCTTGTACCATGCCCTAAAAACCAAAAATAGGATTCCGGAACAAAACCCGCAAGAAAACTTGAAAATTTCAAGGCAAAGTCACCCCTCGACAGGAAAATGTAAAACCTTGAATATCTCGGAAACGGAGGCAGCTAGAGGGTCCAAACTTGCACTTTTTCAAATGGCTGTAACTCGAAAACTACGGCAGCTAGAGAGTTGATTTTGGTCTTAAAATGCAGATTGTACCATGTCCTAAAAACCAAAAATAGGATTCCGGAACAAAACCCGCAAGAAAACTTGAAAATTTCAAGGCAAAGTCAACCCTCGACTGGAAAATATAAAACCTTGAATATCTCGGAAACGGAGGCAGCTAGAGGGTCCAAACTTGCACTTTTTCAAATGGCCCTACCTCGAAAACTGCGGCAGCTAGAGAGTTGATTTTGGTCTTAAAATGCAGCTTGTACCATGCCCTAAAAACCAAAAATAGGATTCCGGAACAAAACCCGCAAGAAAACTTGAAAATTTCAAGGCAAAGTCACCCCTCGACTGGAAAATATAAAACCTTGAATATCTCGGAAACGGAGGCAGCTAGAGGGTCCAAACTTGCACTTTTTCAAATGGCCCTACCTCGAAAACTACGGCAGCTAGAGAGTTGATTTTGGTCTTAAAATGCAGCTTGTACCATGCCCTAAAAACCAAAAATAGGATTCCGGAACAAAACCCGCAAGAAAACTTGAAAATTTCAAGGCAAAGTCACCCCTCGACTGGAAAATATAAAACCTTGAATATCTCGGAAACGGAGGCAGCTAGAGGGTCCAAACTTGCACTTTTTCAAATGGCCCTACCTCGAAAACTGCGGCAGCTAGAGAGTTGATTTGGGTCTTCAAATGCTGCTTGTACCATGCCCTAAAAACCAAAAATAGGATTCCGGAACAAAACCCGCAAGAAAACTTGAAAATTTCAAGGCAAAGTCACCCCTCGACTGGAAAATATAAAACCTTGAATATCTCGGAAACGGAGGCAGCTAGAGGGTCTAAACTTGCACTTTTTCAAATGGCCCTACCTCGAAAACTGCGGCAGCTAGAGAGTTGATTTGGGTCTTCAAATGCTGCTTGTACCATGCCCTAAAAACCAAAAATAGGATTCCGGAACAAAACCCGCAAGAAAACTTGAAAATTTCAAAGCAAAGTCACCCCTCGACTGGAAAATAAAATATAAAACCTTGAATATCTCGGAAACGGAGGCAGCTAGAGGGTCCAAACTTGCACTTTTTCAAATGGCTGTAACTCGAAAGCTACGGCAGCTAGAGAGTTGATTTTGGTCTAAAAATGCAGCTTGTACCATGCCCTAAAAACCAAAAATAGGATTCCGGAACAAAACCCGCAAGAAAACTTGAAAATTTCATGGCAAAGTCACCCCTCGACTGGAAAATATAAAACCTTGAATATCTCGGAAACGGAGGCAGCTAGAGGGTCCAAACTTGCACTTTTTCAAATGGCCCTACCTCGAAAACTGCGGCAGCTAGAGAGTTGATTTGGGTCTTCAAATGCAGCTTGTACCATGCCCTAAAAACCAAAAATAGGATTCCGGAACAAAACCCGCAAGAAAACTTGAAAATTTCAAAGCAAAGTCACCCCTCGACTGGAAAATATAAAACCTTGAATATCTCGGAAACGGAGGCAGCTAGAGGGTCCAAACTTGCACTTTTTCAAATGGCTGTAACTCGAAAACTACGGCAGCTAGAGAGTTGATTTTGGTCTAAAAATGCAGCTTGTACCATGCCCTAAAAACCAAAAATAGGATTCCGGAACAAAACCCGCAAGAAAACTTGAAAATTTCAAGGCAAAGTCACCCCTCGACTGGAAAATAAAATATAAAACCTTGAATATCTCGGAAACGGAGGCAGCTAGAGGGTCCAAACTTGCACTTTTTCAAATGGCTGTAACTCGAAAACTACGGCAGCTAGAGAGTTGATTTTGGTCTTAAAATGCAGCTTGTACCATGCCCTAAAAACCAAAAATAGGATTCCGGAACAAAACCCGCAAGAAAACTTGAAAATTTCAAGGCAAAGTCACCCCTCGACTGGAAAATATAAAACCTTGAATATCTCGGAAACGGAGGCAGCTAGAGGGTCCAAACTTGCACTTTTTCAAATGGCCCTACTTCGAAAACTACGGCAGCTAGAGAGTTGATTTGGGTCTTAAAATGCAGCTTGTACCATGCCCTAAAAACCAAAAATAGGATTCCGGAACAAAACCCGCAAGAAAACTTGAAAATTTCAAAGCAAAGTCACCCCTCGACTGGAAAATATAAAACCTTGAATATCTCGGAAACGGAGGCAGCTAGAGGGTCCAAACTTGCACTTTTTCAAATGGCTGTAACTCGAAAACTACGGCAGCTAGAGAGTTGATTTGGGTCTTCAAATGCAGCTTGTACCATGCCCTAAAAACCAAAAATAGGATTCCGGAACAAAACCCGCAAGAAAACTTGAAAATTTCAAGGCAAAGTCACCCCTCGACTGGAAAATATAAAACCTTGAATATCTCGGAAACGGAGGCAGCTAGAGGGTCCAAACTTGCACTTTTTCAAATGGCTGTAGCTCGAAAACTACGGCAGCTAGAGAGTTGATTTTGGTCCAAAAATGCAGCTTGTACCATGCCCTAAAAACCAAAAATAGGATTCCGGAACAAAACCCGCAAGAAAACTTGAAAATTTCAAGGCAAAGTCACCCCTCGACTGGAAAATAAAATATAAAACCTTGAATATCTCGGAAACGGAGGCAGCTAGAGGGTCCAAACTTGCACTTTTTCAAATGGCTGTAACTCGAAAACTACGGCAGCTAGAGAGTTGATTTTGGTCTTAAAATGCAGCTTGTACCATGCCCTAAAAACCAAAAATAGGATTCCGGAACAAAACCCGCAAGAAAACTTGAAAATTTCAAGGCAAAGTCACCCCTCGACTGGAAAATATAAAACCTTGAATATCTCGGAAACGGAGGCAGCTAGAGGGTCTAAACTTGCACTTTTTCAAATGGCCCTACCTCGAAAACTGCGGCAGCTAGAGAGTTGATTTGGGTCTTCAAATGCTGCTTGTACCATGCCCTAAAAACCAAAAATAGGATTCCGGAACAAAACCCGCAAGAAAACTTGAAAATTTCAGGGCAAAGTCACCCCTCGACTGGAAAATATAAAACCTTGAATATCTCGGAAACGGAGGCAGCTAGAGGGTCCAAACTTGCACTTTTTCAAATGGCCCTACCTCGAAAACTGCGGCAGCTAGAGAGTTGATTTGGGTCTTCAAATGCAGCTTGTACCATGCCCTAAAAACCAAAAATAGGATTCCGGAACAAAACCCGCAAGAAAACTTGAAAATTTCAAAGCAAAGTCACCCCTCGACTGGAAAATATAAAACCTTGAATATCTCGGAAACGGAGGCAGCTAGAGGGTCCAAACTTGCACTTTTTCAAATGGCTGTAACTCGAAAACTACGGCAGCTAGAGAGTTGATTTTGGTCTAAAAATGCAGCTTGTACCATGCCCTAAAAACCAAAAATAGGATTCCGGAACAAAACCCGCAAGAAAACTTGAAAATTTCAAGGCAAAGTCACCCCTCGACTGGAAAATAAAATATAAAACCTTGAATATCTCGGAAACGGAGGCAGCTAGAGGGTCCAAACTTGCACTTTTTCAAATGGCTGTAACTCGAAAACTACGGCAGCTAGAGAGTTGATTTTGGTCTTAAAATGCAGCTTGTACCATGCCCTAAAAACCAAAAATAGGATTCCGGAACAAAACCCGCAAGAAAACTTGAAAATTTCAAGGCAAAGTCACCCCTCGACTGGAAAATATAAAACCTTGAATATCTCGGAAACGGAGGCAGCTAGAGGGTCCAAACTTGCACTTTTTCAAATGGCTGTAACTCGAAAACTACGGCAGCTAGAGAGTTGATTTGGGTCTTCAAATGCAGCTTGTACCATGCCCTAAAAACCAAAAATAGGATTCCGGAACAAAACCCGCAAGAAAACTTGAAAATTTCAAGGCAAAGTCACCCCTCGACTGGAAAATATAAAACCTTGAATATCTCGGAAACGGAGGCAGCTAGAGGGTCCAAACTTGCACTTTTTCAAATGGCTGTAACTCGAAAACTACGGCAGCTAGAGAGTTGATTTGGGTCTTCAAATGCAGCTTGTACCATGCCCTAAAAACCAAAAATAGGATTCCGGAACAAAACCCGCAAGAAAACTTGAAAATTTCAAGGCAAAGTCACCCCTCGACTGGAAAATATAAAACCTTGAATATCTCGGAAACGGAGGCAGCTAGAGGGTCCAAACTTGCACTTTTTCAAATGGCTGTAGCTCGAAAACTACGGCAGCTAGAGAGTTGATTTTGGTCCAAAAATGCAGCTTGTACCATGCCCTAAAAACCAAAAATAGGATTCCGGAACAAAACCCGCAAGAAAACTTGAAAATTTCAAGGCAAAGTCACCCCTCGACTGGAAAATAAAATATAAAACCTTGAATATCTCGGAAACGGAGGCAGCTAGAGGGTCCAAACTTGCACTTTTTCAAATGGCTGTAACTCGAAAACTACGGCAGCTAGAGAGTTGATTTTGGTCTTAAAATGCAGCTTGTACCATGCCCTAAAAACCAAAAATAGGATTCCGGAACAAAACCCGCAAGAAAACTTGAAAATTTCAAGGCAAAGTCACCCCTCGACTGGAAAATATAAAACCTTGAATATCTCGGAAACGGAGGCAGCTAGAGGGTCTAAACTTGCACTTTTTCAAATGGCCCTACCTCGAAAACTGCGGCAGCTAGAGAGTTGATTTGGGTCTTCAAATGCTGCTTGTACCATGCCCTAAAAACCAAAAATAGGATTCCGGAACAAAACCCGCAAGAAAACTTGAAAATTTCAGGGCAAAGTCACCCCTCGACTGGAAAATATAAAACCTTGAATATCTCGGAAACGGAGGCAGCTAGAGGGTCCAAACTTGCACTTTTTCAAATGGCCCTACCTCGAAAACTGCGGCAGCTAGAGAGTTGATTTGGGTCTTCAAATGCAGCTTGTACCATGCCCTAAAAACCAAAAATAGGATTCCGGAACAAAACCCGCAAGAAAACTTGAAAATTTCAAAGCAAAGTCACCCCTCGACTGGAAAATATAAAACCTTGAATATCTCGGAAACGGAGGCAGCTAGAGGGTCCAAACTTGCACTTTTTCAAATGGCTGTAACTCGAAAACTACGGCAGCTAGAGAGTTGATTTTGGTCTTAAAATGCAGCTTGTACCATGCCCTAAAAACCAAAAATAGGATTCCGGAACAAAACCCGCAAGAAAACTTGAAAATTTCAAGGCAAAGTCACCCCTCGACTGGAAAATATAAAACCTTGAATATCTCGGAAACGGAGGCAGCTAGAGGGTCCAAACTTGCACTTTTTCAAATGGCCCTACCTCGAAAACTGCGGCAGCTAGAGAGTTGATTTGGGTCTTCAAATGCAGCTTGTACCATGCCCTAAAAACCAAAAATAGGATTCCGGAACAAAACCCGCAAGAAAACTTGAAAATTTCAAGGCAAAGTCACCCCTCGACTGGAAAATATAAAACCTTGAATATCTCGGAAACGGAGGCAGCTAGAGGGTCCAAACTTGCACTTTTTCAAATGGCCCTACTTCGAAAACTACGGCAGCTAGAGAGTTGATTTGGGTCTTAAAATGCAGCTTGAACCATGCCCTAAAAACCAAAAATAGGATTCCGGAACAAAACCCGCAAGAAAACTTGAAAATTTCAAAGCAAAGTCACCCCTCGACTGGAAAATATAAAACCTTGAATATCTCGGAAACGGAGGCAGCTAGAGGGTCCAAACTTGCACTTTTTCAAATGGCTGTAACTCGAAAACTACGGCAGCTAGAGAGTTGATTTGGGTCTTCAAATGCAGCTTGTACCATGCCCTAAAAACCAAAAATAGGATTCCGGAACAAAACCCGCAAGAAAACTTGAAAATTTCAAGGCAAAGTCACCCCTCGACTGGAAAATATAAAACCTTGAATATCTCGGAAACGGAGGCAGCTAGAGGGTCCAAACTTGCACTTTTTCAAATGGCTGTAGCTCGAAAACTACGGCAGCTAGAGAGTTGATTTTGGTCTAAAAATGCAGCTTGTACCATGCCCTAAAAACCAAAAATAGGATTCCGGAACAAAACCCGCAAGAAAACTTGAAAATTTCAAGGCAAAGTCACCCCTCGACTGGAAAATAAAATATAAAACCTTGAATATCTCGGAAACGGAGGCAGCTAGAGGGTCCAAACTTGCACTTTTTCAAATGGCTGTAACTCGAAAACTACGGCAGCTAGAGAGTTGATTTTGGTCTTCAAATGCAGCTTGTACCATGCCCTAAAAACCAAAAATAGGATTCCGGAACAAAACCCGCAAGAAAACTTGAAAATTTCAATGCAAAGTCACCCCTCGACTGGAAAATATAAAACCTTGAATATCTCGGAAACGGAGGCAGCTAGAGGGTCCAAACTTGCACTTTTTCAAATGGCCCTACCTCGAAAACTGCGGCAGCTAGAGAGTTGATTTGGGTCTTCAAATGCTGCTTGTACCATGCCCTAAAAACCAAAAATAGGATTCCGGAACAAAACCCGCAAGAAAACTTGAAAATTTCAAGGCAAAGTCACCCCTCGACTGGAAAATATAAAACCTTGAATATCTCGGAAACGGAGGCAGCTAGAGGGTCTAAACTTGCACTTTTTCAAATGGCCCTACCTCGAAAACTGCGGCAGCTAGAGAGTTGATTTGGGTCTTCAAATGCTGCTTGTACCATGCCCTAAAAACCAAAAATAGGATTCCGGAACAAAACCCGCAAGAAAACTTGAAAATTTCAAAGCAAAGTCACCCCTCGACTGGAAAATAAAATATAAAACCTTGAATATCTCGGAAACGGAGGCAGCTAGAGGGTCCAAACTTGCACTTTTTCAAATGGCTGTAACTCGAAAGCTACGGCAGCTAGAGAGTTGATTTTGGTCTAAAAATGCAGCTTGTACCATGCCCTAAAAACCAAAAATAGGATTCCGGAACAAAACCCGCAAGAAAACTTGAAAATTTCAAGGCAAAGTCACCCCTCGACTGGAAAATATAAAACCTTGAATATCTCGGAAACGGAGGCAGCTAGAGGGTCCAAACTTGCACTTTTTCAAATGGCCCTACCTCGAAAACTGCGGCAGCTAGAGAGTTGATTTGGGTCTTCAAATGCAGCTTGTACCATGCCCTAAAAACCAAAAATAGGATTCCGGAACAAAACCCGCAAGAAAACTTGAAAATTTCAAAGCAAAGTCACCCCTCGACTGGAAAATATAAAACCTTGAATATCTCGGAAACGGAGGCAGCTAGAGGGTCCAAACTTGCACTTTTTCAAATGGCTGTAACTCGAAAACTACGGCAGCTAGAGAGTTGATTTTGGTCTAAAAATGCAGCTTGTACCATGCCCTAAAAACCTAAAATAGGATTCCGGAACAAAACCCGCAAGAAAACTTGAAAATTTCAAGGCAAAGTCACCCCTCGACTGGAAAATAAAATATAAAACCTTGAATATCTCGGAAACGGAGGCAGCTAGAGGGTCCAAACTTGCACTTTTTCAAATGGCTGTAACTCGAAAACTACGGCAGCTAGAGAGTTGATTTTGGTCTTAAAATGCAGCTTGTACCATGCCCTAAAAACCAAAAATAGGATTCCGGAACAAAACCCGCAAGAAAACTTGAAAATTTCAAGGCAAAGTCACCCCTCGACTGGAAAATATAAAACCTTGAATATCTCGGAAACGGAGGCAGCTAGAGGGTCCAAACTTGCACTTTTTCAAATGGCCCTACCTCGAAAACTGCGGCAGCTAGAGAGTTGATTTGGGTCTTCAAATGCTGCTTGTATCATGCCCTAAAAACCAAAAATAGGATTCCGGAACAAAACCCGCAAGAAAACTTGAAAATTTCAAGGCAAAGTCACCCCTCGACTGGAAAATATAAAACCTTGAATATCTCGGAAACGGAGGCAGCTAGAGGGTCTAAACTTGCACTTTTTCAAATGGCCCTACCTCGAAAACTGCGGCAGCTAGAGAGTTGATTTGGGTCTTCAAATGCTGCTTGTACCATGCCCTAAAAACCAAAAATAGGATTCCGGAACAAAACCCGCAAGAAAACTTGAAAATTTCAAAGCAAAGTCACCCCTCGACTGGAAAATAAAATATAAAACCTTGAATATCTCGGAAACGGAGGCAGCTAGAGGGTCCAAACTTGCACTTTTTCAAATGGCTGTAACTCGAAAACTACGGCAGCTAGAGAGTTGATTTGGGTCTTCAAATGCAGCTTGTACCATGCCCTAAAAACCAAAAATAGGATTCCGGAACAAAACCCGCAAGAAAACTTGAAAATTTCAAGGCAAAGTCACCCCTCGACTGGAAAATATAAAACCTTGAATATCTCGGAAACGGAGGCAGCTAGAGGGTCCAAACTTGCACTTTTTCAAATGGCTGTAACTCGAAAACTACGGCAGCTAGAGAGTTGATTTTGGTCTAAAAATGCAGCTTGTACCATGCCCTAAAAACCAAAAATAGGATTCCGGAACAAAACCCGCAAGAAAACTTGAAAATTTCAAGGCAAAGTCACCCCTCGACTGGAAAATATAAAACCTTGAATATCTCGGAAACGGAGGCAGCTAGAGGGTCCAAACTTGCACTTTTTCAAATGGCCCTACCTCGAAAATTGCGGCAGCTAGAGAGTTGATTTGGGTCTTCAAATGCAGCTTGTACCATGCCCTAAAAACCAAAAATAGGATTCCGGAACAAAACCCGCAAGAAAACTTGAAAATTTCAAGGCAAAGTCACCCCTCGTCTGGAAAATATAAAACCTTGAATATCTCGGAAACGGAGGCAGCTAGAGGGTCCAAACTTGCACTTTCTCAAATGGCTGTAACTCGAAAACTACGGCAGCTAGAGAGTTGATTTGGGTCTTCAAATGCAGCTTGTACCATGCCCTAAAAACCAAAAATAGGATTCCGGAACAAAACCCGCAAGAAAACTTGAAACTTTCAAAGCAAAGTCACCCCTCGACTGGAAAATATAAAACCTTGAATATCTCGGAAACGGAGGCAGCTAGAGGGTCCAAACTTGCACTTTTTCAAATGGCCCTACCTCGAAAACTACGGCAGCTAGAGAGTTGATTTTGGTCTTAAAATGCAGCTTGTACCATGCCCTAAAAACCAAAAATAGGATTCCGGAACAAAACCCGCAAGAAAACTTGAAAATTTCAAGGCAAAGTCACCCCTCGACTGGAAAATATAAAACCTTGAATATCTCGGAAACGGAGGCAGCTAGAGGGTCCAAACTTGCACTTTTTCAAATGGCCCTACCTCGAAAACTGCGGCAGCTAGAGAGTTGATTTGGGTCTTCAAATGCAGCTTGTACCATGCCCTAAAAACCAAAAATAGGATTCCGGAACAAAACCCGCAAGAAAACTTGAAAATTTCAAAGCAAAGTCACCCCTCGACTGGAAAATATAAAACCTTGAATATCTCGGAAACGGAGGCAGCTAGAGGGTCCAAACTTGCACTTTTTCAAATGGCTGTAACTCGAAAACTACGGCAGCTAGAGAGTTGATTTGGGTCTTCAAATGCAGCTTGTACCATGCCCTAAAAACCAAAAATAGGATTCCGGAACAAAACCCGCAAGAAAACTTGAAAATTTCAAAGCAAATTCACCCCTCGACTGGAAAATATAAAACCTTGAATATCTCGGAAACGGAGGCAGCTAGAGGGTCCAAACTTGCACTTTTTCAAATGGCTGTAACTCGAAAACTACGGCAGCTAGAGAGTTGATTTGGGTCTTCAAATGCAGCTTGTACCATGCCCTAAAAACCAAAAATAGGATTCCGGAACAAAACCCGCAAGAAAACTTGAAAATTTCAAGGCAAAGTCACCCCTCGACTGGAAAATAAAATATAAAACCTTGAATATCTCGGAAACGGAGGCAGCTAGAGGGTCCAAACTTGCACTTTTTCAAATGGCTGTAACTCGAAAACTACGGCAGCTAGAGAGTTGATTTTGGTCTTAAAATGCAGCTTGTACCATGCCCTAAAAACCAAAAATAGGATTCCGGAACAAAACCCGCAAGAAAACTTGAAAATTTCAAGGCAAAGTCACCCCTCGACTGGAAAATATAAAACCTTGAATATCTCGGAAACGGAGGCAGCTAGAGGGTCCAAACTTGCACTTTTTCAAATGGCCCTACCTCGAAAACTGCGGCAGCTAGAGAGTTGATTTGGGTCTTCAAATGCTGCTTGTATCATGCCCTAAAAACCAAAAATAGGATTCCGGAACAAAACCCGGAAGAAAACTTGAAAATTTCAAGGCAAAGTCACCCCTCGACTGGAAAATATAAAACCTTGAATATCTCGGAAACGGAGGCAGCTAGAGGGTCTAAACTTGCACTTTTTCAAATGGCCCTACCTCGAAAACTGCGGCAGCTAGAGAGTTGATTTGGGTCTTCAAATGCTGCTTGTACCATGCCCTAAAAACCAAAAATAGGATTCCGGAACAAAACCCGCAAGAAAACTTGAAAATTTCAAAGCAAAGTCACCCCTCGACTGGAAAATAAAATATAAAACCTTGAATATCTCGGAAACGGAGGCAGCTAGAGGGTCCAAACTTGCACTTTTTCAAATGGCTGTAACTCGAAAACTACGGCAGCTAGAGAGTTGATTTGGGTCTTCAAATGCAGCTTGTACCATGCCCTAAAAACCAAAAATTGGATTCCGGAACAAAACCCGCAAGAAAACTTGAAAATTTCAAGGCAAAGTCACCCCTCGACTGGAAAATATAAAACCTTGAATATCTCGGAAACGGAGGCAGCTAGAGGGTCCAAACTTGCACTTTTTCAAATGGCTGTAACTCGAAAACTACGGCAGCTAGAGAGTTGATTTTGGTCTAAAAATGCAGCTTGTACCATGCCCTAAAAACCAAAAATAGGATTCCGGAACAAAACCCGCAAGAAAACTTGAAAATTTCAAGGCAAAGTCACCCCTCGACTGGAAAATATAAAACCTTGAATATCTCGGAAACGGAGGCAGCTAGAGGGTCCAAACTTGCACTTTTTCAAATGGCTGTAACTCGAAAACTACGGCAGCTAGAGAGTTGATTTGGGTCTTCAAATGCAGCTTGTACCATGCCCTAAAAACCAAAAATAGGATTCCGGAACAAAACCCGCAAGAAAACTTGAAAATTTCAAGGCAAAGTCACCCCTCGACTGGAAAATATAAAACCTTGAATATCTCGGAAACGGAGGCAGCTAAAGGGTCCAAACTTGCACTTTTTCAAATGGCCCTACCTCGAAAACTGCGGCAGCTAGAGAGTTGATTTGGGTCTTCAAATGCAGCTTGTACCATGCCCTAAAAACCAAAAATAGGATTCCGGAACAAAACCCGCAAGAAAACTTGAAAATCTCAAAGCAAAGTCACCCCTCGACTGGAAAATATAAAACCTTGAATATCTCGGAAACGGAGGCAGCTAGAGGGTCCAAACTTGCACTTTTTCAAATGGCTGTAACTCGAAAACTACGGCAGCTAGAGAGTTGATTTGGGTCTTCAAATGCAGCTTGTACCATGCCCTAAAAACCAAAAATAGGATTCCGGAACAAAACCCGCAAGAAAACTTGAAAATTTCAAAGCAAATTCACCCCTCGACTGGAAAATATAAAACCTTGAATATCTCGGAAACGGAGGCAGCTAGAGGGTCCAGACTTGCACTTTTTCAAATGGCTGTAACTCGAAAACTACGGCAGCTAGAGAGTTGATTTGGGTCTTCAAATGCAGCTTGTACCATGCCCTAAAAACCAAAAATAGGATTCCGGAACAAAACCCGCAAGAAAACTTGAAAATTTCAAGGCAAAGTCACACCTCGACTGGAAAATATAAAACCTTGAATATCTCGGAAACGGAGGCAGCTAGAGGGTCCAAACTTGCACTTTTTCAAATGGCCCTACCTCGAAAACTGCGGCAGCTAGAGAGTTGATTTGGGTCTTCAAATGCAGCTTGTACCATGCCCTAAAAACCAAAAATAGGATTCCGGAACAAAACCCGCAAGAAAACTTGAAAATTTCAAGGCAAAGTCACCCCTCGACTGGAAAATATAAAACCTTGAATATCTCGGAAACGGAGGCAGCTAGAGGGTCCAAACTTGCACTTTTTCAAATGGCCCTACTTCGAAAACTACGGCAGCTAGAGAGTTGATTTGGGTCTTAAAATGCAGCTTGTACCATGCCCTAAAAACCAAAAATAGGATTCCGGAACAAAACCCGCAAGAAAACTTGAAAATTTCAAAGCAAAGTCACCCCTCGACTGGAAAATATAAAACCTTGAATATCTCGGAAACGGAGGCAGCTAGAGGGTCCAAACTTGCACTTTTTCAAATGGCTGTAACTCGAAAACTACGGCAGCTAGAGAGTTGATTTGGGTCTTCAAATGCAGCTTGTACCATGCCCTAAAAACCAAAAATAGGATTCCGGAACAAAACCCGCAAGAAAACTTGAAAATTTCAAGGCAAAGTCACCCCTCGACTGGAAAATATAAAACCTTGAATATCTCGGAAACGGAGGCAGCTAGAGGGTCCAAACTTGCACTTTTTCAAATGGCTGTAGCTCGAAAACTACGGCAGCTAGAGAGTTGATTTTGGTCTAAAAATGCAGCTTGTACCATGCCCTAAAAACCAAAAATAGGATTCCGGAACAAAACCCGCAAGAAAACTAGAAAATTTCAAGGCAAAGTCACCCCTCGACTGGAAAATAAAATATAAAACCTTGAATATCTCGGAAACGGAGGCAGCTAGAGGGTCCAAACTTGCACTTTTTTAAATGGCTGTAACTCGAAAACTACGGCAGCTAGAGAGTTGATTTTGGTCTTAAAATGCAGCTTGTACCATGCCCTAAAAACCAAAAATAGGATTCCGGAACAAAACCCGCAAGAAAACTTGAAAATTTCAAGGCAAAGTCACCCCTCGACTGGAAAATATAAAACCTTGAATATCTCGGAAACGGAGGCAGCTAGAGGGTCTAAACTTGCACTTTTTCAAATGGCCCTACCTCGAAAACTGCGGCAGCTAGAGAGTTGATTTGGGTCTTCAAATGCTGCTTGTACCATGCCCTAAAAACCAAAAATAGGATTCCGGAACAAAACCCGCAAGAAAACTTGAAAATTTCAAGGCAAAGTCACCCCTCGACTGGAAAATATAAAACCTTGAATATCTCGGAAACGGAGGCAGCTAGAGGGTCCAAACTTGCACTTTTTCAAATGGCCCTACCTCGAAAACTGCGGCAGCTAGAGAGTTGATTTGGGTCTTCAAATGCAGCTTGTACCATGCCCTAAAAACCAAAAATAGGATTCCGGAACAAAACCCGCAAGAAAACTTGAAAATTTCAAAGCAAAGTCACCCCTCGACTGGAAAATAAAATATAAAACCTTGAATATCTCGGAAACGGAGGCAGCTAGAGGGTCCAAACTTGCACTTTTTCAAATGGCTGTAACTCGAAAGCTACGGCAGCTAGAGAGTTGATTTTGGTCTAAAAATGCAGCTTGTACCATGCCCTAAAAACCAAAAATAGGATTCCGGAACAAAACCCGCAAGAAAACTTGAAAATTTCAAGGCAAAGTCACCCCTCGACTGGAAAATATAAAACCTTGAATATCTCGGAAACGGAGGCAGCTAGAGGGTCCAAACTTGCACTTTTTCAAATGGCCCTACCTCGAAAACTGCGGCAGCTAGAGAGTTGATTTGGGTCTTCAAATGCAGCTTGTACCATGCCCTAAAAACCAAAAATAGGATTCCGGAACAAAACCCGCAAGAAAACTTGAAAATTTCAAAGCAAAGTCACCCCTCGACTGGAAAATATAAAACCTTGAATATCTCGGAAACGGAGGCAGCTAGAGGGTCCAAACTTGCACTTTTTCAAATGGCTGTAACTCGAAAACTACGGCAGCTAGAGAGTTGATTTTGGTCTTAAAATGCAGCTTGTACCATGCCCTAAAAACCAAAAATAGGATTCCGGAACAAAACCCGCAAGAAAACTTGAAAATTTCAAGGCAAAGTCACCCCTCGACTGGAAAATATAAAACCTTGAATATCTCGGAAACGGAGGCAGCTAGAGGGTCCAAACTTGCACTTTTTCAAATGGCCCTACCTCGAAAACTGCGGCAGCTAGAGAGTTGATTTGGGTCTTCAAATGCTGCTTGTATCATGCCCTAAAAACCAAAAATAGGATTCCGGAACAAAACCCGCAAGAAAACTTGAAAATTTCAAGGCAAAGTCACCCCTCGACTGGAAAATATAAAACCTTGAATATCTCGGAAACGGAGGCAGCTAGAGGGTCCAAACTTGCACTTTTTCAAATGGCCCTACCTCGAAAACTGCGGCAGCTAGAGAGTTGATTTGGGTCTTCAAATGCTGCTTGTATCATGCCCTAAAAACCAAAAATAGGATTCCGGAACAAAACCCGCAAGAAAACTTGAAAATTTCAAGGCAAAGTCACCCCTCGACTGGAAAATATAAAACCTTGAATATCTCGGAAACGGAGGCAGCTAGAGGGTCCAAACTTGCACTTTTTCAAATGGCTGTAACTCGAAAACTACGGCAGCTAGAGAGTTGATTTGGGTCTTCAAATGCAGCTTGTACCATGCCCTAAAAACCAAAAATAGGATTCCGGAACAAAACCCGCAAGAAAACTTGAAAATTTCAAAGCAAATTCACCCCTCGACTGGAAAATATAAAACCTTGAATATCTCGGAAACGGAGGCAGCTAGAGGGTCCAAACTTGCACTTTTTCAAATGGCTGTAACTCGAAAACTACGGCAGCTAGAGAGTTGATTTTGGTCTAAAAATGCAGCTTGTACCATGCCCTAAAAACCAAAAATAGGATTCCGGAACAAAACCCGCAAGAAAACTTGAAAATTTCAAGGCAAAGTCACCCCTCGACTGGAAAATATAAAACCTTGAATATCTCGGAAACGGAGGCAGCTAGAGGGTCCAAACTTGCACTTTTTCAAATGGCCCTACCTCGAAAACTGCGGCAGCTAGAGAGTTGATTTGGGTCTTCAAATGCTGCTTGTACCATGCCCTAAAAACCAAAAATAGGATTCCGGAACAAAACCCGCAAGAAAACTTGAAAATTTCAAGGCAAAGTCACCCCTCGACTGGAAAATATAAAACCTTGAATATCTCGGAAACGGAGGCAGCTAGAGGGTCCAAACTTGCACTTTTTCAAATGGCTGTAACTCGAAAACTACGGCAGCTAGAGAGTTGATTTTGGTCTAAAAATGCAGCTTGTACCATGCCCTAAAAACCAAAAATAGGATTCCGGAACAAAACCCGCAAGAAAACTTGAAAATTTCAAGGCAAAGTCACCCCTCGACTGGAAAATATAAAACCTTGAATATCTCGGAAACGGAGGCAGCTAGAGGGTCCAAACTTGCACTTTTTCAAATGGCTGTAACTCGAAAACTACGGCAGCTCGAGAGTTGATTTTGGTCTAAAAATGCAGCTTGTACCATGCCCTAAAAACCAAAAATAGGATTCCGGAACAAAACCCGCAAGAAAACTTGAAAATTTCAAGGCAAAGTCACCCCTCGACTGGAAAATATAAAACCTTGAATATCTCGGAAACGGAGGCAGCTAGAGGGTCCAAACTTGCACTTTTTCAAATGGCCCTACCTCGAAAACTGCGGCAGCTAGAGAGTTGATTTGGGTCTTCAAATGCTGCTTGTACCATGCCCTAAAAACCAAAAATAGGATTCCGGAACAAAACCCGCAAGAAAACTTGAAAATTTCAAGGCAAAGTCACCCCTCGACTGGAAAATATAAAACCTTGAATATCTCGGAAACGGAGGCAGCTAGAGGGTCCAAACTTGCACTTTTTCAAATGGCTGTAACTCGAAAACTACGGCAGCTAGAGAGTTGATTTTGGTCTAAAAATGCAGCTTGTACCATGCCCTAAAAACCAAAAATAGGATTCCGGAACAAAACCCGCAAGAAAACTTGAAAATTTCAAGGCAAAGTCACCCCTCGACTGGAAAATATAAAACCTTGAATATCTCGGAAACGGAGGCAGCTAGAGGGTCCAAACTTGCACTTTTTCAAATGGCCCTACCTCGAAAACTGCGGCAGCTAGAGAGTTGATTTGGGTCTTCAAATGCTGCTTGTACCATGCCCTAAAAACCAAAAATAGGATTCCGGAACAAAACCCGCAAGAAAACTTGAAAATTTCAAGGCAAAGTCACCCCTCGACTGGAAAATATAAAACCTTGAATATCTCGGAAACGGAGGCAGCTAGAGGGTCCAAACTTGCACTTTTTCAAATGGCCCTACCTCGAAAACTGCGGCAGCTAGAGAGTTGATTTGGGTCTTCAAATGCTGCTTGTACCATGCCCTAAAACCCAAAAATAGGATTCCGGAACAAAACCCGCAAGAAAACTTGAAAATTTCAAGGCAAAGTCACCCCTCGACTGGAAAATATAAAACCTTGAATATCTCGGAAACGGAGGCAGCTAGAGGGTCCAAACTTGCACTTTTTCAAATGGCCCTACCTCGAAAACTGCGGCAGCTAGAGAGTTGATTTGGGTCTTCAAATGCTGCTTGTACCATGCCCTAAAAACCAAAAATAGGATTCCGGAACAAAACCCGCAAGAAAACTTGAAAATTTCAAGGCAAAGTCACCCCTCGACTGGAAAATATAAAACCTTGAATATCTCGGAAACGGAGGCAGCTAGAGGGTCCAAACTTGCACTTTTTCAAATGGCCCTACCTCGAAAACTGCGGCAGCTAGAGAGTTGATTTGGGTCTTCAAATGCTGCTTGTACCATGCCCTAAAAACCAAAAATAGGATTCCGGAACAAAACCCGCAAGAAAACTTGAAAATTTCAAGGCAAAGTCACCCCTCGACTGGAAAATATAAAACCTTGAATATCTCGGAAACGGAGGCAGCTAGAGGGTCCAAACTTGCACTTTTTCAAATGGCCCTACCTCGAAAACTGCGGCAGCTAGAGAGTTGATTTGGGTCTTCAAATGCTGCTTGTACCATGCCCTAAAAACCAAAAATAGGATTCCGGAACAAAACCCGCAAGAAAACTTGAAAATTTCAAGGCAAAGTCACCCCTCGACTGGAAAATATAAAACCTTGAATATCTCGGAAACGGAGGCAGCTAGAGGGTCCAAACTTGCACTTTTTCAAATGGCTGTAACTCGAAAACTACGGCAGCTAGAGAGTTGATTTTGGTCTAAAAATGCAGCTTGTACCATGCCCTAAAAACCAAAAATAGGATTCCGGAACAAAACCCGCAAGAAAACTTGAAAATTTCAAGGCAAAGTCACCCCTCGACTGGAAAATATAAAACCTTGAATATCTCGGAAACGGAGGCAGCTAGAGGGTCCAAACTTGCACTTTTTCAAATGGCCCTACCTCGAAAACTGCGGCAGCTAGAGAGTTGATTTGGGTCTTCAAATGCTGCTTGTACCATGCCCTAAAAACCAAAAATAGGATTCCGGAACAAAACCCGCAAGAAAACTTGAAAATTTCAAGGCAAAGTCACCCCTCGACTGGAAAATATAAAACCTTGAATATCTCGGAAACGGAGGCAGCTAGAGGGTCCAAACTTGCACTTTTTCAAATGGCTGTAACTCGAAAACTACGGCAGCTAGAGAGTTGATTTTGGTCTAAAAATGCAGCTTGTACCATGCCCTAGAAACCAAAAATAGGATTCCGGAACAAAACCCGCAAGAAAACTTGAAAATTTCAAGGCAAAGTCACCCCTCGACTGGAAAATATAAAACCTTGAATATCTCGGAAACGGAGGCAGCTAGAGGGTCCAAACTTGCACTTTTTCAAATGGCCCTACCTCGAAAACTGCGGCAGCTAGAGAGTTGATTTGGGTCTTCAAATGCTGCTTGTACCATGCCCTAAAAACCAAAAATAGGATTCCGGAACAAAACCCGCAAGAAAACTTGAAAATTTCAAGGCAAAGTCACCCCTCGACTGGAAAATATAAAACCTTGAATATCTCGGAAACGGAGGCAGCTAGAGGGTCCAAACTTGCAAGTTTTTCAAATGGCCCTACCTCGAAAACTGCGGCAGCTAGAGAGTTGATTTGGGTCTTCAAATGCTGCTTGTACCATGCCCTAAAAACCAAAAATAGGATTCCGGAACAAAACCCGCAAGAAAACTTGAAAATTTCAAAGCAAAGTCACCCCTCGACTGGAAAATATAAAACCTTGAATATCTCGGAAACGGAGGCAGCTAGAGGGTCCAAACTTGCACTTTTTCAAATGGCTGTAACTCGAAAACTACGGCAGCTAGAGAGTTGATTTTGGTCTTAAAATGCTGCTTGTACCATGCCCTAAAAAACCAAAAATAGGATTCCGGAACAAAACCCGCAAGAAAACTTGAAATTTCAAGGCAAAGTCACCCCTCGACTGGAAAATATAAAACCTTGAATATCTCGGAAACGGAGGCAGCTAGAGGGTCCAAACTTGCACTTTTTCAAATGGCTGTAACTCGAAAACTACGGCAGCTAGAGAGTTGATTTGGGTCTTCAAATGCAGCTTGTACCATGCCCTAAAAACCAAAAATAGGATTCCGGAACAAAACCCGCAAGAAAACTTGAAAATTTCAAGGCAAAGTCACCCCTCGACTGGAAAATATAAAACCTTGAATATCTCGGAAACGGAGGCAGCTAGAGGGTCCAAACTTGCACTTTTTCAAATGGCTGTAACTCGAAAACTACGGCAGCTAGAGAGTTGATTTTGGTCTAAAAATGCAGCTTGTACCATGCCCTAAAAACCAAAAATAGGATTCCGGAACAAAACCCGCAAGAAAACTTGAAAATTTCAAGGCAAAGTCACCCCTCGACTGGAAAATATAAAACCTTGAATATCTCGGAAACGGAGGCAGCTAGAGGGTCCAAACTTGCACTTTTTCAAATGGCCCTACCTCGAAAACTGCGGCAGCTAGAGAGTTGATTTGGGTCTTCAAATGCTGCTTGTACCATGCCCTAAAAACCAAAAATAGGATTCCGGAACAAAACCCGCAAGAAAACTTGAAAATTTCAAGGCAAAGTCACCCCTCGACTGGAAAATATAAAACCTTGAATATCTCGGAAACGGAGGCAGCTAGAGGGTCCAAACTTGCACTTTTTCAAATGGCTGTAACTGGAAAACTACGGCAGCTAGAGAGTTGATTTTGGTCTAAAAATGCAGCTTGTACCATGCCCTAAAAAACCAAAAATAGGATTCCGGAACAAAACCCGCAAGAAAACTTGAAAATTTCAAGGCAAAGTCACCCCTCGACTGGAAAATATAAAACCTTGAATATCTCGGAAACGGAGGCAGCTAGAGGGTCCAAACTTGCACTTTTTCAAATGGCTGTAACTCGAAAACTACGGCAGCTAGAGAGTTGATTTTGGTCTAAAAATGCAGCTTGTACCATGCCCTAAAAACCAAAAATAGGATTCCGGAACAAAACCCGCAAGAAAACTTGAAAATTTCAAGGCAAAGTCACCCCTCGACTGGAAAATATAAAACCTTGAATATCTCGGAAACGGAGGCAGCTAGAGGGTCCAAACTTGCACTTTTTCAAATGGCCCTACCTCGAAAACTGCGGCAGCTAGAGAGTTGATTTGGGTCTTCAAATGCAGCTTGTACCATGCCCTAAAAACCAAAAATAGGATTCCGGAACAAAACCCGCAAGAAAACTTGAAAATTTCAAAGCAAAGTCACCCCTCGACTGGAAAATATAAAACCTTGAATATCTCGGAAACGGAGGCAGCTAGAGGGTCCAAACTTGCACTTTTTCAAATGGCTGTAACTCGAAAACTACGGCAGCTAGAGAGTTGATTTGGGTCTTCAAATGCAGCTTGTACCATGCCCTAAAAACCAAAAATAGGATTCCGGAACAAAACCCGCAAGAAAACTTGAAAATTTCAAGGCAAAGTCACCCCTCGACTGGAAAATATAAAACCTTGAATATCTCGGAAACGGAGGCAGCTAGAGGGTCCAAACTTGCACTTTTTCAAATGGCTGTAACTCGAAAACTACGGCAGCTAGAGAGTTGATTTTTGGTCTAAAAAATGCAGCTTGTACCATGCCCTAAAAACCAAAAATAGGATTCCGGAACAAAACCCGCAAGAAAACTTGAAAATTTCAAGGCAAAGTCACCCCTCGACTGGAAAATATAAAACCTTGAATATCTCGGAAACGGAGGCAGCTAGAGGGTCCAAACTTGCACTTTTTCAAATGGCTGTAACTCGAAAACTACGGCAGCTAGAGAGTTGATTTTGGTCTTCAAATGCAGCTTGTACCATGCCCTAAAAACCAAAAATAGGATTCCGGAACAAAACCCGCAAGAAAACTTGAAAATTTCAAGGCAAAGTCACCCCTCGACTGGAAAATATAAAACCTTGAATATCTCGGAAACGGAGGCAGCTAGAGGGTCCAAACTTGCACTTTTTCAAAGGGCCCTACCTCCAAAACTGCGGCAGCTAGAGAGTTGATTTGGGTCTTCAAATGCTGCTTGTACCATGCCCTAAAAACCAAAAATAGGATTCCGGAACAAAACCCGCAAGAAAACTTGAAAATTTCAAGGCAAAGTCACCCCTCGACTGGAAAATATAAAACCTTGAATATCTCGGAAACGGAGGCAGCTAGAGGGTCCAAACTTGCACTTTTTCAAATGGCCCTACCTCGAAAACTGCGGCAGCTAGAGAGTTGATTTGGGTCTTCAAATGCTGCTTGTACCATGCCCTAAAAACCAAAAATAGGATTCCGGAACAAAACCCGCAAGAAACTTGAAAATTTCAAGGCAAAGTCACCCTCGACTGGAAAATATAAAACCTTGAATATCTCGGAAACGGAGGCAGCTAGAGGGTCCAAACTTGCACTTTTTCAAATGGCTGTAACTCGAAAACTACGGCAGCTAGAGAGTTGATTTTGGTCTAAAAATGCAGCTTGTACCATGCCCTAAAAACCAAAAATAGGATTCCGGAACAAAACCCGCAAGAAAACTTGAAAATTTCAAGGCAAAGTCACCCCTCGACTGGAAAATATAAAACCTTGAATATCTCGGAAACGGAGGCAGCTAGAGGGTCCAAACTTGCACTTTTTCAAATGGCCCTACCTCGAAAACTGCGGCAGCTAGAGAGTTGATTTGGGTCTTCAAATGCTGCTTGTACCATGCCCTAAAAACCAAAAATAGGATTCCGGAACAAAACCCGCAAGAAAACTTGAAAATTTCAAGGCAAAGTCACCCCTCGACTGGAAAATATAAAACCTTGAATATCTCGGAAACGGAGGCAGCTAGAGGGTCCAAACTTGCACTTTTTCAAATGGCTGTAACTCGAAAACTACGGCAGCTAGAGAGTTGATTTTGGTCTAAAAATGCAGCTTGTACCATGCCCTAAAAACCAAAAATAGGATTCCGGAACAAAACCCGCAAGAAAACTTGAAAATTTCAAGGCAAAGTCACCCCTCGACTGGAAAATATAAAACCTTGAATATCTCGGAAACGGAGGCAGCTAGAGGGTCCAAACTTGCACTTTTTCAAATGGCCCTACCTCGAAAACTGCGGCAGCTAGAGAGTTGATTTGGGTCTTCAAATGCAGCTTGTACCATGCCCTAAAAACCAAAAATAGGATTCCGGAACAAAACCCGCAAGAAAACTTGAAAATTTCAAAGCAAAGTCACCCCTCGACTGGAAAATATAAAACCTTGAATATCTCGGAAACGGAGGCAGCTAGAGGGTCCAAACTTGCACTTTTTCAAATGGCCCTACCTCGAAAACTGCGGCAGCTAGAGAGTTGATTTGGGTCTTCAAATGCAGCTTGTACCATGCCCTAAAAACCAAAAATAGGATTCCGGAACAAAACCCGCAAGAAAACTTGAAAATTTCAAAGCAAAGTCACCCCTCGACTGGAAAATATAAAACCTTGAATATCTCGGAAACGGAGGCAGCTAGAGGGTCCAAACTTGCACTTTTTCAAATGGCTGTAACTCGAAAACTACGGCAGCTAGAGAGTTGATTTGGGTCTTCAAATGCAGCTTGTACCATGCCCTAAAAACCAAAAATAGGATTCCGGAACAAAACCCGCAAGAAAACTTGAAAATTTCAAGGCAAAGTCACCCCTCGACTGGAAAATATAAAACCTTGAATATCTCGGAAACGGAGGCAGCTAGAGGGTCCAAACTTGCACTTTTTCAAATGGCTGTAACTCGAAAACTACGGCAGCTAGAGAGTTGATTTTGGTCTAAAAATGCAGCTTGTACCATGCCCTAAAAACCAAAAATAGGATTCCGGAACAAAACCCGCAAGAAAACTTGAAAATTTCAAGGCAAAGTCACCCCTCGACTGGAAAATATAAAACCTTGAATATCTCGGAAACGGAGGCAGCTAGAGGGTCCAAACTTGCACTTTTTCAAATGGCTGTAACTCGAAAACTACGGCAGCTAGAGAGTTGATTTTGGTCTAAAAATGCAGCTTGTACCATGCCCTAAAAACCAAAAATAGGATTCCGGAACAAAACCCGCAAGAAAACTTGAAAATTTCAAGGCAAAGTCACCCCTCGACTGGAAAATATAAAACCTTGAATATCTCGGAAACGGAGGCAGCTAGAGGGTCCAAACTTGCACTTTTTCAAAGGGCCCTACCTCCAAAACTGCGGCAGCTAGAGAGTTGATTTGGGTCTTCAAATGCTGCTTGTACCATGCCCTAAAAACCAAAAATAGGATTCCGGAACAAAACCCGCAAGAAAACTTGAAAATTTCAAGGCAAAGTCACCCCTCGACTGGAAAATATAAAACCTTGAATATCTCGGAAACGGAGGCAGCTAGAGGGTCCAAACTTGCACTTTTTCAAATGGCCCTACTTCGAAAACTACGTCAGCTAGAGAGTTGATTTTGGTCTTAAAATGCAGCTTGTACCATGCCCTAAAAACCAAAAATAGGATTCCGGAACAAAACCCGCAAGAAAACTTGAAAATTTCAAAGCAAAGTCACCCCTCGACTGGAAAATATAAAACCTTGAATATCTCGGAAACGGAGGCAGCTAGAGGGTCCAAACTTGCACTTTTTCAAATGGCTGCAACTCGAAAACTACGGCAGCTAGAGAGTTGATTTGGGTCTTCAAATGCAGCTTGTACCATGCCCTAAAAACCAAAAATAGGATTCCGGAACAAAACCCGCAAGAAAACTTGAAAATTTCAAGGCAAAGTCACCCCTCGACTGGAAAATATAAAACCTTGAATATCTCGGAAACGGAGGCAGCTAGAGGGTCCAAACTTGCACTTTTTCAAATGGCTGTAACTCGAAAACTACGGCAGCTAGAGAGTTGATTTTGGTCTAAAAATGCAGCTTGTACCATGCCCTAAAAACCAAAAATAGGATTCCGGAACAAAACCCGCAAGAAAACTTGAAAATTTCAAGGCAAAGTCACCCCTCGACTGAAAAATATAAAACCTTGAATATCTCGGAAACGGAGGCAGCTAGAGGGTCCAAACTTGCACTTTTTCAAATGGCCCTACCTCGAAAACTGCGGCAGCTAGAGAGTTGATTTGGGTTTTCAAATGCTGCTTGTGCCATGCCCTAAAAACCAAAAATAGGATTCCGGAACAAAACCCGCAAGAAAACTTGAAAATTTCAAGGCAAAGTCACCCCTCGACTGGAAAATATAAAACCTTGAATATCTCGGAAACGGAGGCAGCTAGAGGGTCCAAACTTGCACTTTTTCAAATGGCTGTAACTCGAAAACTACGGCAGCTAGAGAGTTGATTTTGGTCTAAAAATGCAGCTTGTACCATGCCCTAAAAACCAAAAATAGGATTCCGGAACAAAACCCGCAAGAAAACTTGAAAATTTCAAGGCAAAGTCACCCCTCGACTGGAAAATATAAAACCTTGAATATCTCGGAAACGGAGGCAGCTAGAGGGTCCAAACTTGCACTTTTTCAAATGGCCCTACCTCGAAAACTGCGGCAGCTAGAGAGTTGATTTGGGTCTTCAAATGCTGCTTGTACCATGCCCTAAAAACCAAAAATAGGATTCCGGAACAAAACCCGCAAGAAAACTTGAAAATTTCAAGGCAAAGTCAACCCTCGACTGGAAAATATAAAACCTTGAATATCTCGGAAACGGAGGCAGCTAGAGGGTCCAAACTTGCACTTTTTCAAATGGCTGTAACTCGAAAACTACGGCAGCTAGAGAGTTGATTTTGGTCTAAAAATGCAGCTTGTACCATGCCCTAAAAACCAAAAATAGGATTCCGGAACAAAACCCGCAAGAAAACTTGAAAATTTCAAGGCAAAGTCACCCCTCGACTGGAAAATATAAAACCTTGAATATCTCGGAAACGGAGGCAGCTAGAGGGTCCAAACTTGCACTTTTTCAAATGGCCCTACCTCGAAAACTGCGGCAGCTAGAGAGTTGATTTGGGTCTTCAAATGCTGCTTGTACCATGCCCTAAAAACCAAAAATAGGATTCCGGAACAAAACCCGCAAGAAAACTTGAAAATTTCAAGGCAAAGTCACCCCTCGACTGGAAAATATAAAACCTTGAATATCTCGGAAACGGAGGCAGCTAGAGGGTCCAAACTTGCACTTTTTCAAATGGCCCTACTTCGAAAACTACGGCAGCTAGAGAGTTGATTTGGGTCTTCAAATGCAGCTTGTACCATGCCCTAAAAACCAAAAATAGGATTCCGGAACAAAACCCGCAAGAAAACTTGAAAATTTCAAGGCAAAGTCACCCCTCGACTGGAAAATATAAAACCTTGAATATCTCGGAAACGGAGGCAGCTAGAGGGTCCAAACTTGCACTTTTTCAAATGGCTGTAACTCGAAAACTACGGCAGCTAGAGAGTTGATTTTGGTCTAAAAATGCAGCTTGTACCATGCCCTAAAAACCAAAAATAGGATTCCGGAACAAAACCCGCAAGAAAACTTGAAAATTTCAAGGCAAAGTCACCCCTCGACTGGAAAATATAAAACCTTGAATATCTCGGAAACGGAGGCAGCTAGAGGGTCCAAACTTGCACTTTTTCAAATGGCTGTAACTCGAAAACTACGGCAGCTAGAGAGTTGATTTGGGTCTTCAAATGCTGCTTGTACCATGCCCTAAAAACCAAAAATAGGATTCCGGAACAAAACCCGCAAGAAAACTTGAAAATTTCAAGGCAAAGTCACCCCTCGACTGGAAAATATAAAACCTTGAATATCTCGGAAACGGAGGCAGCTAGAGGGTCCAAACTTGCACTTTTTCAAATGGCCCTACTTCGAAAACTACGGCAGCTAGAGAGTTGATTTGGGTCTTCAAATGCAGCTTGTACCATGCCCTAAAAACCAAAAATAGGATTCCGGAACAAAACCCGCAAGAAAACTTGAAAATTTCAAGGCAAAGTCACCCCTCGACTGGAAAATATAAAACCTTGAATATCTCGGAAACGGAGGCAGCTAGAGGGTCCAAACTTGCACTTTTTCAAATGGCCCTACCTCGAAAACTGCGGCAGCTAGAGAGTTGATTTGGGTCTTCAAATGCTGCTTGTACCATGCCCTAAAAACCAAAAATAGGATTCCGGAACAAAACCCGCAAGAAAACTTGAAAATTTCAAGGCAAAGTCACCCCTCGACTGGAAAATATAAAACCTTGAATATCTCGGAAACGGAGGCAGCTAGAGGGTCCAAACTTGCACTTTTTCAAATGGCTGTAACTCGAAAACTACGGCAGCTAGAGAGTTGATTTGGGTCTTCAAATGCAGCTTGTACCATGCCCTAAAAACCAAAAATAGGATTCCGGAACAAAACCCGCAAGAAAACTTGAAAATTTCAAGGCAAAGTCACCCCTCGACTGGAAAATATAAAACCTTGAATATCTCGGAAACGGAGGCAGCTAGAGGGTCCAAACTTGCACTTTTTCAAATGGCTGTAACTCGAAAACTACGGCAGCTAGAGAGTTGATTTGGGTCTTCAAATGCTGCTTGTACCATGCCCTAAAAACCAAAAATAGGATTCCGGAACAAAACCCGCAAGAAAACTTGAAAATTTCAAGGCAAAGTCACCCCTCGACTGGAAAATATAAAACCTTGAATATCTCGGAAACGGAGGCAGCTAGAGGGTCCAAACTTGCACTTTTTCAAATGGCCCTACTTCGAAAACTACGGCAGCTAGAGAGTTGATTTGGGTCTTCAAATGCAGCTTGTACCATGTCCTAAAAACCAAAAATAGGATTCCGGAACAAAACCCGCAAGAAAACTTGAAAATTTCAAGGCAAAGTCACCCCTCGACTGGAAAATATAAAACCTTGAATATCTCGGAAACGGAGGCAGCTAGAGGGTCCAAACTTGCACTTTTTCAAATGGCCCTACTTCGAAAACTACGGCAGCTAGAGAGTTGATTTGGGTCTTCAAATGCAGCTTGTACCATGCCCTAAAAACCAAAAATAGGATTCCGGAACAAAACCCGCAAGAAAACTTGAAAATTTCAGGGCAAAGTCACCCCTCGACTGGAAAATATAAAACCTTGAATATCTCGGAAACGGAGGCAGCTAGAGGGTCCAAACTTGCACTTTTTCAAATGGCTGTAACTCGAAAACTACGGCAGCTAGAGAGTTGATTTTGGTCTAAAAATGCAGCTTGTACCATGCCCTAAAAACCAAAAATAGGATTCCGGAACAAAACCCGCAAGAAAACTTGAAAATTTCAAGGCAAAGTCACTCCTCGACTGGAAAATATAAAACCTTGAATATCTCGGAAACGGAGGAAGCTAGAGGGTCCAAACTTGCACTTTTTCAAATGGCCCTACCTCGAAAACTGCGGCAGCTAGAGAGTTGATTTGGGTCTTCAAATGCTGCTTGTACCATGCCCTAAAAACCAAAAATAGGATTCCGGAACAAAACCCGCAAGAAAACTTGAAAATTTCAAGGCAAAGTCACCCCTCGACTGGAAAATATAAAACCTTGAATATCTCGGAAACGGAGGCAGCTAGAGGGTCCAAACTTGCACTTTTTCAAATGGCCCTACTTCGAAAACTACGGCAGCTAGAGAGTTGATTTGGGTCTTCAAATGCAGCTTGTACCATGCCCTAAAAACCAAAAATAGGATTCCGGAACAAAACCCGCAAGAAAACTTGAAAATTTCAAGGCAAAGTCACCCCTCGACTGGAAAATATAAAACCTTGAATATCTCGGAAACGGAGGCAGCTAGAGGGTCCAAACTTGCACTTTTTCAAATGGCTGTAACTCGAAAACTACGGCAGCTAGAGAGTTGATTTTGGTCTAAAAATGCAGCTTGTACCATGCCCTAAAAACCAAAAATAGGATTCCGGAACAAAACCCGCAAGAAAACTTGAAAATTTCAAGGCAAAGTCACCCCTCGACTGGAAAATATAAAACCTTGAATATCTCGGAAACGGAGGCAGCTAGAGGGTCCAAACTTGCACTTTTTCAAATGGCCCTACCTCGAAAACTGCGGCAGCTAGAGAGTTGATTTGGGTCTTCAAATGCTGCTTGTACCATGCCCTAAAAACCAAAAATAGGATTCCGGAACAAAACCCGCAAGAAAACTTGAAAATTTCAAGGCAAAGTCACCCCTCGACTGGAAAATATAAAACCTTGAATATCTCGGAAACGGAGGCAGCTAGAGGGTCCAAACTTGCACTTTTTCAAATGGCCCTACTTCGAAAACTACGGCAGCTAGAGAGTTGATTTGGGTCTTCAAATGCAGCTTGTACCATGCCCTAAAAACCAAAAATATGATTCCGGAACAAAACCCGCAAGAAAACTTGAAAATTTCAAGGCAAAGTCACCCCTCGACTGGAAAATATAAAACCTTGAATATCTCGGAAACGGAGGCAGCTAGAGGGTCCAAACTTGCACTTTTTCAAATGGCCCTACTTCGAAAACTACGGCAGCTAGAGAGTTGATTTGGGTCTTCAAATGCAGCTTGTACCATGCCCTAAAAACCAAAAATAGGATTCCGGAACAAAACCCGCAAGAAAACTTGAAAATTTCAAGGCAAAGTCACCCCTCGACTGGAAAATATAAAACCTTGAATATCTCGGAAACGGAGGCAGCTAGAGGGTCCAAACTTGCACTTTTTCAAATGGCTGTAACTCGAAAACTACGGCAGCTAGAGAGTTGATTTTGGTCTAAAAATGCAGCTTGTACCATGCCCTAAAAACCAAAAATAGGATTCCGGAACAAAACCCGCAAGAAAACTTGAAAATTTCAAGGCAAAGTCACCCCTCGACTGGAAAATATAAAACCTTGAATATCTCGGAAACGGAGGCAGCTAGAGGGTCCAAACTTGCACTTTTTCAAATGGCTGTAACTCGAAAACTACGGCAGCTAGAGAGTTGATTTTGGTCTAAAAATGCAGCTTGTACCATGCCCTAAAAACCAAAAATAAGATTCCGGAACAAAACCCGCAAGAAAACTTGAAAATTTCAAGGCAAAGTCACCCCTCGACTGGAAAATATAAAACCTTGAATATCTCGGAAACGGAGGCAGCTAGAGGGTCCAAACTTGCACTTTTTCAAATGGCTGTAACTCGAAAACTACGGCAGCTAGAGAGTTGATTTTGGTCTAAAAATGCAGCTTGTACCATGCCCTAAAAACCAAAAATATGATTCCGGAACAAAACCCGCAAGAAAACTTGAAAATTTCAAGGCAAAGTCACCCCTCGACTGGAAAATATAAAACCATGAATATCTCGGAAACGGAGGCAGCTAGAGGGTCCAAACTTGCACTTTTTCAAATGGCCCTACCTCGAAAACTGCGGCAGCTAGAGAGTTGATTTGGGTCTTCAAATGCTGCTTGTACCATGCCCTAAAAACCAAAACTAGGATTCCGGAACAAAACCCGCAAGAAAACTTGAAAATTTCAAGGCAAAGTCACCCCTCGACTGGAAAATATAAAACCTTGAATATCTCGGAAACGGAGGCAGCTAGAGGGTCCAAACTTGCACTTTTTCAAATGGCCCTACTTCGAAAACTACGGCAGCTAGAGAGTTGATTTGGGTCTTCAAATGCAGCTTGTACCATGCCCTAAAAACCAAAAATAGGATTCCGGAACAAAACCCGCAAGAAAACTTGAAAATTTCAAGGCAAAGTCACCCCTCGACTGGAAAATATAAAACCTTGAATATCTCGGAAACGGAGGCAGCTAGAGGGTCCAAACTTGCACTTTTTCAAATGGCTGTAACTCGAAAACTACGGCAGCTAGAGAGTTGATTTTAGTCTAAAAATGCAGCTTGTACCATGCCCTAAAAACCAAAAATAGGATTCCGGAACAAAACCCGCAAGAAAACTTGAAAATTTCAAGGCAAAGTCACCCCTCGACTGGAAAATATAAAACCTTGAATATCTCGGAAACGGAGGCAGCTAGAGGGTCCAAACTTGCACTTTTTCAAATGGCCCTACTTCGAAAACTACGGCAGTTAGAGAGTTGATTTGGGTCTTCAAGTGCAGCTTGTACCATGCCCTAAAAACCAAAAATAGGATTCCGGAACAAAACCCGCAAGAAAACTTGAAAATTTCAAGGCAAAGTCACCCCTCGACTGGAAAATATAAAACCTTGAATATCTCGGAAACGGGGGCAGCTAGAGGGTCCAAACTTGCACTTTTTCAAACGGCTGTAACTCGAAAACTACGGCAGCTAGAGAGTTGATTTTGGTCTAAAAATGCAGCTTGTACCATGCCCTAAAAACCAAAAATAGGATTCCGGAACAAAACCCGCAAGAAAACTTGAAAATTTCAAGGCAAAGTCACCCCTCGACTAGAAAATATAAAACCTTGAATATCTCGGAAACGGAGGCAGCTAGAGGGTCCAAACTTGCACTTTTTCAAATGGCCCTACCTCGAAAACTGCGGCAGCTAGAGAGTTGATTTGGGTCTTTAAATGCTGCTTGTACCATACCCTAAAAACCAAAAATAGGATTCCGGAACAAAACCCGCAAGAAAACTTGAAAATTTCAAGGCAAAGTCACCCCTCGACTGGAAAATATAAAACCTTGAATATCTCGGAAACGGAGGCAGCTAGAGGGTCCAAACTTGCACTTTTTCAAATGGCCCTACTTCGAAAACTACGGCAGCTAGAGAGTTGATTTGGGTCTTCAAATGCAGCTTGTACCATGCCCTAAAAACCAGAAATAGGATTCCGGAACAAAACCCGCAAGAAAACTTGAAAATTTCAAGGCAAAGTCACCCCTCGACTGGAAAATATAAAACCTTGAATATCTCGGAAACGGAGGCAGCTAGAGGGTCCAAACTTGCACTTTTTCAAATGGCTGTAACTCGAAAACTACGGCAGCTAGAGAGTTGATTTTGGTCTAAAAATGCAGCTTGTACCATGCCCTAAAAACCAAAAATAGGATTCCGGAACAAAACCCGCAAGAAAACTTGAAAATTTCAAGGCAAAGTCACCCCTCGACTGGAAAATATAAAACCTTGAATATCTCGGAAACGGAGGCAGCTAGAGGGTCCAAACTTGCACTTTTTCAAATGGCCCTACTTCGAAAACTACGGCAGCTAGAGAGTTAATTTGGGTCTTCAAATGCAGCTTGTACCATGCCCTAAAAACCAGAAATAGGATTCCGGAACAAAACCCGCAAGAAAACTTGAAAATTTCAAGGCAAAGTCACCCCTCGACTGGAAAATATAAAACCTTGAATATCTCGGAAACGGAGGCAGCTAGAGGGTCCAAACTTGCACTTTTTCAAATGGCTGTAACTCGAAAACTACGGCAGCTAGAGAGTTGATTTTGGTCTAAAAATGCAGCTTGTACCATGCCCTAAAAACCAAAAATAGGATTCCGGAACAAAACCCGCAAGAAAACTTGAAAATTTCAAGGCAAAGTCACCCCTCGACTGGAAAATATAAAACCTTGAATATCTCGGAAACGGAGGCAGCTAGAGGGTCCAAACTTGCACTTTTTCAAATGGCCCTACCTCGAAAACTGCGGCAGCTAGAGAGTTGATTTGGGTCTTCAAATGCTGCTTGTACCATACCCTAAAAACCAAAAATAGGATTCCGGAACAAAACCCGCAAGAAAACTTGAAAATTTCAAGGCAAAGTCACCCCTCGACTGGAAAATATAAAACCTTGAATATCTCGGAAACGGAGGCAGCTAGAGGGTCCAAACTTGCACTTTTTCAAATGGCCCTACTTCGAAAACTACGGCAGCTAGAGAGTTGATTTGGGTCTTCAAATGCAGCTTGTACCATGCCCTAAAAACCAGAAATAGGATTCCGGAACAAAACCCGCAAGAAAACTTGAAAATTTCAAGGCAAAGTCACCCCTCGACTGGAAAATATAAAACCTTGAATATCTCGGAAACGGAGGCAGCTAGAGGGTCCAAACTTGCACTTTTTCAAATGGCTGTAACTCGAAAACTACGGCAGCTAGAGAGTTGATTTTGGTCTAAAAATGCAGCTTGTACCATGCCCTAAAAACCAAAAATAGGATTCCGGAACAAAACCCGCAAGAAAACTTGAAAATTTCAAGGCAAAGTCACCCCTCGACTGGAAAATATAAAACCTTGAATATCTCGGAAACGGAGGCAGCTAGAGGGTCCAAACTTGCACTTTTTCAAATGGCTGTAACTCGAAAACTACGGCAGCTAGAGAGTTGATTTGGGTCTTCAAATGCAGCTTGTACCATGCCCTAAAAACCAAAAATAGGATTCCGGAACAAAACCCGCAAGAAAACTTGAAAATTTCAAGGCAAAGTCACCCCTCGACTGGAAAATATAAAACCTTGAATATCTCGGAAACGGAGGCAGCTAGAGGGTCCAAACTTGCACTTTTTCAAATGGCCCTACCTCGAAAACTGCGGCAGCTAGAGAGTTGATTTGGGTCTTCAAATGCTGCTTGTACCATGCCCTAAAAACCAAAAATAGGATTCCGTAACAAAACCCGCAAGAAAACTTGAAAATTTCAAGGCAAAGTCACCCCTCGACTGGAAAATATAAAACCTTGAATATCTCGGAAACGGAGGCAGCTAGAGGGTCCAAACTTGCACTTTTTCAAATGGCTGTAACTCGAAAACTACGGCAGCTAGAGAGTTGATTTTGGTCTAAAAATGCAGCTTGTACCATGCCCTAAAAACCAAAAATAGGATTCCGGAACAAAACCCGCAAGAAAACTTGAAAATTTCAAGGCAAAGTCACCCCTCGACTGGAAAATATAAAACCTTGAATATCTCGGAAACGGAGGCAGCTAGAGGGTCCAAACTTGCACTTTTTCAAATGGCTGTAACTCGAAAACTACGGCAGCTAGAGAGTTGATTTTGGTCTAAAAATGCAGCTTGTACCATGCCCTAAAAACCAAAAATAGGATTCCGGAACAAAACCCGCAAGAAAACTTGAAAATTTCAAGGCAAAGTCACCCCTCGACTGGAAAATATAAAACCTTGAATATCTCGGAAACGGAGGCAGCTAGAGGGTCCAAACTTGCACTTTTTCAAATGGCCCTACTTCGAAAACTACGGCAGCTAGAGAGTTGATTTGGGTCTTCAAATGCAGCTTGTACCATGCCCTAAAAACCAAAACTAGGATTCCGGAACAAAACCCGCAAGAAAACTTGAAAATTTCAAGGCAAAGTCACCCCTCGACTGGAAAATATAAAACCTTGAATATCTCGGAAACGGAGGCAGCTAGAGGGTCCAAACTTGCACTTTTTCAAATGGCTGTAACTCGAAAACTACGGCAGCTAGAGAGTTGATTTTGGTCTAAAAATGCAGCTTGTACCATGCCCTAAAAACCAAAAATAGGATTCCGGAACAAAACCCGCAAGAAAACTTGAAAATTTCAAGGCAAAGTCACTCCTCGACTGGAAAATATAAAACCTTGAATATCTCGGAAACGGAGGAAGCTAGAGGGTCCAAACTTGCACTTTTTCAAATGGCCCTACCTCGAAAACTGCGGCAGCTAGAGAGTTGATTTGGGTCTTCAAATGCTGCTTGTACCATGCCCTAAAAACCAAAAATAGGATTCCGGAACAAAACCCGCAAGAAAACTTGAAAATTTCAAGGCAAAGTCACCCCTCGACTGGAAAATATAAAACCTTGAATATCTCGGAAACGGAGGCAGCTAGAGGGTCCAAACTTGCACTTTTTCAAATGGCCCTACTTCGAAAACTACGGCAGCTAGAGAGTTGATTTGGGTCTTCAAATGCAGCTTGTACCATGCCCTAAAAACCAAAAATAGGATTCCGGAACAAAACCCGCAAGAAAACTTGAAAATTTCAAGGCAAAGTCACCCCTCGACTGGAAAATATAAAACCTTGAATATCTCGGAAACGGAGGCAGCTAGAGGGTCCAAACTTGCACTTTTTCAAATGGCTGTAACTCGAAAACTACGGCAGCTAGAGAGTTGATTTTGGTCTAAAAATGCAGCTTGTACCATGCCCTAAAAACCAAAAATAGGATTCCGGAACAAAACCCGCAAGAAAACTTGAAAATTTCAAGGCAAAGTCACCCCTCGACTGGAAAATATAAAACCTTGAATATCTCGGAAACGGAGGCAGCTAGAGGGTCCAAACTTGCACTTTTTCAAATGGCCCTACCTCGAAAACTGCGGCAGCTAGAGAGTTGATTTGGGTCTTCAAATGCTGCTTGTACCATGCCCTAAAAACCAAAAATAGGATTCCGGAACAAAACCCGCAAGAAAACTTGAAAATTTCAAGGCAAAGTCACCCCTCGACTGGAAAATATAAAACCTTAAATATCTCGGAAACGGAGGCAGCTAGAGGGTCCAAACTTGCACTTTTTCAAATGGCCCTACTTCGAAAACTACGGCAGCTAGAGAGTTGATTTGGGTCTTCAAATGCAGCTTGTACCATGCCCTAAAAACCAAAAATATGATTCCGGAACAAAACCCGCAAGAAAACTTGAAAATTTCAAGGCAAAGTCACCCCTCGACTGGAAAATATAAAACCTTGAATATCTCGGAAACGGAGGCAGCTAGAGGGTCCAAACTTGCACTTTTTCAAATGGCCCTACTTCGAAAACTACGGCAGCTAGAGAGTTGATTTGGGTCTTCAAATGCAGCTTGTACCATGCCCTAAAAACCAAAAATAGGATTCCGGAACAAAACCCGCAAGAAAACTTGAAAATTTCAAGGCAAAGTCACCCCTCGACTGGAAAATATAAAACCTTGAATATCTCGGAAACGGAGGCAGCTAGAGGGTCCAAACTTGCACTTTTTCAAATGGCTGTAACTCGAAAACTACGGCAGCTAGAGAGTTGATTTTGGTCTAAAAATGCAGCTTGTACCATGCCCTAAAAACCAAAAATAGGATTCCGGAACAAAACCCGCAAGAAAACTTGAAAATTTCAAGGCAAAGTCACCCCTCGACTGGAAAATATAAAACCTTGAATATCTCGGAAACGGAGGCAGCTAGAGGGTCCAAACTTGCACTTTTTCAAATGGCTGTAACTCGAAAACTACGGCAGCTAGAGAGTTGATTTTGGTCTAAAAATGCAGCTTGTACCATGCCCTAAAAACCAAAAATAAGATTCCGGAACAAAACCCGCAAGAAAACTTGAAAATTTCAAGGCAAAGTCACCCCTCGACTGGAAAATATAAAACCTTGAATATCTCGGAAACGGAGGCAGCTAGAGGGTCCAAACTTGCACTTTTTCAAATGGCTGTAACTCGAAAACTACGGCAGCTAGAGAGTTGATTTTGGTCTAAAAATGCAGCTTGTACCATGCCCTAAAAACCAAAAATAGGATTCCGGAACAAAACCCGCAAGAAAACTTGAAAATTTCAAGGCAAAGTCACCCCTCGACTGGAAAATATAAAACCTTGAATATCTCGGAAACGGAGGCAGCTAGAGGGTCCAAACTTGCACTTTTTCAAATGGCTGTAACTCGAAAACTACGGCAGCTAGAGAGTTGATTTTGGTCTAAAAATGCAGCTTGTACCATGCCCTAAAAACCAAAAATATGATTCCGGAACAAAACCCGCAAGAAAACTTGAAAATTTCAAGGCAAAGTCACCCCTCGACTGGAAAATATAAAACCATGAATATCTCGGAAACGGAGGCAGCTAGAGGGTCCAAACTTGCACTTTTTCAAATGGCCCTACCTCGAAAACTGCGGCAGCTAGAGAGTTGATTTGGGTCTTCAAATGCTGCTTGTACCATGCCCTAAAAACCAAAAATAGGATTCCGGAACAAAACCCGCAAGAAAACTTGAAAATTTCAAGGCAAAGTCACCCCTCGACTGGAAAATATAAAACCTTGAATATCTCGGAAACGGAGGCAGCTAGAGGGTCCAAACTTGCACTTTTTCAAATGGCCCTACTTCGAAAACTACGGCAGCTAGAGAGTTGATTTGGGTCTTCAAATGCAGCTTGTACCATGCCCTAAAAACCAAAAATAGGATTCCGGAACAAAACCCGCAAGAAAACTTGAAAATTTCAAGGCAAAGTCACCCCTCGACTGGAAAATATAAAACCTTGAATATCTCGGAAACGGAGGCAGCTAGAGGGTCCAAACTTGCACTTTTTCAAATGGCTGTAACTCGAAAACTACGGCAGCTAGAGAGTTGATTTTAGTCTAAAAATGCAGCTTGTACCATGCCCTAAAAACCAAAAATAGGATTCCGGAACAAAACCCGCAAGAAAACTTGAAAATTTCAAGGCAAAGTCACCCCTCGACTGGAAAATATAAAACCTTGAATATCTCGGAAACGGAGGCAGCTAGAGGGTCCAAACTTGCACTTTTTCAAATGGCCCTACTTCGAAAACTACGGCAGTTAGAGAGTTGATTTGGGTCTTCAAGTGCAGCTTGTACCATGCCCTAAAAACCAAAAATAGGATTCCGGAACAAAACCCGCAAGAAAACTTGAAAATTTCAAGGCAAAGTCACCCCTCGACTGGAAAATATAAAACCTTTAATATCTCGGAAACGGGGGCAGCTAGAGGGTCCAAACTTGCACTTTTTCAAATGGCTGTAACTCGAAAACTACGGCAGCTAGAGAGTTGATTTTGGTCTAAAAATGCAGCTTGTACCATGCCCTAAAAACCAAAAATAGGATTCCGGAACAAAACCCGCAAGAAAACTTGAAAATTTCAAGGCAAAGTCACCCCTCGACTAGAAAATATAAAACCTTGAATATCTCGGAAACGGAGGCAGCTAGAGGGTCCAAACTTGCACTTTTTCAAATGGCCCTACCTCGAAAACTGCGGCAGCTAGAGAGTTGATTTGGGTCTTTAAATGCTGCTTGTACCATACCCTAAAAACCAAAAATAGGATTCCGGAACAAAACCCGCAAGAAAACTTGAAAATTTCAAGGCAAAGTCACCCCTCGACTGGAAAATATAAAACCTTGAATATCTCGGAAACGGAGGCAGCTAGAGGGTCCAAACTTGCACTTTTTCAAATGGCCCTACTTCGAAAACTACGGCAGCTAGAGAGTTGATTTGGGTCTTCAAATGCAGCTTGTACCATGCCCTAAAAACCAGAAATAGGATTCCGGAACAAAACCCGCAAGAAAACTTGAAAATTTCAAGGCAAAGTCACCCCTCGACTGGAAAATATAAAACCTTGAATATCTCGGAAACGGAGGCAGCTAGAGGGTCCAAACTTGCACTTTTTCAAATGGCTGTAACTCGAAAACTACGGCAGCTAGAGAGTTGATTTTGGTCTAAAAATGCAGCTTGTACCATGCCCTAAAAACCAAAAATAGGATTCCGGAACAAAACCCGCAAGAAAACTTGAAAATTTCAAGGCAAAGTCACCCCTCGACTGGAAAATATAAAACCTTGAATATCTCGGAAACGGAGGCAGCTAGAGGGTCCAAACTTGCACTTTTTCAAATGGCCCTACTTCGAAAACTACGGCAGTTAGAGAGTTGATTTGGGTCTTCAAGTGCAGCTTGTACCATGCCCTAAAAACCAAAAATAGGATTCCGGAACAAAACCCGCAAGAAAACTTGAAAATTTCAAGGCAAAGTCACCCCTCGACTGGAAAATATAAAACCTTGAATATCTCGGAAACGGGGGCAGCTAGAGGGTCCAAACTTGCACTTTTTCAAATGGCTGTAACTCGAAAACTACGGCAGCTAGAGAGTTGATTTTGGTCTAAAAATGCAGCTTGTACCATGCCCTAAAAACCAAAAATAGGATTCCGGAACAAAACCCGCAAGAAAACTTGAAAATTTCAAGGCAAAGTCACCCCTCGACTGGAAAATATAAAACCTTGAATATCTCGGAAACGGAGGCAGCTAGAGGGTCCAAACTTGCACTTTTTCAAATGGCCCTACCTCGAAAACTGCGGCAGCTAGAGAGTTGATTTGGGTCTTCAAATGCTGCTTGTACCATACCCTAAAAACCAAAAATAGGATTCCGGAACAAAACCCGCAAGAAAACTTGAAAATTTCAAGGCAAAGTCACCCCTCGACTGGAAAATATAAAACCTTGAATATCTCGGAAACGGAGGCAGCTAGAGGGTCCAAACTTGCACTTTTTCAAATGGCCCTACTTCGAAAACTACGGCAGCTAGAGAGTTGATTTGGGTCTTCAAATGCAGCTTGTACCATGCCCTAAAAACCAGAAATAGGATTCCGGAACAAAACCCGCAAGAAAACTTGAAAATTTCAAGGCAAAGTCACCCCTCGACTGGAAAATATAAAACCTTGAATATCTCGGAAACGGAGGCAGCTAGAGGGTCCAAACTTGCACTTTTTCAAATGGCTGTAACTCGAAAACTACGGCAGCTAGAGAGTTGATTTTGGTCTAAAAATGCAGCTTGTACCATGCCCTAAAAACCAAAAATAGGATTCCGGAACAAAACCCGCAAGAAAACTTGAAAATTTCAAGGCAAAGTCACCCCTCGACTGGAAAATATAAAACCTTGAATATCTCGGAAACGGAGGCAGCTAGAGGGTCCAAACTTGCACTTTTTCAAATGGCCCTACCTCGAAAACTGCGGCAGCTAGAGAGTTGATTTGGGTCTTCAAATGCTGCTTGTACCATACCCTAAAAACCAAAAATAGGATTCCGGAACAAAACCCGCAAGAAAACTTGAAAATTTCAAGGCAAAGTCACCCCTCGACTGGAAAATATAAAACCTTGAATATCTCGGAAACGGAGGCAGCTAGAGGGTCCAAACTTGCACTTTTTCAAATGGCCCTACTTCGAAAACTACGGCAGCTAGAGAGTTGATTTGGGTCTTCAAATGCAGCTTGTACCATGCCCTAAAAACCAGAAATAGGATTCCGGAACAAAACCCGCAAGAAAACTTGAAAATTTCAAGGCAAAGTCACCCCTCGACTGGAAAATATAAAACCTTGAATATCTCGGAAACGGAGGCAGCTAGAGGGTCCAAACTTGCACTTTTTCAAATGGCTGTAACTCGAAAACTACGGCAGCTAGAGAGTTGATTTTGGTCTTCAAATGCAGCTTGTACCATGCCCTAAAAACCAAAAATAGGATTCCGGAACAAAACCCGCAAGAAAACTTGAAAATTTCAAGGCAAAGTCACCCCTCGACTGGAAAATATAAAACCTTGAATATCTCGGAAACGGAGGCAGCTAGAGGGTCCAAACTTGCACTTTTTCAAATGGCCCTACCTCGAAAACTGCGGCAGCTAGAGAGTTGATTTGGGTCTTCAAATGCTGCTTGTACCATGCCCTAAAAACCAAAAATAGGATTCCGTAACAAAACCCGCAAGAAAACTTGAAAATTTCAAGGCAAAGTCACCCCTCGACTGGAAAATATAAAACCTTGAATATCTCGGAAACGGAGGCAGCTAGAGGGTCCAAACTTGCACTTTTTCAAATGGCTGTAACTCGAAAACTACGGCAGCTAGAGAGTTGATTTTGGTCTAAAAATGCAGCTTGTACCATGCCCTAAAAACCAAAAATAGGATTCCGGAACAAAACCCGCAAGAAAACTTGAAAATTTCAAGGCAAAGTCACCCCTCGACTGGAAAATATAAAACCTTGAATATCTCGGAAACGGAGGCAGCTAGAGGGTCCAAACTTGCACTTTTTCAAATGGCTGTAACTCGAAAACTACGGCAGCTAGAGAGTTGATTTTGGTCTAAAAATGCAGCTTGTACCATGCCCTAAAAACCAAAAATAGGATTCCGGAACAAAACCCGCAAGAAAACTTGAAAATTTCAAGGCAAAGTCACCCCTCGACTGGAAAATATAAAACCTTGAATATCTCGGAAACGGAGGCAGCTAGAGGGTCCAAACTTGCACTTTTTCAAATGGCCCTACCTCGAAAACTGCGGCAGCTAGAGAGTTGATTTGGGTCTTCAAATGCTGCTTGTACCATGCCCTAAAAACCAAAAATAGGATTCCGGAACAAAACCCGCAAGAAAACTTGAAAATTTCAAGGCAAAGTCACCCCTCGACTGGAAAATATAAAACCTTGAATATCTCGGAAACGGAGGCAGCTAGAGGGTCCAAACTTGCACTTTTTCAAATGGCTGTAACTCGAAAACTACGGCAGCTAGAGAGTTGATTTTGGTCTAAAAATGCAGCTTGTACCATGCCCTAAAAACCAAAAATAGGATTCCGGAACAAAACCCGCAAGAAAACTTGAAAATTTCAAGGCAAAGTCACCCCTCGACTGGAAAATATAAAACCTTGAATATCTCGGAAACGGAGGCAGCTAGAGGGTCCAAACTTGCACTTTTTCAAATGGCCCTACTTCGAAAACTACGGCAGCTAGAGAGTTGATTTGGGTCTTCAAATGCAGCTTGTACCATGCCCTAAAAACCAAAAATAGGATTCCGGAACAAAACCCGCAAGAAAACTTGAAAATTTCAAGGCAAAGTCACCCCTCGACTGGAAAATATAAAACCTTGAATATCTCGGAAACGGAGGCAGCTAGAGGGTCCAAACTTGCACTTTTTCAAATGGCTGTAACTCGAAAACTACGGCAGCTAGAGAGTTGATTTTGGTCTAAAAATGCAGCTTGTACCATGCCCTAAAAACCAAAAATAGGATTCCGGAACAAAACCCGCAAGAAAACTTGAAAATTTCAAGGCAAAGTCACCCCTCGACTGTAAAATATAAAACCTTGAATATCTCGGAAACGGAGGCAGCTAGAGGGTCCAAACTTGCACTTTTTCAAATGGCCCTACCTCGAAAACTGCGGCAGCTAGAGAGTTGATTTGGGTCTTCAAATGCTGCTTGTACCATGCCCTAAAAACCAAAAATAGGATTCCGGAACAAAACCCGCAAGAAAACTTGAAAATTTCAAGGCAAAGTCACCCCTCGACTGGAAAATATAAAACCTTGAATATCTCGGAAACGGAGGCAGCTAGAGGGTCCAAACTTGCACTTTTTCAAATGGCCCTGCTTCGAAAACTACGGCAGCTAGAGAGTTGATTTGGGTCTTCAAATGCAGCTTGTACCATGCCCTAAAAACCAAAAATAGGATTCCAGAACAAAACCCGCAAGAAAACTTGAAAATTTCAAGGCAAAGTCACCCCTCGACTGGAAAATATAAAACCTTGAATATCTCGGAAACGGAGGCAGCTAGAGGGTCCAAACTTGCACTTTTTCAAATGGCTGTAACTCGAAAACTACGGCAGCTAGAGAGTTGATTATACCCTAGACTTTTAGTATAGGGTATATTGTTTTTGTCACGACGGAAATATGTAACACCTTAAAGGAGGCTCCGGAGGTATAGCAATGTATATATAAATGATCAGGGTCACCTCCTGATTCGATTAAGCCATGTCTGTCTGTCTGTCTGTCTGTTTGTCTGTCTGTCTGTCTGTCTGTCTGTCTGTCTGTCTGTCTGTCCGTTCGCACGATAACTTTCGATAGAATGAAGCTAGAGCCTTGAAATTTTGGTCAAATGTTGGAAGTGTGATCTAGTTGGATGGTTATTGAAAATGGGCATGATCAAGCTAAGAGAACGCCTACCTCCCCTACATATGTAAAATACATAAATGTATCTGTAACTTCCGACTAAATAAATATGAAAAGCTCTAGCTTTGGTAGATTACTCGTGAGGGTAATCTTATAAACTCCTGGGAAAATAAAGTCGATCAGTTGAAAACTAACGGTAATTTTCTTACAAAGAGCCCCGTACTTCCCAACTTTTCGGGTTTTTTGTCTATAACTCTTGAACCAATTGACGTAGACGCCTGATTTTTGGCATGTAACCCTGGGGTGAGAAGATGCTTGAGTTCTAGTAAGTTGGGCATAATCGGATCAAAGGAACGCCTACCTCCCCTACAAATTTAAAAAAATTCAATATTCCTTTAATTACGATAACTTTCGATAGAATGACACTAGCGAGTTGAAAATTTGACAAAATGTTGTTAGTAGGATCTACTTGGTTGGTATTGAAAATGGGTAAGATCCGACTCAAGCAACCCCTACCTCCCCTACAAATGAAACTTCAAATAAGCGATAACTTTTGATAGAATGATACTACCGAGTTAAAAATTTGGTAGAATGTTGCTAGTAAGACCTAGGTAGTTCGTGTTGAATATGGGCAAGATCCAACCCAAGGAACCCCCACCTCCCCTACATATGAAACTTCAAATAAGCGATAACTTTTGATGGAATGAAGCCAGTGACTTGAAATTTTGGTCAAATGTTCGAAGTGAGATTGAGTTAGTTGGCATTAAAGCTGGGTAACATCCGATCAACGAAACCCCTACTTCCCCTACAAACGAAACTTTAAATAAGCGATAACTTTCGATAGAGTGAAGTTAGAGACTTGAAATTTTGTTTAAATGGTTGTAGGGTGATCTAATTGGTTGGTGGCAATGATGAGCAAGATCCGACCTAAGGAACCCTTACCTCCTCTACAAGTGAAACTTCAAAGAAGCAATACCTTCCGATAGAATGAAGCTAGCGACTTGAAAAATTCGACAAATATTGTTGAATGGGTTAGTTAGTTAATTGATTTTGAGAATGGTCAAGATCCTAATGAATGAGTGCCAACCTCTCCTATGAACTGGCCATATAGGAGACCCTTTCTTAATGCATATGGTCTTTGCCAATTGGTACTTTTGGTATCTCCACTAGGTCTGTAGAAGTCTAGGGTATATACGCTTCGGACTCCGGGCCGAAGCGAAGCTTCGGCCTGGTTTTGGTCTAAAAATGCAGCTTGTACCATGCCCTAAAAACCAAAAATAGGATTCCGGAACAAAACCCGCAAGAAAACTTGAAAATTTCAAGGCAAAGTCACCCCTCGACTGGAAAATATAAAACCTTGAATATCTCGGAAACGGAGGCAGCTAGAGGGTCCAAACTTGCACTTTTTCAAATGGCCCTACTTCGAAAACTACGGCAGCTAGAGAGTTGATTTGGGTCTTCAAATGCAGCTTGTACCATGCCCTAAAAACCAAAAATAGGATTCCGGAACAAAACCCGCAAGAAAACTTGAAAATTTCAAGGCAAAGTCACCCCTCGACTGGAAAATATAAAACCTTGAATATCTCGGAAACGGAGGCAGCTAGAGGGTCCAAACTTGCACTTTTTCAAATGGCTGTAACTCGAAAACTACGGCAGCTAGAGAGTTGATTTTGGTCTAAAAATGCAGCTTGTACCATGCCCTAAAAACCAAAAATAGGATTCCGGAACAAAACCCGCAAGAAAACTTGAAAATTTCAAGGCAAAGTCACCCCTCGACTGGAAAATATAAAACCTTAAATATCTCGGAAACGGAGGCAGCTAGAGGGTCCAAACTTGCACTTTTTCAAATGGCCCTACCTCGAAAAATGCGGCAGCTAGAGAGTTGATTTGGGTCTTCAAATGCTGCTTGTACCATGCCCTAAAAACCAAAAATAGGATTCCGGAACAAAACCCGCAAGAAAACTTGAAAATTTCAAGGCAAAGTCACCCCTCGACTGGAAAATATAAAACCTTGAATATCTCGGAAACGGGGGCAGCTAGAGGGTCCAAACTTGCACTTTTTCAAATGGCCCTACTTCGAAAACTACGGCAGCTAGAGAGTTGATTTGGGTCTTCAAATGCAGCTTGTACCATGCCCTAAAAACTAGAAATAGGATTCCGGAACAAAACCCGCAAGAAAACTTGAAAATTTCAAGGCAAAGTCACCCCTCGACTGGAAAATATAAAACCTTGAATATCTCGGAAACGGAGGCAGCTAGAGGGTCCAAACTTGCACTTTTTCAAATGGCTGTAACTCGAAAACTACGGCAGCTAGAGAGTTGATTTTGGTCTAAAAATGCAGCTTGTACCATGCCCTAAAAACCAAAAATAGGATTCCGGAACAAAACCCGCAAGAAAACTTGAAAATTTCAAGGCAAAGTCACCCCTCGACTGGAAAATATAAAACCTTAAATATCTCGGAAACGGAGGCAGCTAGAGGGTCCAAACTTGCACTTTTTCAAATGGCCCTACCTCGAAAAATGCGGCAGCTAGAGAGTTGATTTGGGTCTTCAAATGCTGCTTGTACCATGCCCTAAAAACCAAAAATAGGATTCCGGAACAAAACCCGCAAGAAAACTTGAAAATTTCAAGGCAAAGTCACCCCTCGACTGGAAAATATAAAACCTTGAATATCTCGGAAACGGGGGCAGCTAGAGGGTCCAAACTTGCACTTTTTCAAATGGCCCTACTTCGAAAACTACGGCAGCTAGAGAGTTGATTTGGGTCTTCAAATGCAGCTTGTACCATGCCCTAAAAACTAGAAATAGGATTCCGGAACAAAACCCGCAAGAAAACTTGAAAATTTCAAGGCAAAGTCACCCCTCGACTGGAAAATATAAAACCTTGAATATCTCGGAAACGGAGGCAGCTAGAGGGTCCAAACTTGCACTTTTTCAAATGGCTGTAACTCGAAAACTACGGCAGCTAGAGAGTTGATTATACCCTAGACTTTTAGTATAGGGTATATTGTTTTTGTCACGACGGAAATATGTAACACCTTAAAGGAGGCTCCGGAGGTATAGCAATGTATATATAAATGATCAGGGTCACCTCCTGATTCGATTAAGCCATGTCTGTCTGTCTGTCTGTCTGTCTGTTTGTCTGTCTGTCTGTCTGTCTGTCTGTCTGTCTGTCTGTCTGTCCGTTCGCACGATAACTTTCGATAGAATGAAGCTAGAGCCTTGAAATTTTGGTCAAATGTTGGAAGTGTGATCTAGTTGGATGGTTATTGAAAATGGGCATGATCAAGCTAAGAGAACGCCTACCTCCCCTACATATGTAAAATACATAAATGTATCTGTAACTTCCGACTAAATAAATATGAAAAGCTCTAGCTTTGGTAGATTACTCGTGAGGGTAATCTTATAAACTCCTGGGAAAATAAAGTCGATCAGTTGAAAACTAACGGTAATTTTCTTACAAAGAGCCCCGTACTTCCCAACTTTTCGGGTTTTTTGTCTATAACTCTTGAACCAATTGACGTAGACGCCTGATTTTTGGCATGTAACCCTGGGGTGAGAAGATGCTTGAGTTCTAGTAAGTTGGGCATAATCGGATCAAAGGAACGCCTACCTCCCCTACAAATTTAAAAAAATTCAATATTCCTTTAATTACGATAACTTTCGATAGAATGACACTAGCGAGTTGAAAATTTGACAAAATGTTGTTAGTAGGATCTACTTGGTTGGTATTGAAAATGGGTAAGATCCGACTCAAGCAACCCCTACCTCCCCTACAAATGAAACTTCAAATAAGCGATAACTTTTGATAGAATGATACTACCGAGTTAAAAATTTGGTAGAATGTTGCTAGTAAGACCTAGGTAGTTCGTGTTGAATATGGGCAAGATCCAACCCAAGGAACCCCCACCTCCCCTACATATGAAACTTCAAATAAGCGATAACTTTTGATGGAATGAAGCCAGTGACTTGAAATTTTGGTCAAATGTTCGAAGTGAGATTGAGTTAGTTGGCATTAAAGCTGGGTAACATCCGATCAACGAAACCCCTACTTCCCCTACAAACGAAACTTTAAATAAGCGATAACTTTCGATAGAGTGAAGTTAGAGACTTGAAATTTTGTTTAAATGGTTGTAGGGTGATCTAATTGGTTGGTGGCAATGATGAGCAAGATCCGACCTAAGGAACCCTTACCTCCTCTACAAGTGAAACTTCAAAGAAGCAATACCTTCCGATAGAATGAAGCTAGCGACTTGAAAAATTCGACAAATATTGTTGAATGGGTTAGTTAGTTAATTGATTTTGAGAATGGTCAAGATCCTAATGAATGAGTGCCAACCTCTCCTATGAACTGGCCATATAGGAGACCCTTTCTTAATGCATATGGTCTTTGCCAATTGGTACTTTTGGTATCTCCACTAGGTCTGTAGAAGTCTAGGGTATATACGCTTCGGACTCCGGGCCGAAGCGAAGCTTCGGCCTGGTTTTGGTCTAAAAATGCAGCTTGTACCATGCCCTAAAAACCAAAAATAGGATTCCGGAACAAAACCCGCAAGAAAACTTGAAAATTTCAAGGCAAAGTCACCCCTCGACTGGAAAATATAAAACCTTGAATATCTCGGAAACGGAGGCAGCTAGAGGGTCCAAACTTGCACTTTTTCAAATGGCCCTACTTCGAAAACTACGGCAGCTAGAGAGTTGATTTGGGTCTTCAAATGCAGCTTGTACCATGCCCTAAAAACCAAAAATAGGATTCCGGAACAAAACCCGCAAGAAAACTTGAAAATTTCAAGGCAAAGTCACCCCTCGACTGGAAAATATAAAACCTTGAATATCTCGGAAACGGAGGCAGCTAGAGGGTCCAAACTTGCACTTTTTCAAATGGCTGTAACTCGAAAACTACGGCAGCTAGAGAGTTGATTTTGGTCTAAAAATGCAGCTTGTACCATGCCCTAAAAACCAAAAATAGGATTCCGGAACAAAACCCGCAAGAAAACTTGAAAATTTCAAGGCAAAGTCACCCCTCGACTGGAAAATATAAAACCTTAAATATCTCGGAAACGGAGGCAGCTAGAGGGTCCAAACTTGCACTTTTTCAAATGGCCCTACCTCGAAAAATGCGGCAGCTAGAGAGTTGATTTGGGTCTTCAAATGCTGCTTGTACCATGCCCTAAAAACCAAAAATAGGATTCCGGAACAAAACCCGCAAGAAAACTTGAAAATTTCAAGGCAAAGTCACCCCTCGACTGGAAAATATAAAACCTTGAATATCTCGGAAACGGGGGCAGCTAGAGGGTCCAAACTTGCACTTTTTCAAATGGCCCTACTTCGAAAACTACGGCAGCTAGAGAGTTGATTTGGGTCTTCAAATGCAGCTTGTACCATGCCCTAAAAACTAGAAATAGGATTCCGGAACAAAACCCGCAAGAAAACTTGAAAATTTCAAGGCAAAGTCACCCCTCGACTGGAAAATATAAAACCTTGAATATCTCGGAAACGGAGGCAGCTAGAGGGTCCAAACTTGCACTTTTTCAAATGGCTGTAACTCGAAAACTACGGCAGCTAGAGAGTTGATTTTGGTCTAAAAATGCAGCTTGTACCATGCCCTAAAAACCAAAAATAGGATTCCGGAACAAAACCCGCAAGAAAACTTGAAAATTTCAAGGCAAAGTCACCCCTCGACTGGAAAATATAAAACCTTGAATATCTCGGAAACGGAGGCAGCTAGAGGGTCCAAACTTGCACTTTTTCAAATGGCCCTACTTCGAAAACTACGGCAGCTAGAGAGTTTATTTGGGTCTTCAAATGCAGCTTGTACCATGCCCTAAAAACCAAAATAGGATTCCGGAACAAAACCCGCAAGAAAACTTGAAAATTTCAAGGCAAAGTCACCCCTCGACTGGAAAATATAAAACCTTGAATATCTCGGAAACGGAGGCAGCTAGAGGGTCCAAACTTGCACTTTTTCAAATGGCTGTAACTCGAAAACTACGGCAGCTAGAGAGTTGATTTTGGTCTAAAAATGCAGCTTGTACCATGCCCTAAAAACCAAAAATAGGATTCCGGAACAAAACCCGCAAGAAAACTTGAAAATTTCAAGGCAAAGTCACCCCTCGACTGGAAAATATAAAACCTTGAATATCTCGGAAACGGAGGCAGCTAGAGGGTCCAAACTTGCACTTTTTCAAATGGCCCTACTTCGAAAACTACGGCAGCTAGAGAGTTTATTTGGGTCTTCAAATGCAGCTTGTACCATGCCCTAAAAACCAAAATAGGATTCCGGAACAAAACCCGCAAGAAAACTTGAAAATTTCAAGGCAAAGTCACCCCTCGACTGGAAAATATAAAACCTTGAATATCTCGGAAACGGAGGCTGCTAGAGGGTCCAAACTTGCACTTTTTCAAATGGCTGTAACTCGAAAACTACGGCAGCTAGAGAGTTGATTTTGGTCTAAAAATGCAGCTTGTACCATGCCCTAAAAACCAAAAATAGGATTCCGGAACAAAAGCCGCAAGAAAACTTGAAAATTTCAAGGCAAAGTCACCCCTCGACTGGAAAATATAAAACCTTGAATATCTCGGAAACGGAGGCAGCTAGAGGGTCCAAACTTGCACTTTTTCAAATGGCCCTACCTCGAAAACTGCGGCAGCTAGAGAGTTGATTTGGGTCTTCAAATGCTGCTTGTACCATGCCCTAAAAACCAAAAATAGGATTCCGGAACAAAACCCGCAAGAAAACTTGAAAATTTCAAGGCAAAGTCACCCCTCGACTGGAAAATATTTTATAAAACCTTGAATATCTCGGAAACGGAGGCAGCTAGAGGGTCCAAACTTGCACTTTTTCAAATGGCCCTACTTCGAAAACTACGGCAGCTAGAGAGTTGATTTGGGTCTTCAAATGCAGCTTGTACCATGCCCTAAAAACCAAAATAGGATTCCGGAACAAAACCCGCAAGAAAACTTGAAAATTTCAAGGCAAAGTCACCCCTCGACTGGAAAATATAAAACCTTGAATATCTCGGAAACGGAGGCAGCTAGAGGGTCCAAACTTGCACTTTTTCAAATGGCCCTACTTCGAAAACTACGGCAGCTAGAGAGTTGATTTGGGTCTTCAAATCCAGCTTGTACCATGCCCTAAAAACCAGAAATAGGATTCCGGAACAAAACCCGCAAGAAAACTTGAAAATTTCAAGGCAAAGTCACCCCTCGACTGGAAAATATAAAACCTTGAATATCTCGGAAACGGAGGCAGCTAGAGGGTCCAAACTTGCACTTTTTCAAATGGCTGTAACTCGAAAACTACGGCAGCTAGAGAGTTGATTTTGGTCTAAAAATGCAGCTTGTACCATGCCCTAAAAACCAAAAATAGGATTCCGGAACAAAACCCGCAAGAAAACTTGAAAATTTCAAGGCAAAGTCACCCCTCGACTGGAAAATATAAAACCTTGAATATCTCGGAAACGGAGGCAGCTAGAGGGTCCAAACTTGCACTTTTTCAAATGGCCCTACTTCGAAAACTACGGCAGCTAGAGAGTTTATTTGGGTCTTCAAATGCAGCTTGTACCATGCCCTAAAAACCAAAATAGGATTCCGGAACAAAACCCGCAAGAAAACTTGAAAATTTCAAGGCAAAGTCACCCCTCGACTGGAAAATATAAAACCTTGAATATCTCGGAAACGGAGGCAGCTAGAGGGTCCAAACTTGCACTTTTTCAAATGGCTGTAACTCGAAAACTACGGCAGCTAGAGAGTTGATTTTGGTCTAAAAATGCAGCTTGTACCATGCCCTAAAAACCAAAAATAGGATTCCGGAACAAAAGCCGCAAGAAAACTTGAAAATTTCAAGGCAAAGTCACCCCTCGACTGGAAAATATAAAACCTTGAATATCTCGGAAACGGAGGCAGCTAGAGGGTCCAAACTTGCACTTTTTCAAATGGCCCTACCTCGAAAACTGCGGCAGCTAGAGAGTTGATTTGGGTCTTCAAATGCTGCTTGTACCATGCCCTAAAAACCAAAAATAGGATTCCGGAACAAAACCCGCAAGAAAACTTGAAAATTTCAAGGCAAAGTCACCCCTCGACTGGAAAATATTTTATAAAACCTTGAATATCTCGGAAACGGAGGCAGCTAGAGGGTCCAAACTTGCACTTTTTCAAATGGCCCTACTTCGAAAACTACGGCAGCTAGAGAGTTGATTTGGGTCTTCAAATGCAGCTTGTACCATGCCCTAAAAACCAAAATAGGATTCCGGAACAAAACCCGCAAGAAAACTTGAAAATTTCAAGGCAAAGTCACCCCTCGACTGGAAAATATAAAACCTTGAATATCTCGGAAACGGAGGCAGCTAGAGGGTCCAAACTTGCACTTTTTCAAATGGCCCTACTTCGAAAACTACGGCAGCTAGAGAGTTGATTTGGGTCTTCAAATGCAGCTTGTACCATGCCCTAAAAACCAAAAATAGGATTCCGGAACAAAAGCCGCAAGAAAACTTGAAAATTTCAAGGCAAAGTCACCCCTCGACCGGAAAATATAAAACCTTGAATATCTCGGAAACGGAGGCAGCTAGAGGGTCCAAACTTGCACTTTTTCAAATGGCCCTACTTCGAAAACTACGGCAGCTAGAGAGTTGATTTGGGTCTTCAAATGCAGCTTGTACCATGCCCTAAAAACCAAAATAGGATTCCGGAACAAAAGCCGCAAGAAAACTTGAAAATTTCAAGGCAAAGTCACCCCTCGACTGGAAAATATAAAACCTTGAATATCTCGGAAACGGAGGCAGCTAGAGGGTCCAAACTTGCACTTTTTCAAATGGCTGTAACTCGAAAACTACGGCAGCTAGAGAGTTGATTTTGGTCTAAAAATGCAGCTTGTACCATGCCCTAAAAACCAAAAATAGGATTCCGGAACAAAAGCCGCAAGAAAACTTGAAAATTTCAAGGCAAAGTCACCCCTCGACTGGAAAATATAAAACCTTGAATATCTCGGAAACGGAGGCAGCTAGAGGGTCCAAACTTGCACTTTTTCAAATGGCTGTAACTCGAAAACTACGGCAGCTAGAGAGTTGATTTTGGTCTAAAAATGCAGCTTGTACCATGCCCTAAAAACCAAAAATAGGATTCCGGAACAAAAGCCGCAAGAAAACTTGAAAATTTCAAGGCAAAGTCACCCCTCGACTGGAAAATATAAAACCTTGAATATCTCGGAAACGGAGGCAGCTAGAGGGTCCAAACTTGCACTTTTTCAAATGGCCCTACTTCGAAAACTACGGCAGCTAGAGAGTTGATTTGGGTCTTCAAATGCAGCTTGTACCATGCCCTAAAAACCAAAATAGGATTCCGGAACAAAAGCCGCAAGAAAACTTGAAAATTTCAAGGCAAAGTCACCCCTCGACTGGAAAATATAAAACCTTGAATATCTCGGAAACGGAGGCTGCTAGAGGGTCCAAACTTGCACTTTTTCAAATGGCTGTAACTCGAAAACTACGGCAGCTAGAGAGTTGATTTTGGTCTAAAAATGCAGCTTGTACCATGCCCTAAAAACCAAAAATAGGATTCCGGAACAAAAGCCGCAAGAAAACTTGAAAATTTCAAGGCAAAGTCACCCCTCGACTGGAAAATATAAAACCTTGAATATCTCGGAAACGGAGGCAGCTAGAGGGTCCAAACTTGCACTTTTTCAAATGGCTGTAACTCGAAAACTACGGCAGCTAGAGAGTTGATTTTGGTCTAAAAATGCAGCTTGTACCATGCCCTAAAAACCAAAAATAGGATTCCGGAACAAAAGCCGCAAGAAAACTTGAAAATTTCAAGGCAAAGTCACCCCTCGACCGGAAAATATAAAACCTTGAATATCTCGGAAACGGAGGCAGCTAGAGGGTCCAAACTTGCACTTTTTCAAATGGCCCTACTTCGAAAACTACGGCAGCTAGAGAGTTGATTTGGGTCTTCAAATGCAGCTTGTACCATGCCCTAAAAACCAAAATAGGATTCCGGAACAAAAGCCGCAAGAAAACTTGAAAATTTCAAGGCAAAGTCACCCCTCGACTGGAAAATATAAAACCTTGAATATCTCGGAAACGGAGGCTGCTAGAGGGTCCAAACTTGCACTTTTTCAAATGGCTGTAACTCGAAAACTACGGCAGCTAGAGAGTTGATTTTGGTCTAAAAATGCAGCTTGTACCATGCCCTAAAAACCAAAAATAGGATTCCGGAACAAAACCCGCAAGAAAACTTGAAAATTTCAAGGCAAAGTCACCCCTCGACTGGAAAATATAAAACCTTGAATATCTCGGAAACGGATGCAGCTAGAGGGTCCAAACTTGCACTTTTTCAAATGGCTGCAACTCGAAAACTACGGCAGCTAGAGAGTTGATTTGGGTCTTCAAATGCAGCTTGTACCATGCCCTAAAAACCAAAAATAGGATTCCGGAACAAAACCCGCAAGAAAACTTGAAAATTTCAAGGCAAAGTCACCCCTCGACTGGAAAATATAAAACCTTGAATATCTCGGAAACGGAGGCAGCTAGAGGGTCCAAACTTGCACTTTTTCAAATGGCCCTACCTCGAAAACTGCGGCAGCTAGAGAGTTGATTTGGGTCTTCAAATGCAGCTTGTACCATGCCCTAAAAACCAAAATAGGATTCCGGAACAAAAGCCGCAAGAAAACTTGAAAATTTCAAGGCAAAGTCACCCCTCGACTGGAAAATATAAAACCTTGAATATCTCGGAAACGGAGGCTGCTAGAGGGTCCAAACTTGCACTTTTTCAAATGGCTGTAACTCGAAAACTACGGCAGCTAGAGAGTTGATTTTGGTCTAAAAATGCAGCTTGTACCATGCCCTAAAAACCAAAAATAGGATTCCGGAACAAAAGCCGCAAGAAAACTTGAAAATTTCAAGGCAAAGTCACCCCTCGACTGGAAAATATAAAACCTTGAATATCTCGGAAACGGAGGCAGCTAGAGGGTCCAAACTTGCACTTTTTCAAATGGCCCTACCTCGAAAACTGCGGCAGCTAGAGAGTTGATTTGGGTCTTCAAATGCTGCTTGTACCATGCCCTAAAAACCAAAAATAGGATTCCGGAACAAAACCCGCAAGAAAACTTGAAAATTTCAAGGCAAAGTCACCCCTCGACTGGAAAATATTTTATAAAACCTTGAATATCTCGGAAACGGAGGCAGCTAGAGGGTCCAAACTTGCACTTTTTCAAATGGCCCTACTTCGAAAACTACGGCAGCTAGAGAGTTGATTTGGGTCTTCAAATGCAGCTTGTACCATGCCCTAAAAACCAAAATAGGATTCCGGAACAAAACCCGCAAGAAAACTTGAAAATTTCAAGGCAAAGTCACCCCTCGACTGGAAAATATAAAACCTTGAATATCTCGGAAACGGAGGCAGCTAGAGGGTCCAAACTTACACTTTTTCAAATGGCCCTACTTCGAAAACTACGGCAGCTAGAGAGTTGATTTGGGTCTTCAAATCCAGCTTGTACCATGCCCTAAAAACCAGAAATAGGATTCCGGAACAAAACCCGCAAGAAAACTTGAAAATTTCAAGGCAAAGTCACCCCTCGACTGGAAAATATAAAACCTTGAATATCTCGGAAACGGAGGCAGCTAGAGGGTCCAAACTTGCACTTTTTCAAATGGCTGTAACTCGAAAACTACGGCAGCTAGAGAGTTGATTTTGGTCTAAAAATGCAGCTTGTACCATGCCCTAAAAACCAAAAATAGGATTCCGGAACAAAACCCGCAAGAAAACTTGAAAATTTCAAGGCAAAGTCACCCCTCGACTGGAAAATATAAAACCTTGAATATCTCGGAAACGGAGGCAGCTAGAGGGTCCAAACTTGCACTTTTTCAAATGGCCCTACTTCGAAAACTACGGCAGCTAGAGAGTTTATTTGGGTCTTCAAATGCAGCTTGTACCATGCCCTAAAAACCAAAATAGGATTCCGGAACAAAACCCGCAAGAAAACTTGAAAATTTCAAGGCAAAGTCACCCCTCGACTGGAAAATATAAAACCTTGAATATCTCGGAAACGGAGGCAGCTAGAGGGTCCAAACTTGCACTTTTTCAAATGGCTGTAACTCGAAAACTACGGCAGCTAGAGAGTTGATTTTGGTCTAAAAATGCAGCTTGTACCATGCCCTAAAAACCAAAAATAGGATTCCGGAACAAAACCCGCAAGAAAACTTGAAAATTTCAAGGCAAAGTCACCCCTCGACTGGAAAATATAAAACCTTGAATATCTCGGAAACGGAGGCAGCTAGAGGGTCCAAACTTGCACTTTTTCAAATGGCCCTACTTCGAAAACTACGGCAGCTAGAGAGTTTATTTGGGTCTTCAAATGCAGCTTGTACCATGCCCTAAAAACCAAAATAGGATTCCGGAACAAAACCCGCAAGAAAACTTGAAAATTTCAAGGCAAAGTCACCCCTCGACTGGAAAATATAAAACCTTGAATATCTCGGAAACGGAGGCAGCTAGAGGGTCCAAACTTGCACTTTTTCAAATGGCTGTAACTCGAAAACTACGGCAGCTAGAGAGTTGATTTTGGTCTAAAAATGCAGCTTGTACCATGCCCTAAAAACCAAAAATAGGATTCCGGAACAAAACCCGCAAGAAAACTTGAAAATTTCAAGGCAAAGTCACCCCTCGACTGGAAAATATAAAACCTTGAATATCTCGGAAACGGAGGCAGCTAGAGGGTCCAAACTTGCACTTTTTCAAATGGCCCTACCTCGAAAACTGCGGCAGCTAGAGAGTTGATTTGGGTCTTCAAATGCTGCTTGTACCATGCCCTAAAAACCAAAAATAGGATTCCGGAACAAAACCCGCAAGAAAACTTGAAAATTTCAAGGCAAAGTCACCCCTCGACTGGAAAATATTTTATAAAACCTTGAATATCTCGGAAACGGAGGCAGCTAGAGGGTCCAAACTTGCACTTTTTCAAATGGCCCTACTTCGAAAACTACGGCAGCTAGAGAGTTGATTTGGGTCTTCAAATGCAGCTTGTACCATGCCCTAAAAACCAAAATAGGATTCCGGAACAAAACCCGCAAGAAAACTTGAAAATTTCAAGGCAAAGTCACCCCTCGACTGGAAAATATAAAACCTTGAATATCTCGGAAACGGAGGCAGCTAGAGGGTCCAAACTTGCACTTTTTCAAATGGCTGTAACTCGAAAACTACGGCAGCTAGAGAGTTGATTTTGGTCTAAAAATGCAGCTTGTACCATGCCCTAAAAACCAAAAATAGGATTCCGGAACAAAAGCCGCAAGAAAACTTGAAAATTTCAAGGCAAAGTCACCCCTCGACCGGAAAATATAAAACCTTGAATATCTCGGAAACGGAGGCAGCTAGAGGGTCCAAACTTGCACTTTTTCAAATGGCCCTACTTCGAAAACTACGGCAGCTAGAGAGTTGATTTGGGTCTTCAAATGCAGCTTGTACCATGCCCTAAAAACCAAAATAGGATTCCGGAACAAAAGCCGCAAGAAAACTTGAAAATTTCAAGGCAAAGTCACCCCTCGACTGGAAAATATAAAACCTTGAATATCTCGGAAACGGAGGCAGCTAGAGGGTCCAAACTTGCACTTTTTCAAATGGCTGTAACTCGAAAACTACGGCAGCTAGAGAGTTGATTTTGGTCTAAAAATGCAGCTTGTACCATGCCCTAAAAACCAAAAATAGGATTCCGGAACAAAAGCCGCAAGAAAACTTGAAAATTTCAAGGCAAAGTCACCCCTCGACTGGAAAATATAAAACCTTGAATATCTCGGAAACGGAGGCAGCTAGAGGGTCCAAACTTGCACTTTTTCAAATGGCTGTAACTCGAAAACTACGGCAGCTAGAGAGTTGATTTTGGTCTAAAAATGCAGCTTGTACCATGCCCTAAAAACCAAAAATAGGATTCCGGAACAAAAGCCGCAAGAAAACTTGAAAATTTCAAGGCAAAGTCACCCCTCGACCGGAAAATATAAAACCTTGAATATCTCGGAAACGGAGGCAGCTAGAGGGTCCAAACTTGCACTTTTTCAAATGGCCCTACTTCGAAAACTACGGCAGCTAGAGAGTTGATTTGGGTCTTCAAATGCAGCTTGTACCATGCCCTAAAAACCAAAATAGGATTCCGGAACAAAAGCCGCAAGAAAACTTGAAAATTTCAAGGCAAAGTCACCCCTCGACTGGAAAATATAAAACCTTGAATATCTCGGAAACGGAGGCAGCTAGAGGGTCCAAACTTGCACTTTTTCAAATGGCTGTAACTCGAAAACTACGGCAGCTAGAGAGTTGATTTTGGTCTAAAAATGCAGCTTGTACCATGCCCTAAAAACCAAAAATAGGATTCCGGAACAAAAGCCGCAAGAAAACTTGAAAATTTCAAGGCAAAGTCACCCCTCGACTGGAAAATATAAAACCTTGAATATCTCGGAAACGGAGGCAGCTAGAGGGTCCAAACTTGCACTTTTTCAAATGGCCCTACCTCGAAAACTGCGGCAGCTAGAGAGTTGATTTGGGTCTTCAAATGCTGCTTGTACCATGCCCTAAAAACCAAAAATAGGATTCCGGAACAAAACCCGCAAGAAAACTTGAAAATTTCAAGGCAAAGTCACCCCTCGACTGGAAAATATTTTATAAAACCTTGAATATCTCGGAAACGGAGGCAGCTAGAGGGTCCAAACTTGCACTTTTTCAAATGGCCCTACTTCGAAAACTACGGCAGCTAGAGAGTTGATTTGGGTCTTCAAATGCAGCTTGTACCATGCCCTAAAAACCAAAAATAGGATTCCGGAACAAAACCCGCAAGAAAACTTGAAAATTTCAAGGCAAAGTCACCCCTCGACTGGAAAATATAAAACCTTGAATATCTCGGAAACGGAGGCAGCTAGAGGGTCCAAACTTGCACTTTTTCAAATGGCTGTAACTCGAAAACTACGGCAGCTAGAGAGTTGATTTTGGTCTAAAAATGCAGCTTGTACCATGCCCTAAAAACCAAAAATAGGATTCCGGAACAAAACCCGCAAGAAAACTTGAAAATTTCAAGGCAAAGTCACCCCTCGACTGGAAAATATAAAACCTTGAATATCTCGGAAACGGAGGCAGCTAGAGGGTCCAAACTTGCACTTTTTCAAATGGCCCTACCTCGAAAACTGCGGCAGCTAGAGAGTTGATTTGGGTCTTCAAATGCTGCTTGTACCATGCCCTAAAAACCAAAAATAGGATTCCGGAACAAAACCCGCAAGAAAACTTGAAAATTTCAAGGCAAAGTCACCCCTCGACTGGAAAATATAAAACCTTGAATATCTCGGAAACGGAGGCAGCTAGAGGGTCCAAACTTGCACTTTTTCAAATGGCCCTACTTCGAAAACTACGGCAGCTAGAGAGTTGATTTGGGTCTTCAAATGCAGCTTGTACCATGCCCTAAAAACCAAAAATAGGATTCCGGAACAAAACCCGCAAGAAAACTTGAAAATTTCAAGGCAAAGTCACCCCTCGACTGGAAAATATATAACCTTGAATATCTCGGAAACGGAGGCAGCTAGAGGGTCCAAACTTGCACTTTTTCAAATGGCTGTAACTCGAAAACTACGGCAGCTAGAGAGTTGATTTTGGTCTAAAAATGCAGCTTGTACCATGCCCTAAAAACCAAAAATAGGATTCCGGAACAAAACCCGCAAGAAAACTTGAAAATTTCAAGGCAAAGTCACCCCTCGACTGGAAAATATAAAACCTTGAATATCTCGGAAACGGATGCAGCTAGAGGGTCCAAACTTGCACTTTTTCAAATGGCTGCAACTCGAAAACTACGGCAGCTAGAGAGTTGATTTGGGTCTTCAAATGCAGCTTGTACCATGCCCTAAAAACCAAAAATAGGATTCCGGAACAAAACCCGCAAGAAAACTTGAAAATTTCAAGGCAAAGTCACCCCTCGACTGGAAAATATAAAACCTTGAATATCTCGGAAACGGAGGCAGCTAGAGGGTCCAAACTTGCACTTTTTCAAATGGCCCTACCTCGAAAACTGCGGCAGCTAGAGAGTTGATTTGGGTCTTCAAATGCTGCTTGTACCATGCCCTAAAAACCAAAAATAGGATTCCGGAACAAAACCCGCAAGAAAACTTGAAAATTTCAAGGCAAAGTCACCCCTCGACTGGAAAATATAAAACCTTGAATATCTCGGAAACGGATGCAGCTAGAGGGTCCAAACTTGCACTTTTTCAAATGGCTGCAACTCGAAAACTACGGCAGCTAGAGAGTTGATTTGGGTCTTCAAATGCAGCTTGTACCATGCCCTAAAAACCAAAAATAGGATTCCGGAACAAAACCCGCAAGAAAACTTGAAAATTTCAAGGCAAAGTCACCCCTCGACTGGAAAATATAAAACCTTGAATATCTCGGAAACGGAGGCAGCTAGAGGGTCCAAACTTGCACTTTTTCAAATGGCCCTACCTCGAAAACTGCGGCAGCTAGAGAGTTGATTTGGGTCTTCAAATGCTGCTTGTACCATGCCCTAAAAACCAAAAATAGGATTCCGGAACAAAACCCGCAAGAAAACTTGAAAATTTCAAGGCAAAGTCACCCCTCGACTGGAAAATATATAACCTTGAATATCTCGGAAACGGAGGCAGCTAGAGGGTCCAAACTTGCACTTTTTCAAATGGCTGTAACTCGAAAACTACGGCAGCTAGAGAGTTGATTTTGGTCTAAAAATGCAGCTTGTACCATGCCCTAAAAACCAAAAATAGGATTCCGGAACAAAACCCGCAAGAAAACTTGAAAATTTCAAGGCAAAGTCACCCCTCGACTGGAAAATATAAAACCTTGAATATCTCGGAAACGGATGCAGCTAGAGGGTCCAAACTTGCACTTTTTCAAATGGCTGCAACTCGAAAACTACGGCAGCTAGAGAGTTGATTTGGGTCTTCAAATGCAGCTTGTACCATGCCCTAAAAACCAAAAATAGGATTCCGGAACAAAACCCGCAAGAAAACTTGAAAATTTCAAGGCAAAGTCACCCCTCGACTGGAAAATATAAAACCTTGAATATCTCGGAAACGGAGGCAGCTAGAGGGTCCAAACTTGCACTTTTTCAAATGGCCCTACCTCGAAAACTGCGGCAGCTAGAGAGTTGATTTGGGTCTTCAAATGCTGCTTGTACCATGCCCTAAAAACCAAAAATAGGATTCCGGAACAAAACCCGCAAGAAAACTTGAAAATTTCAAGGCAAAGTCACCCCTCGACTGGAAAATATAAAACCTTGAATATCTCGGAAACGGAGGCAGCTAGAGGGTCCAAACTTGCACTTTTTCAAATGGCTGTAACTCGAAAACTACGGCAGCTAGAGAGTTGATTTTGGTCTAAAAATGCAGCTTGTACCATGCCCTAAAAACCAAAAATAGGATTCCGGAACAAAACCCGCAAGAAAACTTGAAAATTTCAAGGCAAAGTCACCCCTCGACTGGAAAATATAAAACCTTGAATATCTCGGAAACGGAGGCAGCTAGAGGGTCCAAACTTGCACTTTTTCAAATGGCCCTACTTCGAAAACTACGGCAGCTAGAGAGTTGATTTGGGTCTTCAAATGCAGCTTGTACCATGCCCTAAAAACCAAAAATAGGATTCCGGAACAAAACCCGCAAGAAAACTTGAAAATTTCAAGGCAAAGTCACCCCTCGACTGGAAAATATAAAACCTTGAATATCTCAGAAACGGAGGCAGCTAGAGGGTCCAAACTTGCACTTTTTCAAATGGCTGTAACTCGAAAACTACGGCAGCTAGAGAGTTGATTTTGGTCTAAAAATGCAGCTTGTACCATGCCCTAAAAACCAAAAATAGGATTCCGGAACAAAACCCGCAAGAAAACTTGAAAATTTCAAGGCAAAGTCACCCCTCGACTGGAAAATATAAAACCTTGAATATCTCGGAAACGGAGGCAGCTAGAGGGTCCAAACTTGCACTTTTTCAAATGGCCCTACCTCGAAAACTGCGGCAGCTAGAGAGTTGATTTGGGTCTTCAAATGCTGCTTGTACCATGCCCTAAAAACCAAAAATAGGATTCCGGAACAAAACCCGCAAGAAAACTTGAAAATTTCAAGGCAAAGTCACCCCTCGACTGGAAAATATAAAACCTTGAATATCTCGGAAACGGAGGCAGCTAGAGGGTCCAAACTTGCACTTTTTCAAATGGCTGTAACTCGAAAACTACGGCAGCTAGAGAGTTGATTTTGGTCTAAAAATGCAGCTTGTACCATGCCCTAAAAACCAAAAATAGGATTCCGGAACAAAACCCGCAAGAAAACTTGAAAATTTCAAGGCAAAGTCACCCCTCGACTGGAAAATATAAAACCTTGAATATCTCGGAAACGGAGGCAGCTAGAGGGTCCAAACTTGCACTTTTTCAAATGGCCCTACCTCGAAAACTGCGGCAGCTAGAGAGTTGATTTGGGTCTTCAAATGCTGCTTGTACCATGCCCTAAAAACCAAAAATAGGATTCCGGAACAAAACCCGCAAGAAAACTTGAAAATTTCAAGGCAAAGTCACCCCTCGACTGGAAAATATATAACCTTGAATATCTCGGAAACGGAGGCAGCTAGAGGGTCCAAACTTGCACTTTTTCAAATGGCTGTAACTCGAAAACTACGGCAGCTAGAGAGTTGATTTTGGTCTAAAAATGCAGCTTGTACCATGCCCTAAAAACCAAAAATAGGATTCCGGAACAAAACCCGCAAGAAAACTTGAAAATTTCAAGGCAAAGTCACCCCTCGACTGGAAAATATAAAACCTTGAATATCTCGGAAACGGATGCAGCTAGAGGGTCCAAACTTGCACTTTTTCAAATGGCTGCAACTCGAAAACTACGGCAGCTAGAGAGTTGATTTGGGTCTTCAAATGCAGCTTGTACCATGCCCTAAAAACCAAAAATAGGATTCCGGAACAAAACCCGCAAGAAAACTTGAAAATTTCAAGGCAAAGTCACCCCTCGACTGGAAAATATAAAACCTTGAATATCTCGGAAACGGAGGCAGCTAGAGGGTCCAAACTTGCACTTTTTCAAATGGCCCTACCTCGAAAACTGCGGCAGCTAGAGAGTTGATTTGGGTCTTCAAATGCTGCTTGTACCATGCCCTAAAAACCAAAAATAGGATTCCGGAACAAAACCCGCAAGAAAACTTGAAAATTTCAAGGCAAAGTCACCCCTCGACTGGAAAATATAAAACCTTGAATATCTCGGAAACGGAGGCAGCTAGAGGGTCCAAACTTGCACTTTTTCAAATGGCTGTAACTCGAAAACTACGGCAGCTAGAGAGTTGATTTTGGTCTAAAAATGCAGCTTGTACCATGCCCTAAAAACCAAAAATAGGATTCCGGAACAAAACCCGCAAGAAAACTTGAAAATTTCAAGGCAAAGTCACCCCTCGACTGGAAAATATAAAACCTTGAATATCTCGGAAACGGAGGCAGCTAGAGGGTCCAAACTTGCACTTTTTCAAATGGCCCTACTTCGAAAACTACGGCAGCTAGAGAGTTGATTTGGGTCTTCAAATGCAGCTTGTACCATGCCCTAAAAACCAAAAATAGGATTCCGGAACAAAACCCGCAAGAAAACTTGAAAATTTCAAGGCAAAGTCACCCCTCGACTGGAAAATATAAAACCTTGAATATCTCAGAAACGGAGGCAGCTAGAGGGTCCAAACTTGCACTTTTTCAAATGGCTGTAACTCGAAAACTACGGCAGCTAGAGAGTTGATTTTGGTCTAAAAATGCAGCTTGTACCATGCCCTAAAAACCAAAAATAGGATTCCGGAACAAAACCCGCAAGAAAACTTGAAAATTTCAAGGCAAAGTCACCCCTCGACTGGAAAATATAAAACCTTGAATATCTCGGAAACGGAGGCAGCTAGAGGGTCCAAACTTGCACTTTTTCAAATGGCCCTACCTCGAAAACTGCGGCAGCTAGAGAGTTGATTTGGGTCTTCAAATGCTGCTTGTACCATGCCCTAAAAACCAAAAATAGGATTCCGGAACAAAACCCGCAAGAAAACTTGAAAATTTCAAGGCAAAGTCACCCCTCGACTGGAAAATATAAAACCTTGAATATCTCGGAAACGGAGGCAGCTAGAGGGTCCAAACTTGCACTTTTTCAAATGGCTGTAACTCGAAAACTACGGCAGCTAGAGAGTTGATTTTGGTCTAAAAATGCAGCTTGTACCATGCCCTAAAAACCAAAAATAGGATTCCGGAACAAAACCCGCAAGAAAACTTGAAAATTTCAAGGCAAAGTCACCCCTCGACTGGAAAATATAAAACCTTGAATATCTCGGAAACGGAGGCAGCTAGAGGGTCCAAACTTGCACTTTTTCAAATGGCTGTAACTCGAAAACTACGGCAGCTAGAGAGTTGATTTTGGTCTAAAAATGCAGCTTGTACCATGCCCTAAAAACCAAAAATAGGATTCCGGAACAAAACCCGCAAGAAAACTTGAAAATTTCAAGGCAAAGTCACCCCTCGACTGGAAAATATAAAACCTTGAATATCTCGGAAACGGAGGCAGCTAGAGGGTCCAAACTTGCACTTTTTCAAATGGCCCTACTTCGAAAACTACGGCAGCTAGAGAGTTGATTTGGGTCTTCAAATGCAGCTTGTACCATGCCCTAAAAACCAAAAATAGGATTCCGGAACAAAAGCCGCAAGAAAACTTGAAAATTTCAAGGCAAAGTCACCCCTCGACTGGAAAATATAAAACCTTGAATATCTCGGAAACGGAGGCAGCTAGAGGGTCCAAACTTGCACTTTTTCAAATGGCTGTAACTCGAAAACTACGGCAGCTAGAGAGTTGATTTTGGTCTAAAAATGCAGCTTGTACCATGCCCTAAAAACCAAAAATAGGATTCCGGAACAAAAGCCGCAAGAAAACTTGAAAATTTCAAGGCAAAGTCACCCCTCGACTGGAAAATATAAAACCTTGAATATCTCGGAAACGGAGGCAGCTAGAGGGTCCAAACTTGCACTTTTTCAAATGGCCCTACCTCGAAAACTGCGGCAGCTAGAGAGTTGATTTGGGTCTTCAAATGCTGCTTGTACCATGCCCTAAAAACCAAAAATAGGATTCCGGAACAAAACCCGCAAGAAAACTTGAAAATTTCAAGGCAAAGTCACCCCTCGACTGGAAAATATAAAACCTTGAATATCTCGGAAACGGAGGCAGCTAGAGGGTCCAAACTTGCTCTTTTTCAAATGGCTGTAACTCGAAAACTACGGCAGCTAGAGAGTTGATTTTGGTCTAAAAATGCAGCTTGTACCATGCCCTAAAAACCAAAAATAGGATTCCGGAACAAAACCCGCAAGAAAACTTGAAAATTTCAAGGCAAAGTCACCCCTCGACTGGAAAATATAAAACCTTGAATATCTCGGAAACGGAGGCAGCTAGAGGGTCCAAACTTGCACTTTTTCAAATGGCCCTACTTCGAAAACTACGGCAGCTAGAGAGTTGATTTGGGTCTTCAAATGCAGCTTGTACCATGCCCTAAAAACCAAAAATAGGATTCCGGAACAAAACCCGCAAGAAAACTTGAAAATTTCAAGGCAAAGTCAGCCCTCGACTGGAAAATATAAAACCTTGAATATCTCGGAAACGGAGGCAGCTAGAGGGTCCAAACTTGCACTTTTTCAAATGGCCCTACCTCGAAAACTGCGGCAGCTAGAGAGTTGATTTGGGTCTTCAAATGCTGCTTGTACCATGCCCTAAAAACCAAAAATAGGATTCCGGAACAAAACCCGCAAGAAAACTTGAAAATTTCAAGGCAAAGTCACCCCTCGACTGGAAAATATAAAACCTTGAATATCTCGGAAACGGAGGCAGCTAGAGGGTCCAAACTTGCACTTTTTCAAATGGCCCTACTTCGAAAACTACGGCAGCTAGAGAGTTGATTTGGGTCTTCAAATGCAGCTTGTACCATGCCCTAAAAACCAAAAATAGGATTCCGGAACAAAACCCGCAAGAAAACTTGAAAATTTCAAGGCAAAGTCACCCCTCGACTGGAAAATATAAAACCTTGAATATCTCGGAAACGGAGGCAGCTAGAGGGTCCAAACTTGCACTTTTTCAAATGGCTGTAACTCGAAAACTACGGCAGCTAGAGAGTTGATTTTGGTCTAAAAATGCAGCTTGTACCATGCCCTAAAAACCAAAAATAGGATTCCGGAACAAAACCCGCAAGAAAACTTGAAAATTTCAAGGCAAAGTCACCCCTCGACTGGAAAATATAAAACCTTGAATATCTCGGAAACGGAGGCAGCTAGAAGGTCCAAACTTGCACTTTTTCAAATGGCCCTACTTCGAAAACTACGGCAGCTAGAGAGTTGATTTGGGTCTTCAAATGCTGCTTGTACCATGCCCTAAAAACCAAAAATAGGATTCCGGAACAAAACCCGCAAGAAAACTTGAAAATTTCAAGGCAAAGTCACCCCTCGACTGGAAAATATAAAACCTTGAATATCTCGGAAACGGAGGCAGCTAGAGGGTCCAAACTTGCACTTTTTCAAATGGCTGTAACTCGAAAACTACAGGTGCGTTCCGCTGCACCCCCCACTAACGCAAACTACGAAAACGACTATTGTATAGTTATGTGCTAGTTATGTGCTGGTTATGTGCTGCATTCAAAAGTTTTGTGCTCGTCAAATAAAAAAAATATTGACACTTCAAAATGGGGGGTGTAGAGGAACGTTCCGCTACACCCCCCCACTAGAAATATTGAACTAACCTTATTCAAACCCATGTCAGAGTTATGTGCTAGTTATGTGCTGGTTATGTGCCGCATTTAAAAGTTTTGTGCTCATGAATTAAAAAAATTATTAGCGGTTCAAAATGGGGGGTGTGGAACAACGTTCCGCTGCACCCTCCCTAATATCTGATCTGACGATCTTGCTTTTTAAGAGATTCATTCACTGGACGGAAACTCATCCGAGTGAAGGTTATCATACGAAGAAGAGCTACAAATTGAATACCAACAGAAGAGGAAGAACAAGCAATCGGGAAAATAAGGAAGCCCAATCGAAATTAAGTCATAACGGCATTGGAGAGTGCAACGAATAAGATATTTGAAACTTTGACTTTAACACACGTTTTCCAAATTATATCAGACTCCTTAACTTTCACAAACTTTCATTTGATAAAAAAAAGTTAAAAACCCTCGTTTAACAGTACAGGGTGGGCCATCTAGTGGTTTCTTTTTAAATCATCATCATCATCATCGTGGCGCGACAGCCCGACGTCGGGCCTTGGCCGCCTGGATCATTGTCCTCCAATTATCTCGGTCACGTGACCGCGTCCTCCAATTTTGGGAGCCCAGCAGCTGCGCGGCGTCCACACCTACTGAGCTCTCCCAACGAGATCTCGGTCGTCCTCGCAGTCTCGCTCCGTCGACTCGTTCTGCATTCATTACTCTCTTAGGCATGCGATCGTCGTCCATTCTTTGTACATGCCCTGCCCATTGAAGTCGTTGTAGTTTGACGATTTTCGAGACTTGCAGCTCATCGTACATTTCATACAACTCATGGTTGTACCGGATGCGCCATCCATCTCGATCGCAAACGTATCTGAACACTTAAAGAAAGAATCAAAAAATCATAAAAAAGCACGCATAAATTCCTGCGTTCAATAGTTCATGAACTTAAAGCATAGGAATTTGTATAGAAAGATCGTTTCCGCATAGTAATCTAAGTGCATACTTAACTTTTCTTTGTGTATCCACTGCAATGTGTAAACATAAGACCAAAGCCCTATTGCACCAACCACTTATCAACTTATCAAATTTTACGCTAAATTTCTGTTGCACCAAATAGAGAAACGAAAAGTACTCAAATAATATTTGAAAAGCAAAAAACACTCACTTATCAAATTTTTGTTGCACCAACGAGAAAATCGGAAAGTAATAACTTTTGTAATCGTAAGTGATAAGTTTAGCAAATCATTGACTTTTGTTTCACTTTTGGTTGCACGAAGAACTTATAGTAATCAAATAATAATTTCATTTGGATAACTTATTAATATTTTTGCTTAGAAAAATTCCGTTTTTGGTTTGAATAAAACACAAATCTGCGCGGGCTCTAAGAATGATAAATTTCGAATATACCCCAGTTATGTTCAAACTAATGATTGAATAGGTCATTTCAAAAACAATATAAGTAAATTATTTCAAATACATTGTTTCTGTGGCAAACGGTTGCTTAGAAGTAGCCACACTATATGCACAACATAATGCTCGTATAATAAATCCATTAAGTCAAAAAAATCACATAAATGTCGGTCTGCTTTAGTTTGGTTTTAACGACTTAAGTCGTTTTTGAGGTAACAGATTCAATTATGCTATCAGATTCAAGAACATATGAAAGTAGAATTATTTTTGAACAAATTACCAACCATGTATTCGATTTATGCTTTTGTTGATCTTTAATTCGTGAAAAATAGCAAAGAGTCGTCGAAGAATCTCTTTGGAGATAGTAATTGTGTTTTTTTATCGCATCCATCAAAATGGAAACCTTATATGAAAATATTGTTTGTGCTGCTTGGAGCCGACCCATAATCCGAACGTGCAGTGTCACACATTATTTTATTACGATTATTTCGTTTGTCCCAAGTTTATGAACCACTTCATTAAGCGCACACTATCGGGCAAACCATTTGATCTAGCAGATATACTGATAAGAAATGACACATTTGTATTTCATATGCATTTTTGTTTTTTCAAAAACTAATTCTTTATTTTTAATCATCGATTCGTTAAGCCACAATGGTTTAATTTCATCCATGAGATTGCATGCCAACGGATGTCCATGAAAAAAATTTGGGGCATTTTTGGGAAATGTACATGAGGCGGCATACTGCGTATGATAAAAACGGATGATAAAAAAAATTAAGTACCGGGTGCCAATATTTGGTGATCGAAGGAAAAATTCAAGAAATTTCGGAACTTGGCACGATTGTTGTTGCTGGAGGATATTACACTAAAAGTTTCTGCCGGTGGGGTGCGAGCTTGCGCGGGGGGAGAGTTTTTTTGTTTTTATTTCTCTGTTTGTCTATTAGTTCTAGCAAAAAACTTTCCGAGACAAAATTAAAGAGCGGAACGTTCTTATACACCCCCCCATTGAATTGCTAATATTTTTTTTAATTGACTAGCACAAAACTTTTAAATGCGGCACATAACCAGCACATAACTAGCACATAACTCTGACATGGGTTTGAATAAGGTTAGTTCAATATTTCTAGTGGGGGGGTGTAGCGGAACGTTCCTCTACACCCTCCATTTTGAAGTGTCAATATTTTTTTTAATTGACGAGCACAAAACTTTTGAATGCAGCACATAACCAGCACATAACTAGCACATAACTATACAATAGTCGTTTTCGTAGTTTGCGTTAGTGGGGGGTGCAGCGGAACGCACCTATTTGTGAGAATGTGTAGAAATGTTATAATTCACAAGAAAAGGCGATGCGTTGCAAAGGTGTTGGGGGGGGGGGGGGAGGGAGATTATTATTAAATTAGATTAGACCGCCACACTTAGAAATATGGAAACTTACAAGAAGATGTCATTCATTGTCATAGAAAATAGAAAATAATGGACGTAGGCGCCGACTATAGGGTGACAAGGCACGTTTTACCCCCTGAATCCCAAATGGTGGGAGGGGGGTTAGCTCCCTTCCAATATTTCAGGCACAAATAGCACTTTTTCGTTCAAACAATTAAACACTTGTTTAGCTACGACACGTAGCGAAGAAGGGAAGGAGCTTCTATAGAAAGCCATGTTTTTTCCCAAGAAATGGTAAAAATGACACAAAGTATCTATACTGCATGCAGATACATCGGAACATGGATATGTCCTTGGCTACCGACTGCGTGGAACCTGTTGTGTTGAAGATATCGACGTAAGTTTTATAAAGATCCCAGTATAGTTATACTGGATGAAATCATTCGACAAAACACGTCCCACGCTTTCGGTAGGCATAATACATATCCATGCATGCAGTGTAGATACTTTGTATCATTTACAAGACATACCGTCCCGCATAGTGTACAGGAGAATACAAATTAACCCAACCGTTGCCCCGTGTGTGGATCAAGCGATCATACACTCTACATATTTTATATGCGCCTGTGCTTCGTTAGTACGTAAATCCGAATCGATCGCGTCAAGCCGCGGTCTAGCTAAACACACTTACTATTAGATACTTAGATAGTACTCGTCTAAGTCTAAAGACGGTAAGCGCGACAACACAATTTTATTGCATTAACGTTTACGTTATCCGCGCTGCACAAACTGCATCATTTGCGTTATTCTCCTCACTAAATCAGAATTGTGCACTGTTAGTTGATATATCATCGATCGTGATAGTACGCGGTATGCGCGATACAAGTACGGTCTTAAGTTCCTTACATCTCACGGGAAAAACACGTTGGTGACCTTGGTGACACTGATTTCAGTCGGCTGGATGGGATTGGCCATCACAAGAAAGGGGTGGATCCGCCGCGGAAGTGTAGTCCAAGGTCCGTGGAGCAAGCATCTCTTTCGCACTGTCGCCGATGACGAAGCAACACCCATAAATTGAACTTCTTCGACTCAACCGTCTCTCCATTGCGTGCATACGAGTGTGTGTGTATGTGTGTGTGAAGTTGAAGCTATTTCCCGACCTACCCCAACGATTTTCTTACTGAGTCAGGTTAGTGACTAATTGATGACAACAAAAAGATTGTTGTGAAGGAGGAGCCATAGCGCTGTGCACGAGTGAGGGAGACAGGTTGTCTAGATGTGGCTGGTGTTGTGAGCAGATTTGAATTACGAGGGGATGGCAGTTGAATGATGTTGACTTGTATTATGGGTGCCTGGTTGTTTAGTCAGTTCATGACGCGATGTTTTTCGATTTTCGTGAGTTCCCTTTGATGACTGACTCGGATTGACTGAGGATCGGCCACTACATTCATATAACTCGGAAAAATTTTCAATGGGCTTGTTTCCTCTTCTGACCCCCGAGTAGAAAAACAGACATTTCGTGTGACGGACAGATTTTTAGGATGACCCCCAGCTATAAGACATATCCATGTCAAAAAAATAGAGACCATCTGGCTCTCTAAAATGCTGTGTTTTGCTAGACAGCGGCTGGGCGATTTGCGTCTGCGGCTCGAGAGCAATTGATTCATCATTCAATGTCGAGGTTTTGTTTGAAAATAGTACTATGTAGTATGTTGGGCAGGTTGTCTATGCAATCAAGGATTTTTATATGTACGTGAGGAGAATGGATGGAAAGAGACGAATGTACTGTAGATGTAGAGTCCTTCGGTGACAGCAAGGACATTCGAGAAAGGATATTTTTTGCAGTGAAGCGACATATGGGGAATATGGGTGTCATATGAACCGGGATGAAGAGGTGAATGTCCAGGAGTAGTGTAGATGGAATTCCGGATCCTTCGGTGGCGACAAGGATATTCGAAAAAGGATACTTTTGGCAGTGAAGCGAAATACGGTCAATATGGGTGTCATATGAATCGGGGTGGACACCCGAATATCCAGGAGTAGTGCGGATGGCATTTCGAGTCCTTCGGTGGCGAAAAGGATATTCAAGAAAGTTAATTGAAATATGGGCAATATGGGTGTCATATGAACCGGGGTGAAGAGGCGAATGCCTAGGAGTACTATGGATGGCATTCCGGATCCTTCGGTGGCGACAAGGATATTCGAAAAAGGATATTTTTGGCAGTGAAGCGAAATACGGTCAATATGGGTGTCATATGAATCGGGGTGAACACCCGAATATCCGGAAGTAGTGCGGATGGCATTTCGAGTCCTTCGGTGGCGAAAAGGACATTCAAGAAAGTCAATTGAAATATGGGCAATATGGGTGTCATATGAACCGGGGTGAAGAGGCGAATGCCTAGGAGTACTATGGATGGCATTCCGGATCCTTCGGTGGCGACAAGGATATTCGAAAAAGGATATTTTTGGCAGTGAAGCGAAATATGGGCAATATGGGTGTCGTATGAATCGGGGTGGAAAGACGAATGTCCAGGAGTAGTGTAGATGGTATTTCAACTCCTTCGGTGGCGAAAAGGACATTCACGAAAGTCAAGTGAAAAATGGGCAATATGGGTGTCATATGAACCGGGGTGAAGAGGCGTAGATGTAGATAATATTTCGAGTCCTTCGTCTACTTGCACAGCATTTACTCAAAAATGGTGGTGCGGACCAGAACAGCGCTCGTTCTATCAACCAGGCTAAATGCGCATACGGCATGCCCTCTAAAATCTAGCAAAGGAGTTATCTCAGCACCAAGACCAAGCTGGGTCTGTTTCGCTCCCTGGTAATTTCTGCGTTTGCGTATGGTAGCGATACATGGAAAGTTCCAGTAAGAGTTACCAGAAAGCTGCAAGTATTCGTCAACTCATGTCTCCGTCGAATTATAAGAATTTTCTGGCCTGAAACAATATCAAATGAAGAGCTAAGTTGGCGTACGGGGCAGATGCCAATCGACGAATTGATATGCAGGCGAAAATAGCAGTGGGTAGGTCACACATGTCGGAAGAGTGATAAATGCACTGCTTTGCACGTCATGAAATAGAACCCCGTTTCCAACCAAGGCCGACCAAGAAGGGGTCCTAGAATCACATGGCCACGATCTGTGGCAAAGGAGTGTAGCGCGCTGGGTAAGTCTGTTGTAAGCTGCACCCTATTCCCCAGAACAGAGTACGATGGCGCGCAGGAGTGCAGCTTTCTGGTAACTCCTACGGAAATTTTCCATGTACTGCACCCATACAAAACTACAGACAGTACCCGAGAGCGAAAAACTATCAGCTTGATGTTGATGCTGAGACAACTGCTCTGCCAGATTTTCGACAGCATGCCGTATGCGCATTTAGCCTGGTTGATAGAACGGGCGTTGTCCTGGTCCGCACCACAATTTTCGAGGAAATGCTGCGCAAGTAGACGAAGGACTCGAAATGCCAGCTACATCTACGCCTCTTCGCACCGGTCCATATGACACCCATATTGCCTATATTTCGCTTCACTGCCAAAAGTATCCTTTTTCGAATATCCTTGTCGCCACCGAAGGATCCGGAATGCCATCTCAGTACTCCTGGACATTCGCCTCCTCACCCCAGTTCATATGACACCCATATTTCCCATATTTCACTTGACTTTCTTGAATGTCCTTTTCGCCACCGAAGGACTCGAAATGCCATCCGCACTACTCTTGGATATTCGGGTGTCCACCCCGATTCATATGACACCCATATTGACCGTATTGCGCTTCACAGCCAGAAGTGTCCTTTTTCGAATATCCTTATCGGCACCGAAGGACTCGAAATGCCATCCATTGTACTCCTAGGCATTCGCCTCCTCACCACAATTCATATGACACCCATATTGCCCATTTTTCACTTGACTTCCAAGAATGTCCTTTTCGCTCCGAAGAACTCGAAATGCCATCTGCACTACTCCTGGATATTCGGGTGTCCACCCCGATTCATATGACACCCATATTGACCGTATTTCGCTTCACTGCCAAAAGTATCCTTTTTCGAATATCCTTGTCACCACCGAAGGATCCGGAATGCCATCCATAGTACTCCTAGGCATTCGCCTCCTCACCCCGGTTCATATGACACCCATATTGCCCATATTTCACTTGACTTTCTTGAATGTCCTTTTCACCACCGAAGGACTCGAAATGCCATCCGTACTACTCCTGGATATTCGGGTGTCCACTCCGATTCATATGACACCCATATTGACCGTATTTCGCTTCACTGCCAAAAGTATCCTTTTTCGAATATCCTTGTCGCCACCGAAGGATCCGGAATGCTATCTGCACTACTCCTGGACACTCGCCTCTTCATCCCGGTTCATATGACACCCATATTCCCCATATATTGCTTCACTGCCAAAAATATCCTTTCTCGAATGTCCTTGCTGCCACCGAAGGACTCTACATCTACAGTACATTCGTCTCTTTCCATCCATTCTCCTCACGTACATATAAAAATCCTTGATTGCATAGACAACCTGCCCAACATACTAGTACTATTTTCATACAAAACCCCGACATTGAATGATGAATCAATTGCTCTCGAGCCGCAGACGCAAATCGCCCAGCCGCTGTCTAGCAAAACACAGCATAATTGTTTTTTTTTAACTATGGAGTATCAGAAATAATAAAATAGTTTGAATCCGATTATATTTTTTTTAAACACAGCTATTGATTTGGTTCAAAGAGTCACCATGGTAGCCGACAAATGCTTAGGTTCTGGGACGATTTTACAGTTTTATGTGATATTTCCGTTGAAAAATATTCCAGACAAGTGAACAAGAGAACAAATGAGGAGCCCAGTTTCAAAACTTTCTAATTACAGTTTTAATAATTTTGCAGAAATCGAAAAAAAAAATAAATATACGAGTTTAACATTATTGTTTTAATTTAATAGGTTGTTAAATAGGACTCTACACCGAAGTTCGAGGCAGCAACCTTGATCTGAAGAGCATCCTCAAGTGGCCTCAACTGGGAAATGCCAACTCATACGGCTTGCTGGCTAGAGATGGTAGGCTGATCCTTCCTACACTCCACCAATGACAACTATCTTCCTGGGCAATCAATGCACTGTGCAGGTACTGGTAGAGTGTTAGATTCCTGTCTTTTCAGGGCCGGTAGACGGTAAAGAAGGCCCAAAAACGGTACGACATGAACGAAACAATGGATAATTCGCGGGTAGGGATATCTATCCAAGTGTCGGTAGGAGTCGTGGCTGCGACTACCGGCGAGGGCTCGGGAGGTGTAAGCGCCTACTTAGTCGTCAGCGGCCACCCAACAATAGTCGAGTCAGCGAGCGAACCAGGCGGCTCAGATGTTTATACTACTAGTTTGGAAAAACAACGCGCAAGATACATCTTTACACTGGAGACCGAGCTTGACAGTGATCGCTCAGATCGTGAAGAAGACACAACATTGAGCCAAGGGGAAGAGGACCGTCTGCTAAGCACCGAATCGTCTGGTGAGGGTTCTGAATGGCAGGCGACCAGAAGGTCCAGATTTTCGAAGAAGGGCACTGAACGGCATTCGACCGAAAGGCCCAACCCTGAGGAGGAGGACACTGAACGGCGCTCGGCCAAAAGGTCCAAACCGTCGAATGAGGAGCGCAGGCCCCTTAGACGCTACAAGGCGGCACTAAGAATCAACGAAAGACTTGGCAACAGACAACCTCTGACCCCGAAATAGGCGGAGGGTTTGTCATGGGCCAAGGAAACTATCGAAGGAAGCAGGAAATACTTAGAGACGAGAGCAGACCTTGTGAGTAGTGACCCGCAGTTCCACAACAAGGTCGAGCAAAGAGAACTACAGAAGCTGACGGTAAAAAGGCAGCGCTCAGAAGAGGAGCAACGAGCATCTTCGAGCAAAAGGCAATGCCCAGCGGCGGGAAAGTAAGGGGCTAGCCAGACGCCTACAGGACTGTCAGCCAAGCAAACGACAGCGAGCACTTCCAGGAAGGCCGGAAAGCCCAGAAAAGAAATGAGTGCAGCTGAAGAAGCAAAACGACACTTGGTGGTAGCGCTCATTGACCGTAGCGACCGTCTCGGCAAGATGAGCCAGGAAAGGTGGTCAGCGGTGGGAATGAAGCTGGTGGATAAACTGATACAGCGATTGTCAGACGCTTGGATGGAGCTGGGTGGTTCAAAGGCGTCAAAATGATTAGCTGCAAAGACAATGCTACGATGAAGTGGTGCAGAGACACTGTACCGACACTGGACGGTTTATGGGAGGGGGCCAAGCTGGAAATAGTTGACCGAGGCAACATTCCAGCTGTACCCAAGGCGAAAGTCCTAATACCGAGGGTAGTACCCGCAGACATCTCGCTCCAACTGTTCCAGCGACAGAACCCTGACATACCGACGGATGATTGGCTGGTCCTACATACCGGTGAACCGACAGCGGAAGGAGGGCAAACCATCATCCTGCAAATAAATCAGGAAGCGGAGGATTTGCTCTACCCTCGATTCGGGGAAATGGCGTGGGGCTTAGGAAGCGTATTTCTCAAGCTCAAAAAGCGCCATCCCGCGGACGGGAACGAAAACACTATTGAAGCCAACGAGGTGGAGAAAGAGTTAAAAACTCTAACCGAAGCGGCCGATAACATCAGGCTTAGCGAAATGAGAGCGAATCTGAGACGGATGATCCGGACACTACTCTAACGACCGCAATCGCGACACTGATGAACTAACCTTAGCGTTATGCCAAAGGTGCTTCAGATAAATCTGCACCATAGCAATTCCGCATCAGCAAAGCTGCTGCACACGCTACAGGAGGGAAGATATTATGTGGGACTCATTCAGGAACCGTGGATTTCTGGGGAGGGCCACATCCAGGGACTCTCAATGAAGAACTACAACGTTGTAAGCTGTCGGAAGAAGGGCAGGCTACGGACAGCCATCTTGGCAAGGAATAGCCCCAATGTCCTTCTGGACTCTGACAGAAGCACGAGCGACCTGACAGTTATTCATGTGGAGGGCGCTTTAGGACGATCCCTTATGCTCGCATCAGCATACATGGCTCACGACAAACCCGCGCCGCCGCACGTACTTGATTACACGACCGGAAGGAAAGCGAACATAGTGAGAGGCAGCAACGCCAATGCACACCACAACGATATGGGGAAGTAAGGACGACAACAAGAGAGGTGAGTTATTTACTACTTTTTCTACTCAACTACTACTGAGTACAAAATATAACCCGGAATTTTCTTATAATTTTTGAAATCCTTATTTATTCTTAAAAATCTATTTCATCGCCTTCGAAGTAATCCTCCTCGGCTGCAATGCACTTATGCCAGCGAATTTTCCCACTCATCAAACAAACACTTTGAAAAGTCCTGTTTCAGTATAGCCTTCAGCACCTTCTTCGATTCGGCTTGAATCTCTTCTATCGTGTCAAAACGGTGTCCCCGGAGCGGTCTTTTCATTTTGCTGAATAGCCAGAAGTCACATGGAGGCTAATTTAGGCGAATACGGCGGTTGCGGAACAATATGGGCGGAATTTTTGGCGAAATGGTCACGAATAACGAGTGCATTGTGAGATGTTGCGTTGTCATGGTGCAAAAACCAAGAGTTTTCTTTCCACAAATCCGGCCTATTGTGGCGAAAAGCTTCATAGCACTCAAATAATATCCTTGTTGACAGTTTCGCCCAGTGGAAGGAATTCGTAGTGCACAACACCACGATAATCGAAGAAAACCGTCAACATGACCTTCATTTTTGAGCGACTTTGGCGCGAATTTTTCGGTCTTGGCTCACCTTTGGCACGATATTCACTTGATTTGCTTAACAACAAGCCAAACACAAAATGTATACTACTTTTATCATATTTAGTCTAACATATTTTACTATACAGTAATTTAATCAAGGTTTCAATGTCATACTTTTCCATCTTGACCAGACAACAAATGTTAAGTAATGTACAACAAACAATGTATGTAAATTCGACACCTAAAATATACCACACGCTACAATGAAGAATCAGCAATGCATTCGGCTATTATGATCTGAAAAATTGCATTTTGCTGATTCTACAGTTTAGCGCATTGACCAGTCTCACGCGTCTGGATGCAATGGTAATAGATGTAAGTACATAGAGTTAGTATAAAGGTACTGAGAAAAATAAAATTTGTGGGCAGTTTTGTCACCTTCACTGGAGCAAGCGTATCTTCAATCTTTAATCGCGAGATATAGCGGTCTTGTACCGTTTATGTCATTTACTTTCGGTCCTTTTTCTATTGAGCATATTTGACTCCGTCGAGGTAAAGCGGTTTTGTACCGTTGTATACCTACCAAGGATTTCCTCTTTCGGTCATTCAATTCCGTGGCGGTATAGCGGTCCTTGTACCGTCCATACCCGAGCATCGTGGGATTCTATTACCCAGCATTCCGTGGCGGTATAGCGGTCCTTGTACCGTCCCATACCCAGCATCGTAGGATTCGAGTACTGAGCATTCCATCGTTGTATAGCGGTCTCAAGTACCGCGTATACAAAAGGAGCCCCATCGGTTCCCGTGCAGGTAAAGAAACCTGCCGCGTTAAACATTGGTGACCGTGACAGGACACGTACAACATTCTGATCGCACCATCGTCCGACCATGGAAAAACTTGCCGCCCAGCAGGAACTCAGCGGAAAGGAGATCCAGCAGCTAGTCAGCAACTATCGCAAGGACTCGCGAGAGCGAAGGACGTTAAAGTATTTCGAGGATCGTTTACGCAAACTTGACTCCATTTGGGAGAGCTTCGACGCCATTGATTCGGAAATCAGAGAGCTCCCATCAGCGAAAGAACACGACTACTTCATACAAAACTATTATGATTCCATCGCAGCTGTGTACCAGCAGTGCAGAGAACAATTCAACCAGCAGATTCGATCTTTGTCATCCAAGGCTCCCGGCGAAAAAGCAGCACTACCAGGTATCGAGCCACCATCAGTCAGTGGACCTGAACAGCAGCTAATCCGCCAATTCAAGGCAATTGAAGGGCAATTGGATCACATCCTCCATGGAATTAGGACCCACAACCAAGGGCTCTATACGACGTGAAACTCAAACAATAAAAGACTTATGGCAGCAGCTCGAGTCTATTCATCGTGGTATCTTCGAGGTAATCGAGTTTCCAGACAAGTCAGGCTACGACGTGGACCATTTCTACAGTATTCAAGACAGAACATTGGAAGCACAAATACTGCTCTCCACATTTCTGGGTCAAGACGCCACGACACGTTCATCAAACGCATTGGATGAGCCCAGCAGGTGTGCAGTCAAAATGAAGCTGCCCAAAATCGAAATTCCCAAGTTCGATGGGAACTATCTGAAGTGGAAACAATTCCACGATTTATTCAAGGAGATCATCCACAAGCAAAATATACCAGCTTGTGAAAAACTCTGGTATCTGCGATCAAATTTGAGTGGCGAAAGCTGAGTCGCTCATCAAGCATTTACCCCTCTCGGAGGACAACTATACAGCTGCGTGGGAACTGCTTCAACTCGGTTCCAGTCGCTCGAAGCACTGGGCGTTAAATCCAAGGCGTCGGAAGACAAGAAACCATCAACATCCAGATCACTAACAGTGACCTCCAACGAAACGAGCTGCGCTGCATGCAACGGACCGCATCAAACTGTTTGCCTGCAAGGCATTTATCAGCATGGCACCCAAGGACCGCATACGGTTAGTACAAGGACATCACCTGTGCATTAACTGTCTTCAACCTGGTCACATAGCGCAGTCGTGCTCAAAAACCACCTGCAAGAATTGTAAGAAGAAACACAACACGCTTCTTCACTTAACTGGCAATCAACTGGCTCCAGCTACCAATTCGAATCAGCAACAGAAGGTCGAGACTACTGGAGCGTCAAGGTCAGCCACTACACCAACCAAAGACTCCAATCTTGAGACAAACATCATTGTCAACAAGAGCATCACTGCTAACGTCAAAATACATGATGCTTAGCACTGTAGTAGTCAAGGTGCAAGGCAGTGATGGAACTATCGTCAATTGCAGAGCCATCCTGGATTCAGGCTCACAAATCAACGTTATATCTGAGCGGATTTGCAAGAAACTGCAGCTTAGAGCAACATGCTACAAAACTCAAAATTCAAGACATAGGGTTGGGTCACAACCAAACAACAGGCCGGGTCAACTTTGTTCTTAGATCACGAGCAACAGCTTTCACTACCAGAGTAGAAGCATTCGTTCTATCGTACATCATTGCGCCACAGCCCGCTCGAGAATTTGATATCAGCAAGTGGAACATCCCACAAAATATTCAATTAGCTGATCCAGAATTTTATCGTCCTGATCGAATAGACCTTCTACTCGGGTAGAATTCTACTATCAACTCCTGTCAATTGGGCAGATCAAACTTGGAGATGATCTTCCCATCCTCCAAAATACACTACTCGGATGGATAGTAGCCGGACGAGTCAACGATACACCTAGTGAACAATCAGTGTGCAGCATAGGAACAGAAGAAGATGCCTTATCAAAACAAGTAGAGCGCTTCTGGGCATTAGATAGCTTTCCAACCGATAAGCCGTATCTGTCTCCTAGGGATAAACAATGCGAGGCTCATTTTGCACGACACACCAAGCGGACTGCAGAAGGTCGATTCATGATCTCTTTACCATTTGCAACAAATTCAAATTCACTCGGCGAATTTAAGGAAATAGCGCTACGAAGATTCTACTCCTTAGAACACAAATTAGAACGACAACCTCAACTTAGAGAAGAATATATAAAATTCATGGACGAATACCTTGCTTTAGGCCACATGCAAGAAGTAACAGATATCCCTTCCACGCATTATTATCTACCGCATCATTGTGTGGTCAGGCCAGAAAACAGCACCACTAAGGTTAGGGTAGTTTTCGACGCCTCGGCCAAAACCACATCCAACGTCTCACTCAACGACTTACTGCTGACCGGACCAAGAATCCAGGACGACCTGTTCTCAATCCTATTACGGTTTAGACTGCATCTCTTCGTGATGATAAGCGACATCGAGAAAATGTACCGTCAAATTCTGATCAAGCCAGAGGAGAGAAAGTTGCAGCTTATTTTTTGGAGACGGAGCTCAGAAGAAGAATTAAAGGTGTACGAAATTGAATACCGTCACATACGGTACACGATCAGCACCATACCTAGCTACCAAATGTTTACGAGAACTGGCAAAGGAAGGAAGATCCCAATGTCTCTACGCATCAAAGGCAATTCCTTGAAAACACGTACGTGGATGACATCATGACTGGATGTGATAGTCTGCCAGAGTTGCTCCAGACGCAATCGGAACTCATATCCCTGTTGGGAACTGCAGGGGTTCAAACTTCGAAAATGGTGTTCAAACAATCAGATGTTGCTGAACCGAATTCCAGCAGAAGACATCCAGTTAAGTTTAGATTTCAGCGAATCTAACGACGAGTTCGTGAAAACCCTGGGCTTAACGTGGCTACCCAAAACTGACGTCTTCAAAATTAAAACTTCATCAACCTATTCGACAAAAATCACGAAACGAACAATCAGTTCAGATATCTTCAGAATCTTCGATCCGCTAGGACTTGTAGCACCACCAATTGAAATATGGGCAATATGGGTGTCATATGAACCGGGGTGAAGAGGCGAATGCCTAGGAGTACTATGGATGGCATTCCGGATCCTTCGGTGGCGACAAGGATATTCGAAAAAGGATATTTTTGGCAGTGAAGCGAAATATGGGCAATATGGGTGTCGTATGAATCGGGGTGGAAAGACGAATGTCCAGGAGTAGTGTAGATGGTATTTCAACTCCTTCGGTGGCGAAAAGGACATTCACGAAAGTCAAGTGAAAAATGGGCAATATGGGTGTCATATGAACCGGGGTGAAGAGGCGTAGATGTAGATAATATTTCGAGTCCTTCGTCTACTTGCACAGCATTTACTCAAAAATGGTGGTGCGGACCAGAACAGCGCTCGTTCTATCAACCAGGCTAAATGCGCATACGGCATGCCCTCTAAAATCTAGCAAAGGAGTTATCTCAGCACCAAGACCAAGCTGGGTCTGTTTCGCTCCCTGGTAATTTCTGCGTTTGCGTATGGTAGCGATACATGGAAAGTTCCAGTAAGAGTTACCAGAAAGCTGCAAGTATTCGTCAACTCATGTCTCCGTCGAATTATAAGAATTTTCTGGCCTGAAACAATATCAAATGAAGAGCTAAGTTGGCGTACGGGGCAGATGCCAATCGACGAATTGATATGCAGGCGAAAATAGCAGTGGGTAGGTCACACATGTCGGAAGAGTGATAAATGCACTGCTTTGCACGTCATGAAATAGAACCCCGTTTCCAACCAAGGCCGACCAAGAAGGGGTCCTAGAATCACATGGCCACGATCTGTGGCAAAGGAGTGTAGCGCGCTGGGTAAGTCTGTTGTAAGCTGCACCCTATTCCCCAGAACAGAGTACGATGGCGCGCAGGAGTGCAGCTTTCTGGTAACTCCTACGGAAATTTTCCATGTACTGCACCCATACAAAACTACAGACAGTACCCGAGAGCGAAAAACTATCAGCTTGATGTTGATGCTGAGACAACTGCTCTGCCAGATTTTCGACAGCATGCCGTATGCGCATTTAGCCTGGTTGATAGAACGGGCGTTGTCCTGGTCCGCACCACAATTTTCGAGGAAATGCTGCGCAAGTAGACGAAGGACTCGAAATGCCAGCTACATCTACGCCTCTTCGCACCGGTCCATATGACACCCATATTGCCTATATTTCGCTTCACTGCCAAAAGTATCCTTTTTCGAATATCCTTGTCGCCACCGAAGGATCCGGAATGCCATCTCAGTACTCCTGGACATTCGCCTCCTCACCCCAGTTCATATGACACCCATATTTCCCATATTTCACTTGACTTTCTTGAATGTCCTTTTCGCCACCGAAGGACTCGAAATGCCATCCGCACTACTCTTGGATATTCGGGTGTCCACCCCGATTCATATGACACCCATATTGACCGTATTGCGCTTCACAGCCAGAAGTGTCCTTTTTCGAATATCCTTATCGGCACCGAAGGACTCGAAATGCCATCCATTGTACTCCTAGGCATTCGCCTCCTCACCACAATTCATATGACACCCATATTGCCCATTTTTCACTTGACTTCCAAGAATGTCCTTTTCGCTCCGAAGAACTCGAAATGCCATCTGCACTACTCCTGGATATTCGGGTGTCCACCCCGATTCATATGACACCCATATTGACCGTATTTCGCTTCACTGCCAAAAGTATCCTTTTTCGAATATCCTTGTCACCACCGAAGGATCCGGAATGCCATCCATAGTACTCCTAGGCATTCGCCTCCTCACCCCGGTTCATATGACACCCATATTGCCCATATTTCACTTGACTTTCTTGAATGTCCTTTTCACCACCGAAGGACTCGAAATGCCATCCGTACTACTCCTGGATATTCGGGTGTCCACTCCGATTCATATGACACCCATATTGACCGTATTTCGCTTCACTGCCAAAAGTATCCTTTTTCGAATATCCTTGTCGCCACCGAAGGATCCGGAATGCTATCTGCACTACTCCTGGACACTCGCCTCTTCATCCCGGTTCATATGACACCCATATTCCCCATATATTGCTTCACTGCCAAAAATATCCTTTCTCGAATGTCCTTGCTGCCACCGAAGGACTCTACATCTACAGTACATTCGTCTCTTTCCATCCATTCTCCTCACGTACATATAAAAATCCTTGATTGCATAGACAACCTGCCCAACATACTAGTACTATTTTCATACAAAACCCCGACATTGAATGATGAATCAATTGCTCTCGAGCCGCAGACGCAAATCGCCCAGCCGCTGTCTAGCAAAACACAGCATAATTGTTTTTTTTTAACTATGGAGTATCAGAAATAATAAAATAGTTTGAATCCGATTATATTTTTTTTAAACACAGCTATTGATTTGGTTCAAAGAGTCACCATGGTAGCCGACAAATGCTTAGGTTCTGGGACGATTTTACAGTTTTATGTGATATTTCCGTTGAAAAATATTCCAGACAAGTGAACAAGAGAACAAATGAGGAGCCCAGTTTCAAAACTTTCTAATTACAGTTTTAATAATTTTGCAGAAATCGAAAAAAAAATAAATATACGAGTTTAACATTATTGTTTTAATTTAATAGGTTGTTAAATAGGACTCTACACCGAAGTTCGAGGCAGCAACCTTGATCTGAAGAGCATCCTCAAGTGGCCTCAACTGGGAAATGCCAACTCATACGGCTTGCTGGCTAGAGATGGTAGGCTGATCCTTCCTACACTCCACCAATGACAACTATCTTCCTGGGCAATCAATGCACTGTGCAGGTACTGGTAGAGTGTTAGATTCCTGTCTTTTCAGGGCCGGTAGACGGTAAAGAAGGCCCAAAAACGGTACGACATGAACGAAACAATGGATAATTCGCGGGTAGGGATATCTATCCAAGTGTCGGTAGGAGTCGTGGCTGCGACTACCGGCGAGGGCTCGGGAGGTGTAAGCGCCTACTTAGTCGTCAGCGGCCACCCAACAATAGTCGAGTCAGCGAGCGAACCAGGCGGCTCAGATGTTTATACTACTAGTTTGGAAAAACAACGCGCAAGATACATCTTTACACTGGAGACCGAGCTTGACAGTGATCGCTCAGATCGTGAAGAAGACACAACATTGAGCCAAGGGGAAGAGGACCGTCTGCTAAGCACCGAATCGTCTGGTGAGGGTTCTGAATGGCAGGCGACCAGAAGGTCCAGATTTTCGAAGAAGGGCACTGAACGGCATTCGACCGAAAGGCCCAACCCTGAGGAGGAGGACACTGAACGGCGCTCGGCCAAAAGGTCCAAACCGTCGAATGAGGAGCGCAGGCCCCTTAGACGCTACAAGGCGGCACTAAGAATCAACGAAAGACTTGGCAACAGACAACCTCTGACCCCGAAATAGGCGGAGGGTTTGTCATGGGCCAAGGAAACTATCGAAGGAAGCAGGAAATACTTAGAGACGAGAGCAGACCTTGTGAGTAGTGACCCGCAGTTCCACAACAAGGTCGAGCAAAGAGAACTACAGAAGCTGACGGTAAAAAGGCAGCGCTCAGAAGAGGAGCAACGAGCATCTTCGAGCAAAAGGCAATGCCCAGCGGCGGGAAAGTAAGGGGCTAGCCAGACGCCTACAGGACTGTCAGCCAAGCAAACGACAGCGAGCACTTCCAGGAAGGCCGGAAAGCCCAGAAAAGAAATGAGTGCAGCTGAAGAAGCAAAACGACACTTGGTGGTAGCGCTCATTGACCGTAGCGACCGTCTCGGCAAGATGAGCCAGGAAAGGTGGTCAGCGGTGGGAATGAAGCTGGTGGATAAACTGATACAGCGATTGTCAGACGCTTGGATGGAGCTGGGTGGTTCAAAGGCGTCAAAATGATTAGCTGCAAAGACAATGCTACGATGAAGTGGTGCAGAGACACTGTACCGACACTGGACAGTTTATGGGAGGGGGCCAAGCTGGAAATAGTTGACCGAGGCAACATTCCAGCTGTACCCAAGGCGAAAGTCCTAATACCGAGGGTAGTACCCGCAGACATCTCGCTCCAACTGTTCCAGCGACAGAACCCTGACATACCGACGGATGATTGGCTGGTCCTACATACCGGTGAACCGACAGCGGAAGGAGGGCAAACCATCATCCTACAAATAAATCAGGAAGCGGAGGATTTGCTCTACCCTCGATTCGGGGAAATGGCGTGGGGCTTAGGAAGCGTATTTCTCAAGCTCAAAAAGCGCCATCCCGCGGACGGGAACGAAAACACTATTGAAGCCAACGAGGTGGAGAAAGAGTTAAAAACTCTAACCGAAGCGGCCGATAACATCAGGCTTAGCGAAATGAGAGCGAATCTGAGACGGATGATCCGGACACTACTCTAACGACCGCAATCGCGACACTGATGAACTAACCTTAGCGTTATGCCAAAGGTGCTTCAGATAAATCTGCACCATAGCAATTCCGCATCAGCAAAGCTGCTGCACACGCTACAGGAGGGAAGATATTATGTGGGACTCATTCAGGAACCGTGGATTTCTGGGGAGGGCCACATCCAGGGACTCTCAATGAAGAACTACAACGTTGTAAGCTGTCGGAAGAAGGGCAGGCTACGGACAGCCATCTTGGCAAGGAATAGCCCCAATGTCCTTCTGGACTCTGACAGAAGCACGAGCGACCTGACAGTTATTCATGTGGAGGGCGCTTTAGGACGATCCCTTATGCTCGCATCAGCATACATGGCTCACGACAAACCCGCGCCGCCGCACGAGCTGCACATTACTTGATTACACGACCGGAAGGAAAGCGAACATAGTGAGAGGCAGCAACGCCAATGCACACCACACGATATGGGGAAGTAAGGACGACAACAAGAGAGGTGAGTTATTTACTACTTTTTCTACTCAACTACTACTGAGTACAAATATAACCCGGAATTTTCTTATAATTTTTGAAATCCTTATTTATTCTTAAAAATCTATTTCATCGCCTTCGAAGTAATCCTCCTCGGCTGCAATGCACTTATGCCAGCGAATTTTCCACTCATCAAACAAACACTTTGAAAAGTCCTGTTTCAGTATAGCCTTCAGCACCTTCTTCGATTCGGCTTGAATCTCTTCTATCGTGTCAAAACGGTGTCCCCGGAGCGGTCTTTTCATTTTGCTGAATAGCCAGAAGTCACATGGAGCTAATTTAGGCGAATACGGCGGTTGCGGAACAATATGGGCGGAATTTTTGGCGAAATGGTCACGAATAACGAGTGCATTGTGAGATGTTGCGTTGTCATGGTGCAAAAACCAAGAGTTTTCTTTCCACAAATCCGGCCTATTGTGGCGAAAAGCTTCATAGCACTCAAATAATATTCCTTGTTGACAGTTTCGCCCAGTGGAAGGAATTCGTAGTGCACAACACCACGATAATCGAAGAAAACCGTCAACATGACCTTCATTTTTGAGCGACTTTGGCGCGAATTTTTCGGTCTTGGCTCACCTTTGGCACGATATTCACTTGATTTGCTTAACAACAAGCCAAACACAAAATGTATACTACTTTTATCATATTTAGTCTAACATATTTTACTATACAGTAATTTAATCAAGGTTTCAATGTCATACTTTTCCATCTTGACCAGACAACAAATGTTAAGTAATGTACAACAAACAATGTATGTAAATTCGACACCTAAAATATACCACACGCTACAATGAAGAATCAGCAATGCATTCGGCTATTATGATCTGAAAAATTGCATTTTGCTGATTCTACAGTTTAGCGCATTGACCAGTCTCACGCGTCTGGATGCAATGGTAATAGATGTAAGTACATAGAGTTAGTATAAAGGTACTGAGAAAAATAAAATTTGTGGGCAGTTTTGTCACCTTCACTGGAGCAAGCGTATCTTCAATCTTTAATCGCGAGATATAGCGGTCTTGTACCGTTTATGTCATTTACTTTCGGTCCTTTTTCTATTGAGCATATTTGACTCCGTCGAGGTAAAGCGGTTTTGTACCGTTGTATACCTACCAAGGATTTCCTCTTTCGGTCATTCAATTCCGTGGCGGTATAGCGGTCCTTGTACCGTCCATACCCGAGCATCGTGGGATTCTATTACCCAGCATTCCGTGGCGGTATAGCGGTCCTTGTACCGTCCATACCCAGCATCGTAGGATTCGAGTACTGAGCATTCCATCGTTGTATAGCGGTCTCAAGTACCGCGTATACAAAAGGAGCCCCATCGGTTCCCGTGCAGGTAAAGAAACCTGCCGCGTTAAACATTGGTGACCGTGACAGGACACGTACAACATTCTGATCGCACCATCGTCCGACCATGGAAAAACTTGCCGCCCAGCAGGAACTCAGCGGAAAGGAGATCCAGCAGCTAGTCAGCAACTATCGCAAGGACTCGCGAGAGCGAAGGACGTTAAAGTATTTCGAGGATCGTTTACGCAAACTTGACTCCATTTGGGAGAGCTTCGACGCCATTGATTCGGAAATCAGAGAGCTCCCATCAGCGAAAGAACACGACTACTTCATACAAAACTATTATGATTCCATCGCAGCTGTGTACCAGCAGTGCAGAGAACAATTCAACCAGCAGATTCGATCTTTGTCATCCAAGGCTCCCGGCGAAAAAGCAGCACTACCAGGTATCGAGCCACCATCAGTCAGTGGACCTGAACAGCAGCTAATCCGCCAATTCAAGGCAATTGAAGGGCAATTGGATCACATCCTCCATGGAATTAGGACCCACAACCAAGGGCTCTATACGACGTGAAACTCAAACAATAAAAGACTTATGGCAGCAGCTCGAGTCTATTCATCGTGGTATCTTCGAGGTAATCGAGTTTCCAGACAAGTCAGGCTACGACGTGGACCATTTCTACAGTATTCAAGACAGAACATTGGAAGCACAAATACTGCTCTCCACATTTCTGGGTCAAGACGCCACGACACGTTCATCAAACGCATTGGATGAGCCCAGCAGGTGTGCAGTCAAAATGAAGCTGCCCAAAATCGAAATTCCCAAGTTCGATGGGAACTATCTGAAGTGGAAACAATTCCACGATTTATTCAAGGAGATCATCCACAAGCAAAATATACCAGCTTGTGAAAAACTCTGGTATCTGCGATCAAATTTGAGTGGCGAAGCTGAGTCGCTCATCAAGCATTTACCCCTCTCGGAGGACAACTATACAGCTGCGTGGGAACTGCTTCAACTCGGTTCCAGTCGCTCGAAGCACTGGGCGTTAAATCCAAGGCGTCGGAAGACAAGAAACCATCAACATCCAGATCACTAACAGTGACCTCCAACGAAACGAGCTGCGCTGCATGCAACGGACCGCATCAACTGTTTGCCTGCAAGGCATTTATCAGCATGGCACCCAAGGACCGCATACGGTTAGTACAAGGACATCACCTGTGCATTAACTGTCTTCAACCTGGTCACATAGCGCAGTCGTGCTCAAAAACCACCTGCAAGAATTGTAAGAAGAAACACAACACGCTTCTTCACTTAACTGGCAATCAACTGGCTCCAGCTACCAATTCGAATCAGCAACAGAAGGTCGAGACTACTGGAGCGTCAAGGTCAGCCACTACACCAACCAAAGACTCCAATCTTGAGACAACATCATTGTCAACAAGAGCATCACTGCTAACGTCAAAATACATGATGCTTAGCACTGTAGTAGTCAAGGTGCAAGGCAGCGATGGAACTATCGTCAATTGCAGAGCCATCCTGGATTCAGGCTCACAAATCAACGTTATATCTGAGCGGATTTGCAAGAAACTGCAGCTAGAGCAACATGCTACAAAACTCAAAATTCAAGACATAGGGTTGGGTCACAACCAAACAACAGGCCGGGTCAACTTTGTTCTTAGATCACGAGCAACAGCTTTCACTACCAGAGTAGAAGCATTCGTTCTATCGTACATCATTGCGCCACAGCCCGCTCGAGAATTTGATATCAGCAAGTGGAACATCCCACAAAATATTCAATTAGCTGATCCAGAATTTTATCGTCCTGATCGAATAGACCTTCTACTCGGGGTAGAATTCTACTATCAACTCCTGTCAATTGGGCAGATCAAACTTGGAGATGATCTTCCCATCCTCCAAAATACACTACTCGGATGGATAGTAGCCGGACGAGTCAACGATACACCTAGTGAACAATCAGTGTGCAGCATAGGAACAGAAGAAGATGCCTTATCAAAACAAGTAGAGCGCTTCTGGGCATTAGATAGCTTTCCAACCGATAAGCCGTATCTGTCTCCTAGGGATAAACAATGCGAGGCTCATTTTGCACGACACACCAAGCGGACTGCAGAAGGTCGATTCATGATCTCTTTACCATTTGCAACAAATTCAAATTCACTCGGCGAATTTAAGGAAATAGCGCTACGAAGATTCTACTCCTTAGAACACAAATTAGAACGACAACCTCAACTTAGAGAAGAATATATAAAATTCATGGACGAATACCTTGCTTTAGGCCACATGCAAGAAGTAACAGATATCCCTTCCACGCATTATTATCTACCGCACCATTGTGTGGTCAGGCCAGAAAACAGCACCACTAAGGTTAGGGTAGTTTTCGACGCCTCGGCCAAAACCACATCCAACGTCTCACTCAACGACTTACTGCTGACCGGACCAAGAATCCAGGACGACCTGTTCTCAATCCTATTACGGTTTAGACTGCATCTCTTCGTGATGATAAGCGACATCGAGAAAATGTACCGTCAAATTCTGATCAAGCCAGAGGAGAGAAAGTTGCAGCTTATTTTTTGGAGACGGAGCTCAGAAGAAGAATTAAAGGTGTACGAATTGAATACCGTCACATACGGTACACGATCAGCACCATACCTAGCTACCAAATGTTTACGAGAACTGGCAAAGGAAGGAAGATCCCAATGTCTCTACGCATCAAAGGCAATTCTTGAAAACACGTACGTGGATGACATCATGACTGGATGTGATAATCTGCCAGAGTTGCTCCAGACGCAATCGGAACTCATATCCCTGTTGGGAACTGCAGGGTTCAAACTTCGAAAATGGTGTTCAAACAATCAGATGTTGCTGAACCGAATTCCAGCAGAAGACATCCAGTTAAGTTTAGATTTCAGCGAATCTAACGACGAGTTCGTGAAAACCCTGGGCTTAACGTGGCTACCCAAAACTGACGTCTTCAAAATTAAAACTTCATCAACCTATTCGACAAAAATCACGAAACGAACAATCAGTTCAGATATCTTCAGAATCTTCGATCCGCTAGGACTTGTAGCACCAGTGGTATCAACTGCAAAAATATTTCTAAGAACAGTCTGGAAGCTAAAACTTGACTGGGATGCAGCATTGCCGATGGAACTCCATTCCGAATGGAAACAATTTCGAGAGGATCGGAGGGTAGTGGAAAACATAAATATCCCACGACATATCTATTCAACCAAGTTACCAAGAGCAAAGCAACTCCATGTGTTTGCCGATGCTTCAAAGGAAGCCTATGGTGCTGCCGTGTATTTATATTCGCTCGACATCAGATAAGGTAGTTATTGTACGACTGGTCTGCGCTAAGTCTCACGTCGCGCCAGTGGAAGATGTTTGCATACACCGGCTGGAATTATGTGCCGCTAAGCTTGCAGCTGAATTAGCAAATCGCATCAAGGAGATCCTCAACATGGTTGACATTCCCACATTCTATTGGGCAGACTCGAAGACAGTGTTGGCATGGATTAACTCTCAATCCTCAGATTTTCACGTATTCGTGGCCAACAGACTTAGTGTAATCCATGAACTATCTCAGCCCGAACAATGGCGTTTCGTCCCAGGAAAAATAAATCCAGCTGATCTTCTCACTAGACCAATGCCACCAAGGAAATTGAGTAGCTGCAATGTATGGTTTTTCGGTCCCTTGTTTCTACACGGAAGTGAACGAGAATGGCCAACGCCACCAACCAGTGAGCAACTTCTACTGGAAAATGACATCGAACGCTACCTCTCTAGCGTCAACTTCAGAAGCACATTTCATCTATGAAATACAACACGGAAATTCATTTGGCAAATTGCTACGGATAATCGCCTACATGCTGAGATTCATCGACTACTGCAGAGTACGACGCATCGAACCATCGACGTCAGTCCCATCGCTATCCCAAAAGGAACGCCGGAACGCCTTACATTACATAGTAAGGGTTATTCAAGCAGAACACTTCAAGGAAGACTTAAGCTACTTTAAACAGCATAATCAAGTTCACCCCTCCAGCCCGTTAAGCACTTTAACTCCGTTACTCGACGAATTTGGCATCATGCGCGTTGGGGGGCGATTGGAGGCTTCAAACTTGGCGTACTACGCCAGACATCCGATGTTACTTCCATATTCAAACACAATAACACGCATGATAATGGAACAAATTCACAAGGAACATTGCCATGTCAACATAGAAGGTCTTGTGGCCCTCACCCGTCAAAAATTCTGGCCAATCAACGCGAGAGCACTGGCGAGATCAATAGTTCACAAATGCGTTAAGTGTGCCAGAGCCAATCCTAAACTGTCAAGGCAGATCATGGGGAACCTTCCAGAACATAGAGTGCAACCAGCGCGCCCTTTTATCCACGCCGGTGTTGACTTCTGTGGTCCAGTGCATTACCATTTTTATATAAGGGGAAAGCATCCTCAAAAAACATACATTGCAGTATTTTGCTGCTTTGCATCGAAGGCTGTACATCTGGAGCTGGTATCCAATTTAACAACAGAAGCCTTTCTAGGAGCATTGCGACGATTCATCGGCAGACGGGGTCACTGTAAAAACCTTTATTGTGACAACGCCACTAACTTCCTAGGTGCAAGGAACCAACTACAAGAGCTGCAAGGATCAATATACTCCCAGCCTGCCAAGAATGCCATTTCCGCGGAATGCAGTGAGAAAGGTATTGACTTCCACTTCATACCGCCTAGAGCGCCACATTTCGGAGGTCTCTGGTAGGCAGCAGTCAAAAGCGCTAAGACGTTGCTGAAGAAAACGATCGACTCAGCCACGTTAATGCATGAAATGCTTGAAACACCGCTAGTGGAAGTTGAGGCTATTCTAAACTCAAGACCATTATACCGAAATCCCTCCAACCCAAACGATCCAGCCGCTTTAACGCCCGGTCATCTCCTCATTGGTGAGCCATTAACTGCGCAGGTGGATCCTCATTCACGACCAAGAAATGCGGGATTATCCAATGATTGGAGACAAATCAGCCAAATCAAAAAGGAATTTTGGCAGCGTTGGTCCACGGAATAACTTCACCTCTTACAACAACGTTACGGTTGGAAGAGGCCAGTAGCGAATATTGAGGAAGAAACAATCGTAATCATCAAGGACGACAACTTACCAGTTATGAAATGGCCACTTGGTCGAGTCATACGCACCTACAAGGGCAATGACGGATACGTACGCGTTGCTGACGTCAAAACTTCAGAGTCCGTTATAACTAAGCCAATACACAGACTTGCACCACTGCCAGTGGAACCACTAAAACCATCGGATCCCGAAGGTCAAGTTCCGCATCCAGAAGCACCGAGTCCAGAACAAGAAGCTGCCAAAGGTAAGTCCAGAACAAGAAGGCAGACCAAAAAGAGGATCAAATTAAGTAAATCCTCATTACTGACAACTCTGTTCACCTGTCTTATACTACCCATTTGTTATGGACAAACAACCACGACTATCAAAACCGAGCAATTGAACAATAACTTCGGAATATACTTTGAAAACATAGGATCAGTATCACGCGTTGTTAACGAATGGAACATTGTGATATATTATGATCTATCCCCATACTGGCGTGAGCTGACATTACTGAAGAACGGAACATCAGCATTACGACACTTATGTGGCTCATCGCATCTAAGTGCAACATGCGAACATTTGGTAACTCAATTCGAACACGACTCATTGGAATTAACAATAGACAACAGTCTATTTACTGCCAAGCGCATAAGGCGAGGCGCCTTCAACATTTTCGGCAACATCGCCAACTCGTTATTTGGCGTCTTAGACTCCTCTTACTGCCAAGGAAATGGCCGCGACCATCGAATTAATCAAGACGAATGAAGGTCACTAACGCGATTTCTAAAAAATCAAACTTCGGTGATAGATTCTACCATCAACATCATGAAAACCAGTCAACTCCAGTCACAACATAAGTTTGACAGAATTGATCAAATCATCAACATCATAGTGGACAAAATTAACAAAAACGGCTCACAGGAATACAATATTATGAACACATTATACACATTATCTATTCAGTTGATGGCAACCAGCGCTTCACTCCACCGAATTCAAACAGCTATAACAAACACATTAACTGCCGCTCACCATGGGAGTATTAGCCCGTTGTTGCTCAATCCTGAACAACTTCGAGTTGAAATCCAAAATATTCGTAGCAGGTTGCCACAAGACACAGAATTTCCTACGGACAACATATTGCAGTTATAATTATTTAATGAAGGTTGCCGGAAGAATTATCGATAATTATGCAATATTCACCGTAAAATTGCCACTTATCAGCAGAGGAACGTTCGAGTTATTCAATCTACTGTCAATACCAGTGATGGTAAACAACACTTTAACCGCAATAAGGTCATCTGCAGAGATGTTAGCCACCAGCGCCCATCGAGATGAATACTTTACGATAACAGAGGTCCAGCTAAATTCTTCCGAGGTGTTGGAGCCACAGCATTTCTTCTGTCAAACGAAGGGTCCACTATATCACCAAGGTTCACAACACGCTGCCTGTGAGATGAACATTTTGACGAAGGAATCCATATCTAAATGTCAGGCCGAAATAATTTCCCTAGACGAAATTTGGATGCAGCTACAACACAAAACTAAATGGATGTATGGCCTCAGAACATCAAAACGTTTGCAAGCCGTATGCGGCGAACAAAACATTCAACTCCGCTTACACGGATCTGGGATCCTAACTCTTCCGCCAAGGTGTGTGATTAAACACAACATGATCACACTCACCGGACACAATATCCTTCCAAGTCGGATCAATACATCATTTGTCTCAACTGATATACTAGTCGAAGTCCCAGCCGGTAGCCAGCCAATATCACTATCACAGGATAATATGACATATCAGGCACAATGGGAGTTGCTAACGAATCTACAACAAACTCTAAGGAACGAAACTCTCGGTCTAACACTATCAGAGAACCCACATGCCATATATCATGTAGTGCCAGGATATATGTCGATTTCATTGATCACCATTGTCATTTGCAGTCTCATATGGATGTACCGGTACCGTATCTGCAAACCGAAGCCAGTTCCTGCTCCCCGCTCATCTTTACGACCAGATTTTTCCATAAACGTATAGTGGTATCCCAGGTTTTTGAACTACGTTCAACGCGGGGGAGTATGTTTAACAACAAGCCAAACACAAAATGTATACTACTTTTATCATATTTAGTCTAACATACTATACAGTAATTTAATCAAGGTTTCAATGTCATACTTTTCCATCTTGACCAGACAACAAATGTAAAGTAATGTACAACAAACAATGTATGTAAATTCGACACCTAAAAGATACCACACGCTACAATGAAGAATCAGCAATGCATTCGGCTATTATGATCTGAAAAATTGCATTTTGCTGATTCTACAGTTTAGCGCATTGACCAGTCTCACGCGTCTGGATGCAATGGTAATAGATGTAAGTACATAGAGTTAGTATAAAGGTACTGAGAAAAATAAAATTTGTGGGCAGTTTTGTCACCTTCACTGGAGCAAGCGTATCTTCAATCTTTAATCGCGAGATATAGCGGTCTTGTACCGTTTATGTCATTTACTTTCGGTCCTTTTTCTATTGAGCATATTTGACTCCGTCGAGGTATAGCGGTTTTGTACCGTTGTATACCTACCAAGGATTTCCTCTTTCGGTCATTCAATTCCGTGGCGGTATAGCGGTCCTTGTACCGTCCATACCCGAGCATCGTGGGATTCTATTACCCAGCATTCCGTGGCGGTATAGCGGTCCTTGTACCGTCCATACCCAGCATCGTAGGATTCGAGTACTGAGCATTCCATCGTTGTATAGCGGTCTCAAGTACCGCGTATACAAAAGGAGCCCCATCGGTTCCCGTGCAGGTAAAGGAACTTGCCGCGTTAAACATTATTGATCAGTTGTTTCGGGGTCGTAAGCATAAATCCAAGTTTCATCTTTCGTAATAATGCGTTTTATCTTGGCATGGTAGTCGGAAAGCATTGTTTCACACACATCAATGCGACGCTGTTTTTCCAAAAAATTGAGGGTTTTTGGAACCAAACGAGATTCGACTTTTTTGAGGCACCAAACTTCCTGCAAAATTGTGTTGACTGATCCATTTGAAATGCCAATGATATCAGCAAGCTCTCTAGTTGTCAATCGACGATTTTGGAGCACCAAACTTTCGCGACATGCTGTTCGTCAGTTGATGTTCTTGGTCGTCTTTGATGTGGTTCGTCTTCAACGCATTCACGACCCTCTTGAACATTTTATGCCATTCGTATACTTGTGTTTTAAACATAGCTTGTTCACCGAAGGCTTTTTGTAAAATTCTGAGCGTTTCCGCAGCAGAAATATCATTTCTAACACAAAATTTAATCGAATTTCTTTTTGAATATTTTCTGACATGGTAAAAATCGAAAAAATTAATTTTGGTTGTTTACGAAAACGAGCGTCACTCTTCAACTAACCAAGATATTAACCTAAAATTTGACACAGATGGCAGTAACAGTCCTACCAACTTAAAAATAAAAAGATTTGTGCCCAACGAAATGCCCACGCAGATTAAATTACAGGAGGTTATATTTGTACACAGTATGTAGTATAATTTGAAAATAGTTAATCGTGGAGGGGAACCGACCTACAGGGGACCTACTAGCGAGAACGTACTAGATGTAACACTACACTCAAACGGTGGTACGTGTGATGTTCAGAACTGGAGGGCCCTGAATAGACCCTCATTCTCGGACCACATGTACATAAGCTTTGAGATAGGGTTCACAACCATGAACGAAACGAAGAAATACAGAAACTCAAGGACATCCAACTGGGAGGCATAAAGCCAAATTGTAGATACCAAACTTTCCAGTCAGCGCCCGGAGTACATACGTAACGTTAAAAGTCTGGAGCGTACGACCCACACTTTAACCGACATACTTAAAGCATATAATACTACATGTCTCCTCAGAAAACCCTCTAAGAAGACCCAACCACTATGGTGGAGATTAGGGAAGCCCGCTGCAAGGTAAGGAAGCTGTTCAGCACCGCCAAACGCACGGGGCATGAAGATGCATAGGGCGAGTACATGAACTCACTAAAAGAAACTGTTAAGAGCGGCTAACAGGAATAGCTGGAGAGACTTTTGCAGCCAAATTAAAAGCACGACGGAAGCTTCAAGGCTAAGAAAAGTGACCTCCAAAAATCCGATACCACCCTACCCTCAACAAGGAGGATGGAGGTCGGACACAAAATAGCGCAGATACACTAAATGAACTTCTAAACGCACACTTCCCTGGCTGTGGGGACCATCACACCCTCGTAACACGGCCAGAAACAGGAAATGGCGACGCAAGTAGAAGCAACATTCCGGGGCTATTCACGTGCAGACGCGTAAAATGGGCGATAAGCTCATTTGACACGTACAAATCGGCAGGCTCTGACGGAATCATACCGGCAATGCTGCAAAAACCCATGGACAGAATAGCTCCTTGGGTGGTTGCCATACTAAAGGGATGTTTCCGACTAGGCTACGTACTTCTGGTGTGGAGGGAGTCTAGAGTGGTGTTTATCCCCAAAGCAGGCAAGGGCAGCCATGTCAATCCTAAGGGCTCTAGACCTACCAGTCTAACGTCCTTTTTTGCTAAAAACAATGAGAAAATGCATAGATGCACCCTTCGTACCTATTTAGAACTCAGCACGCTTACATGAAGGGGATATTCGTAGAAACCGCTTTATAGGAGGTGGTCTCCACGATCGAAACATCCCTTTAATACAAAGAATTCACTCTTCGTACATTCCTGGACATAGCAGGGGCTTTCAACAATGTCACTATGGAGGCTATAGTGGAGGCCCTGGAACTTTGCTGAGGTGTATGTGTAATGGATGGTTTGGTGGGCATCCGAACATGCCCGTGGGGACGGAGTCTAGGTAGCATAGTGACCGTGAAGGTCGGGCCGAATCATCTGGCGAAGAAAAAGGCTCCTCAACGAGATAAGCAGCGGCCTATGCTTGTTGTAGCTCAGTTCGGGAGATGTGGGCGGGGTTTTCGCCGCTCGTTGCCCCTGTCCTTTACGTATTAACAAAAATTCATAGGCCTGGGGAAAACAACACAAACGGGAGGTAAAAATGGGGAATAAAAAAATAGTCGATAAGGATGGAATGGTTGGCGGACGGATCAGACGCCCACGTGGTCGCACCTGGGTCCGGGTGTAATGGGACCCTCGGCCTCTGGTTTCGTACCACCAACAGATCACTACTCATCAGGTGCTGCTTCGATCTGCCGGTGGGAGCAGCACTACAAGACCATAATATGGTTTATTACAGGTGGTTCATTACAAATGTTACTCTAAGGAAATGGATCGAAGCACTACTCTCGAATAGGCTAGTAACGTATGAATGGGCAGGTGCTACAGCCACCAAGAGTACGATGAGAGGCACTACGTAAGGAGGAGTGCTATCACCGCTCCTATGGATACTCGTACTGAACAATTTACTAACATGCCTCGAATCGTCCGGAATACGTGCGGTAGCCTATACAGACGATGTTGTGGTACTCGTATCAGGCAAGCACACGAGCACACTGTCAGAACTTACAACTAGGGCTCTCGGTAAGATACTAAGGTGAGCGGAAAGAAGAGGTCTAAGTGTAAATCCTCGGAAAACTGAACTAGTCCTCTTCACAAGGAGAACCAAAATTCAGGAATTTATCCTGCCAAAGATGGGTGACACGGAGTTAACTTTGTCAACCCATGCAAAGTACTTAGAGATGATCCTGGATAGTAGACTTAACTGGGGTCGTAACGTCGAGGAACGAAACAGGAAGGCCAGCATCGCCTTTTACACCTGCAAAAGCAAAAGGGGTCTCAAACCGAGAATAACTCACTGGATATACACGGCTGCGTAAGACCGATACTAACGTACGGAGCTGTGATCTGGTGGACAGCACTCAACACGAAAAGAATCCTACAGAAAATGGAGAGGGTACAGGAACTATGTTGCTTAGGAATCACTGGTGCCTCAAAAACAGTATCTTCGCTCTCTCTGAACACCCTTCTAAACCTGCCTCCGATCGACCTATATTTGAAGAATGAGGCTGCTAAATGTGCCCTAAGGCCTATAGAGAGGCAGGGCACTTCAAAGATAGGCCATATGGCCACCGCAGTGTTAGGCTGCCATCTATCAATACTGACTATATGAGACCACAAGTAGGTTTCAACACAAAGTTCGTGGTAAATATACCTGATAGGGAGCAGATCCCGGTAGTTGATCATGGACGCACAAAGGTGCTAAACCTCTACACGGATGGCTCTAAGATGGAAGCCGGAGTTGGAAAAGCAGGCTACTCGTCGGAACTTCCGTGCAACCTTTCCTACAGACTCCCGAATGTGTGCAGCATTTTCCAGGCGGAGGTGCTTGCGATCCAAAAGGCAGCTGAGGTCCCGGAAAAAGGGTGGTATCGTCATACACTCGCACAATCAAGCAGGCGCTACAGTCCGTCACAATCAAGTCGAAGACAGTGCATAACTGCCTAACAGCTCTACAAGTTCTGGGATCAGTTAGGTCCCTGGAACTCTGGTGGATTTCGGACCATAGCGGGGTTCTAGGTAATGAAATAGCAGATGGAATAGCCAAACAGGGGGCTATCCTCGAACGAGGGGCAGCCCAAGAGCTGCCGACACCAATACAAACATGCAAGAAGATGATGGACAACAGTATGCACGAAAAGGCCAAAGTTAACTGGCTTAACACAAACGACTCCAGAGTAACGAAAATATTCTGGAATTCTTATGACAAAAGAAAAACCGAAAGCCTCTTGGGACTGCCCAGAAGTCAGTGTGCACTATTAGTGGGCATACTAAGCCTTTTGGGACTGCCCAGAAGTCAGTGTGCACTATTAGTGGGCATACTAACGGGGCCACTGTCTGATAGGGGAACACGTCCACAGACTAAAGCTAATAACCAGCGATGGCTGCAGGAATTGCTGAATACCAAACACGAAAGAAACTCTAAAGCACCTTCTATGCAATTGTCCTGCACTCGCTAGAAAGAGATTAAAGTGCCTAGGAGCTCACTTCTTCAACGATCTTGAAGGAGTCGCAGGACTCAGCTGGAGAAGCCTCTTGGGCTTCGCCAATGAGTCAGGTTCCTTCAAGCTCAGCGACGATCTTCTGATAGGGGCCGGCAACGACGCGGGATGAGTACCGATATATTTGGTATCGTTATGGACCTCAGCGGTCTATGCGGAGTCGTCTAGGCTGCCACCCTATCTAACCTAACCCTAACAATTGATTTGAGCTGCGCTGTATAGAAGGTTAGTGTAAATACTCTACTTTGTTAAATAGTCTGCGTTTTGAAATGCAGGTGGCGCTAATGTCGAAGTTTTCGGGCAGTTTACAGTTTTGGAAGAACATAAAATTTATTTCCTGTCAATAAATGTTCGTTTTGTTTAATTATATGGAACATCATCATCGTGGCGCGACAGCCCGACGTCGGGCCTTGGCCGCCTGGATCATTGTCCTCCAATTATCTCGGTCACGTGACCGCGTCCTCCAATTTTGGGAGCCCAGCAGCTGCGCGGCGTCCACACCTACTGAGCTCTCCCAACGAGATCTCGGTCGTCCTCGCAGTCTCGCTCCGTCGACTCGTTCTGCATTCATTACTCTCTTAGGCATGCGATCATCGTCCATTCTTTGTACATGCCCTGCCCATTGAAGTCGTTGTAGTTTGACGATTTTCGAGACTTGCAGCTCATCGTTCATTTCATACAACTCATGGTTGTACCGGATGCGCCATTCATCTCGATCGCAAACAGCCCCGAAAATTCGCCGTAGAACCTTACGTTCAAAAGTGTCTAGCATGTTTTCGGAGGCTTGAGTTAGGGTCCATGCTTCGCAGCCATAGCATAGCACTGGTCGTATAATGGTTTTGTACACGCGGAGCTTCGTGTTTCTGTGCACATGCTTCGATTTCATTATGGGGAGAACCGAGAAAAAAGTCTTATTAGCTAACTGTATCCGTCGCTTGATTTCGTCAGTTTCGTTGGCGTCCCTTGACAAGTTGCAACCCAGGTAAATGAAGTTGTTCACGGACTCGATGTTGAGGTCCCCCACATTGATGCTTGGTTGTGCAGGTGTCCTTGTCACCGATTGCATCATTATTTTAGTTTTACCCTCGTTAATACGTAATCCAACTTCCTTTGCAGCGGTATCGAGCGTATGCAGAAGTTCTTCTGCGTCAGCCAATCTTCGAGACATGATGTTGATGTCGTCGGCGTACGCTGCTAATTGTGTCGACTTGATGAGTAGCGTCTTGCTGTTGTCCATATTCATGGCCCGAATAACGTGTTCCAGTGCTAGGTTGAAGAGCGTCGGTGCCAGTCCATCGCCCTGTTTCAAACCAGTGCGTGTTTCAAATAGATCAGTAAGTCTATTCTGGATCCTGACTTGTGAGATGGAGTTGGTCATCGTCATCTTAGTCAGTCGCACTAATTTTGCCGGTATACCAAATTGCAGCATGATGTTGTACAGTACTCCACGATCGATACTGTCGTATGCCTGCTTGAAGTCGACAAAGATTTGGTATACGTTTACGTTGTATTCCCAGCACCTCTGCAGTATCAGTTAGACCGTAAAGAACTGGTCGGTTGTGGAGCGACCAGGTCTGAAACCGCTTTGATATTCGCCAATGACTCGTTCTGCGTACGGTTTTATTCTATTTTCCAGAATTTTCGTCAAAATTTTATAGGACGTACAAACTAGTGAGATGCCCCTGTAGTTCTCACACCGCAGTTTATCTCCCTTTTTATGAATTGGACAGATGATGCTTCTGCGCCAATCGTCTGGAATCTCCTCGTTCTCCCATACTCGCAGGAGTAATTGATGTATGGCATCAACTAGACTCGTTCCACCGAATCTTAGCAGTTCAGCTGGAATCTCGTCAGCGCCCGGCGCTTTATTTCGTTTTAGTGACCGCAAGGCGAGATCAACTTCCTCTACTGTCGGGGGTTGAATGGGTGGGCCTAGATCAACAATATCGTCGAGAGCTTCCTGTGTGGGGATGTTAGATGGTCGGTTTAGAAGCTCTTCAAAATAAGAGGCCCATCGCTTGTTAATACCATCGGTGTCGCTGATGATGTTTCCATCCTTGTCCTTACAAAGGCTAGTCCTGGGTTGGTAGCCGTTCTTAATTGTATTTACTAGTTTGTACGCTTGTCTGGTGTTCCTATTAGCTAAATTTTCGTTTATGTTCAGCAACTGCTCGTCAAAGTATTTATGGAACATAAACATACAAAAATAATTTTGCTGCCTAAAGGAAATTTGTCCGATTGTATCTGTACTAAGGATTTAAGTTTCCTCTACAAATTTGGGTTGAAGTTTGAATGCTAAACTAAACCAAGACACACTCCCAGCGAAGACATGCCCCGTTTTCGTCTTCGCTACTCTAATTTACTCTATAGCGTTTGTTTTTTGTCGCTTATCCTGCTCTACTCTGCTCTGTACTAAAAAAAAACGCTGCTAATGCTCTTAAGGCTGAAATCGCTACAAAGGCATTTTTACTCACAACCACTCCAAATATGGGCACAATTGAAAAAGATTGGCCACGATAGACTTGAAATCAAATTATCTTCAACTTTTATTTATGTGTTGTGTGTTTTGCAGTTTCCGTTTCAAAGATCTGTGAGCTTGAAAAGTGATAAAGTGTGATTTTTGTTCAAAGCTACAAAAAATTGTCGTTTTTCTACTATCGATTTTGACTATTAATACTGATCCGAGTTTCGACTTTGAACAGTGCATTAGACACATAATTCAGTGCTTTTTAATTTCATTCCACAAAATTTTTCAATCCGAGGCACAGTTTAGAAGTTAGAAGACTCAAATTTCTCGGATTTTCACTTTCATTGGGAAGCTCAGGGGCGGACGCAGGGGGGGGGGGGGGGGGTTAGGGGTTCCAAACCACCCCCAACCCCCCAATTCGAGCTAATAAAAATTTTGACTATAAAAGACCCAAGTTGACTCAAAGCTCTGACTCAAAGCAGTTTGGGTAGGGTTTCCTTGTTTATATTTTTAAGATATTATTTTAATATCACATATATCGTCATCACCGAACAAGATAACAGTGCCTAAAACTGTATTTCCGATTTGTACAACTTGTTTCCGTAAATATAACAATGCAAAATCAGAACCAAGATCAGTACGTGTATATTAAACGCGCTGCATATTGGACCCAACACAGATACATATTGTATAATAAAAGATAATTCCTATTTTTTGGAAATGGAAAAAAAAAGAGATATTTCGTAAGTGTTAACACATGTGTGATTTACCGAACATGTGCATGTGATCAACATGTGCGTTCGCATGCACTTAGAAATAGGATATAGTCGTTAAGGGCATTTGTGTAGATTGTTAGAATTTGAGTCAGTTGAATAAAGTCTGTCGTAAAGACAAGACTGTTTTACTTATACTAATTAGAACGGAGTGTTTGTGTTGCTGAAATGAGTTCATCAAAAATTATCGGTTTTTTCAAACCAAAAAGTTCATTGGCTGCAACATGTGCATCTGAAAATGCATTTGACGAATTTCCGCCGGCGAAAAGGCTGAAAAGTGATTATTATTCCCCCGAACGAAAAGTAAGTGATTTTAGATTATATCCTCATTTGCCCGGTTTTGATGTAGATTTCGGAAAACACTTTGTTGATTGTGGTATTTTATAGACTTTGGCTAATGACATTATGAAATTTAGTCGACGAAAATTAAAGGACAATGAAAAGTATGAGCTACTTGTAAAAGCGTGGGCACCAGATGATACCTTCAAATTTTCAGCCTCGGGTAAACGTAATTTAAAGTTCCAACTATCATGGTTACGCACATTTCCCTATTTAACATATTCAGCTGGTGAAGATGGAGCTTATTGCCGGTTTTGCGTAGCATTTTGCCAGACAAACATCGGAAACGGATGCCACGAAAACCCAAACATGTTGGTTCAGCACCCATACAAAGATTGGAAAAAAGCTTTGGAAAAATTTAGGGAGCACCAGACTAAAAAGTATCATAACGATGCTTCGGAAGATGAGCAGAATTTTAAGCTTATTTTCGAAAACCAGAAAAACGATATCATAAGCAAAATCGACCAAGGCCGGAAACAAGTGCAACTCGTAAACAGACAGAAACTAGTTCCCATCATTCGTGCTGTTATTTTGTGTGGCAGACAGGGACTTTCTCTTCGAGGACATCGAGATGACGGCTTATTATCAATGACGATGCCACAAAATAACGACGGGAACTTCAGAGCGCTTCTTCGATTCGCTGTAGAAAGTGGCGATCTTGTTCCAAGTCATCACTTGAAAACTGCTGGAGCTAACGCGACGTATCTAAGCCACCGCACTCAAAATGAAATAATTAAAGCTGCGGGCTCGCTGTGCTAATTTTTACGCAATTTTTTTTATACTGTAATGTTTCCTCTAAACGAGTGAAACCACGAAACCAGGTTCGTTAGATATTCTTGTGCTGAATAATGAAACACTTCGATTGAAAAACACACACACTTTATTTACAAAACGAACTATGTACACACGCGTACTAACAACCAACATCAAAACGTCAAACCAGCTTTAACTATATCGACGGCACTATAGCGATCCAACCGCCACTGAGTGTCGAGTCCGACGACTACTTCTTCACGACTGCTCCTTCGTTCGGTGACATCTACCTTTTATAGGTGGAGATCCATGCTTTCGTCAATTAGCGAAGACTCTAGATTTTTCGAGATGTTCGAGTCTCGGGTTTCACTACTCAACGAAGATTCGAGAATCCAATTCATTATCAATGGTTCTGTTTGTCTAGACTACAGATGGCTCGAGAATCGTCTAGTGTCTATTCAATTTGCACTTGTCATCGATCATTCGAGATTAGTACAGTGTGGGTCGTAAAAGATACCCACCCCGTACACGCAACACTACCTCCTCCTTAGACCTGTTCGTCCCGAACAGAAGTCACCATGACGCCGCTCACGCGGTGCCATCCGATCCAGATGCACGGCCTTCATTTTCACTGTTGGCCTCCATCGCTTCGCAATGCGACGCACTACATTATCCACCCAGGCAACAATCTCATGTGCTTCCTTCCAGGTCTGTCGTACCCACGAGCTCGCTTGTTTTCTCCGATGAGCGCTGAACAACCATGCGAAGCCACCGTCGCTGACACCAATCGAGCGAGCTTTCACGTTGAACTTCCTTACGCGATCAACCCTCCACTGAGGTCGTCCTTGGATCAGGCCATGTACGCCATCCAATCGGCGTCCGAAGTCGGCGACCGAAGTTGACTGCTCCATACACGAATTTTTCCGTGGGGTTGGAATGCTCTCCAACACCTCCGTAGTAGGACTTCGCAATGCCTCATTGACAGCAGCAGTACAATCGTTGTCGCTCCTGCTGTCCATCATCACAGCGGCCTCAAACTGCGTGCAGGACACTTCTACGTCGTCGAGAACTGGTTCCCTTGAAACCTTCGCGGACAGTTCGACCCTAACGAATCCCGACGTTTCCACACGTTCCAGATCTTTCCTCGAGTTTCCAGCATTCTCGAGTCCATCACACACGTTTCCGATCTGGGCGCCCACCCGCATCCGTTTAAACTTCATGGAGTCTCTAGGAAGCTTCTCGCCATTTAGCTTCCAGACTCCCGCAGACCGCTCCTCCAATTGTCCTTCTGCGGTTGCAACTGTTTTGTCACTCTCCGTGGTGACTTCTCCAACCTCACCAACCGCTCGTTCAACTTTGCCGATTGTTTGGTCATCTTGGTTGTCGGTTCATTCAACGCCGTTGTAGTCTCATTTAGCGACTCCTCAAAACTCGCTGACCGCTCGTTCATCTGCGATGACATTTCACTCGACAACTTCTCCGCTCTCGGTAACTGTTCGCTATCGGTCAGGCTGTTCATTACCGCGGCGGCCTCGAGCTGTGTCTGCGATTCGATCTTGATGACTCCAGATGTTTCGACGCGCCCCGGTTCGCTCCACAGTCCTTCGACCTCCTCGGCAACCGTATCGAACCCGCCATCCATCGCTCGTCGAGCGATTTCGATATTTCCGCCGACTGATTCTGCAACTGCTCGGAATACTCGTCAAATCGCTTCTCAAACCGCTCAAACCGCTCAGATTGCTCTGCTTGTCGCTTCTCAAACCGGTCAAACCGCTCAGATTGTTGCTCTGCTTGTTGCTTGAACATCGACAGTAGCTGCTGGATGCCGGTTTCCCCGAATGAAACCTGTTCCACTCCCGATTCGTCGAAATTTCCCGTCGATTCGTCCTTGTCTGGAAATTCGACCGTGTTGGGGTCCTGTCCACTGGCTCTTATCACTTCTGCTAACCGAGCACACAGCGCGAACTTATTTCCCGTCGTAGACGAATCCCGTTTTGCCAGTTCGTTTTTTAACTCCGCGGCTGTTAATTCCCAAAGTGTACGCGGCATTTTAGTTCGTTATTCAATTTACAATTTCACAACAGTCAGTCGTGCCAATTGTACCCGCGTAGAATGTTCCCGCACTTCACTACAAAGTTTCTCAAAACTTCCCGTGCTTATTTACACTACCGTAAATATCCCGCACGCCCCACACAAAATACACGATCGCGCAAGTTCTATCCACTCAGAACTTTCCGGCGCTTCACTCTAAAGTTTCTCGAAACTTTCCGTTTATTTACACTTCCGTAAATATCACGCACGACTTTCACTTTTCAAACGAACGTTCACTACACGCACGCGAATATCCCACTTCTGACACTAATTGTAATGTTTCCTCTAAACGAGCGAAACCACGAAACCAGGTTCGTTAGATATTCTTGTGCTGAATAATGAAACACTTCGATTGAAAAACACACACACTTTATTTACAAAACGAACTATGTACACACGCGTACTAACAACCAACGTCAAAACGTCAAACCAGCTTTAACTATATCGACGGCACTATAGCGATCCAACCGCCACTGAGTGTCGAGTCCGACGACTACTTCTTCACGACTGCTCCTTCGTTCGGTGACATCTGCCTTTTATAGGTGGAGATCCATGCTTTCGTCAATTAGCGAAGACTCTAGATTTTTCGAGATGTTCGAGTCTCGGGTTTCACTACTCAACGAAGATTCGAGAATCCAATTCATTATCAATGGTTCTGTTTGTCTAGACTACAGATGGCTCGAGAATCGTCTAGTGTCTATTCAATTTGTACTTGTCATCGATCATTCGAGATTAGTACAGTGTGGGTCGTAGAAGATACCCACCCCGTACACGCAACAATACTATAGGCACTGTTTTAATGTACCCACGGAGAAGCGAGCAAAAACATTCATCAATTCCTTGGACGGTTGCGATAAAGCATTATACCCATCGTTACACCGATTTCTAATAATTGGCTCAACACTTCCCATATCGGTTGCTTCAAGCGAACGCTCGTTTTCTACGCTTCGTCGACTGAAAACATATTTGAGGAACAAAACTGGGGAGCACAGGCTAAATGGACTAGCGCTGCTTAATACTCACAGAGATATAGCAGTGACAAGTGACGACATTTTGAATATTATAGCGAAACAGCCCAGGAGGTTGGATATGTTATTGTAATAGCATTTAATGGAAATACAAAATTTAATAAATTTTTTTGGTAACCCCCCCAACATGTTTTTCTGCGTCCGCCCCTGGGGAAGCTTAACTATTGAGTTAAGCTGATCTTCTGCAGCCGTGTATAGTCAGCATCCATGTATTTAGGACCTATAGAAGGAATTAAAATTATTTTCAGATCTTTCCCTAGTATTTCCTATAAAGCCCCCAAATCGATTTTATTTTACTGGCACATTTGTTGTTTGCATTCCTTACTGCATCCAATTTCTCACCTCTGTTCCGTGCACTTCCTTTCAATTTATTCATTTTCTTATTTCTCCGGTGGAAAATTAAAAACTCGAAACTGATTAAGCATTTTATTCAAAGCAAATGACGACAGTAGTCGTCGTTTGTGTCCATACACAAATCAACCGGCCGGCAACTAACAAACAAACCGGCGATACGGTTTGCTGATTTTTGTTTTTGTCTCGTTAAAGTTGGTTCGTTTGCATGTTTCTAATGTGAAGCAATTTACTCAGACACTCAGCGCATTTTTTTTTTCAATGTCAGCGCCTAGAATATTCAGCATTAAATTATTCGTATTCAGATAAATATTTGGTATTTTAAAATAAAAATTCGTTACGATTTTTTTTGTAAAATTCGCACGCCATCTGGGAGAATTTTGTGCAGTCGGTAGGCAATACATCTACCGTGAATGTTTTAGCATTACTGGTTGGAGTCTAAGATTACCCTTGGTGGATTTCGAATGACTTCAGCATTGAACGCATCCACCCGAATTGACGTCGGAAAATATCCCACTCGAGACGTCAGAACATTGCGGCGAAGAATCAGAAAGAAAACAATAAACACGGCGAATTCGCAGCAGTCGTTCATTCATCGTTTGTTCAAGGAGTTGGTGGATTGAGGGAAGTTTCCGGACGGCCGTTTCTTCACCCGTCATCGAGTCAGAATTCTGACGTGATGGTGAGTTAAATTATCTCGAAACCACACCGAACGCTCGCCCTTGAAATATTTCGGGATCGCTCAGAGTACACGCTGAAACCACCTGCCACCGCTGCAAGTCCCGCGTTTGTTTTTCGCGTGCGCCCACTAAAACAATTCGCTCGGCCAATTTCTAGGAAAGTCACTGTTTGGCGATTAGTCAGTCAGCTGATTGGGTTTTATTGTTTTGGCGGCGCCCAGATTCTAACATCTAGGAAGTGTTGACCGGGTTTTTTCCATAATTGTCGTGCGGGATCCCAAGTCGCGTCCGTCGAAAACGAGTAAGTGGCATATGAGGTAATTGCGCGGAAAATCGTGGAATTTTATCAGATCGAATTGGGTGAAATATTGTGCCGGTCGCGGCTACTTTCGTTTTGCACTCCCGTTTTTGGTTTTCGGTTGCTCGTTCGTTGACCTTACCAGCTGCATTCGCAGCGCGGCACTGCATTTCAAGTGTTAGTGGTGTTTCCTCTTTTACGCGGCAACTAGAACATTGGGTCCAACGTCGAGGTGCCCCCTGACTCGTTCTGAATCCGTGTACGGTGTTGTCGATGCCGTTCGGCCAGTTAACGTACGCCGATTTGTATGATAGCTATCTGCAGAGCCGCCAGAACGTTTTGGAAGGTTTTCGCGATTTGTTCGTTTGGCCGGACCGTTTGGTTCTAGTGGGCCTCATCTGTACAATGTCGACGGCATTTTTGACCGCGATCGCAGTGATCCTGTGCATCCTGTTCCGGATATTGAACGTGAACAGTCAGCCGTTGAAGCCGAATATTTGGTGCCTGGACGAGACGTTTTTGGATTGTCTGCACAAGATTGCGCCACTTCTCAGGGAACCGTAAGTTCTAGTTTAAGATTTTGTCCAAATTAGGGTTATCAGATGTCCTTGTTAATATCCATGTCCTCTTTTTGAATAAATAAAACATCTCTTCCTTTTTTTAAAATATCTATTATGAGCCACGCTTGGATGTAGTACCAGAATATTACAGAACAGAATAAGCAGGAAAGACGGCTAAGGCCCGACGTCGGGCTGTAGCGCCACAACGATGAATGATTAGATTAGATTGTAGGGTGGGCGTTGGACCCCTAAAAAGTTCAGAGCACAGAGGCCGAGTGGCCGATTGTGCTAAAGCCCTGGGTCTGGCTCAGGAGTAATAATGAAGCCGAGGCGATATCATCAGCCTCTTGGTAGGAGGCGTCGCAATCGCTTAAAATATGGGTCGAAGTCTCGTCTTTTTCACCGCAAAAGCGACAGCTCGGTTCAGGAACAATCCCCATAGTTTTCAAGTGGTCTCTCAGGCCTAACTGTCCTATCAGGAGATCACAGACGGTTCTAACCTTGCTCCGGTTTAAGATTAGCAATTCAGTCGATCTGCTACGTGAGTAGCCCGAGATCAAAAGCTTTGCCTGCCACAACCCTGGTTGATTATCCCAATAGGCGGTGGCCTCATTGCATTCCCAGTCTCTGATGAGATTCATGATTGTACAGGTTGGAATGCCGCAAGAGGGTTCCGGTCTGCAGAAGAGAGTGGCCGAAGCTGTTCTGGCTATTTCGTCATCCTGTTCATTGCCACTGATGTCACAGGGCCAGGGACCCAGAATAGAGTTACTCTGTTCCGCGAACCAACTTTTTGTAGTGCTTTTAAGCAACTATTTACGATCCTAGATGTTAATGTACTTTTTGAGACCGCTTTTATGGCCGCCTGGCTGTCAGGGAATATAGCGACGTCCTTATTGTCGTAGCCGATCTTCAGGCATAACTCAGCATATGTCTCGATGGCGTGCACCTTTGCCTGGAAGACAGTGGCAAACTTGACCATGGGTATGAAAGTTCGATGGTTGGGACCCACAATGCCCGCCCCGGTACCTTCATTGGTTTTCGAGCCATCCGTGAACCACATGATAGTATGAGGGGGAGATTGACATATTTCTCCTGCCAGTGTTATCTGTCCCATATAACGGCGGTGAACCGTTTATTGAATGGTCTTTCCCTCACAAGATGACCAGATGCAACGCCATCTATATAGACAGGCCTGCGCTCAGCTGGTTTTGACGCAATCATTTCCTTTGATGACGCCATCAGTATCCACAATCCAGTGGTCGGCGACTGATGGCGGCGAGTCCCCGGTATTTGTGCGTTCCGTGATTAGTTTTCGTTTTCCGCGTTCAGTGTTTATTTGCAAGTAAAATTTCATCTAGTGATCCGGGAAAACAAACACGTGCGCGATGAAAGTGTGTCGTGCGGTCAAAAAATGTATTTTGTCAAGTGTGAACTGTTCCACGATGCTCTGCAACTGATCACCGGGGCTGCGGCTTCGACCAAATTAGTGCAAGTGTCCAGAAAGTGTGTGTTTTAGAGGACTAAAATGCCGTCTGGCGCAATTCCAATTGTAAACACATGTCGTGCCGGGAACATCGTCGTGTGCAGTCACTGCCTTGGCATGGCCTTGGCGAAGGAAATAATGACGTAACGATCAGCTGAGCGCAGGTTGTCTATCTAGATGGCGTTGCCAGATGGCATACTTGTGAAAATACTTTCATTAAAAGCGCGTTGACACGATCAAACTACGGCTTGACAAACCACCTACTTGAACGTGTCAACCCCTTGTCAAACTGGTTTGATGTCTTGTGCTTCTGTCAAACCGTAGTTGGACGGTGCTTAACTTTCATCAAATGCTAGTTTGTCAAATCGTAGTTTGATCATGTCAACGCGCTCTAAGCCAGCTAATTTGTGCTGGATTTAGCTTTACATTCTTGTCGCATGCTATAAGTCTTGCAGTTGCCATTTTGGCTTGTGCTTTTAAGTGGATGTGTATTGGCTGTAGGTCGAGCAGTACATCAAGAGTACTAGATGGGCAAGAGCGGATAGCCCCCGTCGCCATTAGGCATGCAAGTCTCTGCATCTTGCCTAAGTTGATCTTACCAACAACAGTGAATGCTCTTTTCCACCAGACTACTGCAGCATATTCTAATATAGGTCTAACGATAGCCTTGTAAATCCAGAGGGCTATTGAGGGTTTTATTCCCCACGTCTTACCTACATATTGCTTATATATCCACAAAGCTAGTGGCCTTATCCACCACTATCCTGAGGTGTTCTTGCCAGAGTAGTTTACTGTCGAGGATGATACCCAGGTATTTGGTGTGATTTTCCATGGGGAGTGGTGAGTCGTACATTAGAGGACGTCTAATGCGACTGAGGTTTCTTTTTTCTAGAGAATGGAATGACAACTACCTTGGATGGGTTGACTCGAAGTCCGTTGTCGTTGCACCATTATTGTACAATGGCAAGAGCTGCTTCAAGGATGTCAGGTAAAACCCCCTCGAAATTTCCTTTAATAAAGTAACTAAGTCATCGGCGTAGCACTGTGCTGAATAGCCCATCATCGAGAGTTTCCACAGCAAGCTATCAACCACTATGCACCACAGTAAAGGAAACAGAACTCCTCCCTGTGGAGCCACGGATGACATTAGCAAGGAGGGTAACGCCTTCAATGCTGGTGGTGACCCTTCTGGAAGAAAGCATATGCCCTATCCAATCTATTGTTGTTGTGTCCGCATTCTTTCCCTTAAGTGCCTCGTTAATGACAGTAAATGTTGTGTTGTCGACAGCCACTTCTATATCAAGGACAGCTGAAAGAGCCGTTTCTTTAACCTTCAACGATCGATGAATGATGAAACGGAGATATTTTTAGTTTCCGGGGCCCGGGGTGAAAAAATCAATTTTCACTCGGATTTTTCGTCACTTATCTCTCGCGTCACCCTAAACCTCTCAAATTTGCAAATAAAATTTATGATTTATACTGAATGTTTGGTATGTTTAAAACTGATCAAAACGCTGTTGCACGCAGAGCGCGTGAAGCGAGCGTGCAAGTTTGTGCGATACTGAGGGTTGCGATCCCTTAAGCGCGGAGCGAGCGGAGCCCACGCAAGGGTAATTGTGAATATTTCAATTTTCCATGCCTCCAATATACAATACTAAACATTCTCTATAAGTCATGAAAAAAAAAATAAAAAAAAAAAATCTTAAAAAAAAACCTTTTTTTTTTCAAATTCTACACTTTTAGGGCGACTCGAGTGAGAAGTGACAAAAATCCGAGTGAAAAGTGGTTTCCCCAGCCCGGGCCCCGGAAACTAAAAGGTTGCCGCTTAACTGTTTACGATCTGTGCATCTGTGGTCGTTTTTTGCTAGTGAAAACAAAAGGCGCGTTTTCACGATTTTTGAGATATCCGTATAAATCGGTCCTCACCTATTGATGTCACTCTGAACTGGATCGGTATCGTCCTGGTCTTCTATTGAATGATCCTATCTCCTGGTGCTTATTCCATGCATTCTGGGTTTAAAAATGTCATCCAGAGGTCGTCCCTAAATTGCCCTAACCCCTTGTGGGGCATAGCGCTTCAACTGTTCCATGTGGCGCAGTTGACGTTTCGTTGGCATAAATTGGTTTCGGAGAATGCAGTTGCCAGCATGCACCTCCTGCACATCCATGGCCACGAACGTCGTCGTGGACGGGATTCGAACCCGAAACGCCGGTAGTCAAATATGAGACTGATGCCTCAACACATTGCGCTACCGGTCGCCCCCATAATAGGTTAAGTGTACAACCCCACATTAATTAAATTTGGAAAAACGCGGTCTGATACTTTGCGGGGGGTCCTTGGGCACCTAAACAGTAGTAAACATTAAAAAATTAACAGATTAAGCCTATAGATGTTTTTTTTGATCGAAAGTAACATTTTAAATCTTTGTTTTTTTTCTAGTAAAATTGACTCAAATTTACCGTTATATCGGAAATTTACCCCTCCAAACGTTTGCTTCTTTTCACTCTTCCTTTACTAGTATTAAAAACTGCACCCTTGCCATTCTTGTTGGCTTCAGCACGAAGAAAACTGGGTGCGCCACTTTTTTTTTGATGCGCAGTTTATTTTGAATCGAGTGCTTCATCCACACCTGTTTTATGAGACCCCCGTACACAGCGATTACTAAATAGTTTAGTTTGCTGTGTGCGCCGTCTCATAAACCGCCGTGTGTTCTATTTTTCTGACCAAACTATTTAGTTTTTCTGCGAACTAAAAAGTTTGCTGTGGGCGCGAGCTCTTAATACTTAAATAAATTTAATGTGAGTTGTTTCTCCTGATTACTCTATATTAAGGAATGACAGAATCAACGGCGAACTAGAAAAAAACCAACTAATTACGTGAAAATGCAATTCTACCGCATAGGTGTACGAAAATTCGGTGTCGACTTCTCTGGCATTTAGTCATATACGCGACTGTTTCAAATATTTTCTTCACGTGTTTTAGCAACATGCTAGCTCATTGAGAAAACCACTTGCCGGTGAATGTTCAGCAGTTCGCCGGTATCTTTGCTAAGAGCACAGTTGGCATTGCCACGTAATTTAATCAACATAGCTCTGGGAGTTGGGAGATACATCACCCATGAATTTATTCACATGTACATGCAGTTTGAACGGATACTACATTATGAGAGTCGGCATGTGATACTATTCTGGAAAAAATTTATTTCATATTTGTGCCGGCAATTGACGCTTTACAAATTACCACAAATGACACTTGTTGTTGTTGAAAGTGGCACACGATTTGCTCGAAAAGTGAAATGAAGAAAAGAGTCATCATGGGCTCTTGCATTGTATGGGAAGAACACTTCTGGGAAGAATGTGCTTAAATAATTATATGTATGAGTTGAAGAAGATGAGGTAAACTCTATACACTACCTTGGAAATAAAAAGTTTTGAATAAATTATGGTAAAGAATCCCATAACAACACAACATGCTGGAAGATATTTTAGAAGTGTGAAATAATCTTGTGAAACGAAACACATATGATTAAACCTATCTGGTATCTACTAAGAAACTAAAAAAAAACTCCAACTTAGAACCTTACGTCAGTATCCTTTGGACATCGGTGTCCTTTACTAGTTGTACTAAATTGAAAGGGACAGTGAGATACAAAGGAGGCTGATTTGCCTCAATTCTAAATTGTTTTAAGGTTGTATTGATATACAGCTTCTTATGGAGCGGTGCAAATACAGTCAGTTCCGATTCCGACACGATCCACTCGCTCACCAAGTAGAATTTTGTCAGTTGTCGCAACGACACACAAGATTTGTGTGTACGTCAGTCCAGTGTTGCCAGGAAAAAAATCACGATTCCGCTAGTTTAGCAGATTTGGCAGATTTTTTTAATTCTTCTAGAAATTCTGCTGACACAACTCACGATATACGATTCTGCTAAAACTTCTAAAATTTATTAAATCCGTATGATGAAAGTGAATATTATCAGTATATTGATATAATACAAACTGCAAACTTTAAATACGAGTACATAGATGGAAATGGATAAGATAATATAATAATATTGTGCTTCTAAATTAAATTATATTAAAAATAAAAAAAAATAGTACAATATATGGAGGGCGAACTAAATAACTAATAAACTAACTAAATAGTGCTAAAACCAACTCGTGTAGAGACAAGGATGGCTCGGCAATCAGTAACACACAACAGTTCAACAAGGGATAGGCATTCTTTCTCAAAGAGTTTCTCAACCCCGAAAACAATACAACATCAGTTGATATACCATTTGACCACCAAATGGTGTCATTAGGGGTCCTCTGACATCCTCTAACACTCGAAGAAGACAAGGCAGCCACCTGGGCACCAAAGAACTGCAAAGCACTAGGCGTTCACAGAGATATATTTGTTGATTTCAGACAGGCATATGATAGCATCGACCGAAGTGCATTAATGTCACCGTCCACTGTCGAACTCCAACTCGAACTCGAACATGGTACAAGTGGACCGGTTTTCTTCAGGTTTATGTGAGGTGTGTGTGTGTGTGTATCTTAAAGTATTCAGAGGATATTTGTACCAGATTCGTGTTCGAGTTCGACAGTGTATGGTGACACTTATATAAAATCATGTAACACTTCGACATACCAGCAAAGTTACTCCAAGTAACTATGTCAATATTAAACTCAACATCAAAGGCCAGAATCAACAACAACTTGACCGAAACGTTTGATAGAATTTGTTTTCGAGTAAATTCCGCTAAAAAATATGCTAATGAATTAAGTGGAACATTTTCCTGCTAGAAGTCTTCTTTCCTGCTGCATTTAGCAGGGAATATGCTAAAATGGCAACGCTCGCATAATTCGATCCTGTGCATTTTAGGCCGCAAGAGACTTTTTGAAATAGTTTGGTTTTCGCTCTGTGTGTATTGTTGTTAATTGCCGCCCAGGGGCATGGGCGCGTCAACATCTCTAGCATTTCTATGCCTTGACGTTTCGATAGCATATCTACTTTTCGGAAGTGCAGTTTCTAGCATGTGCCGTCTTTATACTGACAAGCTCGGAGCGCTGTGAGAGTTCTATTAGTACCCACAGGCAGTTTTTGGTCGTGCCGAGATTTGAACTCCGAGCTCTATCGTAGAGCGGTGACTGAACGACCACGGCCACCAAGCGCGCTCTGTGTGCATCGACTTAGAACCCAGCTACAATTGTCATATCACGACTTAAGAATGCTCGTTCAATTTGGTGATACTGTCAGTCAATTAATCTTTTGTGCTAACTTGATAAAAACTTAATTAAAATATAAATTATTATTTTGTGTTATCAATATCAGACAAAGTGGGGCGACCGGTAGCGCAGTGTGTTGAGGCATCAGTCTCATGTTTGACTACCGGCGTTTCGGGTTCGAATCCCGTCCACGACGACGTTCGTAGCCATGGATGTGCAGGAGGTGCATGCTGGCAACTGCATTCTCTGAAACCAATTTATGCCAACGAAACGTCAACTGGGCCACATGGAACAGTTGACGCGCTTTGCCCCACAAGGGGTTAGGACAATTGAGTAACAGCCCGGTTACGTGTGCACAACAACAAAAACGGCTGTGATGTGATTCCGGAGCTGTTGCTGAAAATTCGAATGTCTAAATTTCGCCGAGTGGACGAAAATGGATATTCGACGAGAATGCCCGAGACAGCGGACTGGGCGAGGTGCGCGTTCACATTCTCGCCTGAGTACGAGTCACAAGGTGAATAATCTGCGCACTTGCGGAGAGCATATAATTTGATTGAATTTTTACCAACCATGACATGTTCATGTAATCCGGATGGCGCAACGGCTAGCACGTTCGCCTGCTATGCACTGCGCCCCGGTTCGATTCCTACTGAATGCGGTAGTTATTGATAAAAAGGGGGATTTACGTGTCGGACTATGAGCCCACTCAGCTGTGAAATGAGTACCCATTTATGGGGATAATAACTCGGTTGAGCGTGTTGCTAATCACACACCTCTGCACAAGACATACCGTCACGATCTAGAAAATGAAATGATGCTAACTCATCTCGAGGCCATGATTCAAATTGGACTGTTGCGCCAGTTATTTATTTTTTATGACATGTTCTATGTAAAATAATTTTCCTTCAAAATCGTTTTCGCTCGTTAAGGTTAAGCGAAACCACTCGCGTAACCCCCTACCAGCTTTTCCCAGACAGATTGGCCGTGTTTTAGGCAAATAGTGCTGCCATTTTGGGGGTCCCATTTGTTTTTTTTTGCCATTTAAACTTCAGATTCGCAATCAGCGATCCAAAAAAAAACTACCAGCCTTTTCCACCAAAATTTGCCGTGTGTACTTTTTTTAAAGGGTTACTGTTCAGAAACTTCAGTTTTTGATTTTTTGCAATTTTGACTTCAGATTCGCAATCAGCGACCCAAACAACCTCTTGACAGTTTTTTCCAGCAAGATTGGACATGTTTCCAAAAAAATGTTGCCTTTCTGGATCCCTCAATTTGTTTTTTTGCCATTTGGGCTTCAGATTCTGCTTTCTTCAGCAAAATAGGCCATGTTTTTGAAAAATCCGAACGGCTTCCCTGTTCGAGAAAAGATCTAAATGCACTTGAAAACAAAAGTACACTTTATTGATTTTTCAAACCCAAAACTCTACGCGCGACGAAAAACTATTCACAAAGGCACCCAAATATGACGTACAATATGTACAATACATGGATTATTTCCCACTGCGCGTGTGTTACCGCAACATCGCGAGGAAGCGATGGAGCACTCAGGCTGTCTTGTGCTCTACGGAGCGAAATCGGAAGAAGAGAGGCAAGGAACATCGAGGACTGGGCGAGCAGCTTGTTTACATTCTCGTGCCTCGCCCTTCCTCGTGCTACTTCGCGAGAATGTAAATGGGCTATAAGGGTTCTTGTTTGTCGTATCGCTATGTGAACAAAGTGGAATCTAACTAAACTGAATGTTGAAAGAATTAAGAGAGCGTAAAAATTTCGTTTTCAGTTACTACTGTTTCAAGTCAATGTTAATGTTCATAATAAAGGACATTCATCCCGAACCCTCGATTGCAAATATCTAAATGTTGAATACGCAGTTCGGCATTATCCCTCATCGTACATTTGCTTATATATCGACCTATTCACACTAATATTTCAATTAAATATCACACACGTAACAAAACATTTCATTCAAAATTACATTCAATGTTCCATATCTTTTTGCAAACTCCACACGACGAAAAAAAGTGCAAGATATTTATTATTTATTACACAACACATTACTCATTACTATTCTAAAAATCAAGATACTCAAAATGTGAATCACACCTCTTTTCGCTGAGGTAATTCTTTTGCTTCGGCTTACTTTTCGCGTTGCGATTACAGCTGTTTCTATTATCAGCTGAGCAAAACAGCACTAGGAATAGGAATTTCCAATTAAAACACCTAAACGACAATTTGTTATAATAATCTGAAAAGCTTTGCTTTTGCATTTCTCGAGAATACAATTACTCGGTAAATGCTTTTGTTGCGTTTTGTTGTACACATTTTATGGGTGACGACCGAGGCCGGGTCAGAGTTTTATGGGCACGACAAGAAAATGACCGAAAATGAAACTAATTTGTTTTGACTCATTCGTTTTGTCTCCAACATAATAAATATACTCGTTACGTTTACTTTCTGGGCTAGGCCTCGGCCTTTCCGGTGAAAAGCTGAACTGACATGAAGAAATTAAAGGAATGGATGAATTCAAGAAATTTTGTATACTCGTATACTGATATATTGTTAATTCCTTGACCCCTCCAGGGGCATGGGCGCGTCAACATCTCTTGCATTACTATGCCTTGTTGACGTTTTGGTAGCATATATTTTTCTGATGATGCAGTTCCTAGCAGTGCAGCTGAACCTATCGTTAGATGTCTCAAGGTATAGGTAGCATACTGATAGATAACCTACCGTCAGCATCATCATCATGGCGCGACAGTCTGACGTCGAGCCTTGGCCGCCTGGATTATTGTCCTCCAATTATCTCGGTCACGTAACCGCGTCCTCCAATTTTTTAAGCCCAGTAGCTGCTCGGCGTCCGCATATACTGAGCTCTCCCAACGAGATCTCGGTCGTCTACGCAGTCTTGCTCCGTCGACTCGTTCTGCGTTCATTACTCTCTTTGGCATGCGATCATCGTCCATTCGTTGTACATGCCTTGCCCATTGAAGTCGTTGTAGTTAGACGATTTCCGAAAGTTCCAGCTCATCGTACAGTTCATACAACTCATGGTTGTACCGGATGCGCCATCTATCTCGATCGCAAACAACCCGAAAATTCGCCACAGAACTTTACGTTCAAATGTGTCTAGCATGTTTCCGGAGGCTTGAGTTCGGGTCCATGCTTCGCAGCCATAGCATACTCAATTGCCCTAACCCCTTGTGGGGCATAGCGCGTCAACTGTTCCATGTGACCCAGTTGACGTTTCGTTGGCATAAATTGGTTTCGGAGAATGCAGTTGCCAGCATGCACCTCCTGCACATCCATGGCCACGAACGTCGTCGTGGACGGGACTCGAACCCGAAACGCCGGTAGTCAAACATGAGACTGATGCCTCAACACACTACGCTACCGGTCGCCCCCGCAGCCATAGCATAGCACTGGTCGTATAATGGTTTCGTACACGCGGGGCTTTCTGTTTCTGTGCACATGCTTCAATTTCATTATGGGAAGAACCAAGAAAAAAGTCTTATTAGCTAACTGTATCCGTCGCATAATTTCGTCAGTTTCATTGGCGTCCCTTGAATCATGGCCTCGAGATGAGTGAGTATCATTTCATTTTCTAGATCGTGACGATATGTCTTGTGCAGAGGTGTGTGATCAGCAACACGCTCAACCGAGTTATTTACCCCATAAATGGGTACTCATTTAACAGCTGAGTGGGCTCATAGTCCGACACGTAAAACGCCTTTTTTATCGAAAACTACCGCATTAAGTAGGACTCGAACCGGGGCCAAGTGCGTAGAAGGCAAAAAAGAAGAATAATTAAATTGTCATATTGTCGTTCAATTTTGCATGGAAACTTGAGTTTTTACGTTTCTCAAACAATACTCATGAGGAAAGAAAGCTCTAACTGTACCCAAGGTATTGAGACCTGACTGAGAATGAGTCGGTTTTTTTTCGGTTTCTTTCGTGTTGCAATTTTTCAAGACGAATATGTATCTCCAAAACGGTAATATGTAATGTCTTTGATAGAGCAACACGCAATGGAGACCAATGATAAAGAATATAAAATACAATTTTCCTGAAGGATCGAAGTATGAAGGCTAATCTTAAAAATTCTAATATAATCCGCAGGAAGTTGCTTGGGCATTAGCATTCGTCGGGAATCGATTGCTCAGCATCTATTTCAGAAGAAGTTGCTTCCCGCTGTTGCTAAATTAATACCTCGTCCACAGAACCAGCGCACCAAATTACTATTTTATCAGTTTACTGATCACCGCACGTTCGTTAACCACAATAAATTGGATTGGGATGGCTTCAAAACTTACACCAAGCGGCCTTCGCTGCCTTACCAATTCCAACTGACGTGCGCACGGCCGAACGAAACATAAGGCACATACTCCAGATAGCGATTACGAAGTTCATGCCAGTAGGTCGAATATCCAGAATCCGGCCAAATTTCACTACTTCAGCAGCTAGATTGGCAGATGGTAGAGACCGCATTCGTTGCACTAAACCGGACGATCCAAGGATCAAGGAGTTAAACCTTGACATATTCAGACAGGTAGCAGATCACAGGAGAAGGAAATAGAACTCTCACTTTGACAGTTGCAACTTTACAACGAGCGTTAATAAGTTCAGGTCAACGGCTAAGTCCCTTACAAACCCAACCAAACACAAAGGGAATGTTGCAATTCAATTCAGCAACATTATAGTTAACGATCCGACAAAATGCGCCAACAACTTTATCAAACAGTTTATCGAACGAGCATTCGTAACCGTTCAGTTGGCTAGGCACTTCAATTTACATCTCAAGAAGTTGCCGCAGCAATAAAAAGCGAAGTGTTCCAAAGCTCTTAGACCAGACGGTATTTCGATGGTCATGCTCAAACATCTTGACACACGAGCAATTGATTATATAACGACCACGATCAACCTCTCTATCTCATCGTTTATCATTCTCGAATTTTGAAAGAAAGGAAGTGTTATCTCTATTTTGAAATCAGGGAAGAAGCCAGCACTAGGCGGATCATACCGTCCCATCACAGATGGGAAGAGTTTCCCACCATCAACCACCCTAAAATTCTCGGTGTCATCCTTGACTGCATGGCTACCTCCTCGGCCCATACGTCAACCATTTGTGACAAGATGAGAAGCAGGAACAAAGTCATCAAAGCTCTAGCTGGCAGTTCTTGGGAGAAATATAAGGAGACCCTACCAGCGACACACAAGTCTATCGGGGGATCTGTGGCCAACTATGCGGCTCCCATCTGGACAGGAAACTTATGCGACACTCAGTGGAAAAACATCCAGACCTGCAAAAATGCAGCTCTTCGGACTGTCATAGGCTGCCTTCTGATGTCGTCGCAGCACCACCTTCACCAAAAAACCAGAATGATGCCTTTAAGAAGCCACAACACACTGCATAGTGAGGAAGTACTTTCCTCAATTGCGGACATGAAACCAAACACGGTACTGAATGCACAGCCATCTGCTATACATATCTTCAGAATTACGACATCGTAGAGTAACTAGGACTACATTTGCTCAACTTCGTTCAGGCTGTTGATAACGACATACAGAACTCCTGTCCAGCTTGTGGCCTCACTCCACACTATGTTGAGCACATCTTTAATTGTCCTGCAGCTCCCACGCGACTAAAGGCCGGGCCACATATTTCATGCACCCATCCGATCACACAGTCGGACGAGTGTATGAGAGGGAAATGACATGGGATTTCAGATGTGTTAGTTCACACATTTCCGACACGCGACCAATCATACTCCCACCAGACTCCGATCCAGTATCCGATTGTGTAGACTATTCGTTTTCCGACTGCATGATGTGTCGATCGATGCGTATTTGTTTATTTCTCTTTGTGTTCCAGTTTCGTATGGGACTGTTTTGTACTTTCGATTGCATTTTTGGTTTGAGCTTTGAATGGCGAGTGAGCATTGTATCAAGATAGAGCCGCAAATCTGAGTGGAGTCGGAAGAGTGTATGATATGTGTGTTCACCGCTTTCCGATCACGCACCGATCCGATTCTTGGGGCAAAATCGGACAGGAGTATGATCGGATGGGTGCATGAAATATGTGGCCCGGCCTTAATGCCGGAGACACACCTATCCGATCATACAGTCGGACGAGTATATGAGAGGGAAATTATTTGGGATTTCGGACGCGTTGTGGCCCAGGCTTTAGTTCACACTTTTCTGATACGCGTCCAATCATACTCCGTTCGAAACCCAATACCATTTCCTTCTCATACACTAGTTCGACTGCATGATCGGATAGGTGTGGCCCGGGCTTAACTCCTACTGCGCTATGGGATAATCCCATTGAGGCAGCTGTGTTTCTACACCTCGACACTGAGGACAAAACAGACAACCTAATTTGGTGACACACCCACTCATCGGATATCAACGCGTCGCTACAACAACAACAACAACAACCACCTTATCAAACACGGACAACTAATCTAGCAGAGCTGATAAATAATTTCAGTTTGGTACTACTTCAATCAGTCTTTAATTCTTTTTGATGGTATCAAATTCGGGGAGACCGGTACCTCAGTGCGTTGAGGCGTCAGTCTGATATCCCATCTGTCATTCACGGATCTTCCCCCTGGTTTCATTTTTCTGTGACTAGTGTTGTTTCTGCCGCGCGGCTATGGTCGCGTTCCCTGCAATTTGCTTTGAAGCCGTGCTGTACGGCTACGGCCGCGTGGAAATTCCCCTTTCGAGCGGACGTAGCTATCATCTACTCAACGCAGCATACAACTTCTCAAATTTACACTATTCAATAGTATGTCAAAAGTTTTCATTGTGACAAAGTTTCACTTTGAAGTACATAAATTGATTAAATCAATTTCACATACGTCTCTAAATGCAGTATTTGCAATTGAATGCAAACACATGTGTGACCAATGGATGCGACGAGACTGTTGTAATGAAAACAAATTGCAGGCAAAATGTACAACGTGAAATATTGAATAAAAGTCCTCGTCTAATTGCAAAAGGAAACCATGTATGGTACAATCTGAGAGCTCCAGAGGACTGTCAGAATATCACGTTGGTTCACTATGAAAGGAACAAAAAGGTCATTTATGCATTAGGATACGCTTGTGTTTTACAACGTGCTATCAACGGATTTGGTATGAGCCACTACGTATCTGTATACGTCCATAGAATCCAGGGATATTATTCCCTACGTTAAAAGAAGGCCAAACTGAAAAATGTACATCAACGTTTTATTAATTGCAGCAGAAAATGAATAGATGGAGTATGCTATGTCTACAGTAGTACTATCATCATATTCATCACTTGGGCAATTAAAATACTATGCAAAATGCATATTTTTTCTGGGATGTCCTATCGAAATATAATTCAGATATAAATCCGATTCATGTAAAAAATGATTAACAACGTGTACGGCATCGTCAGTAGTGATGAATCGTGGATTTACTCTTATGAACCCGAAAATAAAGGCCAGTCGTCTGTTTAGGTGTTCCAAAATGAAGAAAAGCCGACAAAAGTCATCCGTTCCCGAAGTGTCTCTAAAAAGATGGTCGCGGCATTTATCTCAAAAGCAGCACCGCCTCTGCAAGATCAAAGAACAGTTATTGCCGATTGGTATACAACCATTTCTTTGCCAGAAGTCATCGCTGAGCTTCGAAAAAAATCCCGAACGACGTATCATCCTCCACCAAGACAATGCACACAGCTCACAAGGCAATTCAGTTTTTAAAGCAACAAAACGTCGAATTGGTAAATCATCCTCCGTACAGTCCCGATCTAACCCCCAACGATTTCTTTACCATTCCGAAAATGCGTGGTCAAAGGTTCCAGTCACCAGAAGAAGCAGTTGACGCCTTCAAAAACGCAATTTTGACTGTACCAACAAACGAGTGAAATAACTGCTTCCAAAGTTGGTTGACGTGTTTGCAAAAGTGCATTAATCTTTTTAGAAAATACTTCGAAAAAAACCATAAAGTCTTTAAAAACTATGTACTGTTTTAATTCAGCCCTATATGCAAAACTTAAAAGACAACCTACGTATACACTTTTCCAAGTAAGCCATCCAAAAAGTAAGATTTCGGAAGGTCCCCAAATTGGCATCTGTTTGGGCGACGACCTCCACGTTCGACGTGAACCGTTGCTCGCCGAGCCATTTTTTTAAGTTTGGAAATAAGATAAAGTCACCGGGGGGCGAAATCCGGTGAATACGGTGGATGTTGTAATATTAATTCGAATTTTAATCCATGATTTTGGCCGTCGAAACTGCACAGGTGTGCACCCGTGCATTGTCTTGATGGAAGAGTGTAATGAACCACCTGTAATGAACCATATTATGGTCTGGTAGTGCTGCTTCCACCGGCAGATCGAAGCAGCACCTGATGAGTAGTGATCTGCTGGTGGTACGAAACCATAGGCCGAGGGTCCCATTACACCCGGACCTAGATTCGACCGCGTGGACGTCTGATCCGTACGCCAACCATTCCATCCTTATCGACTATTTTTTTTTTCATTCCACATTTTTACCTTCCCTGTTTGTGTTGTCTTCCCCAGGCCTATGAATTTTTGTTAATACTTAAAGGACAGGGGCAACGAGCGGCGAAAACCCCGCCCACATCTCCCGAACTGAGCTACAGCAAGCATAGGCCGCTGCTTAGCTCGTTGAGGGGCCTTTTTCTTCGCCAGATGGCACGGCCCGACCTTCACGGTCATATGCTACCTTAGGCTCCGTCCCCACGGGCATCTTCGGATGCCCACCAAACCATCCGTTACATATTTGGCGCCCAACGTGGGGGCCCATTTCTGGTAAAGAACAGGACTAAGAAGGACCTCATCGAGTTCCTTTTTAGTCCTTCCACCGATTTGTATCCCCACAAGCACATTAAGGCTACTTGCTCTAAGTCTTAGGACTTAGCCACTTTACTTCACGTATTTTCCCTTCAAATAGCTGTGCTTTCCTCTGTAGCACCCCCATCCTTCCTATAGAGTAGTTTTGCCTTTTAGATTCAGTTAACAAGGTAGTCCTGGCTTTGTGTTCGTCTTTTGTGGTTTAGCCACGTATTTAAGGCTTCCATAAATGCTTCGAATTGCCGGCATTTGGAGCTTCTTCGGTGACCGGACGAAGCGCGGAGGACCCTGGATACTTTTTTGTTTGCCAGGATTGTCCTTCTAAGTAACTTAAAAAAAATTCTTTACACAGTATTGCATTTTTCTATTGTTCATGTGCTCAGCAGCTTACAGAGTTTATGAGTGAATTACGGCAAGGAATGCAGTGTTGCGCCTCTGCTGGCCTCATAATTCTTTGTAACCCGTTGATCATCTGAATAATTGGGAAATGTAGTATTTTTTTTCTTCTCTTTGCTAATTTTTCCCCTCTACAATGGTTGTCGGCTGACTCCGGTGCCCAGCTCGGGTTTGTTTTTTTTTCTATATCTAGCAGCACACTTTGTCCTCAGCTTCTTCTTCTTGGCAGGCCTCGAAGTAGAAGCTGTCCTGTAATGAACCATATTATGGTCTGGTAGTGCTGCTCCCACCGGCAGATCGAAGCAGCACCTGATGAGTAGTGATCTGCTGGTGATACGAAACCAGAGGCCGAGGGTCCCATTACACCCGGACCTAGATTCGACCGCGTGGGCGTCTGATCCGTACGCCAACCATTCCATTCTTATCGACTATTTTTTTTCCACATTTTTACCTCCCCTGTTTGTGTTGTCTTCCCCAGGCCTATGAATTTTTGTTAATACGTAAAGAACAGGGGCAACGAGCGGCGAAAACCCCGCCCACATCTCCCGAACTGAGCTACAGCAAGCATAGGCCGCTGCTTAGCTCGTTGAGGGACCTTTTTCTTCGCCAGATGGCACGGCCCGACCTTCACGGTCATATGTTACCTTAGGCTCCGTCCCCACGGGCATCTTCGGATGCCCACCAAACCGTCCTTTACAAGAGGATCCTTTTCTTTTTCAAATGAGAAAGTTTTTTCTTGATTTCTTCGCTCAACCGGCGCAATAGCGACGCATAATACTGTCCAGTTATTGTTTTTCCTTTTTCCAAGTAATCGGTGTAGATTATTCTGTGTGCATCCCAAAAAACCGTCGCCATCACCTTACCGGCCAATTTCACCGTCTTCGCTTTCTTCGGAGCCCATTTGCCTTCAAAAACCCACTATTTCAACTGTTCCTTTGTCTCGAAAGTGTAGTGGTGTGTCCACGTTTTGTCCATAGTTATATATCGACCCAAAAACTCGTCAGGATTACGACGAGAAGCGCGTAAAATGGCGTCAGAGTTAACCACACGATTGGGTTTATTTTCCACTGAGAGCCAACACGGCACCCATCTTGCCGGGATTTTTTTCACATCCGATTTTTCGTGCAAAATTGAAAACACTGTACCTTACGATATGCCTGTGGCCTCAACCTTTTCGCACACTTTGATCCGTTGATCACTCAAAACCATATCGTGGATTTTGTCAATAATTTCAGGAGTAGTCACTACCCTAGATGTCCCGAATGACGTTCATCTTTTGTGGATGTAAGGCCACGTTTAAACCCATTTACCCAATTATAAACAGTTGCAAACACAGGAGCAGATGTGCCTTAAACTTCATCGAAATCAGCTTTGATCTCTTTCGGTGTTAAGCCTTTCAAATATAAATGTTTAATCACCGCTCGAAACTCATTTTAGGGTTTTGTAGTAAAACAAAACCCTTATGAAATCGGTCATACGTCCATCTGACTGTTCATGAAATATCTCACAAACCGTTGAAGCTACATGCATGAAATTTAGTGAAAATATGTAGAAGTACTATAATTCTCTGGAAAAAGTGATGCGTCGTAATAGGTCAACTTTAAGGGGGGGTCCCCATAGAGGGGAAATGAAGGTCGAAATTTTTTTTCGTTTGGTATAGGCAAAGAGAATTGGTAATTCTACAAGAGTTATTATCACTCCATATAACTTTCCCCTCTGCCCGGAGATTTGTATGTATTGACAAATTGTACAGACTTCACAAGAAAGCTGACTCCGCCTCCGGCGGTAGATTTGTGTGTATTGATTCTCTTGTGTATCTATACTGTGTAGTTTATACTATGTTTATACAATTTGTAAATACATACAAATCTCTTGGCAGAGGCGAAACTTCTATGGAGTGATAACTCTACTACTACTACTACTATTTGGTACATATAGGCAAGTGGGGTATCGTAAGAAAGGTGCCGTCGAGTACATTCCATTTCGGGAATTTTCTTCAAATTTGAAGAAAGGGGAAAAGAGGGAGAGGGGAAAATATGTGATCGGAGTTTGCCCCCCCCCCCCCCTTGCATTTCGAGACCGTTATACTTTGAAATACCAAAATTTGCAGGAAAGCGGCATTTCACTAGCTTAGAAAACTAAAAATCGTAGAATTTTGAAATCTCATCAAAAAAGATTAATAATAGTACATTTCTATATTTGGAGTTAGCACACCCCTGCACCCCTTAAGCACACCCGAGGTCAAAAATTATGATGGCCAATGATAGTCAACTCCATGGGCAATAATATCTCTAAGTTTCATTACAAGCATGTAATATTTAATAATAGTACATTCACTTAAAGTTAGGCATTTTTACGCTATTCATACAAAAAATACACCTACCGGCTTCGAAGGTGCGAGAGCGAGTACTACTTGCAAGTTGTTTTTCGTAGTGCAAATTGCAGTTATGTTACGTATGATGGTGAATTACATTTATGAAAGGGTAAAGATTGGTAGGGGCGATATGTTGTAATTGGCCAACTGTAACGGTCGGGGGAGGAGGGAGTGTGGGGGCGAAATTAAAGTCAAATTTTGTTTATCGACTGGTATAGGCAAGTGGGGTGTTGTGAGAAAGGTAATGTTGAGCACATTTTATTTTTGGCATTTACTTTAAATTTGTAGAAAGGGGAACAGTGAGGAAGGAGAAAATATTAGATCGTAAATTGCCCCCCCCCCCTGCATTTCGAGACCGTTACACTTAGAAAAATGAAAACTTTCAGGAAGGTGGGTTCCGAATAGCATATAAAACGGGAAATAATGGAATTTGTATATCTCCTCAAAATACGTTAATAATAGTTTATTTCCATAGTTACAGTTAGCGCACCCCTGCATCCCTTAAACACGTCCGAGATCAAAATTACTGATGGTCAAGGATAACCAACACCATATGCATATGTTCGAAGTTTCATTACAATCACGTAATGTGAATGGGCATGTAAGATACTATATGATGGGTCAGACATTTTTATTACAATTTTTTTTTATCCATCTAAGTGGTACCAAGAAGAGCAAGGAGCCGATACTTACATACCAAAATAAGTGCTAGGAACACCAGACAAGCGTACAAACTAGTACATACAATTAAGAACGGCTACCAACCCAGGACTAGCCTTTGTAAGGACAACGATGGAAACATCATCAGCGACACCGATGGTATTAACAAGCGATGGGCCTCTTATTTTGAAGAGCTTCTAAACCGACCATCTAACATCCCCACACAGGAAGCTCTCGATGATATTGTTGATCTAGGCCCACCCATTCAACCCCCGACAGTAGAGGAAGTTGATCTCGCGTTGCGGTCACTAAAACGAAATAAAGCGCCGGGCGCTGACGAGATCCCAGCTGAACTGCTAAGATTCGGTGGAACGAGTCTAGTTGATGCCATACATCAATTACTCCTGCGAGTATGGGAGAACGAGGAGATCCCAGACGATTGGCGCAGAAGCATCATCTGTCCAATCCATAAAAAGGGAGATAAATTGCGGTGTGAGAATTACAGGGGCATCTCACTAGTTTGTACGTCCTATAAAATTTTGACGAAAATTCTGGAAAATAGAATAAAACCGTACGCAGAACGAGTCATTGGCGAATATCAAAGCGGTTTCAGACCTGGTCGCTCCACAACCGATCAGCTCTTCTCAGTCAAACTGATACTCCAGAGGTGCTGGGAATACAACGTAAACGTATACCAAATCTTTGTCGACTTCAAGCAGGCATACGACAGTATCGATCGTGGAGTACTGTACAACATCATGCTGCAATTTGGTATACCAGCAAAATTAGTGCGACTGACAAAGATGACGATGACCAACTCCGTCTCACAAGTCAGGATCCAGAATAGACTTACTGATCTATTTGAAACACGCACTGGTTTGAAACAGGGCGATGGACTGGCACCGACGCTCTTCAACCTAGCACTGGAATACGTTATTCGGGCCATGAATATGGACAACAGCAAGACGCTGCTCATCAAGTCGACACAATTAGCAGCGTACGCCGACGACATCAACATCATGTCCCGAAGATTGGCTGACGCAGAAGAACTTCTGCATACGCTCGATACCGCTGCAAAGGAAGTTGGATTACGTATTAACGAGGGTAAAACTAAAATAATGATGCAATCGGTGACAAGGACACCTGCACAACCGAGCATCAATGTGGGGGACCTCAACATCGAGTTCGTGAACAACTTCATCTACCTGGGTTGCAACCTGTCAAGGGACGCCAACGAAACTGACGAAATCAAGCGACGGATACAGTTAGCTAATAAGACTTTTTTCTCGGTTCTCCCCATAATGAAATCGAAACATGTGCACAGAAACACGAAGCTCCGCGTGTACAAAACCATTATACGACCAGTGCTATGCTATGGCTGCGAAGCATGGAGCCTAACTCAAGCCTCCGAAAACATGCTAGACACTTTCGAACGTAAGGTTCTACGGCGAATTTTCGGGGCTGTTTGCGATCGTGATGGATGGCGCATCCGGTACAACCATGAGTTGTATGAAATGTACGATGAGCTGCAAGTCTCGAAAATCGTCAAACTACAACGACTTCAATGGGCAGGGCATGTACAAAGAATGGACGATGATCGCATGCCTAAGAGAGTAATGAATGCAGAACGAGTCGACGGAGCGAGACTGCGAGGACGACCGAGATCTCGTTGGGAGAGCTCAGTAGGTGTGGACGCCGCGCAGCTGCTGGGCTCCCAAAATTGGAGGACGCGGTCACGTGACCGAGATAATTGGAGGACAATGATCCAGGCGGCCAAGGCCCGACGTCGGGCTGTCGCGCCACGATGAAAATAAGTGCTTGCTACAAAACTCTCGGATTGCGGGCGTAGTATTTTTCTAAATAAACAAAAGTTCCTTTCTTCAATCGACAATAAAAATGAAACCATGTGATGAATTTAACGCAGACTTCCACAACTGTCTAGTGAGTAATGACGCTTACTAAAAACATACCATTTTCAATGCTACGAGCGCCATCTCTTGAATTTGATAAGGACTTATTGGACACTACTACTACTCAATTGCCCTAACCCCTTGTGGGGCATAGCGCGTCAACAGTTCCATGTGGCCCAGTTAACGTTTCGTTGGCCTAAACTGGTTTCGGAGAATGCAGTTGTCAGCATGCACCTCCTGCACATCCATGGCCACAAACGTCGCCGTGGACGGAATTCGAACTCGAAACGCCGGTAGTCAAACATGAGACTGATGCCCCAACACACTGCGCTACCGATCGCCCCATATATATATTATATTGTATTTATACGAGGTGTGTTCAAAAAGTAAGGTGACTTTATATTTTTATGATCAAATATTTATTTATTCATCAATATTTATATTGTCCCCTTCAAAGTAATCCCCCTCAGATACAATGCACTTGTGCCAACGCTTTTTCCTCCAACGATGCAGTTTTTATTTCATCAATCGTTGCAAATCTCCGTCCTTTCATAGGTCTTTTCAGTTTTGGGAACAGGAAAAAGTCGCAGGGGGCCAAGTCCGGTGGCTGAGGCATGATTGTCGTTTTGTTTTTGGCCAAAAAATCTTTCACAAGCAACGATGAATGAGCAGGTGCATTATCGTTATGCAGAAGCCACGAATTTTTTTTTCCACAATTCCGGACGTTTTTTTCGTATTCCTTCTCGCAAACGGCGCACAACTTCAAGTTAATACTCCTTATTGACCGTACGACCTTGAGGTAAAAACTCCTCGCCACGGTAGTCGAAAAAACAGTGACGTGCTCCCAGTCGGACAAGAATCGACACTTGATCGATCCTGGATCGAAGACTGTCTACTAAGGAATCGATGACTTTATCGAGGACACGTCGGAAACATTTGTATGGGCATATGGCCGCTTTTGCGATACCGAAAATGAGGACAGGAATCGATCCAAAATCGATGACGGTAGTCGATGGAGAATCGATGACTGGAGTCAATGTAGAATCGATACTGGGGTCGAATTATGATCGATGACTGTAGTCAACGTGGGATCGAATCCGGATCGATGACTGGAATCGATTCAGGACCGATGACTGTAGCCAACGAGGAATCGACACAGATCGAATTCGGATCGATGACTGTATAAATGGGTTGAATCTATTTAAGCCTGATAAATACAATTCGTCCAGAAACTAAAAGTGTCGTGAAATCTCTTTTTGTATTGATTTCACGCCACTTTTAATTTAACGGCGGATTGTATTCAAGGCTTACAGAAAAAAAACAACATATTCCGTATTCAATATTTCATATATGACAACATGCGTCGCCAAATGCCAGATATGTACTTTCAAATGAATTCAGATTTCTGGCTAACTCGATACATACGAGTAATTGAAAACATTTGAATTTTTCCAGCTTCGGAGATAAACTGATGAATGGAACCGCTATAGGATCGAAGACTTTTCGATTCCACTGGGATCGGAGACAAATGTCTTGCTGGGCTGGGGCGTCCAGAGCGAGGTTCGTCGTTGGCATCTTCTCGGCCATCTTGGAAGAGTTTGTACCACTTGTAAACATTTTTTTTACTTAGATCAGACTCACCGTACGCCACTGTCAATATTTCAAGTGTTTTAGAGCACTTGATTCCATTTTTCACACAAAATTTGATGCAAATTCTTTCAAATAATAGAAAATCGCCGAGCACAACAAAACACGTCTAACCTTTTTATCTGTCAAAAACAAACGAAGTATGCTATGTACTTGAAATTGTGAACATATTTTATGTTCGGGACATGTGTACCCTGGAGCCACCGCTTGAGGTTTGGGAACAGATAATAGTTCGACAGTGTATGATGACACTAACGCTGCATAATACTCTCCCATGACTGCTGTTTTCTTCTGCAGGTAGTCGATGAAGATTATGCCATGCGCATCCCAAAAAACGGAACCCGTAACCTTCCCGGCCAAGCGTTGGTCTTTTGGCGGCTTTGGTTGGCTTTTATGGTTTTCCTGCCACTCTGTAGACCGTATTCAGGCGTATGGTAATGGACCCATGTTTCATCCATCGTCATAAAACGTCGAGAAAAGTCCGATGCACTTCCTTTACGATTTCCGCATTCGTAGCCTCTTCTTGCTTTCCAGAGCGAGGTGCGTCCTTCGTCTTGTACGGCCCATTTTAAATTCACTAAACCACCGATAAACTGTTGTTCTCGAAGGAGCAAATGTGGCAAAACATTTCAGCAACCATTGCAATCATTGTTCAGAAGTTTTTCCCATCAAAACACAATTTTTGATCAAGATGCGATATTCCTGTTTTTCCGTCACTCAAACGACTGTAGCTTGTAAACGTATGGACGAAATGTCATGAAACTTCATACATAGACTAGTAATAGATGAGCCTCTCGAAATGAGTGATGTTCATTTTCTAGTGGTGCCACCTATTGAAAAATCCTAGGAGATTTCAGCCCATGTACAATAGTAAAAAATGTTTTCTTATTTAAATTTGTACGTATTTTTTTATAAAATTTTCCGAATTTCATTTCGCTCTCCTGTAAAATATATTTTTGAGTTATGCCACTATTCTTTCCGGCAGGCGATATTACTGTCAAACCGGCCGGGATTCGAATTTTAATAATTTTTTTTTTTTTTGTAATTTATTACAGTAATACAATTTAAATTTTTTTAATTAAAAAACATGATTGCATTTTTATTTTTAATTATGTAAAATTTGGCTTAAAATTTGATTTTTGGGCGATAATGAGAATTTTTTATTTTATTTTTAAATTTTAAATGAAACTATTTTGAACTTATAAGAGCATATTTTTCAATTTTTAAGGGCATATTTGTCCATTTTAATACGGCATATGTTCCTATTTTTAGAGCATATTTTGGTTGCCATATTCATCACTCTTGAAACATCATGTAGGATTCTGTATGTACTATATATTGTAATTTTTTTTATATAGAAGAACTTTCTTGTTCACACCTTTCAAAATTGTAAATGCTTTTATCTAATTAGAAGCGATTCCTCCCAGTTCCCACCTGACAATCATATCCTCCATTAAGGTTCTAAGCGAGATACATAGCTCTTATTGGTTACCATTTGTGTGGTTGAATTGTCCTACCTTCGCCAGTTATATTTAGCTGGCCACCTTACATAAAAACACATATTTGTTTATGGGACAACGATACAATTTCACTAATAGCTCCATATCGATTGCGGCTCTGATAGGACGCTATGAAAATATTGTATAGGGTGTTTTTTTGCATAACAGAACTTCTTTTTTGAATAAATACACATAGAATAGGAAGCAGGAATAAAGTCTGAATTAATTCTTTTTAGGGTTTTGTATTAAAAACAAAACCCTTATGAAATCGGTCAAATGGCTGTCCGTCTGTCCATGAAATATCTCACGAACGCCTGAAGCTACATACATGAAATTTTGTGGGAGTATGTAGAATTATTATAATTCGCCGGAGAAAGCGATTCGTTGTAATAGGCTTACTTTAAGGGGATGTCCCCATAGAGGGGAAATGAAGGTCAACATTTTTTTTTCATCTGGTATAGGCAAGTGGGGTATCATGAGAAAGGTAACACCGAGTACATTTCATTTCCGGTATTTTCATCAAATTTGAAAAAAGGGGAAAAGAGATAGAGGGGAAAATATGTGATCCGAGTTTGTCCCCCCCCCCCCCCCCTCGCATTTCGATACCGTTATACTTAGAAATTTGAAAATTTGCAGAAAGGCGGCATTTTACTAGTGTAGAAAACCGAAAATCGTAGAATTTTGATATCTCAACAAAAAAGGTTAATAATAGTACATTTCTATAGTTGCAGTTAGCATACCCCTACACGCCTTAAGCGCAGCCGAGGTCAAAAATATTGATGGCCAATGATAACCAACATCATCGGCAATAATATCTTTAAGTTTCATTACAATCACATAATATTTAATAATAGTACACTCATTTAAAATAGGCATTTTGACACTATCCACACAAAAATTACACCTACTGGCCTCATATGTAGGTGTGAGTACTACTTTCATGTTGTTTTTCGTAGTGCGAATTGCAGTTATTTAATTAATCATTTTTGAAAGGGTGAAGATTAGTTGGGGCGCTACGTCGTAATTGGCAAACTTTACCGAGTGGAAGGGGGGAGGGGTCCACATAGAGGCGAAATTAAGCTCAAAATTTTTTTTTATCGACTGGTATAGGCAAGTGAGGTGTCGTGAGAAAGGTAATGTTGAGTACATTCCATTTTTTCGCATTTGCTTGAAATTTGTAAAAAGGGGAATAGTGGGGGACGAAAAAATATTAGTTCGTAATTTGCCCCCCCCCCCCCCCCCCCCCCCCCCAGGAAGGTGGGTTCCGAATAGCATATAAAATGGAAAGAAAGGGTGGTAAAGTCTTTTGGTCGTTAGTCAAAGCAGTGAAGAATAATTTCTCCTCTTCTTCTGTTCCGCCCCTTAAACACAATAACCATCAACATACTGAGTCGCTGGATAAAGCTAATCTATTCGCTGAGATCTTTGCCAAAAATTCAAGTTTGCCACCTACTACTCAAAACACGCCCTCTACCACTATGTCCCCTACCAACCAAGGGCCCATTCATTTTCGCACTAGAGACGTGTTCAAAGTTCTTGCAAAGCTTGACACATCTAAATTGGCTGGCCCTGACGGTATTTCTCCTATAGTTGTTTCGCGATGCGCTTCCTCTTTAGCTAAGCCGCTGCGGAAACTATTCCATCTGTCCTCTTCATTAGGAGTTTTCCCATCCGCATGGAAACTTGCTCATGTTCAGCCTGTTCTTAAAAAAAAAGACGCTTGTAATCCTTCGAACTATAGACCAATTGCTCTTACATCGATTCTGTCGAAAACTTTTGAATTACTCATAAACGCCCGATTAATAAAATATATCGATTCAAATAATCTCATCAATGACAGACAGTACGGTTTTCGTTCTGCCCGCTCCACCGGGGACCTAATGACTTTCCTCACTGAGCGATGGAATCATTGTCTCCACAATTTTGGGGAAGCTAATGTTGTTGCTCTGGATATTTAAAATGCTTTTGACAGGGTTTGGCATCCGGCACTTTTATCCAAGCTTTTTGCTTTTGGCCTCTATCCTGCATTAATTATTTGGTTCGAAAGTTTTCTTCATGACCGCTTAATCACTGTTGTACTTGACGGTGTTTTTTTTTATGTTTATACCAAAGCTTAGGGGGTAACCCTTTGATGCGAGAGCACAGTGTTGGCGGTAAGGGATTAAGATAGTGGGGAGATGGGTTGAGTTTGAATAAGGTGACGGTGTACATTCCGTTTAAATTTTTGTAGGTCATAGTTGCGGGGGAAAACAAAAGATGGTAAAATAGATCGTTCCACATTGGTGTTGTCCTAGATACAAACGAGTCATGGAATTTGGCGGTGCGACTATTGCTGAGTTCTAGAAGATGAGGATGGGCACGACTGGCTAGTCGGGTGTTACGTAAAGGAAAAGTACGCTCAGGAATGAGGTTGGCTATTTCATCAGAGCAACGGCGGTTGTAGTAGCCATAGAAGAGTGAGAGACAGCCGACACTTCGCCGGTGTTCAAGCGGTTCTATTTTAGATGTTATGGGTTCCTCGCCAATAAGCTTGAAGGCTTTCCGTTGAACTTTGTCTAACGCGGATAATGCGGTTCTACCTGCGCCTGCCCATATGTGGGAATTAAACTCAAGTCTCCGTCTTATATGAGCCTTGTAATTTTGAACCAGATCAGATGGTGACAAGTATCTTTTACAGCGATACTTCATTGCGTTTTTTGCAACGCAAAAAATGTGGTCGGACCAATTTAGTTTACTGGAGATGTTAATACGTAGTATGTTCAGTATGGGCGAGTCAGGAATGCTGACCCCATCGACAAGAATGGGTTGGGCGGTAGGTGGAGCACATCGCTTATTGGAAAGTAGACAACATTGAGTTTTTGAGGCGTTAAACTCTACTCGATTCGCTTTCCCCCATGCAATAATTTTTGAAATGTCTTCATTTAGTGAGTCAAACATGCGATCTCTGTTGATAGATGTTGAATTTCGGCGAGAGTCAGCTACATAGTTGAAAGAGTAAGTGTAGTCAAGGGTGCTATCGTCTGCAAAGCTATGGATTGAGTTGGAAGTCACGCTGATAAGATCGTTGATGAAGAGAAGGAAGAGTGTTGGTGAAAGGACAGTACCTTGAGGGACCCCTGCGTTGGTGGTATGGCAATTTGATTTAACTCCATCAAGGACGACCTGAAGCGAACGGTCGTGAAGGAAACTTTCGATCCATTTAACTAATTTTGGGTCCAAACCAAAAGCCTGGAGCTTAGCTAGAAGATCCGGATGCCAGACTCTATCAAAGCTTTCGAAATGTCGAGGGCAATGATTTTAGCTTCGCCAAATTGGTGGATACAGCGATTTCATCTTTCGGTGAGGTATGTCATTAGGTCGCCGGTGGAGCGCGAAGAACGTGTTAAATCAAATGTCCATCCAATTAGCGCCGGGGTACCTCAGGGGAATGTCCTGTCCCCAACTCTTTTCCTTATTTTTATCAACGACCTTTTAAGTATAACGTCCAATCCGATCCACAGCTTTGCCGACGATAGCACCCTCGATTTCACATATTCTTTTAAATCTGTGGCTGAATCTCACGGGAATGCATCTACAATCAACAGAGACCGCATGTTTGAATCGTTGAATCACGACATTTCTAAAATCATTGAATGGGGTAAAGCTAATCGTGTTGAATTTAATGCTTCCAAAACGCAATGCTGTTTGATCTCCAATAAATTACATGCTCCACCTGCTTCCCAGAATATTCTCATAGATGGCGTGAGTATTCCGAGTTCACCTTCTTTAAACATTCTAGGTACGAACATTTCCAGCAAACTCAAATGGACTGAGCATATCTTTGGCATTGCCAAAAATGCGTTAAAATATCTAGGTTTCCTTAGTCGCTGCAAAAAATATTTCTCACCATCTGAGTTTGCACAAATATACAAAAGCCACATAAGACCTAGGCTGGAGTACAATTCCCATATTTGGGCGGGTGCAGGTTGCACTGTGTTGTCCATGCTGGATAAAGTTCAACAGAAGGCTTTTAAAATTATTGGTGATCACTCTATTACCTCTCGCTTTGATTCCCTCGTGCACAGGCGTAACGTTGGTTGCTTAACATTACTTTATCGCTACTACAACCGATGTTGCTCTAATGAAATTAGTGATTTACTCCCTGGTCTTGCTGTTCCTACGCGTAGCACCCGGCTTGCTAGTCGTGCTCACCCTCACACTCTTGAGACCAGGTCCTGGCGCACAGTTAAATTCTTTGACTCCTTTTTAACTCGCTCAATAAGAATGTGGATGAGCCTTCCATCTACTGTATTCCCTAAAAACTATGACTTGCAAAAGTTTAAGCGGAATGTGCACCGGTACCTCCTACCCACTCAACCGTCCCCCAATCCCTTACCTAAATTTCCTTCCCGCCAAGGCTATGCTTGCATGAAAGGGTAATCCCCTAAAGTCTTGACAATCACATTAAAAAAAAAACTTTTGAGTGTTTTGAAACGTTTTTAAGTTGGTACACTTATCTCTATTAGATACGAGTCAGGAAAAATAACTTTCAAAATAGTAGGTAATGAATATAGAAACTTTGAAATATGTAAAAGGCGCGTTTTTTAAACAGCCATACAGAGCAGAGCAAGTTAAGACCACACAATTACACTAACAATTTGATCTGAGCTGCTCTCGATAAAACGTCTGTGCAAGAATGCTGCTCCGTTAAGTAGTCTGCGTTTTGAAATGCAGGCGGCGCAGGTGTCCAAGTTTTCGAACAATTTACAGTTTGGGAAGTAATTCATTTCCTGTCAATAAAAGTTCGTTTTGTGTAAATATTTAGAATAGTAAACAAACAAAATAATTTTGCCTAAAGGAAATTTGTCCGATTGTATATGCACTAAGGATTCAAGTTTTCTCTTGAAATTTGAGTTGACATTTGAATTCTAACTAAACCAAGACACTTCCAACAAAGACATGCCCCGTTTTCGTGTTAGCTACCCTTATTTGCTCTCGATGGTTGTTTTTTGCCGCTTAACCTGCCATACTCTGCTCTGTCCGAAGAAAAACCCAACTATTAGGATCATCAAAAACGCAATATTGATAAACAAATTGGTAGAATGAATCGGGTGAGAAAGACTTTTGATGTTGATCTCAAAAATCGTGAGAAAAATCAAACCGGACGCCTTTCCCGGGCTCCGATTTCAACAGGGAGAAGAAGAAGTCAAAAGATATCGGTCGATTCTGCGCCATTGGCGCCAAAAATTAAGGCATGAGGGTTTTACCCTAATATGCATGATTCTTAAGAAAACAAACAAAAAATACGGAGCGCCAAGGGATGTACGGTTAAAAATTTTGGGATATTTTTCAAGCCAAATTTTGAATTAGCGATATTCCATAAAAAAAAATTATTAGATTTTAAGATATATGAAATCTTGAAATATTTTTAAGTAATTTTGCATTAGATTCCAATATTCATTGACTCTTAGGCCGACCGCATCTTGGTCGTAGGCAGTGCCATGTGCGCACTGCGCTGCGCTGCCCTGCCCTGCCTACGTCCAAGATGCGGCCGGCCTTAGAGTCTGAAGCATGTATTGAAGAGAGGCGATCACCACACACAACGAATACGTGTTTTGAGCACATTTTTTTTCATCGCCTACCTTCTTCTATCCCTCGTTTGTCAAATTATCTGACTGAAAGTTGCACTCAATGGGTGCATTCAGCCAAATACCACAATTTTTTCCGGTACATTTCTGATACTTTTGGTTCATATGTACATATGTATCTGAATTGACTGCTGAATGAAACAAGTTGAATTTTAAAAACGCAGCCATTGATCCCATAAGCAAAAACGACCTTGATATCTACCAGGAAACTTCCCCGATTTCTATTTTTATGTTTCAGTTCATGTCCATCAATTTTCTACTATTGATCATCATTTTACAACAATCGAAAAATCGAGAGAACAAAATGCTTTCAATAGATTTCGAATTGGCTGACTTTTGCATGACCCAGCATATTCTTTCAACCCTGACCTTCAATAATAAGAAGATAATAAGAACTGATGCAATAGGATTTCCGGGGAAGACAACTGGTGGGTTTATGGCTCCCAGTGGAGAGACTTCTTCCTAATAATGTTCTTATAGGACATAAAGAACTTTATTAACAGAGCCTAAAACACATCCACATTGTATTGTATTATTGTAGCCTGTTATGGATAGGGACGTGGACGTTTCTGAAACATTTCCAAGAATGTGAATCAATTTATGTAATCGAAACTAGCACTAAATATGTATATATGTATATTGTACAATAAGTTATTTCACATCCTTCAGGGACTTTCGCCAAGTGCTACATGCGTCATTTTATATTATCTAGGGTAGTGGAAATCGATAATATCTACTTTAATTTTCTAGAGTAATTTAATACGAATGTACGAGTACATACAATAGGTAGATTAGTATAATGTAGTTGGCCTGAGAGGCCGAAGAACCCATAACTATTACGACCCGAATGGCTAAGAAAGACGTATTGAGACACTTTGTTATCGACAAAGGATCTTTCATATTCACTAAAAGTTCATATGACGATGGATGGCGGTAGGGGAAAAGGAAATAATGGGAGAACGAACAAACTACACTTGATTTCACGTGATTTAAATTTGTTTGAACATTCCTAGTTAACCGGGCGACGCATAGTGGTGCGCTTCTTTGACCAATAGGGGGTTTTAAATTGAAATTATTTCACACTCCCCTTGCATGGGCACCGCTCGCTACGCGAGCTCCGCGGCTTAATAGGTTACAAACCATAATAATTTGACCTAGAACGCTCGCTTCGCTGGAACGCTCTATACGCTACAGCAGTAAATCCACTATTATCCCAGGCGCGAGCCACGATGCGTGTCCCAGACAAATAGGAATATACCAACTTGTTTGCCTTAAATGAAAATGATATCGACTGATCTTTCCGGACGTGTCAGTCATGATTGTTGTTGTTAGTTGCCTTGATCCCCAGGGGCATGGGCGCGTCAACATTTCTTGCAGTACTATGCCTTGTTGACGTTTCAATAGCATATATATTTCGGATGGTGCAGTTGTTAACATGCACCCCCTACCCTGTCTTTTACTGATGCACCTTGTGCGCTGTAGGAGTTCTAATAATATCCACCGGCAGTTTTTATTGACGCGCCTAGAATCGAACCCATGTTGTCTAGATAAAGCATCGTAGAGTGGTGACTCAGACTTCACGGCTGATTCGATCCTTTTGCGCATGCAAATAACACACCGAGTGTGTGAAATGTTATGAAAAATAACATCAGAAGAGTTACGATTTGGAAGCACTGACAAGGCGACATTTTATGATCAGATATTGTATTTCATACTTAATGTGGGAGTCTGTACTTTAACATACGTTAAAATTAACATACACATTGTATAACCAATTTTTAAAAACCGACTGTCTTCCTCTCAAAATTTAAAATGAAACCTCTTGTTGGAAAGCCCTATATGCCACAAATGTGAAGAATTATCAAATTTTCTATAAATAAAAAATTGAACCTATCCTAGGTTAGCTACAGGGGGTGCCATGTTGTATCACAGCACACTTAGGCTGTGTTAAGAAGTAACAGTGAAAAAGTAACAATAACGATTTGCTTGGGAAGTTGAGTTCGAAGCGCAGACGAGCCGATTACGAGACGACCCGGCTGAGCAAACACTTGCACCACCATTGGGTCCGTTGTGGTACCACCAAAATCACCTCCACTAGAACCCAGTACGGGCTGGGCTGGCGATGTAACGATTGAGCCGTGTGGCGGTCATATCCTTAAGATCATCCAGATCATAGAAGACTCAAGAACCCAGAAATTTCCTTCTCCTGCCAGCTAATGACAAAGAAGGTGTAGAACGCTCTCCTCCTCATCCACATCGCCATAACTCCTGTAGAAGTCGTGATGAGGAAGACAGAGCCTGCCTGACTGTCCGTGTAAATAGTAATGACATGACTGCCTAACCAGAACAGAACTTTCGAGATAGTCGAAACCTTCGCCTGTAGGACACTGCAAAAGTCGAAAAGACGGAATGATAGATTAATTCCCAGTTCCTTCGAGTAAATGCCTACCCCAACCCCAAATTTTCTAAAATGTCCTAATTCTTCTGAATTGAATGCATGTGTGCGTCACTACAAATGTTTAAAGTACATACACTTAATCTCTTAATTTTTCTTAAGCACGGAACCATAAAAATCATCTTATCTAAAGCGAATAAAAATCATTACTAATGGTACATTTTTTAAATTCTTATCGTCAAGCCATTCTTTATCGCTTAAAAAACCACACTTCTGCCAAAATCTACCGCTCTTCGTGTATTATCAAAGCTCTGGGGGCAAGGGAACAAAGTCGGCATCATATTGACCTTGACTTACGTATAATATTGTAGTAGCTTACAGATGTCAGCACAAAAGCAGCCACATTAGGAAGCTCTATTACTCGTGATAAATATAACATTAATTGATAGCAAAATAAAATGAAACCGGAATATAGAGGGCTACGCCCGCAATCCGAGGGTTTTGTAGCAAGCACTTACCCCTCATTTCCCCTCTATGGAGACCCCCCATTAAAGTCAGCCTATTACAAAGAATCTCTTTCTCCGGCGAATTGTAATAATTCTACATATTCCCACAAAATTTCATATGTGTAGCTTCAGCCGTTCGTGAGATATTTCATGGACAGACAGACATTTGACCGATTTCATAAGGGTTTTGTTTTACTACAAAACCCTAAGAATGATAGCAAACATGATAGTTCGGAAGGGACACTATTTTTTGAAACATTTGTTAAAACACAATTTTTTATTTTTCGTGTTATATGAACACTTTACTAACAAAAAATCATCTCTAATCTGCCAGACATTTGACACGACCTGACGTCAGCAGGAGTAAACACTGCTGGTAAGCGTGGTTCCGTTGTTGAGGTGGCAGGAGTTATGAATGATAAACCAAACTTTAACAAATATCACAACGAAATGTGTCGCTAGCTTTCGAGCTGTGACTTTACACAAATTGCATGGTCATCATCATCATCGTGGCGCAACAGCCCGACGTAGGGCCCAGGCTTGGATCCTCATCCTCCAATTATCTCGGTCAAGTGACCGCGTCCTCCGATTTTGGAAGCCCAACAATTCGGCGTCACCATCTACTGAGTTTTCCCAACGTGCTCTCGGCCTTCCTCGCAGCCTTGCTCCGTCGACCATTTCTTAATCATGCGGTCATCGTCCATTCGTTGTACATGTCCTGTCCATTATAGACGTTGTATTTTGACGATTCTCGAAACTTCCAGCTCATCGTACAGTTCGTACAGCTCATGGTTGTATCGAATGCACCATCCATTTCAGTCGCAAACTACTCCGGAAATTCGCCGAAGAACTTTTCGTTGAAATCTGTTTATCATATTTTCGGAGACTTGAGTTAGGGTCCAGGTTTCGCAGCCATAGCTTGGCACAGATCGTGTGGTGGTTTTGTATATGCGGAGCTTAGTATTTCTATACACATGCTTCGATTTCATTATTGGGAGGTCCGAGAAGAAAGTCTTATTTGCTAGCTGTATCCGTCGCTTAATTTTGTCAGTGTCATTGGCGTCCTTTAACAGGTTACTACCCAGGTATATGAAGTCGTCTACGAATTCGGTGTTGAGATCCCCGAGGTTGATGTTCGGTTGTTCTGCGACCTTGTTCTTGATTGAATAATTATTTTTGTTTTGTCCTCGTCAGCTTCTTTTGCAGCCGTGTCAAGATTATGTAGAAGTTCTTCTGCGGCGGGCAGGTTTCGGGATATGATGTTAATGTCGTCAGGGTACGCTATCAACTGTGTTGACTTGAAGAGAAGTATGCCGCTGTTGGCCGCATTCATTACCCGGATGGCGTGTACAAGTGCCAGGTTGAAGAGCATCGGAGCCAGTCCATCGCCTTGCTTCAGTCCAGTACGCCTGTTTTGGATCCGACTTGTGAGACGGAGTTGGTCATCGTCATCTTTGTTTATCGTACTAATTTTACTGGTATACCAAATTGCAGTATAGTATGTTACACAGTACACCACGATTGATACTGTCGTATGCTCGTTTAAAATCAACGAAGATTTGGTATACGGAAACGTTGTATTCTCAGCACTTTTCCAGGATCTGCTTGACCGTGAAAAGCTGATCGGCTGTAGATCTTCTACTGACGGGGGTGTGAGGCCATGATCGATCATATCGTAAACGTTTACCATTATGAATAAAATATTAGAGTTTGTTCCTTATATTGCGAGTGTATTTTTTATTATTGCAAAAAAAAAATTTACAATTGTAGCCCGAATGGCGCAGCGGTTAGCACGTTAGCTTTCTACGCACTGGACCCCGGTTCGATTCCTACTGAATGTGGTAGTTTTCGATAAAAAAGGGGGCTTACGAGTCGGACTATGAACCCACTCAGCTGTTAAATGAGTACCCATTTATAAGGTAAATAACTCGGTTGAGCGTGTTGCTGATCACACACCTCTGCACAAGACATACATACCGTAACGATCTATTGTAGAAAATGAGATGATGCTAACTCATCTCGAGGCCATGGTTCAAGATGGACTGGCTCGCCATTATTAAACAATTGTTTCAGCAGCCACGTGCTGCCTTCTTCAGTGCTAGCTCTAGAATATCTGGGAAACAGCAACCAAGTTATTGGAAGTTTAGTAAGCTTCAGACGCATACTAAGTTGGTATGCAGAATGAAACCAAATCAACCAAATTTTCAATGAAACATAATTCGCATTTAAACTTAACAGAAAACTTGAATATACAATACATACCAACCAGGCTACTCTGAACCGTTTGCAGGGTGACGCATTTAAAAACCACTTCGCCAGATCCCATGACGAAATCATTGCCTGTGTTTCCTGAAAAAAATTAAATTTTTTGAATATAGCTTAAATAATTTTTCATGCATTTTTTCTTGCGTGACTATCCAATGCAATTAAGCGAAACATCAATTACAACATGTTAGCCTGAAATATATATGGCGGTGGTTTCAGCTTTAGGCAGTACGATTCTCTCCGATTCAAAACTACAGCACTCTGAAAATGAGCTTGAACGAATTTTTAAAAAATGACGGGAAATTTCCTCATTCATATACACATCATACCATTCGCTTGCATTTAAGACACAAAGAAGATAAAATATGTTTGACCTTTTGCTGTGTTAAAAAAGAAGTTACAAGCATATGCGCTGAAAAAAACAGTATTTTGAAATCTATTTGGCTTTAAAATTGAGAAGCTTCCATCTGACCTTCACTGACCACATCAGTAAACAGTTGCATTTACAATTCTCTTCCAGGCCCGTTGAGCCTAAAATTTAAGAAATGTGGTCCTTTTCGGAAAAAGTTTGCCAACCCCTGTGGTAGAGCATCGTTATAACGAATGCATTACATATAATATCCAGTAACGCTTTTGGTATCGCGATTGACCTTGTCTACGCGCGGTTGCTCATTTCGCCGGCTACGAAAAAAAGCGTATTCCCGTCCACGAAGCTTGACGATTACGTCATTTTTTTTTGAGACTTTCAAAGGCAGGAAGGCAAAGCATGTATGAAATGAACATGCACAGTACGTATAGGTATGATTCACCTAACCTACCTATATGGAGATTTCTAGTTCCGCGGCTTATGCCGGCTAAAATTATCAACAAAACTCGTTTCTTAAATAACTGAGATTTTGTTATCGAATTTGAATGTAAATAATTAAAAGTATTTTGTTTGTTTTCGATTTCGCATCGCATGACGGAGCAAAGGTAGGTCGACTAGAATTTTAGAATGGTTTTTCGCTGATCTTGATTTACTTGGTATAAGTTCGCAGAGGTTATTGAATATGCTCCGTAATCTTGAATAATTGATATTTTATTGCATATAGAGACAGTGAAGCTTCTCGGATATTGCGTTGATTTGAAGGTTAACTCTAAAATTATAAGTTTTTGTCCGAAACCTTTTTTTTTGTATCCGGAAGGAGATTCTCATTGACAATAGGTTCGTTCAAAAGGTGCAGAAAATCCCACACTGTTCTGGATCGAAAGCGTAACCGCATTTTGCGCCTTCTGAACGGCTATTTAAGTAAGGTTGGCTGTTTTGCAAAGCTTAAAATGCTTGTGACCAGTAAAATACACTTGCGAGCAAAAATACTGAATTAAACCGAAAGCACGTGTATTTGTATATTTTTAAAAGTACGCTATGTATCCCTACAAATCGTATGTCATTTGAAAGTTTGATATCTCAGCTTTACAATGATACCTTTTTTATCACCATTAATGAGTGTTTGTTGAATGACCGCTACCTGGAGCTAAAAAGTCGGGAAATTGAACATTTATGAATGGCTTATTACAAGGCAAACTAACCCTATAAATGCATCTGCAAAGGGGTTTCAATGGTCAGTTGAATCTGGAAGGTTGATTGAATAAGTTTAACGCAATAAAAGTCACAATTTTGTCATTCATGAGTACCACGCCTCAGCAAGCGGCTCAAGTTGTCGCCCTATTATCAGAAGGGCTTACTCAGAGAACAGTCGCTCGTCAGCTCGGAATGAATCGGTCTACTGTGTCAATAGTGTATAACAGGTTTCGAGAGGAAGGTAGCTTCAAGCAGAGACCCTGACCCGGCCGCTCTAGGTGCACTTCCGATAGAGACGATCGTTTTATTGTGACAAGTATGCTACGAAATCGGCACCTCACGGGAGTTGACGTGCAGCAGAATCTGAGGGACGTTCGCGGAGTAGCTGTAAGCAAGTGGACAGTGAGGAGACGACTAAAGGAAGCGAATTTGACTCCAAGACGGCCCACCACAGGCCCCAAATTGACCCCACATCACCGACAAGCGCGACTCACGTTTGCCAGGAATCACTTAAATTGGACCCCGAGCAATGGCGTTCCGTATTGTTCACCGACGAGACCAGAGTGTGTCTACATGGCAGTGGCAGAAGAGGTTGGGTATACAGGCGTCCAGGTGAGCGATTTGCGCAATGCTGTATCACAGAAACGATAGCATACGGGGCGGTTCGTGTATGGTGTAGGCCGGTATTTCTGTGGATTCAAAAACGGAAATTGTATTCATGCCTTCTGGAGGACTGACAGCCGAACGGTATATTACCGGTATTCTACGTGGCCATGTTATTCCCTACGCAGCATCTATTGGCGACAACTTTACTTTAATGCACGACAATGCACGATGTCACACATCGCGTCAAGCATAGCAGTTCCTGAACAAAGCTAAAATTGCGACAATTGACTAGCCTGCACGCAGTCCAGACTTAAATCCCATTGAGCACTTGTAGGACGAGCTCAAAAGAAGAGTCCGACACAGAGATCCCGCGCCTTCGACTATCGACGAATTGAAGGAGGCCTTAATAGAAGAATGGAGCAAAATTCCTCAAGATACCATTAAAAAATTAATAATGTCAATTCAAAATCGATTACATGCTGTGATTAGAGCAAGAGGTGGTAATACCAGATATTAATAAATAAAATTGTTATTTTTTTAAAAAAATTTGTTTTATTTAACAAAAACCTGACCACACTCCATTTTCTAAAATTCCCATTTTTCCTACTTTTTGATCAAGCCCCACTCTTTTAAATTTTATCTTCAAATATTGTTAAAAATGGTATTAATGTAAAGCTAAGATTTCAAGTTTTCAAATGATATACGATTTATAGGGATACATAATGTACTTTTCAAAATATGCATTCAAATACACGTGCTTTCGGTTTGATTAAGTATTTTTGCTCGCAAGTGTAGTTGTGTGACGTTGCGAAGGAAGATTATTTTTTGTGTTGTTAATTTAAAATACAATTTTTAAATTAAACATTTGCCGATTGGAAAACTTTGAGAAAATTTCAACGAAGCAATTGATCATTGTAGTCCGGATGGCGCAACGGTTAGCACGTTCGCCTTCAACGCACTGGGCCCCGGTTCGATTCCGGGGATTTACGTGTCGGACTATGACCCCACTCAGCTGTTAAATGAGTACCCATTATGGGGTAAATAACTCGGTTGAGCGTATTGCTGATCACATACCTCTGCTCAAAAAACCGTCACGATCTAGAAAATGAGATGATGCTAACTCATCTCGAGGCCGTGGTTCAAATTGGACTGTTGCGCCAGTTATTTATTTTTTTTATTTAATTGGATCATTTAGTAAATAAAAAAAAATCAGCTTTGCTTTGCTTGATATAAAAAATTAATTAAAAAAAAGGTAGTTGAGAATTGTCAGAAAGTTTTGTGATAAAAAGTGGAATTGAATATGTGTTAAAAAGTAATTATTAAAATAATAAATATTAAGTTGTCCGTTATGAAAACTTCTATGAATTTGAAATTCATTAATTCAGGTTATTATAATTCAAAAATTGTTGCCGAAAGAATAAAAATAAATTTACTCAAATCACGATTCATATCAATCTCCAACAAGAAAGATACTCACAGTTAGTGCTGATTTGATATCCCTAGGGTATCAAGTATGTACTTGCAAGTACTTCGGGCACAAGTCATCGATACCTACTTGGTATTGAACCAAAAGCGTCGATATCTACCCGAATCGAATGAGTACTTTTTTAAAAGTTACTACAGATGAAACTAGAAGAGTTCAATATTCTTGTTCATGTATTCCTGAACACTAAAAGAAAGGTCGAAAAAGGATAAATGAAATGATGTGCGAACAAAAACTAGTCGTAACAAAACATGCACATGTGCTTTATGCACATATCGTTCCAAATTTCAATAGTAATGAGGAAGTGTTAAGTGTAGAAAAGGAGTGAGTGAGGGACAATATACGTGTAAGCTTGCCATTCCCGTTGCGACGGTCGTACGGACTTCGATCGAACCGTCGCAAGCACAGTTCGATATGCACACATACGTTGCGACTCGGTCGTACGGACGGTCCGATAAAAAATGCTCAGTCTTTGGATTGCTTATGTGTGAAGTGGTTGTCGTCGCGTCTTCTATTCCAAAAAGAGTAAAAAACAAAAGCTGCTATTGCTATTGTTGGGAATATGTAGTACGTTTTTCCCTATATCTGTATTAGGTGGGATGCAATTGCACCACATGGCAACTTAATGCCTTTGACAAAAGTGCACTATGCACTAAAAATGACCTCACAATTTTCGAAGGCCTATAGACACATAAATTGGTCCCCACCTATTGATGTTCCATTTGACCTGTATTGTCTTGCTATTTTTATGAATAGTCCACGATGCAAAATACATACGCGTTCTGCACAATAGAAATTCACCTGCAGAATGACCACTCGGTCCTACGGACCGTCCCAAACATCACCACTCACGCTACGACCGTCGTGTACCGAAGATCGTATCTTCGGTACACGTCGTGTCGCTTCGCTTTCGTGTCGCAAGGTTCGATGACTATTTCAACGGACCGTGCGACATGACCTTGGTCGTACGAACCAAGCCATTCACAGTCGAACAAGTCCGTCGGCCGGTCCGTGCGACCGTCGCAACGTGAATGGCCCGTTTAACGTGTGTCCAACTGGTTAAACCGGTCAAGCCATATCCAGACCCATCATACAGTGCAATGGATGGCGGCTGGATGACATGGAATATGGCAACGGTGTGGCGTAGCGCGTAGTCTCAATAACTTACAATGAACAATGAGGAAGAATAGAGTGGGAGAAGCAGTACAAATGTGGTTGTAGCTAGCTTGTATTTATGTATTTATAGTTTAATCCGATTCAAGTACTTTGATTCGATCCAAGTACTTTAATTCGATACCTACTCAGTACTTGAGCTAAATGTATCGATACCAAATGTACTTGTATCGGAAGCAAAAGTATCGATACCTCACTTGTGTTTACTTGAATCGAATCAGCCCCACCCACAGTTACAACGCTTGTTGCATTAATTAGGGCAAATTCGAATTTTTTATATTGTATTGTATGAGTTGGCACATTTTTGAAAAATTCAAGTTTTCTAATTCTCCCGCCATTGCGGACGCGTCACCATCTAGAAAAAATCACTTTGTTTGGATTATCCCGTTTTTTTTTTAAATATCTCCTAAATTAGTCTATTAAAAAAATTAGTGAAGCTTTTTTAAACTAGAGTAAAATACAGTAGAGCGTCGATAATTCGAACGTCGACGGACCGTAGATAATCCGGATTCGATTCTGGCAAAAAAAAGACAGTCTGTACATGCAATATTGCATTACAGTATTTTATTCTAATTAAAACACGTAATAACTACATGAATGGCTTTATTCATCCGATCCACTTCTGCAACCAACAGACTTAATTACGAACGATTTTAGCAAGATTTTTATACCCTAGACCTTATAAGGTGTATAGGGTATATTGTTTTCGTCTCGACGGAAATATGTAACACCTTAAAGGAGGCTCTGTAGGTATGGCAATGTGTATTATATAGGTAAATAAATGATAAGGGTCACCTCCTGATTCGATTTAGCCATGTCTGTTTGTCTGTCCGTGTCGTTATCGTGCGAACGGACAGAGGTTCGCAGGATAACATTCGACAGAATGATGCTAGAGACTTGAAATTTTGGTCAAGTGTCGTGGTGTGATATAGTTGGTTGGTATTGAAAATGAGCATGATGCCGACAAGGGAACACCTACCTCTCTACATATGTCAAATAATGAAGTTTATCTATAACACCCGATTGAATAAACTGGAAAATCTCTAACTTTGATAGGTGGCCATTTTATTCTATCTTTTGAAAATGAGAGAGATCATTTGGAAACTAACGGTACTTTTGAAGACGTCCACCACCCCTTTTACGAGTATAGTGTATTTCGAAAACCCGGAGAATTTGATGATCCGGAAAGGGGTCCGGTCCCAATTAATCCGGATTATCGACGCTCTATATACAATTTTAGACTAAACCAAAACTTCTAGCTGTTATTCTTACCGAGATACAACAATTAAGGCTGAAAACGCTAGACAGTCATTTTTGCTCACGACCAGCCTAATTGACAAATATGTGTTGGCCACATTATAGGCCCCTCACACTTGACAATTTTTTGTACAAACATATAAGAGCTTTACTCTTATACCAAAATTTGCAGAAACAAAATTCTAAGCCATTCAAATTTGCTTCCTCAAAAATTTTCAAATGGCTTTGAAATTTTTTGGTTGGGACGGTGAGCAACAATATGTAAATAGACGCCAACTTGCAAAATATGATAGAGAGATACTGTTTAGTACGTATGTTAGTGAGGCCTATGTATTCAATTTAAAAGATGGAGCCACCTTGGACCCCGCGGCAAAGGGTTGTGCAGGCAGAAAACCGGAGCTTTGTCCGTCTGTTTCTATGCAAACTAGTCTTTCAGTTTAAAGCTATCGAGCTGAAATTTTGGGCACAGCTTTCTTTATATTGCACGCTGTATATATGCCGGAACCAACGGAGTCAGACTACTGCACATAGCTGCCATAAGACCGGCCCAAAAGTCTGGTAGAATTTTTTTTTTTAAAGATATCTTAATTAAATTTCATATTTTTTAATGGTATCTTCCACCAAACTACACGTGCAAGCAAAAATACTTAATCAAACCGAAAGCACGTGTATTTGTATGCATATGTTGAAAAGTACATTATGTATCCCTACAAATCGTATATCATTTGAAAACTTGAAATCTTAGCTTTACATTAATACCATTTTTAACAATATTTGAAGATAAAATTTAAAAGAGTGGGGCTTGATCAAAAAGTAGGAAAAATGGGGATTTTAGAAAATGGAGTGTGGTCAGGTTTTTGTGAAATAAAACAAAATTTTTCTAAAAAATAACAATATTATTTATTTATTAATATCTGGTATTACCACCTCTTGCTCTAATCACAGCTTGTAATCGATTTTGAATTGACATTATTAATTTTTTAATGGTATCTTGAGGAATTTTGCTCCATTCTTCTATTAAGGCCTCCTTCAATTCGTCGATAGTCGAAGGCGCGGGATCTCTGTTTCGGACTCTTCTTTTGAGCTCGTCCTACAAGTGCTAAATGGGATTTAAGTCTGGACTGCGTGCAGGCCAGTCAATTGTCGCAATATTAGCTTCGTTCAGGAGCTGCTGTGCTTGACGCGATGTGTGACATCCGTGCATTGTCGTGCATTAAAGTAAAGTTGTCGCCAATAGATGCTGCGTAGGGAACGTCCCTCAGATTCTGCTGCACGTCAAATTTCGTGAGGTGCCGATTTCGTAGCATACTTGTCACAATAAAACGATCGTCTCTATCGGAAGTGTACCTAGAGCGGCCAGGTCGGAGTCTCTGATTGTAGCTACCTTCCTCTCGAAACCTGATATACACTATTGACACAGTAGACTGACTCATTCCGAGCTGACGAGCGACTGTTCTCTGAGTAAGCCCTTCCGATAATAGGGCGACAACTTGAGCCGCTTGCCGAGGCGTGGTACTCATGAATGACAAAAGTTGTGACTTTGATTGCGTTAAACTTATTCAATCAACCTTCCAGATTCAACTGACCATTGAAAACCCTTTGCAGTTGCATTTATAGGGTTAGTTTGCCTTGTAATAACCCATTCATAAATGTTCAATTTTCCGACTTTTTAGCTCCAGGTAGCGTTCAATCATAAAACAGTCATTAAATGGTGATAAAAAAGGTATCATTGTAAAGCTAAGATCTCAAACTTTCAAATGACATACGATTTGCTATGCTCCACTAGGGGTTATACAAATACACGTCCTTTCGGTTTGATTCAGTATTTTTGCTCGCAAGTGTATATTCCTGAAATTGGACTACTATATGATATAGCTGTCATAGGAATGATCGGGGCAGAAGTAAATTTTTGTTAGAATTTTTAGAGATATCTTACAAAATTTCACATTAATTTATCATATTTACCGCCAAAACACATTCCTAAATTTGGGTGAAATCGGCCCACTATTTCATATACCTCTCATAGGAACAGTGGAATCGGAACAAGTTTTACTGCTAGTTTCAAAGTGGTAAATGCAGATTGGGTCAAATTAAGGGGGGAAACCGCATTAGGAGGTTCAAAAAATCCAACTTTTTTATTGCATAAATTGTTAGCTTAACAATCCAAGAATACGCTGCTAAAATTTCAAAGCGATATTCGCATTCGTTTAGATTTTATGAGCATAGAACCGAGCGCTCATCAGGTATATTCCACAGGCTCGAACGCACAACAGGCAGGGCGGGCCACTACCACTACTTATGTAACCTTATAACGAAACCCCACCTTTGCATCTGTGTTTTCAAATAGCGGTATTGAAGGTACTAGAAGCATCAACACAAGGGATTATTTCAGTTATATTCTGTTTTTCAAACGCTTTTTTCGCAAAATGACTTTTTTCACATTTGCGGGAAGTCTAGCTCAAAAGTAATGAACAGATCATTATGAAAATTGAAAGTATGATTCTTTATGAAATTACGAAAAACATGAACCACGAACCATGACGATACCATATATTTAAGGGTGTTTTTTTTTGCATAATTAGAGAATGAAAATGGTGAAAATTGTAATAATTTTTCTCAACACCTGTAAAATTTTTAATTTCTATTGTTTTCACCTGCATTGAGGTTATTATTCTTAGAAAAGAAGTTAATAATGTAAAATTAAAACCTTTTTGATTTCGGATAGAAATTGGAATCGCCACACGTCCCGCAATTGGAGAACTCTAGTTACGGCCTTCAGCGGACATCAGTGCGTAACTTTTTTTATTTTTGGCTAAAATTATTCAAAAAAAAAATTACAAAAAGTTGTTCGAAATATAAAATTTGATTGAATCCTAAATAGTTCTTCCCACAAAAAAAAATCCTAAAAAATCAGTGAAATTTAACCTCCTAATGTGGATTCCCACAAGTAAGTATATTAACTAAAGTTTTGGTTTAATTTCAATTTAAGAGGGGCAGGCTGATTTTTTTTTTTTATTTGCCCCTCGCCGTGGGACATACAATATATGAAAATTTCCAGGATGAAGGCATAGCAACAATAGTATTTTATATTTCGATCATTTGATTTGCTACCCTGTGCATCTCCCGTAAGAGAGTAAGCTTAAGAGAAAAGTATTATTATCCCTTAACAAAGGATACAGGTATTGATACAATTTTCATGTATTCATAATTCATCAACTTATCAAGAATAAAAAGCAATAAAAATTATATTTGTCCGCTGTTGCCACACTGTGCACCGTGGAGCCAGTATGCGCAAAGATTTTCCACTGATCTGTTTTGTGTTTCGTGACATGTGATACTAACCAAGTGTCACCACCCACTGTCGATCTCGAACCTGGTACAAATGTCCTCTGACACACACACACACACACACTTCGCATAAATGTGAAGAAAACCGGTCCACTTGTACCAGGTTCGTGTTGGAGATCCAGATCAACAGTGGGTGGTGACACTTATCGAAGATAAAGTGATAGTGCGTATGACGGACGCTGTGATAAATGATAATTTGATAACTGCTGGCATAAACATTTAATTTCAACCTATTTAATAAAAAAAACTTATTTAATTATTAATGAATTCCGGAAAAATGTGAATATCTTTCGAACTAATGGTCGTATGGAATTGCGGTTGGTTTTATTCACTCCGGAATGAGCAAATGCATTAGGAACCAATCGAAAAGTGTCATATAAGTTGAATGATCTTTGAAATTATGGAAGAAATAAAATCATTTAGTTAATTTATTATTTAATTAATTAAATTAGTCTGACAAAAGACTAAATTTTTTATAAACAAAATTAAAATATTTACAAATTGAGACTAAAACAAAACTTTTCGCTATTATATTTACCGGGATAGAGCTATTAAGGGTGATATCGCTAAACAAGCATTTCTGCGTTTTCGCTCAAACTACACTAAAAACGGGCCGATTTGAAAAGTATTGGGCACGTTAAACTGGAAATAGAAATATCTTCAACTTTTATTTAATGGGGTTTTTCGTTCGGAGCATCTGTTTAAAAGATATGTGAGCTTGAAAAGTGATAGACTGTGATTTTTCGGAACATTCCTGTTTCGCGAATATTAGGAGAATTGTCTCTATTGCATTTAGAGAGAATTTTTAAAATTCTCTCGCTCCGGGATTTCCGCTTTAGGTAGTTCATTTTCACTTTAGGTGGTAAGAGTTGTGCAAAATTTCTCTCTAATCGAATAGAGAGAATTCTCATAATTTTTGTGCAACAGGAATGTTCCGATTTTTCTCCAAACCCTCAACAACTGACGTTTTTCGACAATAGATTTTGACTATATTACTAAACCGAATTTGGACTTTGAGGACCCTCTTTAATTTTTATCCTATAAAGTTTTTCAAAATCTCGGTTTCATTATTCGCATTAACCGGAAGAATTCGGCGTTTTTTAAAGTAGCCCTTTAATTGTTTTGCTTTGTGTATATTATTGTCGTTATGCTTATTGTGCAGAATAAGCTTAAAATATGAAAGCAATTAATCGAACCACACGGCCCGCACTGTGATTAAGTTGCTTCCGACAAATGCAAGTCTTGATGATTCAGTTCTATAATTTCTATGGTATGAGTATGCACTGTAATCATTGAAGTTATACGTCCCTAGGAGTGGAACAGAGGGACATCAACGAAACTGTTTATGATTGTAACATGCAACTACGATTTTACTGTGTAATTACCGTCCATACATGATTGCTCAGAGTCATAATGACCACGATTATTGCCCGTAGAAAATCGATAGGCCGTCTTTTAGTCACAATTGGACAGAATTTGATTGATTTATTATAATGGACAGCAGTTAATTCAGTGTATCCTTTACTCCTAAAGAAAGTACATACATACCGATTGAAATATGTTACAATTACGTTTTAATGATTCGGATTTGTTTTATTTGAAGAGTAATTTTTCGATACGACAAGCTATCAATCTGGGCACCGAAAGATTGACATCAACCGACAATTCATGACGGATGTTGGGCGGCTAAGCCAAGTGTAAGGATATGAGTAAGAAAGAGTCGGCCTATGGGTAGTTGACAGATTAAGGAAGGGTTTAGGGATTACCTGTCACTTAAAATGTTCCTTATACGAGTAGTCTAAGAGCCAGCTACAAGAAAGTCTTCGTCATCTGTAACCGACTGAAATTTACATCACTTGTAAAACATGGTACGAAGACTACGAAAACGTACATCTGCCCAGTTCTGCCCGGGTCCGTTACCTATGCTGACCGTGTTGAGTGTTTTTGAGATAATCAGCATGGGTCACGGACCCGGGCAGGACTGGGCTGACGTACGTTTTCGTAGTCTTCGTACTATGTTTTACAACTGGTGTAAATTCGAGTCGGTTACAGATGACGAAGGCTTTCTTGCAGTGGGCTCCAGTACTTATAGTTCCGTTTCAATCAGTCATGATTGCATTAATAGGAGGCCGTTCTTTGAACAATCCACCGGCTGAAGGAAACCATAACGTCGCAATTGTGTTTTATGCTCGTTTCTAATTCTATCAACTTTTAGTTTAGTTTCTCAAACTACAAGTCATCTAAGGATTGGCGAGCCACAGCCTTGCCAAGAGTGTGAAGCAGGCTTAGATCAGAGTTCTTTATAGTACGTTTTCATTCCTCGTCGCCCGTATTCCATTCATTTTTCTTCCTTCCTTACTCAGATTTACTGAATCTATTGGAATCTTAAAATATCACAGCAGTGATTTCGTCCATGTGGTGCTAGAAACGAATTTCGGCTGTTTTTAATAAAGCTATCTTCTTCATTCGTTTATGCTATTTATGTCTGTCCTATTTTCAATGATTGTAACACTGGATACTACCTGGGGATAATATATGTTTTTAACATTCCGTTTGTATTTAATTTATGTGAATGGATAAAGTTTGAATTAAAACCATGAAATCGATATCAAGCTTTCATGACACAAAGGTAAATTAACTCTCATTATTCCCGTGAAAACATAATTGAATGTCATAGTCCTTTGTGTTGGCTTTTTCATACAACTTTGTGCCGTTTCTTTTTTCTACGTTGATATTCTGGATTGCAGATAACTTTACTCTTTAAATATTATCGATTTCATACGCCCATCCGTAGCAATTTCATTAAAAAACAATCACTTCTCTTAATTGCTATTCTGACGTGGGTCCATTCGTGTTCTCATTCTCGAGTCATTTCTTCTTGTTCTCGCATAAACTTTGCCCTCGACCCACTCATAAAGCTTATGAAAGGATCTGTAAATTATGTGAATACGAATAGCAAGGGGCAAGATTGTCTGTCCTTGGTTTTAATTTACATACTAAGGCGATGTTTGAATGCATGATGGACAACCAATTACTCTAACTATTGAATGCAGTAATTATTTCGAATCAATACCTTACCTTTAGAAAGTCTCTAGAGTGAAAATGGAGAGTTGTCGGATTCAAACTTTTGTTCATATATGAATGAGACTTAGTGGCTTACAGCCACGAACCAGTAGTTAAGATATATGAAGTATGCACGTACAAGAAGTACATTTTAACGAAATTTGTAGTTTCTTAGGTTTCCAGTAATTACTAAATCTGTTCAAAATCAGTGGCGGATCCAGAGGGGGGCCCGGGCCCCCTCAAAAATGTTTGTTATATTGAGCTTGGTCTTGAAATATTGGAAGAAATACTCAATAGGATTTATAAAAATGACTGCGAATGCAAATTCCGCTTTCTTTGAAACTTAAACCTTAGACAGACGATACGCGATAATTATCATTGTCAGATAATTATGTTTGCGAAGCACGTCTGTCATGTGCTGTTTCACCTGATGATAATTGAAAGACATCATTTCGATTGTCATTAACATAACGTCATTACGACTTAATTACGTTCACTTTCAACCGCTCGCCGCGCCATTCTTTGGAAAAAATGGAAAGAACAGCTGGTTTCCAGTTGTCATTTGCAATTGTTTGCACGGCAATGTCATCCGTTCACGTCCAAAACCGCGCAAATCTTGTTCTGGTTCCCGCTAGTGCTAGTCCCATTATTGGTGTTGACCGTCTGGAGTGTGTTAGAAGGTGTTTTTGTTCTGCAAATTCTCTTTTCTCACATTCGATACTTTGACAGTTCGAACGTAATTATGTTTTTCACGTGTGTCACTAGTCAACGATAAACACGTTTGGATCATTGACGCAAACATGTTTAACGACGATCGTCTGTCACGGGTTTAAGTTGTTAACACACTGCTTTAAAACCAGCAAGTTGTCAGGCTGCAAGGTATGTGCTTATGCGGGTGATATGCTATTGCCACATCTGGTTAATTTTTGGATGTTCCTAGTAACGTGCTGTAGAATGCCCTCTCGCAACATACATTTGGATAATTATGGGGCAAAAGTTAATCCGAGCATGAGCTTGTTCTCTTTAGAAGTGTCGGATGCTTCCACTTGAGCCTCCTGTGTTGCATGGGACGAGCCTATGAACATTCGACTTCATGACACTGATCAGTGATTTACCTCAGGACACGCTGCTATTCCGGAAAACCCAAATGTTCTGGCAACGACTACCCCTCACAAGCATTTTGTCAGTCAATTAATGCGTGAGATTTATTTTTAATATGGTCGTATTACAAATAATTTTTTTTTTAATAGATATCATTTCAATTGGTTTTGGTGTATTTGTTGTTATTGTCTTGTATTATAATTTAAATATGAAACCAAGTTAGTGTGCATTTTGATACATACAATAATATATTGAGAAAAAAGGTACTCTTTTGAAAAGTATCAAATTTAGTATGCATTGTGTTAAAAAGGTGCTGTAATAAAAGGCTTGGTTTAAAAATTAGTCCAAAATTTTTGGATTTTTGGCATAACATCGGTCCTTCACGGTTTCCCAGAAAAAAAGTCCAAAGGGGTCAAATCGCAGCTCCGAGGCGGCCAATCCACATCGCCAAGACGGCTGATAACACGATTTGGGAATTTGGTGCGTAAAAGATCGATTGTGGCATGGGCTGTGTGGCATGGCGCGCCATCCTGCATGAACCAGAGGTCGTCCAAATCCATGTGTTCAATTTCAGTAAAAAAAAAAGTCGGATAACATGGCTCTGTAACGTTCACCGTTGACCGAAACGTTGTTGCCAGCCTCATTTTCGAAGCAAAATGATCCAATGATGCCACCACTCCACAATCCGCACCAAACTGTCACTCTCTGTGGATGCATCGGCTTCTCGACAATAACGTGCGGTTTTTCCGAGCCCCAGATGCGGCAATTTTGTTTGTTAACGTAGCCTCCGAGATGAAAATTCGCCTCGTCAGAAAAGATGATTTTTCGCCCAAAATCGTTATCCAATTCAAGCTGTTCTAAGGCCCAAACTGCGAAGCGGATGGTTGTGCGCCTTCAATTGCTGAGTTAATTGGGCCTTGTAAGCGAATAATCCGAGATCATTGTGCAAAATTCTCCTCAGGCTAGTGCGTGAAATGTTGAGCTGTTGAGATCGATGGCGAGTTGATGTTCGTGGAGTGAGTCTCACACTCTCGGCTACAGCAGCCACATTCTCGTCTGTGCGCACCGTACGACGACGGGAACCATGCGTGTTGTCCACTAGCATGCCAGTCTCACGAATTTTTTGCACAGACTTGCGTACAGCAGGCGGGGTGGGTGCTTCATTTCGGCCAAAACTTCTTTTCAAAAAACGCACTGTTTGGGCTACACAGCACTCACTTTGGAAATAAGTTTTCAATATTTCAATATTTCCCAACGTTGTTCAAGTGTAAAGCGACTCATTTCGTTCTTCGGAAGTATGATACTGACTTTCTGTGAAGATTTCGAGCGAGAAACAGCTTTCACTGTCAAAATAATCTATGATTTAAAAAGAAACCACTAGATGGGCCACCCTGTATAATATATAATATTCTTTCAACAAAATGGATTTGATGGGGCTGTGTAATGGACGGGTTGGTGGGCATCCGAAGATGCCCGTGGGGACGGAGCCTAAGGTAGTATAATGACCGTGAAGGCCGGACCGTGCCATCTGGCGAGGAAAAAGGCCCCTCAACGAGCTAAGCAACGGCCTATGCTTGCTGTAGCTTAGTTCGGGAGACGTGGGCGGGGTTTTCGCCGCTCGTTGTTCCTGTCCTTTACGTATTAATAAAAATTCATAGGCCTAGGGAAAACAAGAATGGGGAATAAAAAAAATGGGACGATATAGATGGAATGGTCGACGGACGGCTCAGATGCCCTCGCGCTCGCATCGGGGTCCGGGTGTAATGGGACCTTCGAGCTCTGGTTTCGTTCCACCGATATATCACTGCTTATCAGGTGGTGCTTTCGATCTTTCGGCGGAAACAGCAGGACCAGACCAGAATATGATGAATTATAAAATAGATGAGATAAAGATGCTGCTAGCAAAGGGGGGAAATTCAAAACAATGCCTTGATAAAATATGGCCTCTTGATTATTCGGGAGGACAAACAAGTCAAAATATACCCGTATAGCGCGATTAATTCGACAGTTTTTTAACGCATATGAAATATGTCTTGAGGTCCAGTAGAAGTACTTGCTGAAACTGAACTAATCAAAAATTAGACCAGTTTGAAAATTTGGTTTAAATTACGAGATTAACTTGTATAACACAATTGTACAAAAATGTTATTCGACAAGGAGTTGGGTAAAGTGGAGTGTGAAGCTGCGGCTTCGGTTTTTCTTCTAATTTTTGTTTGTGGGGTGTAGGCAAATGCCTTCAGTTGGAAAGAATAAAGGTGTGAGAATTGAGCAAGGCAAGTAGACCGCCTTGCTTATTTGGTAGAAAACCAGTAAAACTGTTACCACTCATCGTAGAAAGTTCAAGTTAGTCTCAAATTATTCAGTCTTTAGTTGTTGTTGTAGTAGCAACGCCTACTGGCGCGGAAGGGGTTTCGCAGCCCTTGTCCGTTTGCTGATGAACGGACCGCTCCGGTGCGTAGAATCGGTTGAAAGTATTAATCCTACGTCAAAATGGAATAAGATCTTTTTTATGAATTTGGCATTTCTTCCAGGCGGCCAAGGCCCGACGTCGGGCTGTCGCGCCACGATGATGATGATTTCTTCCTAGAATTAATAGTTATGGAGTCTTAGGCAAAAAAGAGCCATTTGCTAAACAGCTCCTAAACGCTTTCACTCCCTCATCATACAGGATTCTTAGTGTGATATGTATTCTGTAAACAACTTTTAAGTGGGGATATTTCAGCGTTTATTGTCCGCGCTTATGCCCACTTGTTTCGAGACTAGGTTTTACCGTTTGCTCGGTAACTATTCATGCTTCTGATGTCACAGATATCTCAAATTAAAGCTAATCTATCTACAAAGTACTCTGATGACTTATCTCGAGAGATAAATACTTTGTTCGATATACAATACAATATCGAAATTTTTCGATTTTTTTCTTTTGAGGAAAATTTTCAAATTTTTGAACATCTGTTTCTCAGAATCTTTTTCACTAATTGATATGATTTTTATACCAAATTTTGGGAAATATATATTTTCTAAGTTGCACAGAAACAAACCTGAAGGATTGTAATAATTGGCGTGGAATTTGCCTCCTCCCCGCAGTCTCCAAACTGATGGCAAAAATAGTCTTAAATCGGATCAAGCAAACAGTTGACCGCACACTGAACGATAAACAGGCTAGTTTTCGCGAGGGCTTTTCATGTAGCGACCACATCAACACCCTCCGAATTATTATTGAACAATCCGCAGAGTGGAGATCCCCATTACATCGCATGTTCATCGATTTCGAGAAGGCGTTTGACAGCGTTGACCGGGAATACATCTGGAAGGCTTTACATAGGAGAGGTATACCAGATAAAATCATATCCATCATCAAGGAGTCCTATAGCGGAGCCCAATGTCACGTCTTACACAAGGGTAAGCTTTCAGATCCCTTCGAGGTACATAGCGGAGTGAGAGAAGGCTGCATTTTGTCACCTATATTGTTTTTGATTGCTATTAACGAGGTACTCTGCAGTGCGCTTCATGATCACCAGAGCACCTGTTTGAATACCTTCAACACCTGGATTACGCTGACGATATTTGTCTTCTCTCAAATATATCGGATCATCTAGTTCAAATGACGTATGCCCTGCACCGCGAAAGTGGCAATGCGGGGCTTAAAATCAATGCTGCCAAAACTAAGTACTTGAGCTTGGATCCAGGAAGACAGAGCGAAATTTGTGTTTCGGGGCAGACGGTGGAAAAAGTGGACAATTTTTGCTACCTCGGAAGCGTAGTTACAGCAGATGGTGGAGCGGATGCTGATGTACAGTCTCGCATCAATAAGACTCGGGCAGCTTTTTTCAGTTTAACTCCTTTCTGGCAAAACAACAACATCTCCAGACGTACCAAACTCAGGATCTTCGAAACCAATGTAAAATGTGCTTCTTTATGGCTGTTCAACTTGGAAGGTGACCAGGGAGATAACTAGATTGCAAACTTTCGTGAACCAGTGTCTACGGCGCATCCTGCACATACGCTGGCCGGAGGTCATTTCTAACGACGACCTCCTCTTCATTACTGGCCAGGACAGGATAGGCACCTCTATAAAAAGGCGAAAGTGGCAATGGATAGGTCACACACTCCGAAAGGGGCCGAAAAACATTGCTAAACAGGCCTCGATTGGAACCCACAGGGAACCGATGCAAGTCGCCGCGTTGGACGACCTAGAAACACCTGGAGGAGATCAGTTGAGGTCGAGGGTCATTAGGCAAATCGTGGAGACAGTTGAAGGCGATGGCGGCGAACAGGACGAGGTGGAAATTTGGCGTGGTTAATGCCCTATGCCCCACAAGGGGTTGACAGGATCCAGAGAGAGAGAGAAGTTGCACAGAACACTTTCCTGTAGGATACATAGTTTAGAAGGTATTAAGAGATCTCTTGTTTTTTATTTAAGCTAATTGTTTTTCTCCATATCCTATATAACTGCTAATCCGACAGACGTTGCTTGTATCTCAAATTAAAGATAATTAAATAACCTATTAGATTTCGGACAAGCTTTTTCGCAGGATGAGCACTTTTTCAATATTTCACAATATGCATCATCAAAACGGATAATTTTAGCTTCTCGAAAACTATTTTCAAAGTTCGAAGAGCTTCTCTTCAAAAAAGCTTACACGTACGAAGCAGCTTAAAAGGTAGTAAACGACTTTTCTGCAGGAAACATCCCTTAGGCGTTATTAAGCGATGGTTACATTTGTGTTTCGCGAAGTCCATTTTTTCAGCAATTGGGTTTCTCCTTTTTCTAAGTAACTATCATATCTACGGTTATTTGACTTATCGCAAACTAAAGCTAGTTTAGTTATGAAAAAATTCGATCCGCTTTATTTTCCTCGTGCGACTAGTATTTTACCCGTTATTTGATGAAATAGATAACAAAAACGATGATTGTTTGAAGGAACAAACAAGCACTTGACAAAAACTGTTTTTTTTTTTTTTTTCAAGTGAGATTATCCTGAAAACTATTTGAGATACGAAAATGTATGAACGTTTTTAGGGTTTTGTATTAAAAACAAAACCCTTATGAAATCGGTCGAATGTCTGTCCGTCTGTCCATGAAATATCTCACGAACTGCTGAAGCTACATACATGAAATTTTGTGGGAGTATGTAGAATTATTATAATTCGCCGGAGAAAGCGATTCGTTGTAATAGGCTTACTTTAAGGGGATGTCCCCATAGAGGGGAAATGAAGGTCAAAATTTTTTTTTCATCTGGTATAGGCAAGTGGGGTATCATGAGAAAGGTAACACCGAGTACATTTCATTTCCGGTATTTTCATCAAATTTGAAAAAAGGGGAAAAGAGATAGAGGGGAAAATATGTTATCCGAGTTTGTCCCCCCCCCCCCCTCGCATTTCGATACCGTTATACTTAGAAATATGAAAATTTGCAGAAAGGCGGCATTTTGCTAGTGTAGAAAACCGAAAATCGTAGAATTTTGATATCTCAACAAAAAAGGTTAATAATAGTACATTTCTATAGTTGCAGTTAGCATACCCCTACACGCCTTAAGCACAGCCGAGGTCAAAAATATTGATGGCCAATGATAACCAACATCATCGGCAATAATATCTTTAAGTTTCATTATAATCACATAATATTTAATAATAGTACACTCATTTAAAATTAGGCATTTTGACACTATCCACACAAAAATTACACCTACCGGCCTCATATGTAGGTGTGAGTACTACTTTCATGTTGTTTTTCGTAGTGCGAATTGCAGTTATTTAATTAATCATTTTTGAAAGGTCGAAGATTAGTTGGGGGCGCTACGTCGTAATTGGCAAACTTTACTGAGTGGAAGGGTCCACATAGAGGCGAAATTAAGCTCAAAATTTTTTTTTATCGACTGGTATAGGCAAGTGAGGTGTCGTGAGAAAGGTAATGTTGAGTACATTCCATTTTTTCGCATTTTCTTGAAATTTGTAGAAAGGGGAATAGTGGGGGAGGAAAAAATATTAGTTCGTAATTTGCCCCGCCGCCCCCCCCCCCCTGGCATCTCGAGACTGTTAGAATTATGAAAACTTACAGGAAGGTGGGTTCCGAATAGCATATAAAATGAAAAATAATGGAATCTGTATATCTTCTCAGAATAGGTAAGTAATAGTTTATTTCTGTAGTTACAGTTAGCACACCTCTGCATGCCTTAAACACGTTCGAGGTCAAAAGTACTGATGGCCAACGATAACCAACACCTTAGGCAATAATATGTTCTAAGTTTCGTTACAATCACGTAATATGAATTGGCATGTAAAATGTAAGTGGGTAAGACAGTTTAATTATGTTTTTTTTTGTCCATCTGAGTGGTATCAAGAAGAGCAACGAGCCGATATTTATATACCAAAATAAGCGCTTGCTACAAAACCCTCGGATTGCGGGCGTAGCCCTCTATATTCCGGTTTCATTTTATTTTTATGAATTTTTTGTGCCCTTCAATTTGTCTCAGCTAGTTTTTTGTTAGGATTAATAGTTGCCGAGATAAAAGCGAAGAACTAAAAAAAACCTTAACCCCAGTTACCTCCCGCGCGGCGGTCGAGCTCCCGGTGTGGACTTTTAGTATGATATACTCCTAGTATCAACCAACATTCATGCTAAGTTTCAAAATGTCTTGAATTTTTCCACTCGATTTTCACTCGTCACCTGGGGTATAACTGGAAATGAAATACGGAATCTGAAGAACTTTTTATAAATATAGTAGTTATAATTTGCCACTTGTGCAAGATGCAACGATGAATTTCATACTCATTTTATGGCAAATTTTATTATCTACAACTTTTTCTTTGACAATTTTAATGACCAATAAATGATAAAAAAGATAAAAGGAAAACGCTTGGAAAAACGCAAAAAAAATGATTTCTTTTAATTGCAGATTTTAAAAACCATATGCAGTGTAGTCGCAGTAACATACTACTTTGCCTTAACCCCTAGCGGGGCATAGCGCGTCAACTACTCCTGCGCGCCATCGTACTCTGTTCTGGGCAATGGGACGCAACTCCCCAAAAGACTTACCCAGTGCCTGACACTCCTTTGCCACAGATCGACGCCATGTGATTCGAGGACCCCCTCTTGGTTGGCCTTGGTTGGAAATGGGGTTCCACTTCATGGCATGCAAAGCAATGCATTTATCACTCTTCCGCAATGTGTGACCTATCCACTGCCATTTTCGCCTGCGTATCAATTCGTCGATTGGCATCTGACCCGTACGCTGACTTAGCTCTTCATTTGATATTGTTTCGGGCCAGAAAATTCTTAAAATTCGACGAAGACATGAATTGACGAAAACTTGCAGTTTTCTGGTAACTACTACGGAAACTTTCCATGTACCGGTCCCATACAAAAGCACTGATAGTACCAGGGAGCGAAACAGGCCCAGCTTGGTCTTGATGCTGAGATAACTATAAAATAAATAACTGGCGCAACAGTCCAATTTGAACCACGGCCTCGAGATGAGTTAGCATCATCTCATTTTCTAGATCGTGACGGTTTTTGTGCAGAGGTATGTGATCAGCAATACGCTCAATCGAGTTATTTACCCCATAATGGGTACTCATTTAACAGCTGAGTGGGCTCATAGTCCGACACGTAAATCCCCGGAATCGAACCGGGGCCCAGTGCGTTGAAGGCGAACGTGCTAACCGTTGCGCCATCCGGACATGCTGAGATAACTGCTCTGCCAGATTTTGAACAGCATGCCGTATGCGTGTTTAGCCTGGTTGATACGACGAGCGATGTCCTGCTCCGTACCACCATTTTCGGCAACAATGCTACCTAGGTAGACGAAGTTGTCCACCTTCTCCACAGGCTGAGGAATTGGATCGGTGAGAGGATGCACCCCTGCCGAACTCCACTGCGAATCTCAAAGTCCCCCGACACCTTACCTTTATGCAGAACGCGACATTTCGCGCCGTCATAGGTTGCCTTAATAATAGCCACAAGCTTCTCAGGGATGCCTCTCCTGCACAAGGCCGCCCATATAAAATCCCGGTTCTCACTATCGAAAGCCTTTTCGAAGTCGATGAAAAGCAAGTGAAGCGGAGAATTGTATTCAGCGCATTGCTCGATGATGATTCGCAAGGTGTTAATGTGATCGACACAGGAGAATCCGGATCGAAAACCAGCCTGCTCTTCATCAATTGTGCTTTCTAAGTGGGCCTTTAGTCTTTCCAGGACGATTTTAGCTATTATCTTGGCAACGGCAGGAAGTACACAAATGCCTCTCCAATTATTACAGTCTGTGAGGCTACCCTTCTTTGGAAGTTTGATGATCAAACCTTCCTTCCATTCAGTGGGAAAGGTCTCTGTATTCCACGCTTTATCAACAAGTGGGTGCAGCAAATCGGCAGTTACGCTTGGCGCTGCTTGATAAAGTTCGGCAGGGATACCGTCAAGTCCGGCGGCCTTTCCTCGTTTTAGTGCAATAATTGCAGTGACTATTTCCTCTTTAGTTGGGGCAGTGGACCGTATACGCACATTTTGATGGTTAGCTAAATTATCTATATGAGGGGGAACTTCACCAGAGGTTACACGGTTCAAGACCGCGGCGAAGTGTTCTTTCCACCGCCTCATTTGATCTTCTTCCAAGATAAGTAGCTTTCCATCACTATCTTTCACCGGATGTTGGCAGGAGTTACGACCACCTGTAAACTCCTTGATGACACCATATACGGCGTTTAGGTTGTTACTTCTTGCGGCTTCTTCTGCTGAGGCTAAAAGAGAATTGGCATAAACTCTTTTATCGCGTCGCACACTACGCTGAACTTCTCGAGCTTTCTGACGGTAAAGGAGTTCGATGCTGCTTCGATTGTCGTCTGATGCTGCAGCCAAACGAACTTTCAAGTCCTTTCTTTCAACAATCCGCTGCCATGAAGCGTCGGACATCCAGAGCTTATTACGGCAATCCGGGTTTGGGCCAAGGATGGTATTTGCGCTATCAATGTACGCATTTTTTATGGCATCCCAGTTTTCGTTTATGTCACTATCTGGGTGACTAGTTATCTCAGCTGCTTTTTGCGCAAGATGGTCATTATATTGTTGTAAGACAGCTGGATTTTTTAATCGAGCGGTGTTGAATTTGCGGCGCCTGGATCTTTCGTCGCTGGGGCGGCGCACGGCTGCAATACGCAATCGAACATTAGCGATCATAAGATAATGGTCTCTTCCCATCCCAATATCGGCACCCTTCTTGTTTCGCACGTCCAGGAGGCAACTTTTGAATCTTTTACTAATGGCAAAATGGTCGATCTGATTTTGTGTTCTGCGCCGATCAACATAGGACCAACTGATTTTGTGGTGGTCCTTATGCTCAAACATAGTACCACCGATGAAGAGACTGTGAAAGTTGCAGAACTCTACAAATCTTTCACCGTTGTCATTACGATCACCAAGACCGTGTCTCCCCATCACATGTCTGAGCCCATAGTTATCAGCGCCAACTTTCGCATTCAAATCACCCGTAACCATTATAATGTCACCTTTAGGTGTTCTGCTCTGAATGGCGTTTAGTTCTTCGTATAACATTGTATAATTGAGATGTTCCTCATTTTGGTCCGGAACCTGGCGGTCAAGACTCTGTCAGAGACCGGCTGCCAGGATAAGAGACAGTTTCGCGCGGCTCTGGTTAAAAGGAGCCCCACACCTGACACACGACGACTACCGGTAGCTTTACCGGAGTACAACATTACAGTGTTGCCCGTTGGAGAGATAAATTCTCCGCTGTTCCACCATCTTATATCACTAACTCCTAAGATATTTAATTTGTACCTCAGAAATTCACTCTCTAATTGAAGAAATCGTGCGTTCTGGGGACCTTCTGATCCATTGTTCAGGAGAGTACGCACATTCCAGAATCCAATCTTTGTCATTGTACGATAGCCAAAAGTCGTAACCGTTGAGTCAGTCCTTATCCCAGGCATAGTTGAGTTTCGTTAGCATATAAAGATTTCGGATAGTGCAAGTTGCTGGCATACACATCCTGTCCTTTGATTGTCGGTTTTAACGACAGGCCCTCAAAGGGAAAGAACGTGGTATTTTTTTTACACAAGAGTACCTCAACCAAATCATCGCACCGCCATCACTGGCGGCTTGACGTTGGTTGGCAATGGTCAGTGACCACTGCCGTTCCATTCCGTTCCATTTTTAAATAATTGTCCTCCTTGTAACATGAACACGAGAACACCCGCTAACGTGAAAAATCCTCAATGGACAGATGGAGTATTGTCTTTACTTCTTTGTCCTTTGTCCTATACCGTTTTTCGAAGAAAACTGCTATTTTCGAAAAAAAAAACTAGCGATAGCAAAACAAAAAGAGCGAAATAGATCGTCATTCGTCATCAGTGCAACCATATTATGTGAATCGTGTTTTTCGTCAGTTTATATTGTTTTGTGTGATTCAAGATGCGTGCAAAGTATTTAACACTTGCAGAGAAGAAAAATATATTGTTAGAACTTTCTAAAGGATACGACGGACGGTTACATTTATTGCTAAAAAATATGGAATAGCAAAGTCCACAGTGTGCTCAATAAAAAAAAAAGAAAATCAAATCTCGAAAACGGAATCTTAAAAGAAAATGCAGCTTTCAATGCAAGTGAACGGTGGCTGCAAAGGCTTTAAACCCGATACAGAATACGCCTCCTTAAAATACCTGGTGAAAAATTATCAGCAAGCCCGGATCTTGTGCTTCCTTTTCAAATGAAATCGGCGGAAAAAAAATGAGAAAGCCTGAAATTTCTCCGGAACAATTATATAATGCAGATTAATCTGCACTTTATTGGAAGCTTCTTCCGAAAAAAAAACGCTTGTGTCTGCAACGGAGAAAACTGCATTTGGAAGGAAATTAGAGAAGCAGCGAATTACATTCCTTGCGAATGGTACGGGATCTTATAAAATAACACCACTTGTTATAGGACATGCAAAAAATCCTCGCGCATTTAAAAATTTCATATGCCCAGTAACCTACTAGAGTTCAAAAACTGCATGGATGACTGCAGCAATATTCAAAAATTGGTTCTTTAACGATTTTTTTCCATAGGTATCTGTGCTTCATTCTTATAATGGCAGTACATACATACATAATGTTTAAGTGATTTTCTTACAGGTACAACATTTTCAAAAAAAGGAAAGTACTATTCCTGAAAAGCCGTTTTACTGCTTGACAATGCTCCAGCACATCCACCAGAAAATGAATTGAAAACGGAAGATGAGAAAATTATTACAATTTACCTACCGCCAAATGTAACTTCGCTTATTCAACCGATGGATCGAAATGCCATAAGACTAACTAAAATGTTTTACCGGAAAAGTATTTTGGCACAAATCTCTAATTGCCTTGACCCCTCCAAGGGCATGGGCGCGTCAACATCTCTAGCATTTCTATGCCTTGTTGACGTTTCAATAGGATATCTACTTTTCGGAAGTGCAGTTGCTAGCATGCACCTCCTATCCGCGCCGTCTTTATACTGACAAGCTCGGAGCACTGTTTTTAAGAGTTCTGTTAGTACTCACAGGCTGTTTTTGATGGCGCCGAGATTTGATCTCCGAGCTCTAGATTAGTATCGTAGAGCGATGACCGAACGATCACGGCCACCGAGCGCGACCACGTACACATCGCGAAGGAATGTTCTGTTGGGGAAACCATCAAGCAGTTACATAACTGTTAACAATCTGCATCGCGCATGGAACCAAGTCGAAAAGTCAGTTATCGAAAAGTATTGGCGTCCACTTCTTAACCTTGGAAAAGTTTTACAGGATGATGATGATGATTTTGTTCGGCCAGCCAGCGATCTTTTAAGACACTTATAGGTAATATAATAAGTGTCTTAATAGATCGCTTGCTGGCCGAACAAAATGAGATGCAGATTCCTGCTACGGAAACTATTCAACTTTTGGAAGCAATAAACGTATGAACTTGTGTATTATGTTCTGGAGAAAAATTTTATATGATTGAATTGTTTCAGGAATCGTTTAGCGGAAAAAACATTTCCGAAACCGTCGAAGTGGAGGAGGATAGTTCGGAAGCAGAAGTGCAACAACCCAACTGAATCTGTGGCAGGTTTTAATAAAGCCATTGAGTGATCGGAAAATGATATTTCTGCTACTCCAAATTAATTGGAAATGCTACGAAAACTAAGAGAACGACCTATAATGAAGGTCCTGGAAATTAAAAAACAACAAACCAAAATTACTAGCTTCTTTAAGTGCCAAGTGTTTGCCAAATGTATGTTTATTGAAATCGAAAAGTTCTCTTTTTATTTTCGATAATTCGCACAATACACTTCTTTGGTTACCGATGCAATGCCTCTGTCTCTTCTTTGTCTTCAAGCACAAAAAAAGAATCAGTCATTAGATAAAAAATGTACATCCCACAACATTTAATACGTGTGACATTAAAATTTAAAAGAAAACAATATACCCTATACTAAAAGTCTAGGGTATAAAAACGTTAAACTGATTATATGAAGTTCAAAAGTATACACTTTTTTTTGAAAATTTTCCTTTAGATATTCCTTCTGAAAGATGACATGTCAACGACACATGTAAAGGCAAAATAAATTTAATAATTTTTAACTCTCATAAGAGAGAACACTCTCGTAAACGTGAATTGCCCCGTTCTCATTCTGTTCACGTTACTGCGACTATTTATCTCTTAAACTACTTATATATAAAAGATTCAAAATAATGATGTACAAAAATCGAATAGGAAATTTGGTGCTCTTTAATTTTGCCGTACGACTTTTTTTTTCTACGATGAACAACTTCTGAGGTATATGACAAAATCTGAAAAATGGCACCTTCTTTGTCCCCCCTCTCTTTCCCACACTGCGTAGGTCCAGGGACTTTTAGTATGTTTATCTTCTAACTAACCAAACAAAGCCTCATAGTTCACTTTTGTAGTACCGACATTTCTATCTAGAAAGTTTTATTGTTTAGGGTAATATCTATATATATTTCAATTATTCGATAAAAAAAGAAAATATTAGAACGAAAAAAAAGATGCATCGGCCGGGAATCGAACCCGGGCCGCCCGCGTGGCAGGCGAGCATTCTACCACTGAACCACCGATGCTCGTGACTTTCAACAGATACAACAAGGTTTTCAACTTCGTCACAGCAGATGAGTAAGTGGATCATCAACATAATTCTATCAATCTGCCCATAATTCAGCAACGAAGTTTGTTTGTAATCAGCCAACTCAACACATGAAATGAAACAAATGCATTTCAATGTGAACAGCTTCTTGGAATGTCTTTGAAATTTATATATGTACTTTATACTTTTTTCTGTGGATATACTCGTATAGCGTTGTAAAATTATTTTAAGATATTCTTTTTTGGGGTGTTGTTTGTAATCATGGAATTTAATTTTCTAGTGATGTACATATTCATAAATAAATAAGTAGCAATACATATACGCTAGTGAATTGCACGAAAGTACAGCGGGTTTAAATGTGGAAGATTATTCCCTAAATATGTGACAAAATTGATGTAATTTGCAGCAAATTTTCAATCTATTGTTAGGAAAGTGGATACTAAAAAATTGCCGAATATGCCGGGTACCGGATATCCGTTGCATCTCGATTATTAACACATTCTAATACCAATAGCGGTTCTATGTTATTGTACTTAGTGGCTCCACTTAGAACTTTTATTTTGTATCAAACATTAATTAGAAATTATACTCTATTACAAATTTACAAATGTAATGTAAGTATGTGCAAGAGCGGTGAGCTACAGGCCGCTGTATTAACCTCTCACATGTGAAGGTCTGTCGGTGTACTCGTAGAGCTACTTAAAGAAACTGTCGTTCTGCTCGCAGATGATTGTTGCAGGTTGGATGTATCTTTGTATACATACAACTGAGGTCGGCTTCTGTACACAGGCTTCTGATTAAATCGCTCGAATGGTCCTTTACATTCCTAAAGAATTTTCGGGTGATTTCCACGACGTGCTGGTGTAGTGGAGTAACAATAGCTCTCTGGTACAGTTCCGTGTTCTTTATATATTTTTTCTGTCTCCAGTCGTAACAGTTTCCAACGCAGTATCTTCTTCTTCCTTGCCATTTCATACCACTCTGCGGCTTCGCGTTGCTCTGCCCGTGGTGTTGGCACGCACGTTCCAACGCAGTATCCTCCGCTCAAAAACTTCGACGTTTATCATCGCGGGCTTCGAGTAGGTTCTCCATGTGGGGGCGCCATATAAAATTATAGGGCGAATTAGTGTCTTATATATTGTAGTATAGTTTTCACATTAGCTAAGAGACCTACAGATCTTTTCATCATGAACCTAATATAGCTAAATGCATGATATGCCCTCTTAAGGGGCTATACCAGTGTGACACTTTCAAAAAATCGATTATTTTTTTTTGTCTTTTTCAAGAGTTTATATGTTCAAGAATATGCTGTAAAAATTACAACGCCGTATCTCTAATACTCCTTGGATGGCAGCCTTCTAAGAGCAGGTATAAAATGCTCCATCTGCCTGGAGGCGGAGCTCTGACGTGTTATTACCTGAATCTTTCGGCATCATTAACGGTACATAATTAAGAGGGGACACTACTTAAGCTAGAAATATATCTATAGGGCCATTTGAAAACAGCGTTGCCATATTAAAGGTATTCTGGAGTCGTTCAACGCAGTTCGTTAGTTAAATCTTTAACGCGTTTTTCTCGAAATGAGATTTTTCAAATTTGCTGACATTGTAACTTAAAGAGCAATTATCCGATTGACTTGAAACTTGTACTGAGTACTATTGAATATATTTACTCTACAATGACGTAGAATATTTTTGATTGGATGAAAATTGACGATTTGGCATTAAAAAAGCAACCATTTTATAGGCAAGAAAACATAAAACATTTTTTCATAACTTCGGCATTTTGTTAGATTTTTATATTTTTCGAAAATCCTACGTCATTGTACAGGAAATACCTTAAAGAACATTTTTTTCCTTTTTCGGTCTCAGCTACTCAATCGGTCGGAGTCATGTCAGCAGTAGAGGAACTTTTTTTGGCGCTTCCGAAGGCAGCTTGGTTCCCAATACTTTTCTATGAAAAAATTATGTATTAGGTGTATGTATAACTTTTCTTCCGACATACGGCTGCATCGGTGAGGGCTGGTCAAAATACGTTGTTCAAAAATGTCACAAAGTGAGTTTGGACGTCTGTGAACGTATTGACATCCCCGCATTAGTAAAAGTTGTTCGCATTTTTAATAAGATCAAGATTGAAAATATGTGTTTTCGAGCCAAGTTCTCGTCATTTGCGGGAAGTTTTGATCTTCTGCAGCTGAGGCTCATCGAATACTCTCAGATACTTACGGTGAGGTTGAGAAAGTCGAAAAGTCGCGTCGAAAGACACCTCCTTTTTCCGAGATGGAATCTGAAAATTGCTAGAGTGATGGGCGAAAGTTGTCGCTAGCGATGGACAGTACTTTGAATAATACATCTGTAAGTACTTTTTGACAATTAAGCTTTTAATTCCAGGAAAAAACGCGGAAGCAAAGTTATACACCCAATAATATAGGTCAAATATAGCCAAATATGTTCTTTAATTGAGTACTTATCTTCCAAAAAATTCCCGAAAATCACCCAAATTTCCAGCGTTCACACTGGTATAGCCCCTTCCCTTAATCTTGAGTCGTTTGCTCTTCGATCTAATACCGGCTGAAAATGTCACCTTGGCAGGGTTCCTAAAAATAGTGAGTTCTGATTTTGCTACATTTATTCTGATTCCCCATTTCTTATAATATCGAGATAAGGCAGATAAATATTTGGACAATTTTTTGCCGCTTTAATAGGACTCATTTTTGCAGCATACACTGCACTCATCTGCATATTGCAAGATCTTGACACTGGAGGAATCTCGCGGGATTGGCACATCTGCAGTATATGTATATACATATTGTAGAAGATGGGTCCTGAAACTGATCCGTAGGGGACGCCCAAAGATATTCCTAAAGTGAGAGACGAAGAATCCCAAATTCTAACGAAGAACTTCCAATTTTGGAAAAACTATGTGCAATCCTTATTAGCTCTACCGGGAAATTGAAGGATATCAACTTATACCTATTGTATATCAGACCATTAGTCCGAACTGAGTCAAACGCTTTTTCAAGATCTAGAGCGCAGACTACAATTGGTTTATTTCTCTCATTAAGGTTTTTATTGATAACGTGCTACAAGTACGAGGTAGCATTTTGGGTACTCTACTTCGGTCTGAACCCAAATTGATGGGGAGGAATGACAGAATGAATGTTCGAAAACTCGAGTATTTTTGAGGTCCAGAATCTTTCAAACAGTTTCCCCAAGTTGGAAAGAAGGGAGATCGGCCTATAATTGGACGGATTTTCCTGTCCACCTTTTTTGTAAATAGGGATAATTTTCGCAGTTTTCCACACTGTTGGAAAATATCCCAAATTATAAGCGTTATCGAATATTGTCAATACAATGGTTAGAATTGCATGAGACAATTTTTGTATTACACTGTTTGGAATTTGGGCCACGTGACTTTTTCCGTTGGTTCCGCCAATGAGGTCACGGAGTCCACCCATGCTAAGGAACTTTTTCGAATCTGCAGGTCTGTCAGATATGTTTTGGGTTATAGGTTCATTGTTGTTGTTCATGAAGCTAGTAGCAGTATGTTTCACGATGTTATTAACTATACGTGGTGTCTGACTATTCACAGAGTTTAGTTGGGGTTGGAAGATCAGATAAGAGCAGCGGTGATAGTGAATCGATAGAACTAGATATATTGGGACAACGCATTTACTCTCTCTTTTTTTCCGACCTATGAAAACTATAACGCGATGCTTTAAACATTTATCGCAGCTCCAACATAAACAGCTTTACTATCAGGGCTGCTCTTATTGTTTGTCAAAGCTCCAGCATAACCGCACCCTTAGTATCTAAACGCTATCGAAGCCAAATATTATATTTTACAGACATTCACAATCTAATTATGTATTTATATTGTCCATTATTCGCTTTGTTTTTCATGTACCTCATTTTAATTCTAAGTAATAAATTGAAATTCGGGGTTTGTGTATTGATCAATAATTTCAATATAACAACCAAATACATATGTATATGTACTCGCATGTACATATTTTCATATTGACATGTTGTCATTATACATTAGGTGTTTGCAGGTACATACCGGCTAAATATAATATAAATTCGTTCATTGTCTAAAGGGACAGTAAAATATGTTCACTGTTAATCATTATCAATTTATCAAACGATGTATGTGGAAAACTTTCAGAATCAAGTTTATCGATGGAACCGAACGGTGTCCAGAACACATACGTGTACAAGTATGTTCAACGTGATTTTTCTTATGAATAAAATATGTCCAGCCGTTTCGTTTCCACAACTCAACCCTGACCTTAAATCCGTCGACAAGGAAAGTTTAATGGTTTGAAGAAGAATGAAAAGTCTCCCAATAAGTGATAGTTCCTTTCCCCAGAAAATCAATGGGATAATTACCAGATTTGTATTTTGAACTACTACTACTACTTAATTGCCCTAACCCCTTGTGGGGCATAGCGCGTCAACTGTTCCATGTGGCCCAGTTGGCGTTTCATTGGCATAAACTGGTTTCGGAGAATGTAGTTGCCAGCATGCACCTCCTGCACATCCATGGCCACGTATGTCGTCGTGGACGGGATTCGAACCCGAAACGCCGGTAGTTAAACATGAGACTGATGCCTCAACACATTGCGCTACCGGTCGCCCCAAATCAAATATTTTGAAGATACCTTTAAAATTATATTTTTTTTTGCGACAAAATATTTGGACTCGTTATATATCATACATATGTAACTTATACCATGTAGTTTAATATAAATAATAGACCTTAAGCGCGGTCCACATGCAACATTTTATATATCTTCTATGTTGCATGCAACGACATCGTCGACGACATCGTTATCCACATCGCTTCGATTTATCCATCATTTTGGAGCAACGATATCGCTACGAAATTGTTACGATATCGCCACGATTTATGAATGCATCTTCGACACTGTACCTCCGTTTCTACATAAATTGCTTGTGGGCTTTGATTTTCTATATGGGCGCATGTAAATGCAGCTGTGATTGATCGTTTCGTTTTCTATTCTTTCTTCATCGTACCATCACGACGCATATTTCTATTTCCACGCTCCAATGTGATTGACAATGATATTGAAAACGATGTCGTCAGCGATATCGTTGCATGCAAAATATTTAAAAAAATATTGGACATTTTATTAATACTTTTGTTTGATTTTTGTATCTTCATTTCAGATATGTTCCAACAAGATTATGGGGATTTAGTGGTCACGTACAAACCGTTATCCATAGTATAGTGGGTCGTGTAAAATGCCCGTGGCCTTTAGGCGAACGCGTGTATTTATCGTTATCCGACGGTTCAACATTAACCTATGATTTGTATCAGCCATTAAATGAACACGAAGGTAAGAAAATATACACATGAATATAGTTTATACACATATACATATATCTGAAAACCATATCAAATCAGAGGGAATTCAAAAGGATGTAATTTAGTTCATTTAAACTGTAATGGAATGTTTCCCAACTGACAGTCGAGTGCAAAACAGTTGATATAGGAGAAAAAGAAACACAAACAACAAATATGTGCTTTAAGCACGTTGTGATAACAACCGCGCAGCGTTACGTCTGAAATTCGGTGGCTGAATCTTACAGAAAATCCATAACGAATTTCTTAATAAAAACCAGCCGAATCGCATGAACTAAAAATCATCTCAATTTCGAACAGAGAAAAGGTATCAGCAACTAATTAATGCCAAGCATGGAGAACGAGGCCGACCTCAGTGCGTAGAGGCATCAGTCACCGGGGTTTCGGGTTCGAATCCCGTCCCCGGCAACATTCGTGACCATGGATGTTTGTGTTGTCGTCCCTTGTGCTGCCGGGCGTAATAATAAGCCACAGCATCTCCCGACTTGTCGCAAATAGGCGGTTAAATTGGGGAGCAGGAGGTGCATGCTGGATTTGCATTCTCCGAAACTAGTTTATATTAAGGAAATATCAACCCGAATACATGGAACAGGGGTTACGGCAATTGAGTGGTTGAGTATGGAGAACGATTGTGTGGACAAGGTTCCACTGAGAGTACTCTAGCGTGTATCTGCTTCCTCTTTGAAGTCCAACAGAGGTATACTGCCATTACACCGCGATTCATCCATTTAGGTCATTTACACCCTGGAAAAATGATGTCAGTATCAAATATTTGGGAAGCAATTATTTTCAGTGGATCTGTTGATTGGTTTGTCGGAAAATTCTTATAACACGTTAATACGAGTACATAGTCCTATACAGGATGGCTTCTTTGATGTTCGAATAGCGAGGTCATCCAATGTTTTAATCCAGTAGTCCTGGAGTGTTGGGATGGGTTTATAGGCTGGGGTTTAGACATCCAGGACCGGGAGCTTGGCTGATGTATGTGCCGGTCGACGTCCATTGTCATTTCTTTTTACTTGATTGATTATTACTAAGGGGTCGATTACATTGAGCGAGTTCACTAGCTCCACACCAGCGAGAAAAGTAGGTGACGAGTCAGCTAGCGCTGTTTCGGTGATAACACACAGTTTGTAAACTCGCTCAGTAGCCAGCTAGCAAGAGCCACTCACATCATTCGTGCTATCGCGTACTCCTTCAATAAATTGCACGTTGCAGTTGCAACACATTTTTCACTCTCAAAACACACACACACACTGTCCATCGATTTCTGCTTTTCTGTTCGTTGGAACATTTAGGCACTATTCACACGGGGATACTTAAATCTGTGATACTCGACGACTGGAATACGGATACTGGGAGACTTTTCGCCCGTTATCTTCACACGGCCACGACGGAATTTGAGAGTTTCCAATCAACATACTCATACATACTCATTTCCCTGCGGACTCTCAGTGCGGTTCGCAACATGAAGGAAACCAAGCGACTGGGCGACTCGAAGACTAGCATGTCGAGTCTCCTAGTCTCCGGTCGCACAGTTACCGATTATCTGCGACTAGAGTAAGTATCCGCGTATGAGTGCCGCCACCTGATTATAAAGGGTGTTCCATTAAGACGTGTGGGACTTTGATTTTGAATAAAACGCAAGCGGTTCGGAATTTTTCCAAATATTTTATTTCGTTCGAAAGGCCACATAATAGGATTATGTGTGGAAAATTATTTCGCGGATATGTTCACCGCGACCATTCTGTAGATTTCTCACTCTTTCGGCGATATTTTCGATGACATTTTGCAGTATGGCTTCCGGAATGGCCCGAATCACCGATGTAATGTTGCGTTTCAAGTCTGGAATTGTCTTCGGATCATTCACATAAACTTTATCCTTCGTGTAACCCCACAGAAAAAAGTGTAACGGCGTCAAATCACATGATCTGGGCGGCCAATTCATATCACCGCGGCGAGAAATTACACGGTTCGGGAATTTGCGACGCAAAAAGTCCAAATTGAGGCGAGTTGTGTGTGGTGTGGCGCCTTCCTGTTGAAACCACATATCGTCCAGACCCTGAGCTTCAACCTCCGGCACAAAATAGTCCTCCAACATAGCGTGGTACCGCTCAGAGTTGACATTTTCGGTGTTTACATGGCGAATCTCTTAGTTGCCGAGTATGCAAGTTGCTCCGAGATTTGAGCATCTCCGTGTGAGTAATGCCTTAATTCGATTCGACACCACCACGACTCACACACTGTCTGACAATCAGCAGAAGGTTACATCGGCTGTTGCATTAGAATTATTTCTGTCGCCATTTTGAAAATAATATAAGACACACGCAGCCAGTTGCGGCTAAGGTTAGGTTAAACTGGCTGCCGTGACAAACACAGCTTCAAGCAGGCCCTTAAAATGGAGTAGCGGCTAAATTAGCCGGGCTTTCAACTGTTTTTCGCACAAGCTGAGTTACTTGCTATTTAGATAGTGGACATGATTAAATTGGGCGAGTTTTCTGTCAGCTAGTAAATTTGCCGACTTATAACTAGTAAACTCGCTCAATGTAATCGACGCTTAAGGTGCTGGGACGTGGAACCCTATATCACATTCGTATTTTTGTGTTTTTTTTTATCCCAGCAACATGATTCTTTTGAATCATAATATTAAATGATCAACGCCCACATCTTTCATCACTGAGTTACTGCAAACTCGTAACGTAACTCATATCATTACGGTCGCCTGATGGCGCTGTTCGATATTCACGTTCACTTCGCGAAATTTCAGATGATCTTCATGGACACTTCCATGAAAATCATCCCCTCAACTTCATGGATGCTACAGACAACAAGCTAACATAGGGCAACCTTGCCGAAGGAAGAAAAACTTTAATCGATGCTTGAATCGATTGAATCTGTAGGATATACTTACCATGCTTTATCTTAAATGTCTCCAAAGACTTGTCGTATGCGGTTTTACCATTTCGACTGTTTGACTCTGAGAAGTATCACTGGCGAATTAAAATCCTCTATAGGAGTCGAATCGATTCTATTCAGAATTGATATTGCAGCTACAAAAATGTCTGCAAATGCAATTTCATGTGCCACTCATTTACTGTTGGAATTTCATGTTTAACTTACATTTTCATTTGTAATGCTTTTAATTTACTCACTCATTCAATTTATGGAAATTAGTATTGCTCTGTCTTTATTACGTAACGTGTTTGATAAATAATTCATATGATGCATGCATGGACGTACCTATATGAGCTATATGACTCATTGATAACAAATAATCGTGCATGTATGTATATTATCAAAACAATTTGATGTTTGTCGGGACGTACAAATAATGGCTAAGTTCATATCACACAACAGTTGGCATACTGTTGCCAATTTGTTTTATGAACTCTCTCCACTGAGTTTTTGATGGACGCAACATGCTGTGAAAAATGTCATTTTCTCCATCACAAAAATTTTTCCGCTGGCTAGGACCAGCATATGATGACAATCCTGAAATGACACTCGCACTGTCATATTCATACGATTTTTCGACAGTAGTCAGTTTTGAACTGGAAATTTGACAATTGATGGATGACATATTATTATTATCTGGCTACTTGTCTCATAGTAGCAGTTTAATTTTTTTTACAAAAATTTAGGTTTGTGTATAATTTTTCCCCTTTTGTTCATGAGAAAGAGAAGAATTTGTAATGAATCGTTTAGTGGACATCCGAAGATGCCCGTGGGGACGGAGTCTAAAGTAGCAGAGTGACCGTGAAGGTCAGGTCGTGCCATTTGGCGAAGAACAAGGACTACTTGGGCGGGGTTTTCACCGCTCGTTGGCCCTGTCCTTTACGTATTAACAGAAATTAATTGGCCTTGGGAAGACAACACAAACAGGGGAGGCAAAATGGGGAATAATTAAAAAAATGGAGCGCGTGCGCATCGGGGTCCAAGTGTAATGGGACCCTTGGCCTCTGGTTTCGTACCACTGACAGATCACTACTCATTAGGTGCTGCCTTCGATCTGTCGATGGGAGCAAGCGGCACTACCAGGAATGGTTCATTACAGGTGGTTCATTCTAACCAAAATACATGATAGAACTCGAACCCGTAACTGACCGGTACCATGAGACATCAGACTGATTCCTAAACGCACTGCGCTTTTTACAATATTATTGAGGGCGGAAATCTCATTGTTCAGGAGTCACTGCCGGCAACTAGTGTCAATTGTACGGCATCGACTTGGGACTTCCATCTTCAATGTGCGACTACTTACCCAGTAAAACCTTTAACCCTCTTTCGCCACCCTTCTCCCTACGGAATTACATCTCGGTATTGCGTCGCAGGGTTGGTTTTGGCTAATTAGCCGTTAATTCGTTGCGTCCTTTTTCATACATATTTGCTCCTCTTTCCTCAGTTCCCTATGGATGTCCTATATTGTGCGATTTACGGCCTCACAATTGGATTCAGATCTTATCATCTGCTCCACTAACTTATGCAGATTGAGGTCACTGCCAAATTTGACCTCCAGTGCTTCACACTTTTCTGTTAACTTTGGACCATGAAATAATACATGTTTCGTGTCTTCCGCTATTTCTGGGCACCTCGAACAGTCGGGCGAATCGTATAGCTTGAATCTGTGTAGGTACTTCCTATATTCACCATGTCCAGTAAGGGTTAGATAGTAATTCACATCTCGGTTCAGCCACAATTCGATTTGCGGAATGAGTATATCTGTCCAGCTTGCCTTCGGGGTTTTACCGTTGTTGCCAGACTCGCAACTTTCTGGTTTTTGAGCGTATTGGATACGTCGGGTGGCTCTAAACATAGGCCTTTGTGCAATCGGTCCTTTTCATCTGCTAGAATATATATTGGGATCATACCCGCTACAAAGGTTAGTTATTATTTTGGAAAATTATAGAATTTATTTTACTTTGCAGTTTTAAAAAATTGCTGTTGCGTGTTCGCACCAGTGGGAGAATGTGTTTTGAGACATGCGATGAGCTGAAATTCAACCCAATTTTTACGCGACACAACAAGTACGCGTTTTCGGACCTCTATAGCTCCGGCCGCTGGTGATGGGGGGGTTCAGATTTGGTGTGGTCATTGTCTCCGGTCGTCTTAAGTGTTGCAATTTTGATTTCGATACGAGGAAAAACAGAGAGATATGACAGTTTGAAAATCGCAGTTTTTCAAATTTCTATTGTTTATGTTGATCTCGTTGTTCTTTGACAGGGCTACAGCCTCGTAGGGAGCATATCGAGGTCCGCTTTCTTTTCTCACGATTGACTATGTCCCAAGGGTGTGCATAGGCTATCATTTACTCTGATCCATGTAGTAGATATAGGGTTTTTCATTAAGAGCGACGCATTTTTTTTTTTCAATTAAAAAACTTGTGGGTTAGTTATGGAAATGATTTTTATTTCAAATGTAAATGTAAGTAAAATCAATGCCATTAATTATGGAATACGACATCGTTCAAATGTCCGCCGCGGAAGCGCTGGCACGAGTGAATACGCTGGACTCAATTTTCCATGACTCGAGCACACAAATCGGCCGAAATACCAGGAATTTCGCGTTCGATTTTAGCCTGCAGCTCTTCTAACGTTGCTGGCTTATTGGCATAGACCAGAGATTTAATGTAACCCCAAAGAAAAAACTCCCAAGGGGTTAAATCGCACGAACGAGCCAAAAGTGAGCTTCATCCTAAAAGATGATTTTCTTGTGAAAGTCGTCGTCAGAGCCCAATTAGCGAATGTGCGACGCTTAAAATGGTCGGTTGGCTTCAGTTGTTGAGTCAACGCAATTTTATACGGACGGAGAGTCAAATCCCTCCTCAAAATTCGCCACAAACTGGTCACACTGATGTTCAACGCCTGCGATCGGCGTGGAATCGACATCCTTGACTGCTCACGCACACTCTCTTGAACGGCCACGATATTTTCTTCACTTCGAGCATTACGTTGTCGCACAGGCACTGGGACATTATGCAATGCATAGGTTGTTTCGAATTTTTGCACTAAACGTTCAATAGTCTGTCTTGTTGGACGGTTTCGTCGACCGAAAATTGGCGAAAGCGCGCCCAACGCAGTCGCGATAGAACGTGAACTTTGATAAAAAAAAATTGAACAATTTACAAACGTTGTTGAAGCGTGTATCTCTCCATGATTAAATGGCATAGACTGACGTTTCAAAATGTGAAAGAACTGCGAAGCCAACTTCACTCCTATTCGAGAAATGTTAAAAACAAAATGCGTCGTCCCTATTGAAAAACCCTATAAAAAGATACATCCAAAAATGTGACATTTTATAGAGTTTCTCGCTTAAGCCTTTCCGATGATTTCAAAAAAAAAAATTTTACAGGCATTACCCGGCATGGCTCAACTAAATTTGGCACATAGCTTCCTTCGGATATTATTATTAAGTACCACACGGTTATATTTTGGTGCTGCTGAAGATGTGTGTCAAGACAAAATCATGAAATGGAAAGAAACCAAAGCTGGTAGGTATGGGTATACTCTGACTCGTAGTAATGAGACCAACGCATTGGAGTTCTGTTAAAGGCATTTTAAGTCCTTCGGTCAAGACTGATGGTATTTTGAGTCCTTTGGAGTGGAAAAAAAATATTCTTGGAAAAGAAGTGAAATCAAGGCATGATGGCAAACATATGACTGCGGGGAGATGAGGCGAATGCAGTAGACTACTGTTGCAGGCATTTTGGGTCCTTCGGAGAGGAAAAAGGATGTTCTTCGCAAGGAATCGATATCTAGACAAGATGAGTATCATACAACTGGGGGTCGTGGTGCGAATGCACTAGAGTACTGTTGATGGTATTTGAGTCCTTTAGTTAGGAAAACAGCATTTTCTTAGGCATAAAATGAAACAGAAACCAAATTTAGAAAATATCGGTCTCGACTTAAGGGACATGTAGGATATAAATAACTCAACGGACATAAAGGACTGAAAGACATAATTTAATCGAAGGCTACTCAGAGTCATGCCGGAGGCAGATTTACTCAATTATGTCCACCAAAATAATTAGTTCCTTGGGCTAACATTTTTCAAAGCAAATCATGTATGTACAACTTAAAAGCAAATGGATGAAATGTATTTACATGGGATGGGCCTAAAGTGTCGATGAACATCATCGCTCTTTTTGTGTAATCTTATGTTAACGCCAAAACTTAGGAGATACCCATAATTTAAATAGCATACCCTTGGCGGATAAGGGAAGTAGAGGTAAGAAAGTTGGGTTAAGTTGTATGAGATGGAATTAAATGTCGGAGAACGTTTCATTTGAATTTCTGCAGGCCATAACTGCAGGGGAAAAGAGACGATGGTAAACCCTTCTGCATTCGGGTTGTCCTGCATACGAAGTAATCATTACGTTTTACAGTTCGACTGATACTTGCCTCGATGGTACGATAATGGGCACGACTAGGCTGCCGGGTATTGCTTAAGGGAAAACATCGGCAATTAGATTGCTTATTTCATTAGAGCAGCGGCAAAAGTATCGATAAAAAAGCGATAGGCAACCAATGTCACTTCTGTGCTGAAGTCATTCAATACCATAATCACCAGTAAGTGTGAAAGCTATTATTTTGAGTCTTAATTTCCAGTTTAATCAAACTGAAGTTCAGCGTGGTAATGTAGAACCATTGTTCGGATAATTCTAAACCAAAAAATTGGTAAAACATGGATAGAAAAAAATCTACTAGTAAAAAATTTTAGTTTTAGGATTCTATTCCTTGGTAAAATGCAAAAAGATGTGATATGTCCCAAAAACAACTCTGTTGTAAAGAGTTTCCCGCCAAAGAAAACTCACCAGCCGCAAAAAGGATTAAATGAACATAATTCCGCCAAAGTATTCATAGCTTTGCGTCTCGCTCTATGCTATGCATATTGAAACCTGATTAAATGAGTTAATTTCTTTTAACGCTGTTTGGCGAAAACGTTGAAAACACTCTAAAGTTTAAAATGTAAAATATTACTAAACATTTTCAGATATGTCCTTTTTTCGACTAATCAACAAAAGTGTCAAGTGGACCTATCCTAGTGATCGGGAGTGTATTATACAAAAATGATTATGTTTAAAGTCCACCTTGTTGTTGTTTACAACTATCACGTTATTATAAGAAGATATTCCCGGATCTATTATTCGTAGTTTGTGATCTAATAAATTTAAAGCAAACCACATATGGAATGGACAGTTTTTTTTCTAGTACGTGTATCTTAATTTAGCGAGCATCGAGCTATGCGCATTTTGTCCGCAAGACACGAGTGCTAACGAATAATCACATATCTCACGTGTACATAATTTGCACGAGCACTTCAAGTAATTTGGCTCAACTTTTAATACAAATTGTAGTACATAATGTAATTTTTTAACATTAAGTATTTTTAGATTAAAAACGCTAATTATTATTATTTTTTACAGATGATATCACTGTTGCCATATGTCCTGGAATCGGTAACTCCTCGGAGAGTGTTTACATTCGAACTTTTGTTCATTACGCCCAATGCCATGGATACAGATGCGCCGTACTTAATCATATTGGGGCGTTACCTAGTGTACAGGTGACATCATCCAGAATTTTTACATATGGTAAGCAAAAACAATGGGAATATTTTTAAGTATTGAAGTTTAATAATTAAAATTATTATAAAATATAATAACTGATTAGTCCGGGAAATAGTCTAAATAGGTGACCATACCTTGCAAAAGGTTCAGTAGTTTTAATTTTTTGATATGTTGGTCCCGTAGTTCCGAATCCAAGTGTTTAAACCTTTATAAAGAAGTTTCTTTTATATAGTATTAATAAACTTCTTTAACAATTTGTAATTAAGAAGGTTTTTATTATTTATTATTTTTTGGCTTTTGGTTACATTTAGTTAAATTTATATAAAAAATATTTTATATTCTTACATTAAACACTAGTGACTTATACTATATCGATTTTTCTAATAATTTTTTTTTTTTTTAATTCTGTCAAAAACGCCAATTAATATTCTAATGCCGGGTTTTCACCAAAGAGACAGTTTTGAAAAACACGGACGAAAACTGATTTTCTGAACAAAAACACCAATGTCTTGTAAAAACTGAAGAGTTTTGAAAACATTTGTGTCCCTAAAAACTGTTTTAGGAAGCAAAACACGTCCCATCGCGAATGGGAAAATGTTCTTGTTTTCTAAAACAGATCAAAGGAAAACACATTTGTTCTTGGTTTTTGTCTGGTTAGTTGAAACACGCACTTTTGTTTTCTGCGACAGCATCCAAGTACACAATCTGTTGTCATTTAAAAGGTTCAAGTTATATAACTTTTATTTTTTATTTGTTTTTTAATTGAGAATTGACCCGATATCTCCGTTTTTCTTTTCTGTTTAAGATGTTATTTATTAAATAAAAGTCACAGCTTATGAAATCCTCGTCGTCTGACATTTTTTGGGACACATGTTGAACAAGATAAACAGAACTAGAGACAAAACCAGTCTATTTAATTGGAACAGTCTGTTTACATAAAACAGAACTGGCATATAAAAACTTAATGAATAAATGTAAGTGGATTTTATGACAGTGATAGATAATAAAAATCCACGACTTCTCCTCCCTCTTACGCATTCCCTATGGCACCCAAAAAAGCAATGATTTTCCGGTCATCTTTTAATCGAAAAAATCGCTTTTTAAGGGAATGTCTACGACGATTTCAATGTTCGAACTTTCACTCTCGATATCGTCCAACTCTCGCAATTTCCCGTGTTGAAAGTTGCAAAACCGAAAAGGTATAACTGTTTGCTTTTTGGTAGTGACAGAAAATATTTGGATATTTGCACTAAAATTATGCATCTTTAGCTTAGCTTGGCACCATGCATTTTAGTTTGAACTCGAGACACTGTCGATTGAGGTTCGAGCCCCTCACGAGGCAAATACTTTGCTATTCTCAAAATTGCTCTATTTAATTTCTCCAAGTTAAGTATTGTAAAATAGTTTCGTACAGTTAGAAGCACTCTTCAGGTATTACAATACATAGATAAATATAGCTGCAGATATCCGCGTGCAAGACGATCTCGAATGTATGAGAATTATACAAGCATAAGCCGTGAAGGCGTGATTTTACTTCAAAATACGTGAGGGGGCTTGAACCTCAATCGACAGTGTCTCAACTAGTAACAAAAATGCATGGTGCGTTGCCAAGCTAAGCTATAGACGCATACTAAGTTGGCATACAGCATGAAACCGAGTCAATCAACTACTTCCGATTTTCACTGAAACTTAATTGATAATAAAATGATATTGCGGACCAGTATCTACCAGAATTAAATTTAAAAGGCTCATTAGTCACAAGTATGTATATGTATATAATTTTGAAGGGCTGGGTATGTTACTACTACTACTTTGCCTTAACCCCTAGCGGAGCATAGCGCGTCAACTACTCCTGCGCGCCATCGTACTCTGTTCTGGGAAATGGGACGCAACTCCCCAAAAGACTTACCCAGTGCCTGACACTCCTTTGCCACAGATCGACGCCATGTGATTCGAGGACCCCCTCTTGGTCGGCCTTGGTTGGAAATGGGGTTCCACTTCATATGGCATGCAAAGCAATGCAGTTGTCACTCTTCCGCAATGTGTGACCTATCCACTGCCATTTTCGCCTGCGTATCAATTCGTCGATTGGCATCTGACCCGTACGCCGACTTAGTCCTTCATTTGATATTGTTTCGGGCCAGAAAATTCTTAAAATTCGACGAAGACATGAATTGACGAAAACTTGCAGCTTTCTGGTAACTCCTACGGAAACTTTCCATGTACTGCTCCCATACAAAAGCACTGACAGTACCAGGGAGCGAAACAGGCCCAGCTTGGTCTTGATGCTGAGATAACTGCTCTGCCAGATTTTGGACAGCATGCCGTATGCGCGTTTAGCCTGGTTGATACGACGAGCGATGTCCTGCTCCGTACCACCATTTTCGGCAACAATGCTACCCAGGTAGACGAAGTTGTCCACCTTCTCCACAGGCTGCCCATTAATATTGATGGCAATAGGTGTCGGATCTCTTTTTCGCAACGGCGGGCTAAGAACCTTGGTCTTGTTGGTATTAATCTTTAGCCCAACCTTGCTTGCCTCCCTCTCGAGATCTAACGCCATTGCGGACAGATCCATGATTTTGTGGGAGAGTAGGCATATGTCGTCAGCGTAGTCAAGATGTTGTAGATAAGATGTCAAAGTCCATTGAATTCCTCTGTCGAGTCCGGATAGGGCTGCATGCAACACATCGCCGATCACAATGAGGAATAGGATCGGTGAGAGGATGCACCCCTGCCGAACTCCACTGCGAATCTCAAAGTCCCCCGACACCTTACCTTTATGCAGAACGCGACAGTTCGCGCCGTCATAGGTTGCCTTAATAATAGCCACAAGCTTCTCAGAGATGCCTCTCCTGCGCAAGGCCGCCCATATAGAATCCCGGTTCACACTATCGAAAGCCTTTTCGAAGTCGATGAAAAGCAAGTGAAGCGGAGAATCGTATTCAGCGCATTGCTCGATGATGATTCGCAAGGTGTTAATGTGATCGACACAGGAGAATCCGGATCGAAAACCAGCCTGCTCTTCATCGATTGTGCTTTCTAAGCGGGCCTTTAGTCTTTCCAGGACGATTTTAGCTATTATCTTGGCAACGGCACGAAGTACACAAATGCCTCTCCAATTATTACAGTCTGTGAGGCTACCCTTCTTTGGTAGTTTGATGATCAAACCTTCCTTCCACTCAGTGGGAAAGGTCTCTGTATTCCACGCTTTATCAACAAGTGGGTGCAGCAAATCGGCAGTTACGCTTGGCGCTGCTTGATAAAGTTCAGCAGGGATACCGTCAAGTCCGGCGGCTTTTCCTCGTTTTAGTGCAATAATTGCAGTGACTATTTCCTCTTTAGTCGGGGCAGTGGACCGTATACGCACATTTTGATGGTTAGCTAAATTATCTATATGAGAGGAAACTTCACCAGAGGTTACACGGTTCAAGACCGCGGCGAAGTGTTCTTTCCACCGCCTCATTTGATCTTCTTTCAAGATCAGTAGCTTTCCATCACTATCTTTCACCGGATGTTGGCAGGAGTTACGACCACCTGTAAACTCCTTGATGACACCGTATACGGCGTTTAAGTTGTTACTTCTTGCGGCTTCTTCTACTGAGGCTAAAAGAGAATTGACATAAACTCTTGTATCGCGTCGCACACTACGCTGAACTTCTCGAGCTTTCTGACGGTAAAGGAGTTCGATGCTGCTTTGATTGTCGTCTGATGCTGCAGCCAAACGAAGTTTCAAGTCCTTTCTTTCAACAATCCGCTGCCATGAAGCGTCGGACATCCAGGGCTTATTCCGGCAATCCGGGTTTGGGCCAAGGATGGTGTTTGCGCTATCAATGTACACATTTTTTATGGCATCCCAGTTTTCGTTTATGTCACTATCTGGGTGACTAGTTATCTCAGCTGCTTTTTGCGCAAGATGGTCATTATATTGTTGTAAGACAGCTGGATTTTTTAATCGAGCGGTGTTGAATTTGCGGCGCCTGAATCTTTCGTCGCTGGGGCGGCGCACGGCTGCAATACGCAATCGAACATTACACGGTTAGAAATTTTGGTATAAAATGAATACGATTTAGCATTCATATAAATCCTTCCGAAAATTCTTATTAGTTGTATACTATCGGAGCGGATAAGTTTGCTTAATATGAATTCATATAAAATCAATAAGAAAATAATATAAAATTATTTTATATGATTTTGGCATACATTTTATACGAAGATAGTTTTATGCATGTATATGATAACCGGATAAAATTTAGAATATATTCGGATAGATGGAAATATCGGAGATCGTATTCAATATATCCCATTTGAGTATAGAAAGTGGCCTAGTGCCATGGGTTATAGGCCTAAGTTACACCCAACACAAGGAGCATTTATTAGAACTCCGCTATATTAAAGTATTAAATAAAAAACCTTTTATCGTTGTTTTATGTTTATTTGTCATTTTATTATATTGCAAACCAAATATATTTTAATTTCCTATCTGCAATGCACTATTTTCTTAGAAGATTCACAAACGATTGGAACAAAAAGACCGGAATTCATATTCACTTTTATCACGGACAACACTTCACAGCACAAAACTCTAACAGCGACTGCAAAATTATGCGTCGCTCTTAGAAAATCGTAATGAAAACAAAACACAGGCGAACATGTGCCATAAACTCAACGCTGGGATAAAGTTTATCCCAATTTCCTATAAGTTGAATACTGTATCAGATAAGTTTGATATTTCTTGTAGATAGATATGTTTATAAAATACTTTTCTGAAGGATAAAATTTTATACGAACTTATGATAAAAAGTTATACGTATAAGATAAATTTTAAACTAATTTTCTGAGATTGGATTATGAATCTGAATTTCGAATAAGGTTTATACAATTTCCTATAATGAACCTTTATACATTGGAATATATCGGGGTTTATATTGAAAATCGCATACATAATTCTATAAATTGGAAAGTATAGAAAATACACCAAGATTTCTAACCGTGTAGCGATCATAAGATAATGGTCTCTTCCCATCCCAATATCGGCACCCTTCTTGTTTCGCACGTCCAGGAGGCAATTCTTGAATCTTTTACTAATGGCAAAATGGTCGATCTGATTTTGTGTTCTGCGCCGATCAACAGAGGACCAACTGATTTTGTGGTGGTCCTTATGCTCAAACATAGTATAGGTACCACCGATGAAGAGACTGTGAAAGTTGCAGAACTCTACAAATCTTTCACCGTTGTCATTACGATCACCAAGACCGTGTCTCCCCATCACATGTTTGAGCCTGTAGTTATCAGCGCCAACTTTCGCATTCAAATCACCCGTAACCATTATAATGTCACCTTTAGGTGTTCTGCTCTGAACGGCGTTTAGTTCTTCGTAGAAGGAGTCTTTTGTCAAGACATTGTCGGGTTCAGTAGGGGCATAACATTGTATAATTGAGATGTTCCTCATTTTAGTCCGGAACCTGGCGGTCAAGCCTCTGTCAGACCGGCTGCCAGGATAAGAGACAGTTTCGCGCTGGTTAAAAGGAGCCCCACACCTGACTCACGACGACTACCGGTAGCTTTACCGGAGTACAACATTACAGTGCTGCCCGTTGGAGAGATAAATTCTCCGCTGTTCCACCATCTTATCTCACTAACTCCTAAGATATTTAATTTGTACCTTAGAAATTCACTTTCTAATTGAAGAAATCGTGCGTTCTGGGGACCTTCTCATCCATTGTCCAGGAGAGTACGCACATTCCAGAATCCAATCTTTGTCATTGTACGATAGCCCAAAGTCGTAACCGTTGAGTCAGTCCTTATCCGAGGCATAGTTGACGTTTCGTTTGCTTATAGAGATTTCGAATAGTGCAAGTTGCTGGCATACACATCCTGTCCTTTGATTGTCGGTTTTAACGACAGGCCCTCAAAGGGAAAGGCCGTGGTATTTTTTTTTTACACCCCACACCACAGGAGTACCTCAACCAAATCATCGCACCGCCATCACTACTACTACTTTGCCTTAACCCCTAGCGGGGCATAGCGCGTCAACTACTCCTGCGCGCCATCGTACTCTGTTCTGGGCAATGGGGCGCAACTCCCCAAAAGACTTACCCAGTACCTGACACTCCTTTGCCACAGATCGACGCCATGTGATTCGAGGACCCCCTCTTGGTCGGCCTTGGTTGGAAATGGGGTTCCATTTCATGGCATGCATAGCAATGCAGTTATCACTCTTCCGCAATGTGTGACCTATCCACTGCCATTTTCGCCTGCGTATCAATTCGTCGATTGGCATCTGACCCGTACGCCGACTTAGCTCTTCATTTGATATTGTTTCGGGCCAGAAAATTCTTAAAATTCGACGAAGACATGAGTTGACGAAAACTTGCAGCTTTCTGGTAACTCCTACGGAAACTTTCCATGTACTGCTCCCATACAAAAGCACTGATAGTACCAGGGAGCGAAACAGGCCCAGCTTGGTCTTGATGCTGAGATAACTGCTCTGCCAGATTTTGGACAGCATGCCGTATGCGCGTTTAGCCTGGTTGATACGACGAGCGATGTCCTGCTCCGTACCACCATTTTCGGCAACAATGCTACCCAGGTAGACGAAGTTGTCCACCTTCTCCACAGGCTGCCCATTAATATTGATGGCAATAGGTGTCGGATCTCTTTTTCGCAACGGCGGGCTAAGAACCTTGGTCTTGTTGGTATTAATCTTTAGCCCAACCTTGCTTGCCTCCCTCTCGAGATCTAACGCCATTGCGGACAGATCCATGATTTTGTGGGAGAGTAGGCATATGTCGTCAGCGTAGTCAAGATGTTGTAGATAAGATGTCAAAGTCCATTGAATTCCTCTGTCGAGTCCGGATAGGGCTGCATGCAACACATCGCCGATCACAATGAGGAATAGGATCGGTGAGAGGATGCACCCCTGCCGGACTCCACTGCGAATCTCAAATCAATCAATCTCACCTTACCTTTATGCAGAACGCGACATTTCGCGCCGTCATAGGTTGCCTTAATAATAGCCACAAGCTTCTCAGGGATGCCTCTCCTGCGCAAGGCCGCCCATATAGAATCCCGGTTCTCACTATCGAAAGCCTTTTCGAAATCGATGAAAAGCAAGTGAAGCGGAGAATCGTATTCAGCGCATTGCTCGATGATGATTCGCAAGGTGTTAATGTGATCGACACAGGAGAATCCGGATCGAAAGCCAGCCTGCTCTTCATCAATTGTGCTTTCTAAGTGGGCTTTTAGTCTTTCCAGGACGATTTTAGCTATTATCTTGGCAACGGCAGGAAGCACACAAATGCCTCTCCAATTATTACAGTCTGTGAGGCTACCCTTCTTTGGAAGTTTGATGATCAAACCCTCCTTCCACTCAGTGGGAAAGGTCTCTGTATTCCACGCTTTATCAACAAGTGGGTGCAGCAAATCGGCAGTTACGCTTGGCGCTGCTTGATAAAGTTCGGCAGGGATGCCGTCAAGTCCGGCGGCCTTTCCTCGTTTTAGTGCAATAATTGCAGTGACTATTTCCTCTTTAGTCGGGGCAGTGGACCGTATACGCACATTTTGATGGTTAGCTAAATTATCTATATGAGGGGGAACTTCACTAGAGGTTACACGGTTCAAGACCGCGGCGAAGTGTTCTTTCCACCGCCTCATTTGATCTTCTTCCAAGATAAGTAGCTTTCCATCACTATCTTTCACCGGATGTTGGCAGGAGTTACGACCACCTGTAAACTCCTTGATGACACCGTATACGACGTTTAAGTTGTTACTTCTAGCGGCTTCTTCTGCTGACGCTAAAAGAGAATTGGCATAAACTCTTTTATCGCGTCGCACACTACGCTGAACTTCTCGAGCTTTCTGACGGTAAAGGAGTTCGATGCTGCTTCGATTGTCGTCTGATGCTGCCGCCAAACGAACTTTCAGCTCCTTTCTTTCAACAATCCGCTGCCATGAAGCGTCGGACATCCAGGGCTTATTCCGGCAATCCGGGTTTGGGCCAAGGATGGTATTTGCGCTATCAATGTACGCATTTTTTATGGCATCCCAGTTTTCGTTTATGTCACTATCTGGGTGACTAGTTATCTCAGCTGCTTTTTGCGCAAGATGGTCATTATATTGTTGTAAGACAGCTGGATTTTTTAGTCGAGCGGTGTTGAATTTGCGGGGCCTGGATCTTTCGTCGCTGGGGCGGCGCACGGCTGCAATACGCAATCGAACATTAGCGATCATAAGATAATGATCTCTTGCCATCCCAATATCGGCACCCTTTTTGTTTCGCACGTCCAGGAGGCAACTCTTGAATCTTTTACTAATGGCAAAATGGTCGATCTGATTTTTTGTTCTGCGCCGATCAACAGAGGACCAACTGATTTTGTGGTGGTCCTTGTGCTCAAACATAGTACCACCGATGAAGAGACTGTGAAAGTTGCAGAACTCTACAAATCTTTCACCGTTGTCATTACGATCACCAAGACCGTGTCTCCCCATCACATGTCTGAGCCCATAGTTGTCAGCGCCAACTTTCGCATTCAAATCACCCATAACCATTATAATGTCACCTTTAGGTGTTCTGCTCTGAACGGCGTTTAGTTCTTCGTAGAAGGAGTCTTTTGCCAAGACATTGTCGGGTTCAGTAGGGGCATAACATTGTATTATTGAGATGTTCCTCATTTTGGTCCGGAACCTGGCGGTCAAGACCCTGTCAGAGATCGGTTCCCAGGATAAGAGACAGTTTCGCGCGGCTCTGGTTAAAAGGAGCCCCACACCTGACTCACGACGACTACCGGTAGCTTTACCGGAGTACAACATTACAGTGCTGCCCGTTGGAGAGATGAATTCTCCGCTGTTCCACCATCTTATCTCACTAACTCCTAAGATATTTAATTTGTATCTTAGAAATTCACTTTCTAATTGAAGAAATCGTGCGTTCTGGGGACCTTCTGATCCATTGTCCAGGAGAGTACGCACATTCCAGAATCCAATCTTTGTCATTGTACGATAGCTAAAAGTCGTAACCGTTGAGTCAGTCCTTATCCGAGGCATAGTTGACGTTTCGTTAGCATATAAAGATTTCGGATAGTGCAAGTTGCTGGCATACACATCCTGTCCTTTGATTGTCGGTTTTAACGACAGGCCCTCAAAGGGAAAGGCCGTGGTATTTTTTTCACACCCCACACCACAGGGGTACCTCAACCAAATCATCGCACCGCCATCACTGGCGGCTTGACGTTGGTTGGCAATGGTCAGTGACCACTGCCGTTCCAGGGGGCGCCCACGCGGAGGACTATGGAAGAGGAGTTTTTGCCCCCCACGGCCTCGGGGAGCGATTGATTATGGTTTTGTGCAAGGGTCGCGGCACATTGTCGAACGCGAACTTGAACTTGGTGTCCTCCGGATGGTTCAAGACACACACACATTTCACACAAATCTGAAGAAAAAGCTCCACTTGTACCATGCTCGAGTTCATGTTCGACAGTGTGTCGTCGGGGTAAAGAATAAGTAGGCAGTAGGCACTACGGGACTCTTCTCATACGCTGGAAAACGACAATTTCAAGCTATTAAGTGAGAGGTTAAGATCGCTTTAGTGACCGAACGGCTTATCCGATGGGAAAAATATTGTTAATTTATGCGTAAACGCAGAAAACTTTAAAAAATAAACAAGTGGTATGTTAAATGTAAAATAATACCAATGCAAATATAGATTGTATAGGTTTGTGTCTGGTAAGAAAGAGTATGATGGAAGCGTAAGAGCAAGAGTATGGGGTAAGAGTATTTTGGAAGATTATGCTGTGCTTTCATCTTGAAATGAGTTTTAGCTGGTAGCATGTTGGTTTCCTGATGAAGGTGATCATGGGAGGACATCAAATGACAGCCCGTCACAGTGCGAAGAGCAGCATTTTGACAGATCTGTATCTTCCTCCAATTAGTGTCCTTGAGGCTCTCCGTCCACACAGGTGCAGCATAATTTGCCACAGATCGTCATATGGCTTTGTATGTAGTAAGCATGGTCTCTTTGTCCATTTCCCAGGAGCTACCGGCGAGATTTTTTAGGACCTTATTACGGGCTCTCGTTCGATTGCATACCGAAGAGGCGTGGGCCGATGATGTGGCCATGTTATCGAGTGTAACCCCTAGAATCTTCGGATGGTTGACTGTGTGGATGGGTATGTTACCTATGCTTGCATTCAGCTGTGTGTTGACCTCCTTGGTCCAAGATGTGAATAGGGTTGCTATAGACTTAGGCGCTAATAACTGTAGGTTACGATTGGCGAAGAAGGTGTTGAGTTCCGGCAGATATCCGTTAATCTTTCCATACATAACCGGGACACTTTTGTCCGTAGCTACAATGGAGCAGTCATCCGCGTAGGAGATAAGAATCAGATCATTAGGCGCAGACGGCATACCGACCATGCAGAGGTTGAATAGGGTGGGGGACAAGACTCCACCCTGTGGGACTCCTTGCTTTACTCTCCTGAGTTTGGACTTTTTGCCTCTAAACTCTGTGAATGATTGTCTACCAGCAAGATAGTTAGACTTCCACTTTTTGACTTGAGCTGGGAGAGATGATGACAGACAGAAGTGTAGTGTGACTGACCGTGTCGAACGCCTTCTTGAGGTCAAGGGCCACGAGAATTGTTCTAGAACATGGGCGTGACTGATTTAGTCCATTGTGGATGCGAGTCGTGATGGCATCTAGGGCTGTAGTCGTGCTATGATCTTTCTGAAGCCGTGTTGATGGTCGGCAAGTCGAATGTGGTTCTCTACTATCGGTTTGAGCCTCGAGGGTTTTCGCAGCATGGGAGAGCAGGGAGATGGGACGGTAGGACTCGCCCAAGCTGGCCTCCTTATCGCGTTTTAATATGGGAATTATTATTCCATACTTCCGGTATCACTAACGACGATAGTGATAGATTCAGTGTCGTCGTTAGGTACTCAATGGCTGGCGTATCCAAGTGTTTCAGCATGGTAATTGATATGCCGTCAGGTCCTGATGCCTTGGTGTTGTTTGCATCCTTAATAGCTTTGGCTACTTGGCTTGGGGTGAGCTGAAGCATTTGGTCCACTGCTAAATTGCGGATGTTTCTTCGGATTGTGCGTTTGAGCTTGTCGCTGGGTGGATGTTCGACAAACTGCCGGTTGAAGTGGTTGGTGCACTTGATTGGGTCGTAGTAGGATTTGTTCCCGAACTCGATAGCGATGTGTCCGCTTTTCTTGGTGGGGTTGGTCAGCGATTTAACAGTGGACACAAAGCCTAGATACATTGGACTTGAGGTTGCAGGTGTCCAGGCGGGCATGCCATTTGATCTTTCTATGTTCAGCTACCTGTTTATTGATTGTAGCATTCAGCACTCCTATTTGTGGATCGTCTGGATTTGAGTGGCGAATGCGATCTCTGTCATCTGCCAGTCTGTCGGCAGACGTAGGACCTTAGGGATTCTGCCTACAGGTATGAATCTAGCGGCAGCCTTGTTGATGAGTTTCCTGAAGCTAGATTCAGCATCTCGCGCATTCATAGGTACTGGGAGAGCAGAGATAGCGTCGTTGATGAATAGTTGGAATCCATTCCAATTTACTCTATTGTAGTTGATGAAAGTGCGGCGTTCTGCAGACATTTGATGCGAAGGTCGGTCAAGTCTTATGATGATTGGCAGATGATCAGATGACATGGTGAGATGTGGCTCCCAGATGAGATTGTTGATGAGACTAGCACTAGCAACCGAGATGTCAGGTGAGCTGGTGCATGAGCCTGTAATCCTTGTTGGAGCGTCGTCATTCAAGGGACAGAAATCGAAGGAGTCGAATTGATCGGCGATTGTGACTTGTAATGAACCATATTATGGTCCTGTAATGAACCATATTATGGTCTGGTAGTGCTGTTCCCACCGGCAGATCGAAGTAGCACCTGATGGGTAGTGATCTGTTGGTGGTACGAAACCAGAGGCCGAGGTTCCCATTACACCCGGACCCAGATTCGACCGCTTGGGCGTCTAATCCGTCCGCCAACCATTCCATCCTTATCGACTATTTTTTTTTTATTCCCCATTTTTACCTCCCCTGTTTGTGTTGTCTTCCCCAGGCCTATGAATTTTTGTTAATACGTAAAGGACAGGGGCAACGAGCAGCGAAAACCCCGCCCACGTCTCCCGAACTAAGCTACAGCAAGCATAGACCGTTGCTTAGCTCGTCGAGGGGCCTTTTTCTTCGCCAGATGGCACGGCCCGACCTTCACGGTAATATGCTACCATAGGCTCCGTCCCCACGGGCATCTTCGGATGCCATACCATCCCGTCCGTTACATATTTGGCGCCTAACGTGGGGCCCGAACCCACGACCCTGAGATTAAGAGTCTCATGCTCTACCGACTGAGCTAGCCGGGCTACTATGCATGTTGGAGAAAGTGACCGGGCCGTGCCATCTGGCGAAGAAAAAGGCCCCTCAACGAGCTAAGCAGCGGCCTATGCTTGCTGTAGCTCAGCTCGGGAGGCGTGGGCGGGGTTTTCGCCGCTCGTTGCCCCTGTCCTTTACGTGTTAACAAAAATTCATAGGCCTGGGGAAGACAACACAAACAGGGGAGGTAAAAATGGGGAATAAAAAAAAAATAGTCGTAAGGATGGAATGGTTGGCGGACGGACTAGACGCCCAAGCGGTCGAATCTGGGTCCGGGTGTAATGGGACCCTCGGCCTCTGGTTTCGTACCACCAACAGATCACTACTCATCAGGTGCTGCTTCGATCTGCCGGTGGGAGCAGCACTACCAGACCATAATATGGTTCATTACAGACTCCTCTAGCATCGTTGCCGAGATTGGAATGCCAGGCTCATGGTGCGCGTTAAAATCTCCTAGTTATAGACGATGGTAACCGGAGAGTAAGGGGTCCAGGGAAACTCGATAACCTGAGTGACAGCTGGATACCGGCGGGATGTGGAAATTGAGTATTTCAATCTCTACATTCCCTGGCGTAACTGCTATTGCCTGGTATTCGAGGACGCTGTCGTTGTCATCAGGTAAAGTCAGTTCTCGGTATGGTACCTTCAGGTGGATCAGGAAGGCGAGTCCTTCTTCTGAATCGGTAGGTCTGTCTTTGCGCAAGATGGTGTAGTTACCATGTGAGGTGAGAGACAAATTAACATGGAGTTTAGTCTCTTGGATAGCTCCAATCATAATGCTATATCTGTCCATGAACGCTTTCAGTTCGTCAAGAATGTGCTGCACCAGTGCAGTTGAGCTGCACCAGTGAGAGCATATCAAAATTTGGTGTTGGTTCTGCCGGGGTCAGACTGTGCTGACCGGCGGGAGTTGTTTTTGTCGGCGTGGTTGTTGAGTTGTGACCACCTGAGCCAGCTAACGTAGTAGGGTTTAGATTCACCGGACTAGAATGTGTTGTTGGTAGCCTATTAGAGCATAGGGCAGCAGTGAAGGAAGTATCCCATAGCCTGTGATGGGATAGCCCAGAGCAGCTTCTCAGGTGGCACCAGTCGTTGCAGCAATTGCATCTCACTGATGTATCATTCGGATACTCTACCGCAAACACAGCAGATCCATGGGCCGGGGTTCTGCTTGATGCCGGCGCGAATAAGGAGTAGCTGGGTGCAGTTGCGCCTGTGTGTGCTGCAACCGGGCAGTAAAAATTTGTGACGTGGGGGGGGGGGGGTCTGTCAAGACTCCCTTGATGAATCCTTCGTGTCGAGGGGGGAAGGGCAGCTCTTAAAGCCGCTTGTAAAGAGCGGGTCGTTCCGGTACGGAGAACCGGCTGCCATAGGAACGTCATTTTTTATTTTACATGTATATATCGAAAAAGGATCGTGGAAAATTATAGGGATGGATTTTGTGTTGTTGATAATTTAATCAAATAAGTGAGATGTCCGTAGAAACATTAATTAAATGTCAAGAAAATTACTTAAAAAAATTTCTTGACAAAGAGGAAATACTAAGGTGTGTTGCTACAGAGAAGTGTCATTCAAACATTCAATTTAATCAGCTCCGTACACTCAGTTTATTTGAATAATTTTGCCTATTATCCATAATACTATCTGTTAAATTCGAATTTTTTATAATTATTTATATACAGGACACACTATCGACTTTACGGAAATGGTCAACAGTTTGGTGAAGAAGTACCCAACCACGAATATTGTTGCAGTTGGTTTCAGCCTTGGTGGCAACTTAGTAACCAAATATATGGGTGAAAAAGACAATAAACGACCAAAAAATGTAATTGGTGGTGTTTCAATATGCCAAGGATACAACGCTGTGGAGTAAGTATGAATTTAACTCAAGAAGTTCCTTGCTCATACCAGCAATCTTCATTATTATCGATCTGTTTCATTTTCAGGGGTACAAAATGGCTTTTAAACTGGCAAAATTTCCGTCGTTTCTATCTATACGTTATGACTGAGAATGTGAAAAACATTATCATGAAGCATCGACATGTTCTTCTATCCGACGAAGTTAAAAATAAATTTCAATTGAATGAACGCGAAATTATTGCAGCAGCCACGTTACCCGAATTGGATGAAGCATACACGCGTAAAGTGCATGATTTCGCATCAGTTACGGAAATGTATAGATGGAGTTCCTCAATAAACTATTTGGAGAATCTCAATAAACCAATGATTTTCATAAATGCAAAAGATGATCCACTAGTTCCGGAAGATTTATTGCCACCAATTAAGGAATATGCTGGTAAGTTGATGCTCTTTGTGATTTTCTGCCCTGCTTCTATACAATTAATATCTGTCGGGCCGCTGATAAGACAGGTCACGAGGGCAATGGGCAATCACTATAATGATTAGGCATTTCGCTAGAAGCGATGATTCTACCAAAGTATCAAAGTCCTTCTGCAAAAAATAGGAAGCAATACGTAATTTGTTATTCTATTTTCTGGTATATTCAAAACATCAATGCAGTGCGTCATACAGTCTTAGTGGTCGTGGTATGAACTTAGTCTACTCGTATCTTTTTATTTTATGCTATCATATCATATCGAATGCTTTATATATGTACTTTCTGATAATGACTATTCGCCGATAGATGATCAATTCAATTAGTGAATAGTTGCGAAGGAAGATAAAAATAGCATTAACTTAAACGTATTTGTTTTATTTTGCCGATAAGACGGTAGCTGTTATCTATAATAATGGCGCAATGTGTATTGTTTTTACGATTTCATTCAAAGGACATCCAAGACTATCTATTAAAAAGTGCATCATAACAGTTCAATTTGGTGAAGGTGCTCGGTTTCCCCAATGGTCGATGTTGGCTTTCAACGGGTCGGTTGACGGTAGATTAGACACTCGATATATCTTCACAGAAAATAATCTAAAGGTGTCAGGCCGAATCCACCCACCATCCTTACATTAGTGGACGCTAGTGAGTATTTTTCGAACGCTTTTTCACCAGGATACTATCCTTCCAAACAAAAATTCTGGTATCTGGAGTAGACACGTAGGGGATCCTAAAGTATCCCAAAAACATGAATGTTGATGGGCTCATATACTAACCAACCCAACATATGATGTTCCATGGTCGTATATACTAATGTAGGGGTCCGAATCCGGTGGCTCCGACATGTACGAGGTTTGATCAAAAAATAAAGAAATCCTTTCAGCCACACGTCGATGGATAACTGCACTGACGGGCGATTAACAGCACTGCCACTTTTATAAACTCCCGTCTAACTGACTGTTTAGAGATAGTTTATATGTCGTTTTCGGTTATTGGTATTTGAGTGCGACGTGTTTTGGTTCTCATGGCGATTTTTGCAATGTCCCGTTTACGATATAACGTTATGTTTGGCGTGAAATTGGGAAAATATCGCGAAAAAATCGCTAAATGAGACCACATTTGTGGCGAGGTGACTCATGGTTCCTTCACCGCCTTATTAATTCGCGAGTTTTGTGCCAAACGTCGGATGACTGACCTCGATCTCCCTACTCCTCAGACCTTGCTCCCTGCATTTTTTTTTCTATTTTCATTATTAAAATCTGTGCAGAAAGGGCGCCGTTAAAGCCATTAAAGTAAAGGACCTTGAATATGTCGCGCTTAAATGGTAATAACTCGGAAACAGTCACTTGCACGGAAGGTTGTGACAGTTGCAGTGTGTCATGAACCATATTCTGGTCTGGTAGAGCTACTTCACGGCAGCACATGATGAGTACTGATCTGTCGGTGGTATTAAACCAGAGGCCGAAGGTCCTATTACACCCGATGCGCGAGGTCATCTGTGCCGTCCACCAACCATTTCATCCTTATCGCCCCATTTTTTTTATTATTCCCTATTTTTACCTTCCATGTTTGCTTTTTCTTCCCCAGGCCTATGAATTTTTCTTAATACGTAAAGGACAGGGGCAACGAGCGGCGAAAATCCCGCCCACGTCTCCCGAACTGAGCTACAGCAAGCATAGGCAGTTGAGGGGCCTTTGTCTTCGCCAGATGGCACGGCCCGACCTTCACGGTCATTATGCTACCTTAGGCTCCGTCCCCACGGATATCTTCGGATGCCCACCAAACCGTCCGTTTCAAGTGCTCTGCCAATCGCCCGTTGTCGCAGCGATCCAACGAAGTGTGGTTGAAGGGGTTTCGTTATTTTTTGATCAGACCTCGTATAAAATTCCAATGAAAAGTAATTTTCGACTAAGCCATGTGAGTTTGCATAGAACCAAACGCTCATAGCTTGATCGATTCAGCTCATCATGATGACCAAGAATATAATTACATATGTATTTGTTGATGCTTCTTTCTGCGCGTTGCAAACTTCATTATTATGTTTGTGAATACTGTATACCCTTACAGTGAAATAAATCTTCAACCAAATGTTCCATTAAATGCAAATCTTTACAGTATGAGCCCTTCTGTTACTTTAACTTTAGCCAGAAAATCCGAGCTCAATTATTGAACTATCTGCTCCTGGTTTGTCATATTTTTAATTATAGCCAAGTTGTCTATAATTTTACACTAAGTAAATAAATCGCATATGGTGATGTGCAAACATAGACAATGAGGTTTAAACAAAAATGCAAACCAACAACAGTATGTCTTTCTTTATTTACTCTCTGGTGGCAAACTTTACTCTGCATATGTGAAAGTGCAAGAAAGTGTTCGCCAGGAAGCTAATTATAAAAAAAAATATAACCGAAAATACTGCAAACAATTATCACACTTCTTTGTAACCAGAACAGAGAAACATACACGCATTACACTAACAACATTATCCCCAATAATGTTGCATGGAAAGCTGGTGAAAGAAACTTGTTGAGCGACTTGTCTGGTTGAAATATTCGGGGATCGCCACAGGCAATGCAGTTTACTTAACGGTGCGTTTTGCTAGGCATTGCTCTGCGTAATGTGCGCCGATCGTGTGTCTGGCGAAACGAACCTTAAGGTTCGTTTTGCTAGACGCGTCTATCGTTTACGACTGTGGAAACAAAAACGATCATGTTGGTATACTATTCGTATGTATTTCAAAATCGTCGGATGCCGACTATACCTCCACATAAAATACACAAGCAAAATGAACCAAGAACAAGAGATTTGGATAAATCTCGAGATTTAAGCAAATCTACCCCTAGTGTCTCTTGCGTACTACAGGAGATTTGGATAAATCTCGAGATTCAAGCAAATCTACCCTCAAATCTCCAAGATTTACCATACATTTATTAATCTAGATTTCGACCGGTATTTAAAAGAAATCTTGCTGAAATCGTTCTAAAATCTTGTTGAAATGTTCTTTTTTCACCCGAATATATGATTTCTACATTTCACCACACTCTGTGCGGTATGGTCTAGTGAAAACAAGCTAACCTTCGGCTACGCTTGTCCCTCCACAGTAGTGGACGAAAAGGACCCAACACCATGGTGGAGTAGGGAACTGGAGTCTATGAAAAAAGAGACAAGGAAAGCCTTTAACCGTTACATGAGGGAGAGAGACTCTCACTCTTGGGAACTATACAAGGATAAAAAGAGGGAGCTGAAAAGAACCTTACGTCTTCGGAAACGAAATACGTGGAGGGAATTCTGCTCTAGCATGAAGGATACGTCAGAAGTATGCAGATTACAGAAGATGATATCGAAAGACACTGCTTCGAAAATGGGGCTGATACGCAAAGTTGATGGTTCCATGACAGAAACAGTGGAAGAAACGTTGCAGGCGCTGATGGAGGTACATTTTCCTGGAAGTTTCAAGTCAGACCAACCATGGCCTCAAACTAACATGGGAGCTGGTGGGGTAAGTCAACAAGAAGCTGAGAGGATAATAACTCCAAATGGAGTCAAAAGTGCTATAAACTCTTTTGCTCCATTTAAAACGGCTGGAATGGACGGAATATTCCCGGCACTATTACAGTGGGGCATGAGCGCTCTACTAGATAGGATCCGGAATATATTCGTCGCCTGTCTTTCAGCAGGCTACATCCCGAAGGCATGGAGGGAGGCTAATGTGGTCTTCCTGCCTAAACCGGGAAAGAAAGACTATACAGAGGCAAAGTCCTTCAGGCCGGTTAGCCTTACATCATTCCTGTTGAAAACAATGGAAAGGGTGTTGGTGGACTACCTGGAGAACACCACGCTAATGTATAGTCCTCTGAGTAGGTGCCAACATGCTTATAGAGCAGGCAGATCTACGGAAACCGCTCTACATGAACTTGTTAGAGTTGCAGAGAGAGAGATTAACAATGGCGGGATCGCTATGTCTACTTTTATGGATATAGAGGGTGCTTTTGATAAAATCTCCTTTACCAAACTAAGGAACGCCCTGATTGAGCGGGGGGTTGATTACATTATAATTAAGTGGATCGACTCTATGCTTAAGCAGAGGGCGGTAAATCTTAGCAGTGGATGTGACAGAATACGGGGTAAGGTAGTCCGAGGATGCCCACAAGGAGGTGTTCTTTCGCCTCTACTGTGGAACATCACCGTGGACAGTCTTCTCTGGAAGCTGGACTCGATGGGCGTACACACTGTAGGATACGCCGATGACTTGGCACTCACGGTCAGTGGAAAGTTCATGGACACAATTCTAGGTTGCATGGGACAAGCTCTCAAAGTAACCGAAGAATGGTGTAATGAGCAAGAGCTAACCATAAACGCTAGTAAATCAAACACTATGATTTTTACTCGTAAGAGGAAAGACATAGAGATAACTCCCTTACGGCTTTTTGGTTCGGAAATCAAGGTGTCCAAGGAAGTGAAGCATCTAGGAGTTACCTTAGATGCGAAACTAACTTGGAATGTCCACGTTGATGAAAAGATCCAAAAAGCGAAAAGGATTTTGCATCAATGTAAGAGAGTGTGTGCTCGTAGGTGGGGAATTTCACCTAAAGCGACACACTGGATTTACACAATGATGGTAAGACCTATTCTAGCCTACGCATCAGTGGTATGGTGGCCAAAAGCCATGCAGAATACCACAAGGCAGAAGCTTGATGGGGTACAAAGGATAGCTTGCGTAAGCATATGTGGTGCAATGCGCACCACACCAACGCGAGCAATGGAGGCATTGCTGGGACTGCCGCCGTTGGACTTATTTATAAAGAAAACGGCGGCGCTTTCGGCAATACGCATGGAAAGGGATGCCATGTGGCATCGCTTTGGAACTAGCAGCGGTCATAAGAGCATCCTAGACATTATTCATGATGAGGTCAGGGAGACTCTAATGCCGGTAGAAGGCATGAGTAGACGTAGGGTAGTTGAAAGACTACACAAGACTCACATTGCAGATGGAAACATACATAATGAGTGTATGTACAATGACATCAGCATTTTTACTGATGGCTGCGTTGGACCACTTGCTTGAAGGTCAGGTGCGGGGGAAGAAAATCCTTATTGCACTGGACAACCAATCGGTGATCAGACGCATGCAGCAGACGAACATAAACTCTAAACTGGTACTAGAGTGTGTCCGGAAGCTCAACACGTGTGCCTCAGAAAATGAGGTTACGCTGATGTGGGTAAAAGGACACATAGGTACAACAGGAAATGAGGCGGCGGATGCCCTAGCAAAACAGGGATCTGCGGCAACTTTCATTGGCCCAGAACCCAGAGTTGCTCTGGGGAACGGCATGATTGGAGCGAAGGTTGCGAAGTGGATGGACTCCATGCATCAACAAAGATGGCAGGAGCTAGTCACTTGCAAACAAGCTCGGAATGCAATGACCAGCCCTTTAGGCAGGGAAGCGAGAAAGGTACTTAGTTATAAACGGAGTACTCTAAGCTGGATAACTGCCTTGGTCACAGGGCATGGTAATTTTAAGGCTCATCTGGCCAAGATGAAAATCGGGGAAGATGACGTTTGCAGGCTATGCCTGGAGGAGGCCGAGACGGCGGCACACATTGTGTGCGAATGTCCAGCACTGGCTAGCACGAGGTTGAGGATCACAGGCAGGCACACGATAAGTGTAGAAGCCATGAGTGAACTCAGCTTCAAACAAATGCTAGCAATAACACGGGACTCTGTGATGAAGAAAGAGGTCGACAATTATCAGTCGACATCTGGAAGTCACTGATGACCGGGAGGGGGCGAAAAGGGACCCAAACGTTAGTGGTCTGCTTCGGCTATCCCCCAAAGTATATAATAATAATAATAATAACCTTCGGCTAGCTTGCCGAAGGTATGATGTCCTTCACGCTTCGCGTCCAGAGTATCATAAAATACCTTCGTTATGACTTATGGTGCATTTGCCACTTTGAAATTAGCAGTAAAACTTGTTCCGATTTGACTGTTCCTATGAGAGGTGATTTGGCAGTCAATATGATGGAATAATATGAAATTTGGTAAAAATATCTTTAGAAATAAAAAAGTTTTCCTAACAAAAACCTGCTTTTGGAACGGTTGTTCCTATGACAATTATATGATAGAGTAGTCCAATTTCAACCAAATTCGGAAATATGATTTGACTGGATTACTGATTACTGTGAAATTTGAAAAAGATAGCCTTAGAAATAAAGAAGTTTTTCTCACAAAGACGAATTTTTGAACCGGTCGTTCCTATGGCAGCTATATGACGTAGTGGTCCGATCCCGTTGGTTCCGACATATTTACAGCGTGCAATAAAAAGACGGTTTTGTACCAAATTTCAGGTCGATGGCTTTAAAACTGAGGGACTAGTTTACATAAAGCCAGACAGACAGACGGACAAAGCTTAATCGACTCGTCTCATCATACCGACCAAGAATGTATATATTGTAGTTTATATGGTCGGAGATGCTTCCTTCTGTGCGTTGCAAACTTCATGACAATGTTAATAGGGTATATATTATTAACTTCCGTGAAGGGTATAAAAACATACATGTAGGTACAGCACAACTGTTTACTTTATCTTGTTGACGGAAGAAGAACGAATAGTGTGCATAGCTTCGAAATTTGCTAATTTATCAATATTGGTGGTGTGCATATACTATAAATCCCATAAATTGTCCATGCATTCATCAAGATTTACTAATCTAGATTTTGGGCAAGATCTTAAATTAATCTCATTTCAAATCTTGGTATTTTGCCTGAACTTTGTCGCAATGTATGCAATAGAAACGTACGTATCGCATATTGTGAATTATTCATGAAAACAGAGAAGAAGAAGGGATCATATACTGTTGTTTGCTATGAAATTCACACACACGAGCGAGTACATGAAGACCACCACGCCATCGTTTTTCTATTCCCATGTAAGTGAACGACAGCGAAACTGCCAACTAAATCTTGGTGGTAGAACGAAAAGAAGAAAATGGATGGTGTGCATGGGTTTCGGGGTTTGCAAATCTGTCAAGATTTAGGTGTCTGGTGTGCATAAACTTTTAAGCTTCGTCTTACTAGACACGACTCTTCGTCTTGCTAGACACGGCTCTGCGTCGATCGCAGACGACGATCGAAAAAATACACACAATAATGCTTTATGGTTTGAACACTATTCGCGAACAATATCCGACGATTGTGTGCCTAGCAAGACGTACCTTTAATCCAGTTTAAAAATAAAGTGCATTTCCTGTGAATAAAATGCCGATTTTGTGAAATAACATGGAAATAAAAACAAATAGATTCTGCTGCCCAGAAGAATTTTTTTTTAGATCGTATTTAAGTTTTCTCGTGACATTTGACATCCTGAACCAGGAAAATATCCCATTTTCCTCTAAATTCCCACTCCACTGTTCTGTTCTGTATCGTCTCTTTACAACTTTGGCTTAACCCATAGCATAGCCTTAGCATATAGAAGATATAAGAAGATATAGAAGTGCAAGTTGCTGGCATACATATCCTGTCCTTTTTTTGTCCATTTCTACGACAGGCCGGTAAAGGCTATGTAATGGACGGTTTGATGGGCATCCGAAGATGCCCGTGGGGACGGAGCCTTAAGTAGCATAATGACCATGAAGGTCGGACCTTGCCATCTGGCGAAGAAAAAGGCCCCTCAACAAGCTAAGCAGCGGCCTATGCTTGCTGTAGCTCAGTTCGGGAGATGTGGGCGGGGTTTTCGCCGCTCGTTGCTTCTGTGATTTACGTATTAACAAAAATGAATAGGCCTGGGGAAGATAACACAAAAAAAAATGAAGCGATGAGGTTGGAATGATTGGCGGATGGCTCGATTGCCCTCGCGCTCGCATTGGGGTCCAGGTGTAATGGGACCCTCGGCCTCTGGTTTCGTATCACCGACAGGTCCTTACTCATCAGGTGCTGCCATAGATCTGCCGGTGGAAGCAGCACTACCAGGATATGGTCAATTGCAGGTGGTTCATTACAGCCATGGTATTATTCATACGCCCCACACCACAGGGAGAATGTTTACCTCAACCAAATCATCGTACCGCCATCACTGGCGGCTTGACTTGGTTAGGAATGGTCAACGACCACTGCCGTGTCAGGGGGTGCCCACGAGGAGGATTATGGAAGAGGATTTTTGCTCCCCTTATTTTAAAATTTTCCTGTTCTGTATTCTTCAGGTTTAAAAGATACGCCGACAACTTGTGTTAAAATGCTTTCCTGAAATCCTTTGTGCCTGTTTCGTTTCGACAAAGCAAGTATATGTGTGTTTAGATTTTCGAGCGGATGAAATTAATTTTAATTTGAAAAATATGCGTGCTTGTTTACTCGTATACATATTGGTACCAATTACTCGAGACATAAGTTGTTGATTTGATAGTGCATGTTTATCTTGAATGTTTCATGCACGCTTATCGTGACATAAGAAGAACAACAAACTAATTGTTTAACAGCACATGTCAGTAAACGGTACGAACATTCTCATAAAAGCTGTGCTATAAGTTGTAAATGTTAAATAAGATTGAACAGATCCGCGCCAATAAAAGGAACAAGTTTCTAAGATAAATTTACTAACTGACACGTAACTAAAATACACTAATATTAAATTAATATATTGTAACCAATATTTACAGAAACAATTAACAGTCATCGGTATTTTCTATTCTAAAATAAAATGAATGTGCTATGACACACATTTATACATTTTATTTATTACTGATAGTTTCACAGTACATATGCACTCGTATATGACATTTTTTTATAAAACATGTATTGTATTACTCGTATTATTTGTATATTATGCACATATTAATGTACTCGTACGTAGATAATACATTGATTAGATAAAGTATATCTCGAGATAGCAACAGATGACGTAGTTGTATCTTATGAAACTTTCACACCTGAATTCGGGGCTTATACTCGTATCTTGAAAGTGATCGATCACTCTTTTATTTATAATATGTATATGTAAATATATATATGTATTCATAAAAAGATAATTTGTACATATTTATTTTTATACGATGTGGTGTGGATTCGTGAAATTTGTGCATGTCGAAAAAAGATACACAGATTTTGATATGAAGCAGTCGTGGCCGAGCGGTTAAGGCGTCTGACTAGAAATCAGATTCCCTCTGGGAGCGTAGGTTCGAATCCTACCGACTGCGATACAGTTGTTTTTTTTTTGTCGTATAACTAAAGAATTATTATATCATTCTTAAGTAACTTATTAAATTTTAGCACTGCCTGCCATGCAATGTAGCAGTTACATCTTCTTGTATGATTAGTATAGAGTTGTTGGATTTTATTTGCATCGTATACAAGAACAAAACTGGACTCGGATCACGGATGAATACAGCTGATATTACCTGGACGTCCAAATTTTTTATTTATTTTCTAGGATCCCCCAATGATTGAGTTGGTTTGCATACGACTTAGCTATTGTGTCTGTCTTTCGACTCGGAAATATCCCCTTACTTATCGAACACCAGCATGTACACACCTAAAATAAGGTTCACACTATAGCCGCATTACTTCATCTGCAGCAGATCATTTAATCTGAAACTGTCAAATGCATACATTTTAAATTCAATACACCCAGATTTACCGCAGATGAAGTAATTTGGCTATAGTGTGAATCCCATTTAAGATAAATGCATACTTTCTAGTATGCATTCTGATCAATACATATGTTAAACTACGCATTCTGGCTGACATGCATCGCAAACCACAGTTCAGTCCCATTCAATGATGCATACTGACCTGCACGGCAAACCATTTGGGATAAACCCACCCGTTCGTCTATGCATTTTGTTCGAAATTATGAGATGAGTAGATAATTGTTTAGTTTTGCTTTGTGTTTTATGGGCCATTAAATGGTATGTTTTCTTTGTGGTCTATTATCCTTTTACTTTTTTTGCAAACCACCGTCAAAACCCTCGGAGGGCTAATTTAAATAAACTGTGAAATTTTCATCTAAATCGACACAATAATACTCAGCTCGACCCGCAAATATACCCTTACTTGCTAACCATCATCATGTACACACCTAAGATTCGCTCCTTCAACTATGCATTCTGGCTGACATGGATAGCTAACCACTTGACACAAACAACACCAACCGTTCATTATACCCTAGACTTATAGTATAGGATATATTGTTTTGTCACGACGAAAATATGTAACTCCTTAAAGGAGGCTCCGGAGGTATAGCAATGTATGTATATAAATGATCAGGGTGACCTCCTAATTCGATTAAGCCATGTTTGTCTGTCTGTCCGTTCGCAGGATACCATTCGTAAGAATGAAGCTAGAGCCTTGAAATTTTGGTCAAATGTTGGTAGTATGATATAGTTGGTTGGTATTGAAAATGGGCATGATCAGGCCAAGAGAACGCCTGCCTCCCCTACATATGTAAAATAATAATTATGTATATGTATTTATAACTCCCGACTAAATAAACTACATATGTAAAATAATAATTATGTATATGTATTTATAACTCCCGACTAAATAAACACGAAAAGTTCTAGCTTTGGTAGATTGCTCGTGAAGGTAGTCTTATACTCTCCTGGAAAAATAAAATTGATCAGTTGAAAACTAACGGTAATTTTCTTACAAAGAGCCCCGTACTACCCTACTTTTCAGGTTTTTTGTCTATAACTCTTGAACCAATTGACGTAGACACCTAATTTTTGGCATGTAGCCCTGAGGTGAGAAGCTGCTTGAGTTTTAGTAAGTTGGGCATAATAAGATCAACGGAGCGCCTACCCCCCCTACAAATTAAAAAAAAAAATATTGCTTTAATTACGATAACTTTCGATAGAATGACACTAGCGAGTTGAAAATTTGGTAGAATGTTGATAGTAAGATCTAGTATTGATCTGGTATTGAAAATGGGCAAGATGCGACCCAAGGAATCCTTACCTCCCCTACAAATGAAACTTCAAATAAGCGATAACTTTTGAAAGAATGAAGCCAGTGACTTGAAATTTTGGTTAAATGTTTGAAGTGAGATTGAGTTAGTTGGTATTAAATGGGTTAGATCTAAGGATCCAAGGAACCCTTATTTCCCCTACAAATGAAACTTCAAATAAGCGATAACTTACGGCAAAATAAAACTACTTTCAATATTTGACCAAAATTTCAAGTCGATCGCTTCATTCTATCAAAAGATATCGCTTATTTAAAATTTCATTTGTAAGGGATGTAGGGGTTTCTTGGGTCGGATCTAGCCCGTCTTTAATACCAACTAACTAAATCTCACTTTCAATATTGGACCAAAATTTCAAGTCACTGGCTTCATTCTATCAAAATTTATCGTGCGAACGGACAGACAGACATGGCTAAATCGAATCAGGAAGTGACCCTGATCATTTATATGTATTTATATTTATACATTGTTATACCTCTGGAGCCTCCTTTAAGGTGTTACATATTTTCGTCGTGACAAAAACAATATACCCTATACTATAAGTCTAGGGTATAAAAGTAGGAAAGTACAAACAGTAACAGAAATAAGAAAGACCAGACCGAAGCTTCGCCAGTAAAATTAAATTTTATTAATAATAATTAGGGAAAGATCCGAAAATAGTTTTAATTTCTTCTATAGATACTGAATACATGGAAACTGAGTTTGCACGGTCGTAGAAGATGAACTTAACTTTTGGTGGGCGAAAATCCGAGAATTGATCCCTTTTTTAATATTATCCTTCTAACACATAAATGGTGCCTCGGATCGGAAATCCTTGCAGGAGTAAATTAAAGACCGTTAAATTTTGCGTTCCATGCATTACTCAGAGTCGAAATTCAGTTCAGCAGCGTATTCAAAATCGATAGTCAAAAAACGACAATTTTCGAGACGTCGGAGAAAAATCACACTTTATCTTTATTCAAGGTCACATATCGTTGCAACGGATGCTCCAAATGGAAAAGCTTGTCTATAAAAGTTGAGGATAATTTGTTTGTTAACCTAACGTGGTAAATATTGTATTTTTCAATTCGGGCCATTTTTAGAGTAGTTATGAGCAAAAATTCAAAAATGCCTGCTCTTTGACTTATGCCTTAAAAGCTCTATCTCGGTAAGTATAACAGCTAAAAGCTTTATTTTAGTCTTAAGTTGTCGATAAATTACTCTTATTTAATAAAGTTTTGTAAGGTATCTTTTAAGACTAGTTTAGGAGATACTAAAAACGAAACAGAACAAGCCAAACAATTAGCCACATATTCAACATGGTGGCGAGGTCCGTGGTGGTTGGTGGAAATAGAAAACTCGAATTTTGAAACGTACCAACTTAAACAATATATCAAAAATCGAAACTACCTTAATTAAAGCAACCAGTGCTATAACGATTTGACTGACTAAAGTAATTTAACCTTTGCAAAATCAACGACTTTGTTTTTAATAAAAACGCAGTAACTCAACACCCCCCCCCCCCCCCCCCCCGCTACGGACTTCGGCACCATGTCCAAAATATGAGTAATTGTTTGGATTGTCCTATTTCTTTAGTATCTCCTAACTTGGTCTTACAAGAAACTTTGTAAAACTTTATTATACTGGAGTAATTCATCTTTTGTTATACTTACCGAGATAGAGCTTTTAAGGCATAAATCGAGGAGCAGGCATTTTTGAATTTTTACTTATACTCACTTCCAACAAACGACGTCAAATTGCTGCTGGGAGACTTTAACGCGAAAGTCGGGAATGAAAGTTGGCACCGGGGGACCACTGGAGGCCACAGCCTCCATGAAGAATGTAACGATAACGGCCAGCGACTTATCGACTTCGCCTGCAGCAGGAATCTAGTCGTAAGCTCTACGTGTTTCCCGCATCGACGCATTCACAAGCAGACCTGGAAGTCTCCAGACGCACATACCGTCAACCAGATTGGCCACGTCCTCATTTGCAGGAGATGGGCGTCTAGTGTCATGGATGTCCGCTCCTATCGAGGAGCAAACTGCGACTCAGATCATCACTTGGTGAAGACGACCTACAGATGTAGAATTTCCTCAGTGCACCAGTCAAGAATCAGCCCTCCCAAAATCTTTGCGGTTGATAAGCTCTTGAGTGATGCTACAGCGGTGGTGTATACTACCGCCCTTGAGGAAACACTATCACCTATGCTACACAACATCAGCAACACAGGCGTCCATGGGTTCTGGAAAGAACTCAAGGGTACCATCAAGGATATCGCAGAGAAGGTCGTGGGATATAAAGCCCGGCGAGCGCGAAACGACTGGTTCGACGAAGAATGCAAAAATTCACTTGACGCGAAAAACGAGGCCTACAGACAATGGATTCAACGAGGAACCAGAGCCAGAAGAGAAAAATATGACGAGCTACGGCGAATATCGAATAGAATAATTAGACGTAAGAAACGTAAATACTTTGACGAGCAGTTGCTGAACATAAACGAAAACTTAGCTAATAGGAACACCAGACAAGCGTACAAACTAGTAAATACAATTAAGAACGGCTACCAACCCAGGACTAGCCTTTGTAAGGACAAGGATGGAAACTTCATCAGCGACACCGATGGTATTAACAAACGATGGGCCTCTTATTTTGAAGAGCTTCTAAACCGACCATCTAACATCCCCACACAGGAAGCTCTCGACGATATTGTTGATCTAGGCCCACCCATTCAACCCCCGACAGTAGAGGAAGTTGATCTCGCGTTGCGGTCACTAAAACGAAACAAAGCGCCGGGCGCCGACGAGATTCCAGCTGAACTGCTAAGATTCGGTGGAACGAGTCTAGTTGATGCCATACATCAATTACTCCTGCGAGTATGGGAGAACGAGGAGATCCCAGACGATTGGCGCAGAAGCATCGTCTGTCCAATTCATAAAAAGGGAGATAAACTGCGGTGTGAGAATTACAGGGGCATCTCACTAGTTTGTACGTCCTATAAAATTTTGACGAAAATTCTGGAAAATAGAATAAAACCGTACGCAGAACGAGTCATTGGCGAATATCAAAGCGGTTTCAGACCTGGTCGCTCCACAACCGATCAGCTCTTCTCAGTCAAACTGATACTCCAGAGGTGCTGGGAATACAACGTAAACGTATACCAAATCTTTGTCGACTTCAAGCAGGCATACGACAGTATCGATCGTGGAGTACTGTACAACATCATGCTGCAATTTGGTATACCAGCAAAATTAGTGCGACTGACAAAGATGACGATGACCAACTCCGTCTCACAAGTCAGGATCCAGAATAGACTTACTGATCTATTTGAAACACGCACTGGTTTGAAACAGGGCGATGGACTGGCACCGACGCTCTTCAACCTAGCACTGGAATACGTTATTCGGGCCATGAATATGGACAACAGCAAGACGCTACTCATCAAGTCGACACAATTAGCAGCGTACGCCGACGACATCAACATCATGTCCCGAAGATTAGCTGACGCAGAAGAACTTCTGCATACGCTCGATACCGCTGCAAAGGAAGTTGGATTACGTATTAACGAGGGTAAAACTAAAATAATGATGCAATCGGTGACAAGGACACATGCACAACCGAGCATCAATGTGGGGGACCTCAACATCGAGTTCGTGAACAACTTCATTTACCTGGGTTGCAACCTGTCAAGGGACGCCAACGAAACTGACGAAATCAAGCGACGGATACAGTTAGCTAATAAGACTTTTTTCTCGGTTCTCCCCATAATGAAATCGAAACATGTGCACAGAAACACGAAGCCCCGCGTGTACAAGACCATTATACGACCAGTGATATGCTATGGCTGCGAAGCATGGACCCTAACTCAAGCCTCCGAAAACATGCTAGACACTTTCGAACGTAAGGTTCTACGGCGAATTTTCGGGGCTGTTTGCGATCGAGATGGATGGCGCATCCGGTACAACCATGAGTTGTATGAAATGTACGATGAGCTGCAAGTCTCGAAAATCGTCAAACTACAACGACTTCAATGGGCAGGGCATGTACAAAGAATGGACGATGATCGCATGCCTAAGAGAGTAATGAATGCAGAACGAGTCGACGGAGCGAGACTGCGAGGACGACCGAGATCTCGTTGGGAGAGCTCAGTAGGTGTGGACGCCGCGCAGCTGCTGGGCTCCCAAAATTGGAGGACGCGGTCACGTGACCGAGATAATTGGAGGACAATGATCCAGGCGGCCAAGGCCCGACGTCGGGCTGTCGCGCCACGATGATGATGACTTATACATAACTACTCTAAAAATGGCCTGAATTGACAAATATTGGCCAAGTTAAGCTGACAATCAAATTATCCTTAAGTTTTATAGACAAGCTTTTCCATTTGGAGCATCCGTTGCAAAGATCTGTGAGTTCGAAAAGTGATAGTTTTATTTTTCTCGGAAGCCCCGAAAATTGTCGTTTTTTGACTATCGATTCTGACTAAGTTACTGAACCGAATTTCAACTTTGAGCAGTGCATTGAATGCAGAATACAACGATCTTTAATTTACTCCGGCAAGTTTTTCCGATCCGAGGCACCGTTTCTGAGTTAGAACAATAATATTAAAAAAGGGCTCAAATTTCTCTAATTTTCGCCCACCAAAAGTTATGCTCACCTTCTACGACCGTGCAAACTCAGTTTCCATGTATTAAGTATCTATAGAAGGGGTTAAAATTGTTTCCTGATTTTCCCTAAATATTATTAAAAAGCCCCCCCCCCCCTCAATTGGCTTAATTTTACTGGCGTATATGGGACACGTATGTAGCTTCAGCCGTTCGTGAGATATTCTATGGACAGACGGACAGACATTTAACCGATTTCATTAGGGTTTGCTTTTACTACAAAACCCTAAAAAAAGTAGATTACATTTTGATTCATATTTGAATCGGGGTGATGAGGCGAATGCCCCGAAATACTTTTGAAGGCATTTTGAGTCTTTTGGTCGCAGAAAAAGTACATTCTTGGCAATGAAGTGAGATGTAGGCAAAATGGGTGGCATATGATTGGCGGTTTTGAAGTCAATGCAGTAGACTACTGTTGATAGCATTTTGAGTCCTTTGAGCCGGAAAAGAGGACATTCTTGACAATGAAGTGATATATAGTTGAGATGGGTTACGTATTGCTGAGGGTCATGAGCCGAATGCGCTGAACTACTGTTGTTGGCATTTTGAGTCCTTTGGTCTGGAAAAAGCATGAGCCTGATTTGAAACAGAAACCAATCCCAGCAAATATCGGTAATTTTTTGACGCCCTCGGTGGCCGTGTTCGTTCGGTCACCTCTCTACGAACTGGAGAATCGAAATGGAGGTTCGATCCTCGGGGCGAACAAAAAAAAATTGCCTGTGGGCACTAATAGAACTCTCTGTGCGCTTCGAGCCTGTCAGTATAAAGACGGCGCGGATAGGAGGTACATGTCCATGCCCAATTAATAAATATCGGCAATTTCCTCTGCACGAATGGGCATATAAAATAAAAAGGACTTAAGGGACCGAGAGGGCATGCAGCGAATGAGGCTCAAAGTTATGTCATGTTATTCTGGGATGCGCACAAAAAGATTAACTTCTTTGAGGACAACATTTTTCAAAGCAAATAGACAACTCGAAAACAAATGGATCAAAATGAAAATAGATTTGCATGAGACGAACTTAAGTGCCCACGAATATTGCTCTATTCGTGTTATGTAAAGCCACTGCACACGCGTTCTTGGCTCTTACTCTCTCTTGGACAATAAGTTGAAAATAATGTAATTCACTTTTCTCCAGTGAATTGTAACATTTCTACTGAATCAGGGTCCTATTTCTGCTATCGCTAATACTGAAGATATAATATGAAGGTTTTGAGGAGTTTATGAGCTCTTGGAGTTTTCGAGCCAATTTAAGAGTTTATTTGCGGTTTTTGTGAGAAAGTTGTCTGCCCTTTTGGAGGCTAATTTTCGGAGCATTTTGTGACCGAAATGAATGGCGCATCCGGTACAACCATGAGCTGTACGAACTGTGCGATGAGCTGGATGTTTCGAGAATCATCAAACTACAACCTCTTCAATCGACAAGGCATTACAACGAATGGACGATAACCGCATGTCTAAAAAAATATTAAAAGGTAGAATCAGCGGAGCAAGGCTACCGGGAATATCGGCCAAAGCCCGACGTCGGATTGCAGCGCCGCGATGACGATGAAATCACTAAAGTAGTGGTTCGAACACACAAGAAATCCTATAAACAAATGTGAATCCGGAGGTTGTCTATCATTGAAAAAAAACTCAATAGAATTAATACTATGTACTTAATACTTACTTTTCCATGCATCAACAAAGATGGCAGGAGCTAGTCACTTGCAAACAAGCTCGGAATGCAATGACCAGCCCTTTAGGCAGGGAAGCGAGAAAGGTACTCAGTACCCTAAGCTGGATAACTGCCTTGGTCACAGGGCATGGTAATTTTAAGGCTCATCTGGCCAAGATGAAAATCGGGGAAGATGACGTTTGCAGGCTATGCCTGGAGGAGGCCGAGACGGCAGCATACATTGTGCGCGAATGTCCAGCACTGGCTAGCACGAGGTTGAGGATCACAGGCAAGCACACAATAAGTGTGGAAGCCATGAGTGAACTCAGCCTTAAACAAATGCTAGCAATAACACGGGACTCAGTGATGAAGAAAGAGGTCGACAACTATCAGTCGACATCTGGAAGCCACTGATGACCGGGAGGGGGCGAAAAGGGACCCAAACGTTAGTGGTCTGCTTCGGCTATCCCCCAGAATATAATAATAATACTTACTTTAAGTGCTTTTAATATGCAATTGAAAAGATACCATAATAGCTCGTATTTTTCTATTCATTTCAGCTACAAATCCCGGTTCAGTCTACATTGAACTGGCGCACGGCGGACATCTTGGCTTCTACGAGGGTGGACTTATCTATCCGAATCCGGTCACATGGTTAGATCGGGCTGTAGTGGCCCTAATTGGTGGACTAGTACTCGCACATAGTGATGGATTACAAAAGAAGATCTCTCTTTCGATATGAAGACTCAACAATTGCCTAGAGTACCATTTAAATTGAGGAAAATAATATTTACATAAAAATAATAGTAAAAAAAACACTAGAATAGAGGAAATATTGAAAAACAAAAATGCTTTGATAAATATAACCCAAGAGTTTCAGACACGAATACAAAAAACTAATAGTATGTACAATATATTATTTTAAAAACACGAACACGAAATCAATAGTACTATATATTATCCAAAAAATCCGTTAAAAAAAGACGAAGAATAAATAAAAATTTATGTGAGAGTAGTACGCAACATATTCACTTAGAAATGTATAACACATGCTCAAAAGCAACAATAACTTTGAAATAGTTGTCCAGTATTAGACAAAGAAAAAAAAATCGAGAAATCATACAGAATGTCCAGATAGTATAAAAAACAACAAAACCATGCAAAATGACAAAAACCACGTAAAAAACACAAGTGTTTATATAAATCAAAATAGAAAAGCAGAAATTGAAAATGACAAATTTAAAAAATAATTATATTTTTACTTTTGTATTTAAAGCCAAAAATCATTAAAAAGGCGAAATTAAAATTGAAGTGCACAAAAAAAATTAATCTAATGTTTCAAGTTTAACTGATTTTGTGATTAAAACTTTTCTCGTTTATTTATAACATCAATTTTCACTGACGTCCCTCATTTTGAATAGTTAATATATTTGCTGCGATGATTGTAGGTTATCAAATCACTGCGCTCTATGGACTCAGCAAGATGCTACTATTGCCAATAAAAAAATCTCTTTGTGATCATTTATTTATTCTGTTGCATAATGGAAATTTGCTACGGACAAAGACAAGTTAAATGCAGGGGTAATCTCATTTTGAGCAACGCCTTGATAATTGGGATTTTTTTATATATATATATAAGAAAAGGCTATTAATTTTTTAAATAAGTAAAGAATCGATCACGAAAGATATAAGAAATAAATATATATAGATATATTTTAAATATGCTGTGTTGATAATATATATATAACATAATAATTAACAATTTATTACTTTTTGCTAAGTATTTTACACGAAGACAAACATGAAAATGAGTGAATCAAAACAGTTGACTAAACATTTTATATGGATGAATCGTTTGAATATTTTTGATTGAAGTTCTATTTTTGAACAAGTGAAAAGCAAAGAATGCTTAACGTTTAGCTTTTTTAGAGAATGAAGAGTTAAAATGCAAAGTTTTTTATTATTGTATTCGTAGAAAATGTTGCAAGCACTTGAATTGCTATTAATATTTCAGGTGCGTTTTACTATATAAGATAAAACAATGGCCACTTGACGTAAATTAGACTACCATGATGTGTTCTTATTGTCTGAATAGTCCTTATTTCGACGTTTAAAGTCATGTTTAGTCGTTAATCGGTATCTCGTCGTGAGGTGGTCAACTGCACTTGAATGAAATATTTCGTCCGCTCATTTAATCTTTTTTGTAGACCTGTAATATGACTTCTGTAAGTCCTCTACTAAACCCACATTGATTTTCTTGATTTAGCTTTCCGAAAAATTTATTTTCTTTTGTCTAAGCACAAATAAGCAATGGTATCGCATGCGTTTTTTTTTCATTGATTCTGCAACATTTCCTAGTATATATGTAAATTTCATCATTCCTTCCTTCAATAGGCGCGTTCTTTTTTAGTATCAACACAACATGCGTTGTTTGTGTAATGCGTGTTCGTTACCCTACCCTACACACACTTGATATATACTCAAAAATACGCGCCTAACGTATGTACTTTAATTGACTTGTTTCGAACACAAATGCCTTGTTCAATTAGTCAATTGTTTCGTTTCCATGAATGTGATTATGTTTACAATGAATTTCACGAAAAGCTGTATATTTTGTTTACAATATTTTAGTTTAGAAACAGTATTTATCGTTATTACTAATTTGATAATATTTAGGGCATAATTTAATTTAATTTATACAGCAATTTCAAGTTGTTATGGCTGTTAGTGCTGTTTTCCATGGGCGATTTTTCTTACAATATGTTTGTTTTTTGTTACTGCGCAACAACCAAACACATAGGAAAACCACTAACTAGAAACACCGCTCATGAACAACGGCACTTCGTGTTTATGTTGATTTTTCCTCCAATTCATTCTAAATTTTTGTTAAAACATATTCCTTGGACAAACTACGAAAATAAAGTTGTCTTCTTAGTAATTTATTTTTTGTTTGTCGGTACAAAATGTTCAGACCCAAATTGAATTCGAAATAAGTTGTAACAATTAAAAAAATTCTTGTTTTCTATACATATATTTTTTATATCACAAAATCCATGTGACTTAATAAAAATGTGTTGATTATAAACATGTCGTTATTTTATTCAAACATGTTGAAAATGTACAGGGTGTCCCGTTTCAAATGGTAAATACTTATGGCCGGTTTCACAGTGCAAGTTTAAACTTCGTTTAACTGAAATTCCCGTTTAAACTGACAGTTAAGTTGAAAATGCGTTTCGCAGTGTAAGGTTAACTTTTTCCGATGGTTTAACCGCAGTCTAACTTAATCGGCCGAGGTTGAGGGTTTAAACCTGGTTGGTAGTGGTAGTGGTAGATAGAACTGTTCATTTGTAGAAAATTGACACATGACATGAACGCTCTATCTTTAACCGTATCAGAGTTACGACGGGTTTAGAATATGCACCCTTAGGTGAGTCCTACCTTGATCGTAGGAGGCAACTAATAGGACCGTTCACGTGCAGGCAACAACAACATCTCTAGATGAGCTTGTGGCACTGTTCAACATCTTTAGGACCTACCGCAGGTCAGTGTGTGTGAGTGGGTTGCTGGGTCTGGAGACCACCGCCGAATGTAAAAGGAAAGTCCCTACAAATTTCTTTTCCACACACTAGTGCCACCCAACTCCACCTTTCTTCAGATAGGTATAAAAGAATGGATGTAAGGCCTTATGGTAGAACACGCTAGAAGCACTAGTCCGCTGGGCACTACTTCTGATGCGCAGTTGAGTGATCCCAGGGCGAACATTGTTCGTGCCAGAGCTCGACGGTTCCCGGGGCGGGCACTATGCGGCAGTCCATGTGTGGCGAAATGATCGAGCTCGTTTTTTGACGAATTCCCAAAAAGTACAAATTGTACTACAATATTATAGAAACTCAAATGATAGAAACGGGGTTGGCGTTATTCTGTCACCGGCTTTACTTGGCAGCATCGTGAGTATCTCGAAGATAAGCGACCTCCCGATGAGTATCAAATTGGTTATCTGTGAAAGAGTGTGGAACGTCATAAGTGCCTACGTTCCTCAAGTGGGTTTACAGCAAAGTGAAAAAGAGGCATTTTGGAGCGACGTTAACAAAGTGCTTCAAAGTATACCAGATACCTAGCTGTTTTTTTTTTCGAATGGAATTTCAATGGTCATATGGGAGAATCTAACTATGATTACGAGGACTGCCAAGGTGGGAATGGTAGCCAATCTACAGATCACACGGTCTAGTCATCCTCAACACATGGTTCATTAAGAATCAAAGGCGGGCACCTAATCACATATAGCAGTGGAGCTCGTGCGACGCAGATAAACTATCATCTGTGTCTAATTTTCATGAGGCGTTGGGTGAAAGACTGCCAAGTGATCTTGGATGAATCTGCGATCATCCAGCACCGGTTGCTCCTGACAGAATTTATTCTGAAAGGAGGAACAAGACCACAAGCAATTCCCAAGCCAGTCGAGAAAATCAAGTGGCATAATCTCAACAACGAAAGCTTTGAATCTGTTGTAACTCCATTCATTCTTAAAATGGAGGAGTGTCTTCAATACAACACCAACTGCTACGAGCAAAGTCCAACACAAATGTGGAATGCTTTGGAGGAAATGTTAGTAGGTCAGGCTGAAAAGACACTGGGAGTTTCAAAAGGCCCACTCCAGACGAACAAGGAGACGTGGTGGTGGAATAATGAAACTAAAGAAGCAGTGCAGGCCAAATCAAACACATTCAAGGCTTGGACAACATGCAAGACAAGCAGTGAAGCCGAGAAGGTTCAACTTCGGGAGAAATATGATAAATGCCGGAAGGAAGTAAAGCGAAAGGTGGCTCAAGCAAAGGCGATTGCAGCCGAGAAGTTCTATCAAGAACTAGAAGATCAGACTGCGGATAAGAGATCGTCATTGCAAGAGAAACCTAAAGGCAATGCCAGGATTTATAAGGTCGCAGCCGAAAGGAGAAGAAACGCTCGAGAGAGTCAGGCGCCAAAGTACGTTGAAGACTCACAAGGAGTGCTACTGGTTGAAGACACAGCAATCTGTAGCAGAATGCGTGAGTACTTTGACGAACTTTTGAAGGAAGAATTTCTACGAGAAGCTTTTCAAGCTGTGGTGCCAAACACCACTAGTATCGCTGATTTTTCAGTGGAGGAGATGATGAAAGTAATGATGCAGATAAAACGCGGAAAGGCAGTCGAACTGGACAAAATATTCTTGGAATTTTGGTTGAAGATGAATCATGTCGGGCTTAAATGGCTCACTGTTCTTTTAGTTGGGACGCTAAGCGACATAAATGGACGCCACCTTGCAAAATATGATAGAGAGATGCCGTTTGGTACGAATGTTGGTGAGGCCCATACTTTCATTTTAAGAGATGGAGCCACCATGGACCCCGCGGCAGAGCAGCTGTGCAGGCGAAAAACCGGAAAATTTGATCCTTTTTTTAATAATCTCCTCATAACTTTTAAACGGTGCCTGGGACCGAAAAACTGAATAGAATTTAAATTAAGGAGCGTCAAATTTTACATTCAATGTATTGCTCAAAGTTTAAATTCGGCTTAGCAGTATAGTCAAAACCTATAGTCGAAGAACGTCACCTTTTGAGGCTTTGGAGGAAAATCACACTATATCGCTTTTCAAGCTCACATATCTCTAAAACCGATGCTACAAATGGGAAAACTCGTCAGACAAAAGTTGAAGATATTTCTATTTCAAGTTTAACTAGCCCAATACTTTTCAAATCGACCCATTTTAGTGTAGTTGTGAGCGAAAATTTAAAAATGATTTTTTAGCGATTTGAGCCATAATAACTATATCTCGATAAATATAACAACTAAAAGTTTTGGTTTAGCCTGAATTCGTAGATATTTTAACCTTGTTTACAAAATTTTTGCTAAACATAAAAGCTTTTCATTTTAAACTTATTTAATAAAAAAGTCTTTTTTAATTAATAACAAAATCTGGAAAAATGTGAATAGCTTTTGAACTAATGATCGTACGGAATGGCGGTCATTGAACTCAAAATGACCAAATACATTAGAAGTTAACCTAAAAGTGGAATAAAAACCTTTTATTTTCAACTAATTTAATAAAAAAAAATATTTAACTAATATAACAGTCTGAAAAAATGTGAATATCTTTTGAACTAACGGTTGTAGGGAATTGCCTTTAGGTTTATTCGACTCAGAATGACCAAATACATTAGGAAACAGCCTAAAACTGGCATCAAAGCCTTTTATTTTCAACTTATTTAATAAAAAAGCTTATTTAACTAATAAAAAAATCTGGAAAAATGTGAATATCTTTTGAACTAATGGTCGTATGGAATCACGGTTGTTTTTATTCTACTCAAAATGACCAAATACAAAATGACCTAATACATTCAGAATCAACCTAAAACTGGCATAAAAGTCTTTTATTTTTAAATTACTTAACAAAATATCTCATTTAACTAATTAAACAATCTGGAAAATGTGAATATCTTTTGAACTAGAAATCGTATGAAATTGCGGTTAGTTTCATTCGACTCAAAATGACCAAATACATTAGGGATTATCCTAAATCTGGCATAAAAGCTTTTTATTTTCAAAGTATTTAATAAAAAAGCTTATTTAATTAATAACAAAATCTGGAAAAAAGTGAATATCTTTTGAACTAAAAGCGGCATGGAATAGCGGTTGGTTTCATTTGACTCAGAATGACCAAATACATTAGGAACCAACCTAAAGTGTCATATAAGTTGCTTGGACTTTGAAATTATGGAGGAAATTAAATCATTTAATTAACTAATTATTTAATTAATTAAATTATTCTGACAAAAAACTTAACACAACTTTTATAAACAAGGTTGAAATATCTACGGATTGAGGCTAAACCAAAACTTTTAGCGGTTATATTTATCGAGATAGAGCTATTAAGGCTCAAATCGTCAAAAAAACATTTTTTGCATTTTCACTCACAACTATACTAAAAACGGTCCAATTTGAAAAGTATTGTGCTGTTGTTAAACTTGAAATAGAAATATCTTCAGCTTTTGCGTAATGAGTTTTCCATTTGTATTATCGGTTTCAGAGATAAATGAGCTTGAAAAGCAAAATAGTGTGATTTTCCTCCAAAGCCTCGAAAGGTGACGTTTTTTGACTATCGGTTTTGACTATACTACTAAACCGAATTCCAACCTTGAGCAATGCATTGGATGTAGAATTTAACGCTCTTTAATTTAGATCCTATTAAATTTTTCGATGCGAGGCACCGTTTGTAAATTATGAGGAGAATATTAAAAGAAGGGCTCAAATTTTTTGATTTTTCGCCCGCACAGCCGTTCTGCCGTGGGGTCCAAGATGGCTACATCTCTTAAAATAAATATATGGGGACCACCAACAATCATACCAAACGGCATTTCTCTATCATATTTTGCAAGGTGAAATCGCTTAGCGTCCCAACTACAATACTTTGAACAAAATTAAAAGAGGGCAACCGATGCCTGACGCTTTCAGGAAAAGCTTCCTTCTCCCGTTTTATCAAAACAAGGGTGACTCACGCAAGCTCAACAGCTATAGGGCAATCACGTTAACATTGGACACATTAAAAGCACGAGCGAGTGGCTGCAATCGATTTAAAGAGATTGTACGGTTGGATGACAATCAATGCGGCTTTGTGGAGGGTCGGTCCACAGTCGATGATATTCAGTGCATGCGTGTTACGATGGGAAAGCATCGTGATGTACGGACGGACTTGCACTTTGTGTTCATCGATTTGGAAAAAGCCTTCGACAGAGTTCCTCGTGATCTGATATGTTTGGCCCTAAGAGCACTTAAGGTCCCCGAGGCATATGTCAAGATGATACAAGACATGTATGATGGGGCGACTACTAAAGTTAGATGCACAGCTGATGAGTCTGAAGAATTTCCGGTTAAAGTCGGAATTCACCAAGGCAGTGTATTGAGTCCCTTGCTCTTCACCATTATCATGTTCTACTTATTAACACTCCTCTCTGGCGGCCTGGAAATATCCCTTCTCTTTGCCGATGACGTTGTCCTGGGTAGCAAAGACATCGTTGCAAAGCATGCTTTGCAGGCTGCACTGACCAAGTGGTGTAAGATACTGGAGGATCATGGACTAAGGATTAGCATACAAAAGACTAAGTATGTTTGCTGTCCTCTCTCAGATCCAGGGAGACCGATACCAGATACATTAAAGGAGAGCAGCTGAAGTCCTGTGCAAGGTTCAAATACCTGGGCTCGATGGTCAACAAGGAAGCTACCCGCGATGACGACATCAAACATCGCATCAGTGTCAGTTGGATGAAGTGGCGAGAAAACTCTAAGAGTTTTCTGCGACAAGAAGATTCCACGAAGGGCAAGGGCAAGTTGTACAAAATGGTCGTTCGTCCCGCACTCATGTATGCGTCTGAGTGCTGGACTATGTACAAGACATACGAAAGTAAGTATTGCCATGTTCTAATGCGTCCACCTGAGAACCCAGTCATGAAGGCACTATCAATGAATGTTCCATTTGATGGACCCAAACCCCGAGGCAGATGGAAACACACGTGGATCGGTCAGATGAAGAAGCGACAAAACCGCATTAATCTGGGCGATGATACGATCCAAGACCGAGCTGCCTGCAGAAGGAACCTGAGATTATACCGCCAGAATGGGCGAAATGCCGACACTACATGCAGAGCAACGCGAAGCCGCAGAGTGGGGAATGAAAGGGGAATGAAGAACAAGGTTTTAAGTGCAATTAAAAAAAAATAAGAATTATAGATATGGAAGATAGATAGATGTACTGTAATTAGAAAAATATTTCATCGTCCTTGCAGTTATGGAAATACTTTCGATGTGTAAACATCTTATGGCGCGCTACAGTTTAAAACCACAGCGTCTGTGGAATGCGTAAACAACATTATTGTGTGTGAATTCTCAGCCAAACTTTTGCTTTTTTAAAACAAAGACAATTTTATAGCTTTTTTATATATGAAAATGAATAACACAATTTTGATTATGGCCAAGTAAAACTGAATTTGTTACTATCTAAGGTCAACATTGAGTTCTTGTGTATTTTTTCCCCATATAATAACTATAGTAAGAGCCATAACCGAGCAAAAAAATAATATTATTTGATGAATGTTTAAAATAAAATGAAAACGCTGAAAATAAGCCAGTCCAGGCAGGATTTGAACCAACGACTCCGCGATCAGTAAGAACTTTTTTCTACCCATTGATCCACACCAATCGTTTCCTTTTGGAGAAAATTGTGTAAATGGCCACGTTTATGCCGTGGAACTAAAAGGCGATTTAACTAAATTGTTTTAGTGCTAGTACTTGTTCGTGGTGTGTTTATGCCGACCATACGAAGAGGTACTAAACATGAAAGATATCAGCTGTTGGTTTGTGACTGCGGTGACACTGGTTAAGAAAATGTCAAGGGGCAGTAGCCTCCTAATAAAAACGCGTTTCTACCGCTACAATCAAAGGATGAAACGAATGCAGGGTTTCAGGAAAGGATGAGGTATTTCTATAACAAATAAAATAAAATTTTCAACAACAACACCATTAGCGAAGACAGCAACACCACCTAGTCCCAATTTTTCAGTCCAGTTCTGCATAACAAGTGGAGCTAAAATTGGTACCAAAACTAGCTAGTGCGACATGTTTATGTCGTCGTCAGTTAGCTCGAATTAGTTAATCCTCGAAGATAGTTCCGCGGCATAAACAAGGCCAATGTATATAAGGCCTATAATGAATGTATTGTACATGTAAATGGAAATAGTAAGCATTTTCAATTTAGCGTCGTTTCATAACGTGGTGGGATGTTTTGGTACACGTAAACATCGAGTTCAGAAAAACTAGGATTTCATTTCGATTGAAACCTACAGGGAACCAATACAAGCCGCCGCGTTGGACGACCTAGAAACACCTGGAGGAGATCAGTTGAGGTCGAGGGTAATATTACGTTTACACTATCCGCAGATTACTTCATCTGCGCCAGCTGAGATAATCTGCGACTGTCAAATACATACAATTTTGAACTCACCACACCCAGATTACGCTGCAGATGAAGTAATCTGGGGATAGTGTAAACGTAATATAAGTCATTACGCAAATCGTGGAGTCAGTTGAAGGCGATGACGGCGAACAGAACGAGTTGGAAAGTCGGCGTGGTTAATGCCCTATGCCCCACAAGGGGTTGACAGGATCCAGAGAGAGAGGATTTCATTTTGACTATTATTACTATTAACTACAAAAATACCTATTTTTCCGGACCCGTCCGTTCATGCATAGAAAAAAATTCAGTTTAATGTTTCCTTCAAATGGCCATAAATAAATTGGTTCCCCTTTCTTCGCCCTTCTTTTTTACCATGTGTTTGGACTTTTAGGTATTTTCGTATTTCGTTTTATTTCCTTTTTATAACGGTTCATGGGATTGATTTCAAAAAAACGTCAAAATAATAAGAAAAGTTAAAAAAAACCATAACTGTTGAACGTAAGCAGGTGAAGCCGCGATGAAGAAAATTTACAGGTAACTAGTGTAAATTGTATCAAATAAGTAGTTATACTTTATGGAAAAGATTTTAGGTCAAATCTAAAGGCTGGATTACAGTGTGCGCAACCAACACGGCTTCTGGTGTCAAATAAAGTTGAACCAATGTATTTCAGATGGCGATAAGTAAACTCTGTGCGAACAACACGTCGCTCACGGAGACGACGCTCATAGTACAGTTCATACAACTCATGATTGCACCGGATGCGACATCCATCTCGACCGCAAACAGCCCCGAAAATTCGCCGCAGAACTTTGCTTTCGAATGTGTCTAGCATTTTGCCGGATGCTTAGGGTCCATGTTTTGCAGTCACAGCATAGCACTGATCGTATGATGGTTTTGTACACGCGGAGCTTCGTGTTTCTGTGCACATGCTTCAATTTCATTATGGGGAGAACCGAGAAAAAAGTCTTATTAGCTAACTGTATCCGTCGCTTGATTTCATCAGTTTCTTTAGCGTCGTTTGACAAATTGCAGCCCCAGTATATGAAGTCGTCCACGAACTCGATGTTGGGGTCCCCCATGGTGATGCTCGATTGTGCTGGCGTCCTTGTCACCGATTGCATCATTATTTGAGATTCACCCTCGTTGATACGTAGCACCGCCATCTTTATTACATTTCAAGTGTTATATAAATACCTCATCTTTTCCTGAAACTGCATTCGTTTCATTCTTTGATTATAGCGGTATAAACGCGTTTTCATTAGGAGGCTACTGCCTCTTAAAATTTTCTAATCCAAAGTCACCGAAGTCACCAACCTACAACTGATATCTTTCATATTAGTACCTCACCGTATGGTCGGTATAAACATACCACAAACAAGAACTCTAGTACTATACTGATTTAGTTAAATCCAGTTGCTATCGTCATGAGTTAGATCGATTTAGTTAAACCTCAAAGATAGTCCCGCGATGTAAACGTAGTGAATGATTTAAAATTAAAGGATGTTGCAAAACTCGTGAAAAGACATTTCGGAGAAAAATGGGAATCGTTAGAAAAGCTTCAATGGTATAAAAAAATAAATACACATTAAAACGTTATTTTATCCTGTAATAATGGTTTTACATACTATTTTTTAAGGTTATTCACGATAATATATATTTTATACGATTATGTAATTGTTCTAGTAATTAAGAAAAAATAGAATTATGTTAACATTTAGAATCTATTAAATCAAATTGGCGTTTTCCTGGCTTCCTTCCTTGTTTTCAGTAACAAAACAGTAACATTTATCACCCTTGCGCTCATTCAGGAGCCCTGGGTGGTAAATGGTCGAGTTTGTGGTATCAACAGTACATTTGGTAAGTTGATATACGACAAATTAACAGATCGCCCTCGTGCGGCGCTTTTGATAGACAATCACGTCAATCATTTACCACTAACCAACTTTATTTCCAAGGATTTAGTTGCTGTACTAGTGGACATTTCCACTCCACATGGGAGTCATAAAGTGGTGATAGCATCCGCTTATTTTCCCTCGGATGATGATGTAATCCCCCCAGCCGAGGTTCAGTTATTAGTCGAGTTCTGTAGGAAATCCAACCGACAATTCATCATTGGCTGTGACGCCAACGCCCACCATACTGTATGGGGGAGCAGCGACGTTAACGACAGAGGTAAGTCCTTACTTGATTTTCTTATGTGTAAACAAGTATTCGTTCTCAACAAAGGGTGCAAGCCCACTTTTGTCACTGTTGCTAGGAGAGAGGTACTTGATCTCACTCTTGCTAGCAGTGTTTTATCGGAGACAGTTATGAACTGGAGGGTTTCAGATGAAGTGTCAAACTCTGATCACATGCATATCAGATTTGACATTCCTGGAAGCTCTGAACTCCGGTCTGCGTCCTTTTGTCCTAAGAGGACGAATTGGAAATTTTTTCACGAATTAGTGTGTTCCAAAACTGACCAACTGCTAAGTTCCATTAGCACGACTGGCGAGTTGGAGTTAGCCGCGGAACAGCTTAACGACGTGTTAATCACCTCCTACCAAGATAGCACTCTGGCACGTGGTTTTAGTACGACACGTAGGGTTCCCTGGTGGAACGAGGAACTGGCGCGCAAGAGAGCCCAGGTTAGGAGAAAGTTCAACAAAGCGAAATGATGAATGGGGTGCATACAGAAGTGCGCTCACGGAATATAATCTCCTTATAAGACGCTCCAAGCGGGAGACCTGGAGGAAACATTGTGCCAAAATTAACTCACTACCTGAAGCGGCTCGCATCCACAAAGCTTTATCAAAGGATCATTCCAATGGTATTGGTCAGCTTAAGAAACCTGACGGATCCTTCACTGTGGATCCAGTGGAAACATTACAGCTGCTCTTGCACACCCACTTTCCGGGTTCAGTACAAGCTGGACCCCGCGTGTCTGCTCCACCAGCTGCCATCGGGTCCCGGTCAGCCTGTTAAGAAGCCTCTCTGGGGTCATTTTCGACAAAGAAAAGGTCAAATGGGCCGTGGAGTCCTTTGAACCCTATAAAGCACCTGGCGCCGATGGCATATTTCCTGCTCTTCTGCAACGCAGCATTAGTTTCATTATCAATCCATTGATTGCCCTGTTCAGAGCTAGCTACACCTTCAGCTACATACCGCGTTTATGGAGAGCGATCAACGTGGTGTTCATTCCAAAAAACGGAAACAAGCCGGAAGAGCTACCTAAATCTTACAGACCGATAAGCCTTTCATCGTTTCTTTTAAAAACTATGGAGAGGTTATTGGATCTGCATATTCGACAGAAAATGGAATGCACGTCACCCCTGCATCGTACCCAGTTCGCCTACGTAAAAGGTAAGTCGACAGTGGTTGCCTTACACAATCTCGTAGGAACGATTGAAAAAACCCTCAATGACAAGGAAATTGCCTTGTGCGCCTTCATTGACATCGAGGGAGCTTTCGACAATACTGGCTACAGCTGCATATCTAGAGCACTTGAGCTCAGAGATATACCCACAGCCACTATTATGTGGATCGATGCCATGCTTCGCGGGCGCGAGATCTACTCAACGTTGAGCGGCGCCTTCTCCTGTGTTAATGCTGTTAAAGGTTGTCCTCAGGGAGGAGTTCTTTCCCCACTTCTCTGGTCACTAGTCGTAGACGAGTTACTAGCTAGGCTATGTGATTATGGTTATCATGCTATTGGATATGCCGATGATATAACTATTATAATCAGAGGAAAGTTTGAAACGACCGTCACTGAGGTGATGGGTGCTGCACTTGACTTAGTCCTTCGTTGGTGCACTGAAGTTGGCCTGAGTGTTAACCCTCAAAAGACCGTCTTGGTCCCATTCACACGGAGGAAAATTCTTAACTTAAGCTCGGTCAGTCTAGGCAGGACGGTACTTCAGTTCTCCACTGAAGTCAAGTGTCTGGGCATTACGTTGGACTGGAGGCTCAACTGGAGCAATCACGTCGAGACTGTCATTAATAAGGCCACTCGAATCATGAGGGCTTGCAGATCGCTCTTTGGTAAAACCTGGGGCCTCACCCCTAAAATGACTAAGTGGCTATATTTGATGCTGGTACGACCAGTCGTGACATATGCTGCGCTAGTATGGTGGCCCAAAACGCAGCAGCGTTGCACCATACAGTTGTGTACCAAACTACAACGTCTTGCATGCCTTGGTATGGCAGGATCCATCCGTACATGTCCGACATCGGCCATTGAGGCGATTGTTGGTCTTACTCCGCTGCATATTTTTATACAGGAATCTGCGGCTCTTAGCGCTCTTCGAGTGCGTTTAACTTATGATGCTCATGTGTACAATCAGGGCCACATGAGCATCCTGGAGCGGATTCCGGGTTTGCAGATCTGTTCGAGATCAGATTACATGACTACGGAATTTTGCTTCAATAGAAAATTCTCGGTCTCAATTCCATGCCGCTCGGAATGGGATAGTGCCAACCTCTGTCCTGACCCTAGCAGTACCATGTGGTTTACGGATGGGTCAAAGACTGATCAGGGAGTTGGTGCTGGGGTCTTTCGACCGAGCACCAGGATTTCAATCGCCATGGGCGTCTGGCCCAGCATATTTCAAGCAGAGATCCATGCCATTGAGACCTGCGCCAGAGAAATTCTGCACAAGAAACTTAATGGCGCAAACATTGCTATCTGCACGGACAGCCAGGCAACTATTAAGGCTCTTTCTTCATTCAAATTTTCTTCAAAATTAGTGAAAGAGTGTTTTGATACCCTTCAGTGTCTCACAAACACCAATCGGGTAACTCTATGTTGGGTACCAGGCCATCAGGGCATTCAAGGTAACGAAGCTGCGGATGAACTCGCTAGGCAGAGCTCATCCGTGAAATTGATCGGGCCTGATCCGTACTGTGGTCTGAGCTGGGCTACAACCAGACAGCTGGTTAAGCAATGGTCCGAAAATGAAAGGTTGCGTCACTGGAATGATCTCGCTGGTCTTCGTCAGTCGAAAGATCTTATAAACTCATACGGTATCAAAGAAACTAGCCGCCTGGGCAGAGCGGACCTGAGGTTAATCGTTGGTTACCTCACGGGACACCACTGGGTAAGATATCACCTCAACAAAATGGGTCTGGCTACTGAAACGGAATGCAGACTTTGCCTGGAGGACACTGAGTCAACCAAACACCTTCTCTGCGAATGCCCGGCGGTTGCTCGTTCGAGGTTCTTGTTTCTTGGAGATTCCATCGTGAGCTCCGCGGTCGTTAAGAGCGCTCCTACAAAGGACCTACTGGCCTTCATCAGGCTGATTGAGAGTCTTTTGGATTAGTTTAAGGCTATAAGGCACAATAGATCTCATGGTCGCAGTGCCCACCTTTGGGTACCTTAGCCTGTCCTTATTTATTATTATTTATTAACATTTATCGTTAGTACAGTTACAAAACCGGATAAATCCTTAGTTTACTTACAAAAGCGGACATAGTCAACTTTCAAGTTTTATTTACTAGAAAACTATTAAAGTCGCATTATGTTCCTTTTAAATATTTTATTTTCGTATCTCAAAGTTTAAAATAAAAAAGGAATCGGTGCTTCACATTAATTCGTTTGTTCTCAGCAGAAAATCGGGCCTACTGAAAAATTGCACAAAATGGAGGTGTCCTTCTTCGTAACTAGCCTCCTCAAATATCTTCGCATAATTGTGCTTCCTCAGCCCCTCCTCCGCGAAAAAAAGTGGTCGTGATGAGCGATGGTTATGGTTAGCAGGGTATGTTCCATAGAATACAATCATCCTTACTCATCCGCTCCCACGGCAGCCGGTTTTATGCACCAGAGAGCACCAGAGTGACCCGTTCATCAGCAACGGCCAAGGACTGCCAAACCCCTGCAACGCCAGTAGGCGTTGCTACTACAACAACAACCCTTACTCAACCAATGAACTAAAAACAATAGGGACTGTCATAGCGTACATACTACAAAACTTCCTGTGGTAGATTAGATGTGGTTCGAAACGATGAAACTACTGAACATTGCAAGGACCAGTTATAAGTATTAGAAATCGACATGGAGTATGGGACATTCCGTATATGGGCCAGTGATTTTCTCTCGATGGCCCTTTACAGTCATTACTAAAGTTCGAGCTTTCACTTTCATCGTGTTTAGTGGTCGGCATCTCCTATTTATATACTCCAGTAGAAATTCGATTTATGTGGGGTTAATGGGTCAATATCCTCATAAAATGAGTAAAGTAAAAATAAAGCCATAGTCGCGATATGCATCTGTCACCTATCATTAAAACATGATTACTTCCTGTACAGTATATTTTATTTGTAACATACGTTTTCTACTTATCGTACAAATCATAGCTTCTAGGAAACTACCTTTTCTATACTCAATTTATCATCTGTACCGGACATGGAATTTTTTAACGTCGATAAAGTTTGACTGCTACTCATACTCGGAGGTATCTAGGAGAAAAATTAAAGGAATTTAGCATTTACAAACGATTATATTCAGCTTGTAACTCACCACTATCACACTGTATCCAAGACTCTCCAGCAATCTTAATTTCAGGGCCATTATTGCGACAGGTTTCTCGCCAAATCGCTGCAATTGATTATCCTCAAGTGCTTCGACGAAATATTTCTTTCCATCATCCATTTCCACCAACAAACACGCAATATTCAGTTCATGGATTGGTGCGACATATTTGAAACTCCTCACGCCCAGTTCGTCGTCGTTTTCCTTAATCATATTCGAAACATTTTGCAAGTTCGGTTGCTTCTCGATGAGATACTTGGGTGCCGGCCGCTCCTCGGCGAAAAGCTTCTTCTGATTTTTTCTCGCGCCTGGCATCCAGTTGGGCTGTTCAATTTGCACACAACTTTTCAGTAATTCGAGTCTCGAGTCGAGCTTTACACGGTCAGCATTTCCCCATTTCGGAAGGGACGACATACTGAACACTTCCCGTATTAAATCTCGCGATTGATGACCCAGCATCCAGAATGATAAAGCCGTATCGATCAAATCGTCCGGATGATATCTATACTCGTCACGCTCGATTTTCTGGAACACCAATTCGGTCAACATGTTCAAGTATTGGGAAATTTCTTTGCGACAGTCCAATGCAGCACAGGACCAAATAAACGTGGAGAGATCTTTTGCTCGCAAGTCATTCGCCGCGTATTGATCATCGCTAGTCGTTGCTTCCAGTTTGTCTAGACACAGCTGACTGAAGAAGGTACAAATTTGCGAATCGTTGTACTGTCCGTCGGCCAGTAAGGCAAATATGTGAGTGAGACCTTTGAATGACAAACGTTCAAGCTTTCCCGTTGTCTTTAATCCCAAGATTTTCTGGAAGATTTGGTCGGATTTCTGACGATTTAATCGTAGTGATTTTACGAAGGTAATCAGAAGAGAATCGTCGCTAGCATCATTGCGTAGAACCTCGTCAATTAGTCGCTTCGTAAACACCGGACTACTAGCCACAGTGCTTGTTTTGTACAGAGCGCTTGTCACGATAGCGAATTCCATTTCCGTTAGCTGGTCAACGTAGCGATCCAGGTGCTGGTCCCGCAGCAAATTCATCAACTCGCATGATCTTCGATGTTTCTTCCACAGTCCAAGGTAGAAACATGTCTCCAGAAAACGCTCTTTTGGACAATCTTCGCCCATCTCGGTGACCAGCCGCTCGATGCATTTAGGGTAAAACTCGAATTTGGTAATCTTGTTGGGTAGCAGGTACATCAAAGAGTACAAAGTGCTCAGAAGGGTGTCGTGATTCATTTCCTGAATGCGTTGCAAGCACAGAGCGTCGATAATGTTCAGAACTTGTGTCACTTTCTGCGGATCACCATTCGTTTTGTAGGTGTATGTGAAGATGAGCAATCGTGGAATTTGGTCGGAAGGGATCTTCCGGACATACTGTTGGAAACTTGAAACCTCAGACAGCGGGAAGAAGTCCGAATATTTGATTTTTTGGGGAATAAGCGGATCCGTTCGACACTTTTCGAGAGCAATGTGTTTCACGAAACGATTGATGAGGGTGCCTGCCTCATGAGATCCGGATATTAGATCCCTCGTGGTGAAGGACGCGTACAAGGCGCCGACGGTACTCAGTTGCCGGGGAATGATCTGCGAGAGGCGGCAATATGATTGTTGCGCGATGATTTTCGAAAGTGACAACATAATGATTGTGTAGAATGCACTCGACGTTAACAGATTAAAATAAACACTCTTTCAAATAACAGAATACTAATCAGAATTTCATTTTTGCAGAGAATGTTTTTGACAGTCGACTAGGCACTAGGGGGTTATGTCAGCGACAGCTTGTGGTTATGTTTACACTCGAGTTGCGCATGGTCTCCGGATGACAGTCAATCAGCTGTGGATAGAAGGATAATTAGTATTTTTGTTTTTATATTTACAATTTGGCAAGGGGATAAATCGTGAAGGTAAATATACATTTCTAGTCACTGTTAATTATTATCAGGGAAATATCGAACTGGTTTATATATCACGAAGAGTTCATCGTCAGTCTTTTTTTTTGTACGGTGGGGTGCAACCTCTGTCGTTTCGAAGGACATAAATCCTACATTTATGGAACGGACATATATGTATGGTCCGATCAACGGTGATCCCGTCGTCTGATCTCAACCTAATTTAGCACATACATAGCTTCCTTGGGTGACCCTAAACAGCACACATGACGACGCCTTAGTGCTGCTTTGGTGCTGGTTCAGGTGGATCATGGAACACCGAAGTCTTCTTCATAATGAAGTGAAACGGAAACCAAAATTAAACGAAAATAGCGGATATGTTTTTTTTTTTTGGGAATCGGAGTGTAGTGAACCACCCGTAATGAACCATATCCTGGTAGTGCTGCTTCCACCTGCACCGGTACGAAACCAGAGGCTGAGGGTCCCAATACACCCGGACTCCGATGCGAGCGCGAGGGCATCTGCGCTGTCCGCCAACCATTCCATCCTTATTGCCCCATTTTTGTTATTCCCCATTTGTGCCTCCCCTGTTGGTGTTGTCTATCCTAGGCCTATGATTAAACGACGAGATTAAATAGCCGTGAAGGCCTGAAGACACTGTGTTGAAGAACCACTCTCCAAAGACTACCCGTGACATGCGCTGGCAGACCAGCTCAGCTGTCGGGAGTTGCGGGGTAGGCGAAAACGACAGCCATTGGCCTTCTCCACTAGTGTACAAAAACAAGACACGTCCGCCCGTTAACCAAAACGTAGTACTCTACGAAACCCGCAATAAACCAACAAGCAAAAATGAGAAAACCTAATAGGGGTGCCTACGCACCAAACTTCTTAAGACTCAAAACAACAAATTCCAGCGCAGGGACGGGCACATATATTATAGACAGAAACCGTCCAATCCAGACCGCTCCTTCTCCCTTTCAGGACAACAGAGCCTAAGGTGGCGTTCAGCTCTATAGGGGCTCTAGATGTTACGGGGGCCCAGCGCGACCTAGCCCTCCCATCCTCGGGTTTCAGGCGCAAAAAAAAACATTTGAAACCTCCAACTATGGATTATAGTGCTCAACTGCGCTAGTTACTGGGCTTAAAGTTGCGACAGTATACAGTGTCGACTATTTTGAAATTTGCCGGTCTTGATCTTAGATTATAGGTTCGAGTGTTGACCTTATTGGCTGCTTGCAAGTTTTTCCGAATTAGCTCCATCTTCCCTTCCGGGGCTATGCAGGCGGTTCGATCTTGCAACTGCTGCGAGTTGCGTAATATAGGGTATGTACTTGCATGTAGTGCCACCGTTTGTCAAAGCAAAGTGAAGTACGGCGAAAAGCCAAGAGCCAAGTGGTAGCAACTGCACTTCCGAAAAGTAGATATGCTATCGAAACGTCAACAAGGCATAGAAATTCTAGAAATGTTGACGCGCCCATGCCCAAGGCAATTAGAGAGAGAGTCCTTTTGGTAAGGTTTTACGTAGGCGCGAATGGCAGCTATTGAAGATTTATTAACGCGTTCCGCGGCGTTAGCCTGTGGCGAGTATAAACCGGTATAGAGGTGCTTAACACCGTAACGATCGAGTAAGCTGTTAAAGAGGCAAAATTTAAATTGGACACCATTGCCCGACACCACTACTTCCGGTGCTGACCATCTCAAAAACGCTCAACACGGTCAGCATAAGTCACGGACCCGAGCTGGACTGGGCTGACGTACGTTTTCGTAGTCCTCGTACTATGTTTTACAACTGGTAACTGGCGACTACAGATGACGAAGGCTTTCTTGCAGTCTTAGGACCGTTTTCTCAATGTCTGGTTAAATCTTATCCTGTAGATAGACGCTAACCGGCCCTCATCTTCCGGTTAAGAATAGCGGATAATAATTCCAAACACCTGATACGTACTGCTGAGATTTTGGCAGCTAGAAGTGTTTACGTTCGCACATTCAAATGAGACAATTAAACTGGTCACAAGGAACATAGTTTTGGATATTCATTCGAAGGAAACGGATCTGAAACCAACTCAGCCGCAAAATAATGCTGAGAGGTGGCACAGGCGTAAAATAGAATTGAACAGGTGGCAGAACTCCGCCAAGAAAATCAGCTGACTTTCTACTGCATTAGCTGCGCTGTGGACTATATTATCATATTTTGAGCGTTGCATGCGCTAAGGTTAAATTGAGTGTCCCGGATAGCTAACTGGCAGTTTAACCGGACATTGAGAAAACGGGCCTTAGACTATTATGTCTTATTTTATTTTATATGTACATTGTATGTATACTACTCAATTGCCCTAACCCCTTGTGGGACATAGCGCGTCAACTGTTCCATGGCGCAGTTGACGTTTCGTTGGCATAAATTGGTTTCGGAGAATGCAGTTGCCAGCATGCACCTCCTGCACATCCATGGCCACGAAAGTCGTCGTGGACGGGATTCGAACCCGAAAACGCTGGTAGTCAAACATGAGACTGATGCCTCAACACACTGCGCTACCAGTCGCCCCACAGCATTTGTTCTTCATTCTACGTTTTAAATATCTAAATTTTGTTCACTTTAATTTATGTGTATATTTTTATGATTTCCCGGTAATAGTGCTCTCCCGGCTATAACGCTTTTTTGCCTTGGACCCTAGAAGAGCGTTGTAACGAAGTTTTACTGTATACGCGAATGAACCCATGGGTGGTGTTGGGGGTCGATTTGAACACTTCGTAGTTTTCCACGTCTCACAATGCAGTACGAATTCCTTTACCTGTTGGTACATCCTTGGCCAATAAAAGTGAGTTCGGAGTTGGTGGAATGTTTTTGGCGAAAACCCCGCCCACGTCTCCCGAACTGAGCTACAGCAAGCATAGGCCGCTGCTTAGCTCGTTGAGGGGCCTTTTTCTTTGCCAGATAGCACAGGTCGACCTTCACGGTCATTATGCTACCTTAGGCTCCGTCCCCGGGGGCATCTTCGGATGCCCACCAAACGGTCCATTACAGGAATGATGATACCAATTTACTAAAGAACATTTTAGCCGATTGGCGCATCGAGTTCAAGTATATGAGCATTGAAAACAAATCAATTATGTGTATTTGCTAAGGACACAATCAAGTTACCGATGACTCGTTACTTACCAATTTATTCATTTAGGTATTCAATAAATATGCGGCGCCTATCGCAGTCTTCGTATCTTGACCAAATTCCCAGGTCACCGGTATTTTTCAAACAGCTGTATCTCATACAACTTTAACACCATCGTCCATTGTCGAAGGAACCTCCTTTCAAATCCCTTATGATATTTTAAGATGCCTTAGTAATTATGCAAGCCTCGAATTATTGTAGACTTTTAGGTCGCCTTCCATTGTGCGCCCTCGCGGTTCAGATAGCGGTTCAGATCGGGACCGCTTTGTACTTTTACTTCTCTATGATTGCACCAAAATTAGATTACTTGTCTTTTTTTTCTACCGAGAAGCTAAATCACATAATCCAATCGAATCCTCTCGATAAATTGACTGATCTGGCCAGGTTTAATAGAGGAGATGTCCTCGGCCAAAGGGAATGTTATGCCGAAACAGTCTGTACGTCGGATGTGCTGTGAAGACTCATCATCCAGCTGGCATCTGGTATAAAACGCATGGTTTTAAGATGACCTCTCAGACGTGAGTGTCCCGTCGAATTTCCACAAATCATTCTGACTCTGTTTTTGCTCAGCCGCAGCAATAACAAAGTACGAGTACCCGAGTAGCCCAAGATGAACAGCCTGGCCTGTTTCAGGCCTGAAAGAGCTGTGACAATTGCGATCTCCCAGTCTCTTATTTGGTTTCTACAATAGCAGAGTGGTATTCCACAAAAAGGTTTTACATCGTGGAAAAGGGCTTTGGAGGCTTGGTTTGTTAGCCTATCTGCTAGCTCATTGCCTTCGACTCCCGAGTGACCAGGGGCAGGGATCCAGTAAAGAGTGAGTTTGTTCATTCAACCCACAGTATGGAGGACTTCCTGGCAGGATAGTATCAGCTTAGAATTCATAAGTTCTTTGATGGCAGCCTGACTGTTGGTAAATACTGATATGTCCCTGTTTAAATAGCCAGCGGTTTCACACAGCCTAGTAGAGACCTCGATGGCGTGTATTTCCGCTTGGAACACGGACGGCATTTTACCCATCGGAATGAAGGCTCGGTACTCAGGCTCAATAATGCCTGCGCCGCTTTGAAGCCGTCTGTGAACCATTTGATTGGGTTGGGTCGGAGAGAGTTGTAGCCATCTGCCCACCTTTCTTTGTGCCATTTGACTGAAAGGAATTGTTGAACGAAGGGTTTTTAATAAGGTAGTCAGTTGGCATGCTGAGTACATTGTCACTTTCCAACCAGCCAAATTGATTTGAATTCAACTTGATCTCTATGTCGCAGGCCCAGAGTCTGACCGTTGCTATTCGTGCCTCCGCTTTAATATGTGTATGCATCGTTTACCGTTACTATTCTTCATAATAATCGATGATATATTAAATACGGCTGTATCCGAGAGACACAATGGGCCTCCTTTTATCATCCGCACCACTAACAACCACTCGTTCGCATCGTCTAAAACAAAACAGGTTTCCTTCAATAAAATACGGCGAATATATCAACGAAAAACAACACTCACAAAAACCTGCATGGTCTGCTGCAGGTGCAAATGAGTGGTATTCTGATCGTACTTTTCATTCATATATAGGGGCGCTCGAAATTCGACAGTGTATAGCAGTCTTGTAGTCGACGCTACAACTTTCAAATTTGGAGGTTTGACCCAGAAACTGAAGGACCAGCGTTGAGCATTCACTGACTGGGCTCTGGAGCAGTTGGAAGTAGACCCCGACTTGGACGGGAAATCAAGGCACATTTTTGGAAAGGCACTTTCCTTGCGGGTGAGCCATATGTTTTGAAGTATGTTCCCACTATTGCTCTCTATGTACAATACTACCGATGTTTCGAGAAATATTCGAATTTTCTCCTAATATAACTGATACGTCAAGACCAAAAATTATCAACCATAAATGAGGATATTATCCACAAGCGTATAGTATGCCACTTTCACCCTCATTAGACTTTTTCAATTTAAAGTATCTGAGCCCTTCACTGCTTTCATATGGAATGTATCCCTCCATAATTTTCACTAATTCATTTTCCCCAATCTATCATTTTAGTTAATCTAAAATGGGTAAACCATTTCGTGCTGCTGGAATTGTAATATTTCGACGTCTGGCCGACCAAATTCAATATCTTCTCCTTCAAGCTTCATACGGTGAACACCATTGGACACCTCCGAAAGGTTTTCTCGATCCCGGCGAAGATGACTTTACAGCAGCTATACGAGAAATTACGGAAGAGGCGGGGTAGATAAAATTCCTTTTCCAATTTTGTTTTAACTATTGTAGTTAAAGTTAATAAATTCTTTTTCGTAGCTACATTGAGTCCGATCTTAAAATCTATAAGGACGTGAATAAGATTCTCGAATACGAAGTGAAGGGTAAATTGAAGACCGTAGTATATTGGCTGGGCGAATTGATTGATCCACAAAAGCCACCCACACTTTCCAGTGAACATCAAGATTACAAATGGTTGCTGAAAGATGATGCAAAAGCTCTTGCTAAATATAAGGATATGGCGGATCTATTGGATTACTTTGATGAGAAAACAGCGAAATAATGGAATTCGTGGATGATTAAGCATTTTAAATTCAGAATTATTAGATAGGATCAAATCCAATTGGCGAAAATAAATATATGATTAAAGATGGAATTTCATTTCATTCAATCCAAGCACTGACGCGCTCGGTGGCCGTGGTTGTTTGGTCACCGCTCTACGATACTAATCTAGAGCTCGGAGTTTAAATCTCGGCGCTATCAAAAACTGCCCGTGGGTACTTATAGAACTCTCACAGTGCTCCGAGCTTGTCAGTATAAAGACGGCGCGGATAGGAGATACATCTTAGCAACTGCACTTCCGAAAAGTAGATATGCTATCGAAACGTCGACAAGGCATAAAAATACTAGAGATGTTGACGCGTTCATGCACCTGGAGGGGTCAAGGCAATTAACACAAGCATTTTATTGGTTGAAAATGGCAGATCCAAGTAAAACGATAGTCTTCTTAATCATTAGCTAACTTTAAAAAAATAGGTTTAAAGTAACGATTTTCCCTTCTTGTAAATGTAGGGAAGTAGCAGAAAAATAGAAGATATGATTGCTTTATCTTCTGCAGACGACGCTAAGTATTTTAACATTTTCGTCGATTGAGCAATCTATATGTCCATGTCCACATTTTTTCTATTTTCAAGAACCCCATCTATTGTACCCTCTCTACTGATCGAAACAGGTGAAACTAGCGGTGACTTTTCTTAAAATCTATCAAATAATACATTTTGAGAGAAATTGCTTAGAATAGCTTGTGATGTTTTTCTATTTTTATTTTTACAGTTTCCATTGCGGTATTTCTAACTAGTTCAAAATGTTAAGACGATGGCCAATATTCAGATTGCAAGTTTTCCGACTGAACTCCACAGCCACGAAAAAATTAAATGCAGCACCCGAGGTGAGTACATATGAGGAGCCCAGATGCAAAACTCTCTAATTACTATTTTTTTTGAGTTAGCTGTACAGAATTACTCTCCAAAACGAAGTTTATGACCGGGTTTAATAATATTGCACTTATCTCTTCCCGCCCCCCTCCCACTTTTGTAGAATTTCCACTCAAAAACATCAATTTGTTTCTAACCTCTGTAATATGTTCGTATGTTCTGTTGCAAAACTGCTCAATAGCATGACCTATATTGTTATCAAAACTTCATTATTCTTTTGTGTTTTATATGATACATGACCTAGATTGTTGTCAAAACTTCGTAATTCTGTTTTGTTTTATTTGCAAAACTCGCTATTTTGATACCCTAGCTCTTATAAAGATATAGGGTATATTGTTTTTGTTCCGACAAAAATATGTAACACCCTAAAGGAAGCTCCGGAGTATAGGCGGGGAGATCGATTTTCTTATTTTTTTCTTTGCATAATATGCAAATTAAACAGATAAAATTTAACAAATTCGATTCATTTTATTTTGAAAATTCTAAGAATATACACCGATATATTTTAATATAAGAACATACTATACATATTTAAAGCTTAAAACGTGTTAGTTATTTTTAAATTTTCGAGGTTTCTTAAAGAATTCTTCAAGGACTTCTTCTGTTAATTCAATTCCAGGCTGAATATTTAACGAAGCAAGACCATTAAGACGCTCCTGTCCCATAGAGTTCCTCAAATATGTTTTGATTCTTCTCAGCGTGGAGAATGTCCTTTCTGGAGTAGCTGTTGTTACTGGTAATACTGCCAAAACTCTTAAAACTCTTAGATTAAAATGGATGAATAAGTCCATTAATGGGAGTGTCAAGGAAATTTGATTTGATAGCAGTCTGATGGATTTGTTACTTGAGTGGAAGAGTCGTTTTCCATGAAATTTTTATGACCACACCACTTAGAAATTTTCAATTGCCGTCTTCTTCATATTGTCACAATTGGGACCTTACGCATATAATATTTACCCTATAAGTAAAGGGATTGCTCCATAGTAAACAATACGTGCAAACGATTTTTAAATTTGTTCATAAATAAATTCCTCCTTAAGTGTTTAATCGATAGAATTTTGAAACCCCCCCCCCCCCCCCCCCCCTTGTCAAAATCTTGGATCCGCACTGCTCCAGAGGTATGGCAATATACAATATATATATAAATGATCGGGGTTTCTTCATGAGCCAATTAAACCATGTCTGCCTGTATACTATGCGTTCGTCTGTCCGTCTTTCTGTTCCGTTCGCACGATAATTTTCGATAGAATGAAGCTAGCGACCTGAAATTTTGGTCAAATGTTTGTAGTAGAATATACTAGTTAGTTGGTATTACAAATGGGACCAATGAAACGCCTCCATTCCCTACACAAGTAAAACAATTAAATGTATCTATAACTTCCGATAGAATAAACTATAAAAAACTGAACTTTGGTAGATGATTGTAAAGGGCCATATTGGACTCTCTTGTAAAAATCAGATCGATCAATTGGAAACCAAGAGTACTCGCTTACAAAATGTCCCGGATTAACCTACTTTGTTTTTAATTCTGAACAAATTGACGTAGAGAGCTAATTCTTTTTACATGTGAATAATAATCAGATAAGAAGTTGATTCGGTTTTAGAAAACTGTGCAAGTTTGGAGAAAACGAACGCACACCTCCCCTACAAATGTAGAAAAATAAAATGTGTCTATAGCTACGGTAACTTTTGACAAAAGCAAGCCAGCGACTTGAAACTTTGATCGAATGCTGGTAGTAGGATCCTGTTTGTTGGTATTGAAATAGATGAGGGGGAATCAGACAAAAGGAAGCCCAGTAAACAATTTCGTATCATTTGGAAGATAAATTGCCCAGATAATACGATGGCGATTCTTCCATGCAATAAATTTTATTTGTCGCCTTCTCAATAATTAGGGGATATCCCTCAGGCGAAAAAATGGCGATAGGATTTCAATTCGCCAATATATCGCCAAGATGATATTTCGCCAATTCACAATAAATACGAAACGACGACTGTGTCATTGTCATTGTTTGTAGTCTAGATAGCGCAACGGTTAGCACTATGGACTTGCAAACATGGGAACCTGGTTCGAATTCTACAAATATCAATTGTGAAAAAGGATGAAATATGAATTATGAGCGTCAAAGAATATGTAAGATAAAAACAAGATTAATCTAATAAAAAAACATAAAAGAACTACGATTGGGGTAAACCCCAATCATGCAATACTCTAGATGAATTTGAACCTGGTTAAAGCCAATAAATAATTTTGGTTGCAATCTCGGATGCATCGTTAAGACTTTGTTGATCCCATCACCTCTCCGATTTCATCTAGAGTATAAACACATTAATTTGTTTTCTGATATTGTGTACTTTGTATGAGAGGTGGTAGAAGAAGTTAAAGGATTCTGATAAATTCTTTTTCCGGAGACTGATATTTTCATCAAAGCTTTATATTCCAAATTTCAGACTAATAGCTGATTTTCGAGAAAATCAGCTTATTGTCAAAAGACAACATTTTGTATTAGCTGAAAGCGATATCAAGCTAGAGAGCAACGTTGGTAAAATGTGTCATATTGTATAGGAGGGGGTAGACTATTTTTTTTGAATCTAACTGATATTGTTAATTAAGTGTTAAGTACAAAATTTCAGCCCGATAAATTGTATACGTACTGAGTAAATTGGCTTAACGTATTTCATGAAATAGTGCAGTTTGTATGGGAGGGGGTAGAAAGAGGGTGAGGATTACAATAAATTTTATAACGTAGGTTACAATTATCATAAAAGTGATATATCCAAAATTTCAAAGCAATATGTTTTATAGTTTCTGAGAAAATCTGATTATTGTAAATTATCAAAAATGTGTCATTTTGTATGCGAGGGGGTAGACAGAGTAAGGGTAATCGATTACTTTTTTTGAATCTAACTGATATTGTTAATTTAGTGTTAAGTACAAAATTTCAGCCCGATAAATTGTATAGGTAATGAGTAAATTGGCTTAACGTATTTCATGAAATAGTGCAGTTTGTATGGGAGGGGGTAGAAGGAGGGTGAGGATTACAATAAATTTTATAATGTAGGTTACAATTATCATAAAAGTGATATATTCAAAATTTCAAAGCAATATGTTTTATAGTTTCTGAGAAAATCTGATTATTGTAAATTATCAAAAATGTGTCATTTTGTATGGGAGGGGGTAGACGGAGTAAGGGTAATCGATTAATTTTTTTGAATCTAACTGATATTGTTAATTAAGTGTTAAGTACAAAATTTCAGCCCGATAAATTGTATACGTACTGAGTAAATTGGCTTAACGTATTTCATGAAATAGTGCAGTTTGTATGGGAGGGGGTAGAAGGAGGGTGAGGATTACAATAAATTTTATAAAGTAGGTTACAATTATCATAAAAGTGATATATTAAAAATTTCAAAGCAATATGTTTTATAGTTTCTGAGAAAATCTGATTATTGTAAATTTTCAAAAATGTGTCATTTTGTATGGGAGGGGGTAGAAGGGGTGGAGCGATTTAGCCCGTTCACGAACTTAGCCTTCATTTTTTGTCAAAAATAACGTGTGCAAAATTTGAACTTCATAGCTCAACGCGTTCTCGAGCTAGAGAGGTCACGGACGGACGGACGGACAGACGGACAGACGGACATCCGGTTTTGAGATATTCGAGTGATAATATGAACTTCTGTATCATTCATTTTTTTCTGCGAGCCTTATTTCTTAGCGTTACAAACTTTGTGGCAAACTTATAATACTCTCAGATTTCATCTAGAGTATAAAAAGCGATAATAATTTTTGTTTTAGTTGACTCTCATAGAAACGTAAATACTTTGACGCGCAGTTGCTGAACATAAACGAAAACTTAGCTAATAGGAACACCAGACAAGCGTACAAACTATTGTAGTAAATACAATTAAGAACGGCCACCAACCCAGGACTAGCCTTTGTAAGGACAAGGATGGAAACATCATCAGCGACACCGATGGTATTAACAAACGATAGGCCTCTTATTTTGAAGAGCTTCTAAACCGACCATCTAACATCCCCACACAGGAAGCTCTCGACGATATTGTTGATCTAGGCCCACCCATTCAGCCCCCGACAGTAGAGGAAGTTGATCTCGCCTTGCGGTCACTAAAACGAAACAAAGCGCCGGGCGCTGACGAGATTCCAGCTGAACTGCTAAAATTCGGTGGAACGAGCCTAGTTGATGCCATACATCAATTACTCCTGCGTGTATGGGAGAACGAGGAGATCCCAGACGATTGGCGCAGAAGCATCATCTGTCCAATTCATAAAAAGGGAGATAAACTGCGGTGTGAGAATTACAGGGGCATCTCACTAGTTTGTACGTCCTATAAAATTTTGACGAAAATTCTGGAAAATTGAATAAAACCGTACGCAGAACGAGTCATTGGCGAATATCAAAGCGGTTTCAGACCTGATCGCTCCACAACCGATCAGCCCTTCTCAGTCAAACTGATACTCCAGAGGTGCTGGGAATACAACGTAAACGTATACCAAATCTTTGTCGACTTCAAGCAGGCATACGACAGTATCGATCGTGGAGTACTGTACAACATCATGCTGCAATTTGGTATACCGGCAAAATTAGTGCGACTGACAAAGATGACGATGACCAACTCCGTCTCACAAGTCAGGATCCAGAATAGACTTACTGATCTATTTGAAACACGCACTGGTTTGAAACAGGGCGATGGACTGGCACCGACGCTCTTCAACCTAGCACTGGAATACGTTGTTCGGGCCATGAATATGGACAACAGCAAGACGCTACTCATCAAGTCGACACAATTAGCAGCGTACGCCGACGACATCAACATCATGTCCCGAAGATTGGCTGACGCAGAAGAACTTCTGCATACGCTCGATACCGCTACAAAGGAAGTTGGATTACGTATTAACGAGGGTAAAACTAAAATAATGATGCAATCGGTGACAAGGACACCTGCACAACCGAGCATCAATGTGGGGGACCTCAACATCGAGTTCGTGAACAACTTCATTTACCTGGGCTGCAACCTGTCAAGGAACGCCAAGCGACGGATACAGTTAGCTAATAAGACTTTTTTCTCGGTTCTCCCCATAATGAAATCGAAGCATGTGCACAGAAACACGAAGCTCCGCGTGTACAAAACCATTATACGACCAGTGCTACGCTATGGCTGCGAAGCATGGACCCTAACTCAAGCCTCCGAAAACATGCTAGACACTTTTTAACGTAAGGTTCTACGGCGAATTTTCGGGGCTGTTTGCGATCGAGATGGATGGCGCATCCGGTACAACCATGAGTTGTATGAAATGTACGATGAGCTGCAAGTCTCGAAAATCGTCAAACTACAACGACTTCAATGGGCAGGGCATATACAAAGAATGGACGATGATCGCATGCCTAAGAGAGTAATGAATGCAGAACGAGTCGACGGAGCGAGACTGCGAGGACGACCGAGATCTCGTTGGGAGAGCTCAGTAGGTGTGGACGCCGCGCAGCTGCTGGGCTCCCAAAATTGGAGGACGCGGTCACGTGACCGAAATAATTGGAGGACAATGATCCAGGCGGCCAAGGCCCGACGTCGGGCTGTCGCGCCACGATGATGATGATGATGACTCTCATCGCGTCATTTTGTCCATTCGTAAATTTATCCCCGCCGCGATTCGCTTTTTTGTTGCCAACTCGTTTCGCCAAAGTTTCTCCAGGAAGTTTCTTTCGGTAACTATTTTCTCCCGAAGGGGGTGACTCCCGCGATAAGATGGCGATATCCCCGTCTATAAATTTATCTTCCAAAGCGAATCGCAGTCTTATCGCGGAAGATAGAAATTGTTTGCTGGGAAGTTAGTAAACTAGTTATACTTGTAGTTTGCGAATGGATAAGATGCAACTAAATGATTGGCTATCCCCCATATAAAGTTTTTGTAAAAAGAGCGCACTCGCCAGAAAAGAAGAGAAGGTAGACGTCACTTCTCTACAAAGGTTCGATCATCTGTTCAAACTGACCATGTAGAAAACACACTTTTAATGCAATATGGCCTTAACCTATTCGTAGTTTCGTTGTCGCCACTAGGTCTACACAGCTCTAGGGTATACACGCTTCGGACTCGGGTCTCGTTTTCTTGTTTTTAAATAAAAACTGAATATTTTTTTGTGATATTTTGCAAATAAACAAATTTTATGATAATTGCAAAACTACGTCTTTTTAATAGCTATTTCATCAAAACTTTGTTATTTTGAAGTATGGTTACAATACTTCCTTATTTGAATTTTGAATTTTCGTTCGCTCTGTAGCAATATGGGAGTATTTTTCATGAACGAAATTTTTTGTTCAAACTCATACTCTAATGATCTAACGCAACAAGGAAAAAAAAATAAAACAATAATGTAAAACTCTTATATTTATTTATTTTTTCGATTTCTGCAAAATTACTAAAACTGTACTTAAAAAGTTTTGCAACTGGACTCCTCATATATTACATAACTGTTACTTACTTATAACATCTGCTACAATTTCCAGGAAATTTCCGCTCAGTACAACCTCAAACAAACGGATATAGATGATGCGAAGAAATCGATCCCCGCCTTGGCAACAGTCCCAACAGATGTTTGGCACAAAACGCATACCTTATTCTCAGAATACGGCTTCAAAACCAAAAATTTCTTGCAGATTATTGCAAATAATCCTAAACTTCTGACTCGATCATCTGTTAAAGTTCACGAAAGTTTGGAGTTATGGCGTGGCTTTCAGTTTGGTGAGAATCGTGTTGAAAATTTGCTGCTAAGATATCCTTCTTTGTTGGACATTTGCCGCGATCGAAAAATTGAATTGGTAATCAGCACACTAATGTGTCTGGTGAATACACCGAAAAATGTATGGTATCTTATAATGAATTCACCAAATTTGTTACATGAAGATCCGAAAAGTATCGAAGAGAAATTTTGTTATATGCAAGATACTATGCGACTGGAAGTATCGGAAATAGTAAAGTCTGAGGCGTTCTCCTATACACTGGATGAGATCAAAACACGTCACGTTTTTCTTGAACGCTTAGGACTATTTAAGCCTAGATCGCCTAAAGCTGCGCCCGGCGAGATTTCGAAAAATCCTCGTCTGCATTTGATCATGGATTCGTCGGAGAACAAATTTGCGACAAAGGTAGCTCTTGTTACATTAGCAGAATATGAAGCTTTCAAAGAGCTCTATAGGCGAGAGCTGGAGCAGGGACGTAGACATGACGAGGAGAGTGATGATGAATAGAATTTGGTAATGGTACTATGTACATAAATGTAGGCCAGTACAGTAAAGAAAAATGCTAAACATAACAAAAAACCTTTTGTATTTTTCTGAAGTTATAGCCCCCATATACGATACAATCCGTCGACAGATCGATCTGACGATATTGTGATCGTCAGATCGATCTCGCAGTGTATGTGACTATCTACTATTATTTCACTGATCTGTCGATCAAATTTTATCTGCCGATCAAATTTTATCTGCTGATCAAATTTTATGTAGTATGTTTTTACTGCAATCCGTCGGTCTGAAGATCGATTGGATGGTGTATGTGATTATCGCAAGTTATTGTTATATAGACACTGGTTCACGAAAGCTTGCAGTCTAGTTGTTATCGCCTTGGTCACCTTCAACTTAAACAGCCAAAAACATTTCCAAACACACCAAACTCAGGATCTTCGAAACCAATGTAAAATCTGTGCTTCATTTTAATTGGTATCGAAGATCCTAAGTTTGGTGCGTCTGTTTTGCCAGAAAGGAGTCAAACTGAAAAAGCTGCCCGAACCTTATTGATGCGAGACAGCTACATTAGCATCCGCTCCACCATCTGCTGTAACTACGCTTCCAAGGTAGCAAAAATTGTCCACTTTTTCCAACGTCTGTTTCGATACACAAATCTCACTCTGTCTTTCTGGGTCCTGAGAGCTCAAGTACTTAGTTTTGGCAGCATTGATTTTAAGCCCCGTATTGCGGCTTTCGCGGTGTAGAGCATCCGTCATTTGAACTAGATGATCCGATTTATTTGAAAGAAGACAAATATCGTCAGGGTAATCCAGGTGTGGCAGGTATTCAAACAACGTCCATCTGATACCTTTGCTCTGGTGTTCATGAAGCACGCTGCAGGGTACGTCGTCAATGGCAATCAAAAACAATGTAGGTGACAAAATGTAGCATTGTCTCACTCCGCTATGCACCTCGAAGGGATGTGAAAGCTTACGCTTGTGTAAGACCATTGGGCCCCCCTATAGGGCTGCTTTATGATGGATATAATTTTATCTGGTACACCGCTCCTACGTAAAGCCCTCCACATATTCCCGGTTAAGGCTGTCAAACGATTTCTCGCAACCGATGAACATGAGATGTTATAGGGATCTCCACTTTGCGGATTGTTTAATAATAATTCGGACCAAGACCAGCCTGTTCATCGTTTAGTGTGCCGTCAACTGTATGCTTGATCCGGTTTAAGACTATTTTTGCCATCATTTTGGAGGTTAGGAGACAAATTCCAAGCCAATTACATATTACAATCCTCCAGGTTACCTTTCGTATGGATCTTAATAATGACGCCCTTCTTCCATTCTTTAGCTCCCTAAAGTTTCGGTTTCCCAACAATCTTGGATAAGGGGAGAAGAATCTCCGCCGTAGCGTTGATGTCCGCCTTAAGATGTTACACCGGAATTCCACCTATCCCAGGAGCTTTACCCACTTCCATCGATTTAATAACAACAGTTACTTCCAGCTTAGATGATGGGCTTCTGTTTCTAGTGAAGATGAGTTCGAAGGTCCAAAGATGTTGTTGAGGACCTCAATGAAGTGTTTTGTTGTTGTTGTAGTAGCGATGCTTCAAATACTTCAGTTCTTCTTGCATCGAGAAGGTTTGGCACCTCTTGGCCGTTGAAAAACGGGTCGTTCCGGTACGAATAACCGGCTGCCGCAGTGCTCTCTACACCGTTGCTGTTGGTGTTCATCAGTGGCCAGTAGAGACCCGTCTTTATCTTTCACGGGATGTTCAGTTGCAAAAGATTTGCCAGTTAGTGGCTTTATAAGTTTGTAAAGGGTTCCACTGTCACCACGGAAAGGCGCTTAATCTGCATTCTTCGCTAATGCATTGATGTTGTTGCGTTTGTCCCATCTTACGCTTCTTTGCACGCCTTTCTGGAAAGAACGAAATTCAGATCTAAGTTAACCTTTGACTGCGTCGTCAGTAGCTGAGTTAATTTGTTCTTTAACTCACTTCTGTGCCGAGATTAGAGACCATGTAGAGTCACTAATGAATGGTCTTCTACCACGCTCCAATCTGCTCACAAAAGTTTCGTCATACGAAATAAATGAGTTCTTAAGGTCGCCACCCATGAAAGAGCACAACCACGACCAAACTTCCATCGAACCATCAAATATCATAGAACGGTTGAAATAGGGGGAATTTTTTTCCACACGTTCTATGAAATTGATGGTTCGATGGAAGTTTGGTCGTGGTCGTGCTCGTTCATGGGTGGCGACCTTTAGCGACGTTCATCATTATTTATCATCAATTGTAGGAGTCCACACGGTGATAGTGCATTAGCTCTTTCGATGGATATAGATGATAGATGGATCTTTAAGATTTTACACATTAAAACGTGGCAAGATTCTTGTATTTTGAGGACGATGGATCGCTGCCGTTCGTAAGCGCATTTTTGCGCCAACAAGTTGGTGATCACTTCCAATATCAGCACCCCGCTTCGACCTGACGTCCAAGAGGCAATTCCTCCATATCTTGGAAATAGTTATATGGTCAATCGGGTTTTCCGTTCTGCCATCCGGAGAGATCTTGGTTGTTAAATGGCATCGGTTGTGCTTGAACAGGTTACCGCTGATGACGAATTAACGAGAGTTGCAAAACTCCACGAACATCTCGCTATTTTCGTTCCTGTTGCCTAGACCACAATTGCCCATTAGGTGTTCCAAGCCAAGGTTGTCATCCACCATAATAATTTGTGTGTCTCCTTTGGGAGCCTTGTCGAAGGTGCCGACGAGTCGGTGATAGAAGGCGTCCTTGGCCGATTGATCCGCTGGTTCAGTTGGAGCGTAGCACTGAATTATTGTGATGTTTCTTACCCTGGATTTAAATCTAGCGGTAATAATACTGTTGTATGTACGAAGTACGTCTCTCTTACGACACACACTGTACTAAGCTCCATCATAATCTCGACGTCCTGTCTATGCGAGATAGGTAGGAGTTCAGTCGTGAACACCAGCCTGACCGAAGTTGGGCGAGTGTTGTTCTCGTAGCTCCCGGAAGTCTTTCCTCTTCCGGAGATAGCATTGGTGGTATGGACGAGAGAACTGGATTCGAACCTAAGCCTGCTATTGACTTATTGACCTCCTCTCGATGTATTGCTGCGATGGCCGACCTATGTGCGTTACTATCAAAGGGTTCCCTTTTGTATCTCTGGACATCCCTTTCTAGGTCCCTCAAGTCGCGCTTGACATGTCTGGGCGGCAACGTCTTGCCCATGAGGTTGGAGTTTGGGTGATCACTCTGGTAGCAACCCAACCAGGTATTGATGGCAAGAAGCTGATTGTGGTCCCGTAAAGGCATCATCCTGGTTTGCTGATGTAGATGGTCCTGGGGTGACATCAGGAGACAGCCAGTATCAGTACGGAGAGCGCCATTTTGGCACGTTTGGATCTTTTTCCACTGTGTGTCACAGAGATTCTGCGACCACACAGGAGCCGCATAGTTGGCCACTGATCTCCCGACTGCTTTATACGTGACCAGTAGAGTTTCCTAATCTTTGCCCCAGGTACTACCGGCCAGGGTTTTGAGGATCTTATTCCTACTACGGATCCTGTCGTACACGGTTGAGGCATGGGGTGATGATGTAGCCATGCTGTCAAGCGTGACTGCTAGGATTTTAGGATGGTTTATAGTAGGAATAGGATGATTCCCGGTCGAGATTTCAAGCTGCATCTTAACCTCCTTCGTCCAGGTGGTGAATAGGGTTGCCGAGGATTTGGGCGCTGAGACGGTAAGGTTCTTGTTTATGAAGAACGAGTTTAGTCGTTCAAGATAACCGTTGATGTTTCTGCACATATCCGCTATGTCGTTCCCTGTTGCTAGAATGGAGCAGTCGTCAGCGTAGAAGATAATGTCGATCCCTTCATGAGGTGTTGGGAGTCCTGAAAGGTATAAATTGAACAAGGTAGGAGATAGAACTCTTCCTTGGGGTACGCCTTGTTTAATCTTCCTAGGCTTTGATGTTGATGCTGTTCCTGAATTCTGTATAGAATTGCCTGCCAGCGAGATAATTGGCAATCCATTTCACTAGTTACTTGCGATGTCAGACTGCGTCTAAACTAGGTGGCTTAATGGAAAAGAATGCGTTCTAACTTGACATTTGGTTGCCGCTGCTTTTCTGTTGCTTTCTGCGTTCAATCTGGTTCGGGCATAAGGCTTAACATGGCTTCCCAACCCGAAGTAGTGGCTTCCCACTAGATCGGAAGAATTGAAACGAGAATCTCTGTCTCCTCTCCTTCATTGACATTCTTTTATTATGTGAGAAAAGGTAATGATATTCAGATGATGACATTTTCCCCCCAGCTACTTAATCCAGGAGGAGATGAGGCTATCAAATGACCGAATTGAGGAGAATAAGTGTTTAATCACAGAAAACTCAAGCACACTAGTTTTTCCAGTCCCTGACCATGATTTAACTAAAGGTACAACTTCATCACCGCTATAACTTTCTCTAGTCGTGTGCATGTTGGAGTTTATGAAGTGATGATAATCCTGAACTCCAAGCGTAAACCGCATTTAGGCTACGTTTATTTTAGAAATAAAAGCTAAAATCCACAACTGAAAGCATCCTACCGAGGGCGAAAGCCTGTCTACACAGGAAGTGCAGATATCTACATTATGTGGGATATCCTGACACTAAATAGTAGATGCATGATGCATCGGAGATATCTCCGGTATTCAAATATTAAGGATTAGAACATCTATTCCCGTATTCACACAGTTCACGTGTCAAGCGTGCTTCACAGTCTGAGCAAATCATTTGTACTTGCCGTCCAACAAGGTAATACTACTTCAGTATGAAATCTTGAATAAAATAGAAACTTTTAGCGTTTCAATTATATGTATGTACGTACATACTAGATCACTAGTATCTGAATCCAGGAATAAAAAAAATCAATATTCAAAAGTTTCTAGACCAAAAAAAAACATGAAACTAAAGTAATTAGATTTATGAGCTGAAGGGGGGGGGGGGGGAGTCACGTGCTCCCTGTGCCACCTGTAAATACGCCATTGCATGGAGACGGTGCATCCTCACGGATAGTTACATCCGAAAAAAATTGGTTTCCTTAAAGGCCGCCACCCATTGACGAGCACAACCACGACCAAACTTCCATCAAATATCATGGAACGGTGGAAATAGGGGGAATTTTTTTTCCACACGTCCTATGAAATTGATGGTTCCACGCAGTTCCACTCCACGAGCACAACCACGACCAAACTTCCATCGAACCATCAAATATCATAGAACGGTGGAAAGAGGGGGAATTTTTTTTCCACACGTCCTATGAAATTGATGGTTCGATGGAAGTTTGGTCGGGGTTGTGCTCGTCCATGGGTGGCGACCTTTAAATGATTTTGGTCGCGAGCATGCATCGAACTACTTCAAGCTCAATAGAAAAAAATCAATTTCTACCGTTCTATGATATTTGATGGTTCGATGGAAATTCGGTCGTGGTTCTGCGCGTTCATGTTTGGCGACCATCGAACCATCAATTTCATAGAACGTGCGGAAAAAAATTCTCCTCATTTCCACCGTTCTATGAAATTGTTGGCTCGATGGAAATTCGGGCGTGGTTGTGCTCGTTCCTGTGTGGCGACCATTATTCTTTGAATTTGAAATCGATAATATAGCAAACCAAACTTTTTATGTGTATCTTGACGATGAAAAGAGTTTATTAAATTTCAAATGTTGTACATATTTAAATTTAAAGAAATTACTGTACCCACCTACCACAGCATACAAAAGTCTAGTCGATCCACTAGACAACATCCACTGTGGATATTGTGGACAACATACGGTTGTCAACACTAGCCCAGCTGTGCTTGTCAGCCAGACAAATAGCTGTGTTGTGTGTTGGTCAAAGTACAGGTGAAATGTAAACAGTGCATGGTATGAGGAGCTGATATCTGCAATCACTTCCCACGATAAACAAGTTATAGTTGTCCTATTTATTGTCAGAAACGTTGAACCGATATGGACGAGAAACTTGTAATTGTGACCGGATTCGGACCATTTGTTGGGCATGAGTTAGTGAACGCCAGCTGGGAAGCAGTTCGTCTGCTTCCGGATAGTCTCGTGCAAAACAACGAAAAATACAAAATTGAGAAAATGCTCATTCCCGTACAGTACGATGCGGTCGACAAACAGGTCGACGAAATCTGGAAAAGAAATCCCGAGGTAAGAGTAATGCTGTTTACATCCTATTCATAACCGCAAGACAATAAAGATTACCCAATTGATTTCAGCTCGTGGTGCATTGTGGGGTGAATGGCAGTGCCAAATGCATATATCTCGAACAGTTGGCGTACAACAACAAATTTTGCCGTCCCGACTACTCTGGGAAGATCCTAGACAATCCTGCAGTGTGCCTGGATAATGCTGGTTCCTGTTGCGATAGTATTTCGACTGAAATCGATGTTTTGGGCATTGTCAAGAAATTATATTCGGAAACGGAAACGCGTAAGCCGCTGTGCTTGAGCTCTCGTGATGTTGGCAACTATCTGTGTGGATATATTTACCTAAAATCATTAGATAAAAATCGTAAACGTTGTCTCTTCATACACGTCCCGCCAGTAGATAAGCCATTCTCATCTCAAGATACAAGTAAAGCTATTTATAGAATTGTTCAGGAATGTTTGTTACAAATGCACAAGAACGAGTAGAGCCAAACAAACATTTTAAAAGAAGCAGCAAATTTTACAAAATAATGCTTACGCTTGAAATTTTATGCCAATGTTTTATCGATAGTGATCTTATCGAAAACGATTTTATATGATAGTATATACAGTATTAATAAGCAGATCGATGAGTTTTAATGTATTCTAGGCTCGCAGTAATTTTTGTTCTATACCGGCGAACTAGACAACTTATAGAAAGTCAGTTACGGTGTGGCTGAAGATAGGAGCTTAAACTTATATACAGGGTGTCCCGTTGCAGATGGTTAATGCTGTAATAGTAGATAGAACTGTTCATTTGTGGAAAATTGACACCAGACCTGGACAATCTGCCTTTAACCGTTACAGAGTTATAGCATATTTTGTTAATTGCGTCAAAAAGCTAGAGTTGCCTGACAAAATCAAAATTTGTCACTCTCCCAATCATTTAATCCGAGATTTGTCTATACTTTCTGAAACTACATAAAATTTCGTATTAAATGTTAACTTTAACTTTTTTGCCGGCTGCGAAAATCACCGTTACTTCAAAGATACAACTGTTCAAACTTTAAAGAAATTTCAAAACCGATTTTTCATCGAAAATTGAAATGATAACTTTACAACGGTACTTTGAACTGACAAATCTGCAAATTTGACAACAGTTGTTCCACTGTGTTAACTTTCGAACGGCATATAAATTTGAGGAACTTGGATTTGAAAGAACAATGGGCAAAAATGTATGAAGCTTGGTCCAACACAATGGGACCTGTGTTATGTGAATAGTCCACTAAGTATGGAGTAACTTTAATCAAAAGAAAGCTAAACTGTAAAAAGTTATAGCTAAAAGCTTTTTTTTGTTAACTAGCATAACCACTATTCTTGAGCTTAAAGATGTAACGACCTCGCTCCCCGTTTTAGTGCCACCAGTTTTGGCTCTGGGGGTTAACTTCGTGACGATTTGATTTGGTTCAACATTAATTGTAACGAAATCATTGACATAATATAGTTTTCCATGAATACTAAACTGACGAGGAGTCAGAATTTACTTATTAGTTCCCGGGTGGTTATCCAATAACTCTTGAAGCAACTGGTAATGTCTTCTTCGTATCTTCTTTCTACTTGCATTTTTACAAAATACCGTACATATCAAAACAAATAATAGTATTAATAATATTAGAAGTTATAACAGGAGATTTCAAAATATAAAAATATTTACAAAAAATGATTCTAGACAATCAAACGACTGCAAGATGTGTGTGGAGTCACCAGTAGAGAAAAGCAAACTCCGTTGAGATTCTAACACATTCATAAAGGCGAAAGAGACAGAAAAACGTGTTATCCTGCAAAACACTACCCACGTGAACTGTGACGCTCATGTTTTCTTTACATTAGTTAATAACATTAACCCTACAATACGAAATTAATACAGTTAAGCAAAAAAAAATCTTTCAGCTATAAATTTTTACAGTTAGCCTATTTTTCTTTACTGCCATAGTAAAAGTTACTCCATATATAGTGCACAATTCAGATATATAGGTCTTATCAGTAGTGGAAATTTGGACCAGGTTTGCCTATTGTCCTCTTGTAAAATTTATTAAAGCAGTCGAAATATCTAAAAAAAAACTGAAGAAAATGACCTTCAACCCCCTGGAACACCAGGCGACACATAGTGGTTCGCGAAGCAACATTTAAGATCCCAAACATATTTGTTACATCGTTATAATAGCCGCTTTCGATTCACCGGATCGCAGACCATTTTCATACAAAACGACAGACCGGTTTTAATCCAGATCTCGTAAGAACACTCATCAGATGAAAATTGAAAGTCAACTGGTTGAACGTCAACTTATTTCGCCTCTTAGATACTGAGTGCACTGAGTCCGCAATTCGCCGCCACAATGGCGAAGAAGTTCGCTCCGGGCAGATCCGTGTCGTTCTTTTCATCAGTGTTCGGTTTGAGACCATAATCCAAGCGAAACTAACGCGGCTAATATTACCCTTTATTTGAGATGTACTTATAGTCCGTTAGTTTTCAAACAAGTGATTTTATTCTTACAGTCAACTTTCTTAAATATTTATATTTCTAGATCTATTGAGTTCTCTGCGACTCATAATGGCTCATCTTATCACGGGTTGGCGTTAACACCCATTATGGTCTGAACACAAAAATCATTGAACGTTATCCTTATATTTTGTAAGGTGTGATTCTTCTCCTTCCTTGCCCTTTCATAACACTCCGCGGCTTCGCGTTGCTCTGCCTTTGGTGTTGGCACTTCGCCCATTCTGGCGGTATAATCTCAGCTTCCTTCTGCAGGCAGCTCGGTCTTGGATCGTATCATCGCCAAGATTAACGCGTTGATGTTTCTTTTCCATCTGATCGATCCACGTGTGTTTCCGTCTGCCTCGGCGTTTGGGTCCAGCAAATGCACCATTCATTGATAGTGCCTTCATGACAGGTTTCTCAGGCGGACGCCTTTGAACGTGGCAATACCAATCCATACGACGATCTTCGAGCTTTTCAGTGATCGGTTGCTCAACAAACAAGCTGCCTCGGATGTGGGTACTCTTGATACGATACTTGATACTTTTTGGTCACACCGGCTGACATCCGTAGCATTTTCATCTCAGTCGCAGTCATTTTACTTTCGTATGTCTTATACATAGTCCAGCATTCAGACGCATACATGAGTGCGGGACGTACGACCGTTTTGTACAACTTACCCTTAAGCTTTCGTGGCATCTTCTTGTCGCAGAAAACTCCAGAGTTTTCTCGCCACTTCACCCAACCGACACTGATGCGATGTTTGATGTCATCATCCTTGTTGACCATCGAGCCCATGTATTTGAACCTTGTAAGCCGTGATTATAATTCCTATAATACTAAAGGTCATTGCTTTGATAGTTATATTATCGTCTATAACGGAAGGTCTTACGTCTACCTGATGATCCTCTCAAAACAATATCATTAACCGGAAGATGTATAGTAGCTAATGGTAATTTGCCATGACTCATATTTATTTATTCATTTATTTATTTATTTTTTTTAAAGGGATTGTTGTTCCACAATGTTATCTTGAATTTGGCAGTCCAAATTCCTCAGGCATTTTTGAAACAAACACTTGATCTGAAACTGTCAGACACATATAAATATGAGTTTTAAATCAAGTCATCTGGCCAGATCAAGTGTCAACTTTATCATAGTGTCGCATGGGCACGAAATACCACTATCTTAGGGAGCCCATACTTAAATGATAGCTTGATTTGCCCTTTTTTATGTTACAATTTCGGACAGGAACTTTACTATTTATGTTATATTTATGTTATGTTGTAGTAGCAGTGGTCAGAAGTCCGGTGTGTGAGTGTGTTACATGCTATATCCCAGCAAACCCAGCAAACAATTTCTATCTTCCGCGATAAGAATGCGATTCGCCTTGGAAGATAAATTTATAGACGGGGATATCGCCATCTTATCGCGGGAGTCACCCCCTTCGGGAGAAAATAGTTACCGAAAGCGAAACTTCCTGGAGAAACCTTGGCGAAACGAGTTGGCAACAAGAAAGCGATTCGCGGCGGGGATAAATGTACGAATTAACAAAATGACGCGATGAGAGTCAACTAAAACAAAAATTATTATCGCTTTCTTTATTAGATTAATCTTCATGCTTTTTTTTTCTTACATATTATTCTTTGACGCTCATAATTCATATTTCATCCTTTTTCACAATTGATATTTGTAGGATTCGAACCAGGTTGCCATTTTTGCAAGTCCATAGTGCTAACCGTTGCGCTATCTAGACTACAAACAATGACAATGACACAGTCGTCGTTTCGTATTTATTGTGAATTGGCGAAATATCATCTTGGGGATAAATCGGCGAATTGAAATCCTATCGCCATTCTTTCGCCTGAGGGATATCCCCTAATTATTGAAAAGCGATAAATAATCTATAAATTTATTGCATGGAAGAATCGCCATCGTATTATCTGGGCAATTTATCTTCCAAATGATACGAAATTGTTTGCTGGGAACAATTTCTATCGTCCGCGATAAGAATGCGATTCGCCTTGCAAGATAAATTTATAGACGGGGATATCGCCATCTTATCGCGGGAGTCACCCCCTTCGGGAGAAAATAGTTACCGAAAGCGAAACATCCTGGAGAAACTTTGGCGAAACGAGTTGGCAACAAGAAAGCGAATCGCGGCGGGGATAAATGTACGAATTAACAAAATGACGCGATGAGAGTCAACTAAAACAAAAATTATTATCGCTTTCTTTATTAGATTAATCTTCATGCTTTTTTTTTTCTTACATATTATTCTTTGACGCTCATAATTCATATTTCATCCTTTTTCACAATTGATATTTGTAGGATTCGAACCAGGTTGCCATTTTTGCAAGTCCATAGTGCTAACCGTTGCGCTATCTAGACTACAAACAATGACACAGTCGTCGTTTCGTATTTATTGTGAATTGGCGAAATATCATCTTGGGGATAAATCGGCGAATTGAAATCCTATCGCCATTCTTTCGCCCGAGGGATATCGCCTAATTATTGAAAAAGCGATAAATAATCTATGAATTTATCGTAAGGAAGAATCGCCATCGTATCGCGATTCTTTCGCCTGAGGGATATCCCCTAATTATTGAAAAGGCGACAAAATCTATAAATTTATCGCATGGAAGAATCGCCATCGTATTATATGGGCAATTTATCTTCCAAATGATACGAAATTGTTTGCTGGGATATAGTTCGTCGTCTTCCTCGGTGTTAACTCACATAAAAATAGCTGCTTCTACGGGGTTCTTCCACGGCAACCTGGGGGTCAGGTATGTGGGTGCGGCTAGGCAGCTGAAAATGTCTACGCCGTGAGGTGTATCATTGCAGGCGAGGCATGTGCTTGTGACATCCCCATCAATGCGGGATAGGTAGGAGTCAAGGCGCGAGCACCAGCCTGACCGAAGTTGGGCAATGATGATTGTACCTCCTTATGATGTATTGCTGTGACGGCTGATGTGTATGCGTCGTTGTCAAAGGGAACCCTTTTGTACCTCTGAACATTCTTTCGAGGTCCCTCAGATCACACCTGACATGTCTTGGTGGCGGCGTCTTGTCCCTGAGGTCGGTGTTGGGGTGTTCCCTCCGGTAACAACCCACCAGATATTGTTTCGCAAGAAGTACTAATCTAGACCTCAGAGTTCAACTCTCGGCGCGATCAAAAACTGCCTGTGAGTACTAATAGAACTCTCAGTGCTCCGAGCTTGTCAGTATAAAGACGGCGCGGAGGAGGTGCATGCTAGCAACTGCACTTCCGAAAAGTAGATATGCTATCGAAACGTCAACAAGGCATAGAAATGCTAGAGGTGTTGACGCCCCAGTGCCTCTGGAGGGGTCAAGGCAATTAACACACGATTGGAATAGGTTGATTGCCAATTGAGATCCCAAGTTGCATCTTGACTTCCTTCGTCCAAGTGGTAAATAAGGTTGCCGAGGATTTAGGCGCTGAAACGGTTCAATTCTTGCCCGTGAAGGCAGCGTTAAGCTCTTCAAGGTAATCGTTTATACGTTCGCAGATTTCCGTGATGTTGTTTCCTGTTGCCAGAATGTAGCAGTCATCGGCATAGGAGATAATTTCGATTCCTTCAGGTGGAGTTGGCATTCAGATAAATAAAGGTTGAACAAGGAGGGAGACAAGATTCCTCCTTGTGGAACACCTTGTTTGATCTTCCGTAGTTTCGATTTCTTTCTCTTAAATTCGGTGTAGGACTGCCTGCCCGTAAGATAATTGGCAATCCATTTGGTTATTTGCGTTGGAAGCGATGCACAATATAAGTCAGACAGAAGTGCTGAGTGGCTGACTGTGTCGAAGCCTTTCGTGATGTCAAGTGCCACCAGAATTCTTCTGTAACATGGACGACGTTGATTGAGGCCATTGTAGATACGAGTTGTAATGGCATCCAGGGCCGTCATCGTACTGTGCATCATTCGGAAGCCGTGCTGGTAGTTCGCATGCTGGACGTGGGCCGCAAGAACAGGGTGGATTAGTGCTTCGAGTGTTTTGGCAACTGGGATAGAAGTGTGATGGGACGATAGAACTCGCCGAGTGTCACTTTTTTCCCAGGTTTCAAGATTGGGATTATTCTCCTTTTCTTCCAGAGTTCCGGAACGATCAGTGATGTGATGGATAGGTTGAATGTAGCCGTTAGATATTCGACGGCTGGTGAGTCGAGGTGTTTAAGCATTGCCATTGAGGTTCCATTGAGCGGTGAAGACAGGTATGTTGACTGCAGTTCGGTTATGGATCCTCCTGCGGATTATACGCTTTTGTCTGTCTGGTGGAGGATGTTCAATAAACTGCTTATTGAAGCGACTTGCGCAGTGGGTAGGGTCGCTAATTGAATTGTCTCCGAACTGGATGGCGACATTCCTTTCTGTTCTGTGGTCAGGTTGCATTCATTTAAATGCGTACTCAATTTTAACCTCTTGTGTTCGGCTACTAGTCTTTGAATTTCACAGTTCATTTCGTGAATTCTGGGGTCGTCTGGGTTTGCGCTCCTAATGTTGTCTCCCTCTTAATTTCGCAGCCGCTTTATTAAGGACTTTCCTGGTGTTGGATTCGGCCTTAATGTCGCCACACATGAACGAGCACAACCACAACCGAACTTCCATCGAACCATCAAATATCATAGAACGGCGGAAATGAGCATTTTTTTTCTATAGAGTATGACGTGGCTCGATGCATGCTCGCGGCTAAAATGCTTGCCGTGTATGTCGATCTTTACGTACGTCAAAAAGAATTTGCAAGGAATTTAGCATTGGTATATTGGGTGAAGCCATTCCAGGCAGCCTTATTGTAGTTGATAAAAGTGCGATGTTCGAAAGATACGACATCTGTCGGTTTATTAAGCCTTATCACGATTGGTAAATGGTACGAAGATAGTGTAAGTACCGGCTTCCATTGAGCTTCATTTATGAGACTAGCACTGGAGGACGTGGAAACGACCAAACACATCTTGTTCGAATGTCCCGCCATCGCGCGTTTTAGGATGTCACTCCTCGGGTAGGCTACTATCAGCACTGCAGACTTCAGGTTGATGCCTGCTAAAGACTTACTGCCCTTTATTAGAAAGGTGGACGGTCTTTTGGATTAATGAGCTACGGCACAATAGATCCTTTATGGTCGCAGTGCCTTCCTGCTGGGACAGTAGCTCGACTATTTTGTCTATCTATCTTAGCACTGGCAATTGTGATGTCTGAAGAGGTGGAACAGGTACCGGAAATACAGGTGGGCGTGTCGTCATTCAGTGTACAGAAATCTGAAGCATCAAGTTGTTTTGCAATTGAGCAACCTCTGGCGTCGTTGTCAAGATGGTAGTGCCAGCGTTCATGGTGAGTGTTTAAGTCACCAAGCAGGGGATAGTGGTGACCAGTGAGGAAAGTGTTTATATTTACATGGTAACCCGAGGGACAACTGGATACCGGTGGAATATATATGTTATCAATTTCAATATCAACATTGCCTGATTTTATGCTGATGGCTCGCACTTCCATTGTGATATGGTTGTTGGTCACATCTACAATATTTTCCCGGTATTGCACGGATTGGTGAATGATGAAGGCAAGCCATCCTCCAGCATTGGTCTGGTCTGTCTTTCCTGATAATGGCATAATCGAATGCGGATGTAGTCTCGTCTCCTGAATGGCTCCAACTTGGATGCTGTGTCTGTCCATGAATGAGGCGAGTTCGGCGATTTTATGTTGCCCGTTGCAATTTAGTTGGACGAGTGAGAGCGTTTCAAAAATGGCGATCAGTGGTACAGGCGTAAGGTTGTTTTGGATCTATTCGCAGGGGTCGTTAGGATTGACTAGAAGCTCGTAAGAGTGTTCCTGCACTGACTGGCAGTAAATGAAGGATTCCAGTGCCTGTGATGGTTTAATCCGGAGCAGTTCCTCAGGTGACACCACTCGTCGCAGCAGTTGCATCTCACTGACGTCGCATTGGGGTGCAGCTCTCTATTGCATACGCAACAGATCCATGGGCCAAGGTTGCTTTGAATGCCTGCGCCAAGAAGTAGTATTGAGAGCAGTTGCGCCGTGATGTGTTGCTCTCAATAAACACAAAAAAAACACAACAAACATGTAACACATTGACACATTTCTTCTCTTGGCCGTTGTAAAAACAGGTCGCTCCGGTGCGTAGAACCGACTGCCGTAGGAAGGCTTTACTAATTATAGTTTACGAAGCTTGATATCTACAAGATCAAGGTTTACTATAGTCGATCTTGGAGTTGAATACAAAAAAAAAGAATAGTGAATCCGTATTGAATGGTTTTTGGTGGCACGATATCTTTCAGGGGAGATTCTACTTCAGAAATAATTTCTGTATTAGTGTCACCAACTCGAACTCGTGCACGAACCTGGTACAAATGTCCTCTGACACACACATACACTTCACATAGGTGTGAAGAAAACCGGTCCACTTGTACTTGGTTCGTGCTAGAGTTCGAGTTCGACAGTGTATGGTGACACTAACATGTAAATATATGTGTATAGTGAAACCTCCGACAGAGGATACCTCTGGATAAAGGACACCTCTTCATAAGGGACAAATCTTATAGCCGCCATACATTATCCGATCCGTCGCCCGATCGATCGGCCGATGGATCGCCACAAAATATCTGCCGATCTCCACTGCACACACACTGAGCGATTTTCGTGCGATGCGATAACGAATGACAATTCAAAAAATAGGTTATGATTCACTCCCAATCCAACCTAGATTCATTTTTGTTAACTATTTGGATGTGTGTGGTATTTTCGTATACCACATATTTGATATTTCAATTGCAGTGCCATTTAAATCATAAGAATCCTTGAAATTTCGTAATTTAATAATTTGGTAATTTGACATTCACTTGCGATAATCACATACACTATCCAATCGATCGTCACCGATCGATCGCACGAAGATCGCACAAAAATATCGGCAGATCAAAATTTATCGGCCGATCGGTGCGATTTCCACATACACAGGCCGATCCATCGGCCGATATCGATTTCGGGCGACGGATCGGCCGATCGATCGGTGTGTGTATGGCACGTTTTAAGTTACCGGCTTCAGATATTTACTTTTAATATACCTGCAACACCTCATTAAAGGACACTCTAAATAAAGGACAGGGACTGTAACATGGGCAACCAATCTGTTTTCAAGTCCTGTTGATAAAGGTCAAGAGGTGTTTCAGTTTATTTTTCACAGATATTTAAATATAATATCGTGTTTCGTTCTTATACTCACATTCAACAAATGATTTAAGATCCTTTTAAAGGTTTTTGGATGGTAATTTATGCTTCAGTTTCATTTCACACTGAAAGTAGGGTTGCTTCCAAAGGATCGTTTATGTTTCTATTCTATTGAAGGGGTAACCGGATCGGAAAAAAATCGTGATGCTTTTCCCCTTCTCAAAAATTCTGGTATCGGTGTCTGAAATCGTAGCGTTTTCGTAAAGTGTCTATGAAACCACGACACGGTGCCGACACGGTCCAAAATAGAAACGCAGTAAATTTTTACTAAAATTGTGACTGAAATAAAGTTGACGCGTATATTTATTTGACATCAGTTTCAATTTTATTTGCATTTTCTCCGACTTTCCTTTCCATATCAGTTTTGTGTTTAGGAAGTTGGAAAATGAACAGTCCGATTAAAACTGAAATGAGAACTGAACTAAACGCCTAAATTGAACTTTGTGGTGTGGATTTTTGTCTTCGCTCTTATAAAAATGACCAGTTGCACCAGTTTTGAGTTTATAGATGTACCACTCGGCGCTTTAATGTCTGTTTGCCGCAGTCGTGCACTAGCTTCGATGGCGTGAATCTCCGCCTGTACAGTTGGGAAATTTCACATTGGAATGAAGACTCTATGCTCTTCCGATCTTTTATAATACGTTTTTCAATACATATTTATATTTTTGTTTAAGCCTAAGTTCAAATAGGTGTTATTTAAAACGTTTCAAGTATTTTTAAAGTTCCTTTTACTCCACTACTACTCTACTCTCTATCAACGAATTATAAAAACGTCTAATTAGAGGACACCTCTGTTTAGAGGACAAAAATAGTTGCCCCGTGACTGTCCCTTATTTAGAGGTTTGACTGTATTGTATAATAATTACACATATATTATAATTACATGTATAACAGCACCAATTACTTCTGCGAAAATTTGGAGTTCGAGGTGATCCCAGAAGATTGGTGCAGGCGCATTATTTGCCTCATTCACAAAAAGTGAGATAAATTGCGGTGCGTGAATTACAGAGCGGGGCAAAAGACTAATAGAGGCACTTAACGATGATCATCCTGAATGGCCAATAACACCAGTGCGTCTGAGGAAATAGGCGAACGGTGGAGTTGCAACACCATTGGAGAGCTTCCTCTGCGCTATATAAAAATAGCTCCCAGTGACTCTTAGGACACCTAAGGAAGCAACACTTCCCCTAAGATTAGGTATGTAGCAGTGACGTGCACTCGTAGTAAGCAATTCCAAACTGCTTCACTTACCGAAATAAGCAATTCAATAATAAACTTTGCTTACACCAATACACATATCATCATTTCAGTCAATGTTTTTCTTTAAGCTGAAGAATACATATTATCATTCAAATATTCCTTTACACATTCAAATTCTGATCCGCGCCTTCTTTTGGTTAAAAAACATTCGTTCAATTACTTTAGATAATATTCAAACCTCCCACATTTTGCACACCATAGACACCAAACTTAGAATAGGAAAATGTGCCTAGATCTTTAGATGCATGTATTTTACCATGTGTGCATTCAAATCACAGAGAATAACTATGGAGGAGCAATCCGCATATACTCAACACTAAACTACTTGAAGCAATTCCAGTCGTAAAAAGTAGAGAGAGAGACACACGCCCTCCACTGCGCAACACCCGCGCAGTCTATATAAAAGCACAGGAAGCACGGAAGATGTCATCCCCTCTCCTACTTTTCCAATCGGAACAATAACATTCCAGTCTGTCTCTCTGCCGCGGAACACCCGCCCGGTCCATATAGAGCAAAAGAGATGTCAAATTTCCATCCCCCTTCCTACTTCCTCACTTGTGCCGAATTGCGTCGTTTCTCTCGCTCTTTTTCACTTCTTCTTATACTCTCTCTTCAAAGATCCAAATACTAGAGACATGTTGATTCCAGAAAATGGGAATCTTGGATTTCGGTAGTACATTGGGCAACGATTTTTTTTTGTTTTGTTCGCAAATTTATATGAGACAAGTCAAGCACTGGCACGACTGCTTTTGTGTGTGGGATAAAGCCCAATGATGCTTGTTAATGAAATGTTGCCAATGCAGGGAATGTTTATGGGAATTTGATTTTTCCAGTAGAGCTTTTGTTTTTGTTATGTAATGGATTTTCCGTTGCAATTTAAAAGAGGAAATCAGTGCAATCGGGTGATTTTGATTAAATTGTGATTTGAAGTTTTTTTGACCGTTTGTAGTGATTTAATTGATTTGATTTGTGATAAAAGTGGTAAGTTTTCTTTTCGCATTATGTCGGAGTATTGCTGCGCGACGGATTTCGTACTAAAAGCGGGATTTTCAACTCTTTCCTTTGCCAAGAAAAGAGAAATTATAGAATCGGATAGACCGAAGCCAGATCTTAGTTTAGAGTTTAAATTAAAAAATATTACGCGAAAATCCATATCGAAACGTATGAAAAGTACATTTGGTTAACGGGAAGCTGTAAATTAAATAAGTTATTTTGCTGGCCGTGTCTTTTGTTCACGAATGAAAAATCTGTTTGGAATAAAGCTGGATTTAGTGATTTGAATAATTTTACGGGCTCAGCAACAAAGCATTCAAGTTCCGAAAAACATCTTCAGTCGTTAATTAAATTAGATAATTTTGGTTCTCAGCGTATAGAGTTTATGCTTAGTATCTGTTAGTTTGCATAATGAAAAAGTTGAGCGTAATCGTAATATTTTGAAACGTTTAGTCGATACTGTAATTTTTTTGGAAAAACAGGAGCTTCCTTTTCGCGGAAATAATGAAGACTCTTCTTCAAATAATCGTGGTAATTTTATCGAAACCGTAAATTTCTTGAGTTTGTACGATCCGATAATTGAGTCCCACATAGATTCTATAAAAGCAAATGCAGCGTTTTCGGGTTTGTCTAATAGAATCCAAAACGATCTTGTTTCCGCTATAGCTAATGTGGTTCGAAATAAAATCAATTTGGAAATAAAGGAGGCTCCATTTGTAGCTGTAATGGTCGACGAAACGCCAGATGTTAGCGGTCGGGAACAATTAACGATGATTTTTAGATATACAATATCAAATGAGATTGAAGAAAGATTTATCGGATTTTTGGATGTAAGCGCTAATCGTACAGCTACAGCAATAAGCTCTCACATTTTAAAACAATTGCAAAATTTTAATATCGATAAGAAATTAATTGCACAATGTTACGATGGCGCAGCAGTAATGAGTTCTCAAATTCGTGGAGTTCAGACTTTAATTCGGGAAAAACATAAATCGGCAATTTTCGTTCCATGTTACGCTCATTCACTAAATCTAGTATTGTCTAAACAGTTGAGTTTATTCCGGAAATTAAATTATTTTTCGCGCACATCAATAAAATCGCATCATTTTTTAATACATCCACTAAAAGGTCGGACCTTTTTGCAAATATAGTAAATCGTCGTTTACCATCGGTTTCCAAAACGCGTTGGCATTATCATTCGCGTATTATTAACGTTATATTTGAACATAAGCATGAAATTTGTACAGTTTTTGAGACAATTTCGAATGGTTCTCAACACTGGGATGGCGATTCCTTGACTTTTTCCGATATATACTTACAAAAATTCGCAGAGTCAGATTTTCAATTATATCTGTTAATTTTTTCTGAAATTTTTTCGAAAACTGATATATTATTTAATATTATTCAGAGCAAAGTGGTAAACATTTCATATGCAAGCCAAAAAATTATTGAATTAGAAAATTGGCTTGAAAATGACTTTTCTAAAAAGTTTGATAATTTCTATTCGACAGTTACAGCAGAATATCAGCCACCACGTAAGAAATGTAGAAATGCGATAGATCCTTTACAAAATTTACGGCGGATATTTCGGGAGATTATAGATGTTATTCTCGGGCAAATTCGAGATCGATTCCATTCGTTTAAAGATCTTTCATTTTTAGAGTTGCTTGAACCGAATTATTTTTCTAAATTCAAGTCAAATTTTCCCGATAAAAATTTTGACTCACTTATTGAATATCACGGTCAATTTTTCGACAGAATAAAGTTGAAAAATGAGCTAAAAGTTATTTATTCTTCAGATGAGTTTAAAAACGCGAATCCTAGTAAAATTCTCGATTATTTTCAAAAACGGCCTTATGTCGCAAACGGTTTTAAGCAAGTTCATATTTTAGCAAAATTATTAACGTCAATTCCAGTCACAGTGGCAACTGCGGAAAGGTTATTTTCAACACTAAAGCGCGTTCACACATTTTTGAGAAATCGCCAATCCCAAGAACGACTTTCGGATCTTGCTTTAATTGCGGTTGAAAAGGATCTTCTTATACAAATGCGAAGAGAAAACGATTTTTTTGATAATGTGATTAAAGAGTTTTTACTTAAAGAACGGCGCATAGATTTGGAATACAAATAAATGGCAATGGCGAAAGAATATTTATTTATTTCAAACACCCCTGAATTTTTCTTAGTCTTAATTAACATAATATTTATTTATCATTTTTTTTATTAGTAATATTTTATTTTTTTTTTTTTGTATATGTGCCAATATTTTATTTATATCTTTCCTGATTTCTTCTTTAAGGCTTAAAGCCGCTTGGTATAAATATTTTTGTGACTGTCCATATTCTATTATACATTTTTGTTTATGCTAAATTGGCTTTAGGGCGCCCAACTGCTTGACTATGAAAAATTTCCACTGCACGTCACTGGTATGTAGGCTTGTAACCTGTGTACCTGAAATCAATTTACACTCGAAACATTAAACGAGCCTCGGATACCACGGACTGATTCACCGGTAACGAGTTTTGGCTACAAACAACGGACCACGATCGGTTTTTGGAACATTCAAACGATGGGGGTGCGAGTGCAGTAGTGCAAGGCTCACTGAAGTCGAACGGGTAATTATCGCATATAACCTCTCTATATTAGGACTGAGCTAAACAAGATGTGTTGAATCGGGATCGACTTTTTCACCAGGCTCCCAAACTGTACTGCTCTACTCTGGGAGTGAAAACATTACATCTTCTAGAATGACAGGCGTCGGAATTCTGTTGACTAAGGGTGCACGCTGATCTTTAATTGATTTAATTCGATTTCCGACCGTATCATTATAGCCGGATTCAAAATAGGGTAAGAAACATCACCATAATTCAGTGCTACGCTCCGACTGAACCAGCAGATTAATCAGCTAAGGATGCCTTTTATCATCGACTTGGCGGCACGTTCGGCAAAGCTCCTAAAGGTGACATAAAAATTATCATAGGGGATGTCAATGTCAAAGTTAGGTTTGTCAACATGCTTGGAACACCTAATGATGCTGATATACAGTCCCGTATCAATAAGGCAGCTTTTTTCAGTTTGACTCCTTTCTGGCAAAACAACAACATTTCCAGGCGCACCAAGCTCAGGATCTTCGAAATCAACGTAAAAATCGGTGCTTCTATATAGCTGTTCAACCTGGAAGGACAATATAACAACAAGATTGCAAACTTTTTGTGAACCAGTGTCTACGGCGCATCCTACACATACGATAGCCGGAGGTCATTTCTAACGACAACCTCCTTTTTATTACTGGCGAGTACAGGATAGACACTTCCATTAAAAGGCGAAAGTGGCACATGTGTATAGGTCACCCTTTCGAAAAGGGCCGAACAACATTGCTCAACAGGCCCTCGATTTGAACCCGTCGAGAACCAACGCAAGTCGCCGTGTTGGACGACCTAGTAACACCTGGAGAAAATCAGTTGAGAGAGAGGGTGCCACAATGGGAATGTCGTCGAGTGAGCCGAAAGCGATGGCGGCGAACAGGACGAGGTCGTTCCTGCGGCAGCCGGTTCTACGCACCGGAGCGACCCGTTTTACAACGGCCAAGAGCAGCCAAAACCATTCAATGCAAGAAGGGAAGTGTGTTTGTATGTTACATGTCTCGTATCGTCTTTTTTTTATGTTCACTGGGAGTAAAACATCTCGGCGCAACTGCTCTCAGTGCTATTTCTCCGCGCCGGCATTGAGAGATATCCCTCAACACCGGGGATGAAGACGATTCCGTAGGCATGTAACTTACAAACACACCGAATTCCGACCATTGCTACAACAAAAACAACAGGACGAGGTGGACAATCAGCGTGATTAATGCCCTATGCCTCACAACGGGTTAACAGGAACCAGAGAGAGCGGATCATTGGCGAAGAATAACAAGACGACTTTAGACGTGTCCGATCAACAACCGATCAGCTTTTCACTGCCAAGCAAATCCTGGAAAAGAGCTGGGAATACAACCTCGACGTGTCTCAAATCTTTGTCGATTTTAAGCAAGTATACGACAGTTATCGATCGCAGGGTTCTGTATATTATCATGCTGCAATTTGGTATACAGTAAAATTAGTGCGAGTAACAAAGATGACAATGGCCAACTCCGTCTCACACGTCAGGATCCAAAACAGGACAACTGCTGTTTGAAACACGTACTGGATTGAAGCAAAACGATGTACTGGCACCGATGCTCTTCAACCTGGTACTTGAACACGCCAACCGGACAATGAATGTGCACACCAGCGGCACGCTAATCGTCAAGTCGACACAATTCATAGCGTACGCAAACGACATCAACATCATGTCCCAAAACTTGCTCGTCGCAGAAGAGCTTCTACATAATCTTGACACGGCTGCAAAAGAAGTTGGACTACGCATTAACGAGGACAAAGTGAAAATAATACTGTAATCATGAAGGACACCTTCAACTGAATATTGGGGACCCCTGCATCGAATTCGTAGACGAATTCACATACCTGGGTACCAACCTGTCAAAGGGCACCAGCGAAACAGACGAAATCAACACACACAACACAGGCAGAAAATTAGACTTTTTGCTCGGTTCTTCCCATAATGAAATGGAAGCATGTGCACAGAAATATAAAGCTCTGCATATACAAAACCATAATGTGGGGGTATTTTTAGTTTCCGGGGCCCGGGGTGAAAAAATCGTTTTTCACTCGGATTTTTTGTCACTTATCACTCGCGTCACCCTAAGACTCTCAAATTTGCAAAAAAAAAATTTTTTTTTTTTTTAATTTTTAATTTTTTTTCCTTATTTTCTTGTTCTAATGATTTATACTGAGTGTTTGGTGTGTTTAAAACTGATCAAAACGCTGTTGCACGCAGAGCGAGCGAAGCGAGCGTTCATGTTTGTGCGATATTGAGGGTTGCGATCCCTTAAGCGCGGAGCGAGCGTAGCGAGCGGAGCCCACGCAAGGAAATTTGCGAATATTTCAATTTTCCATGCCTCCAATATTCCAAACACTCAGAATAAATTATGAAAGAAAAAAAATTAAAAATAATAAAAAAAAATTAAAACTTAAAACAAAAATTAAAAATAAAAATTAAAAAAAATTTTTTTTTTTGCAAATTCTTGACTTTTAGAGTGACGCGAGTGAAAAGTGACAAAAATCCGAGTGAAAAGTGATTCCCCCAGCCGGGGCCCCGGAAACTAAAAGGTTGCCCAAACAACTGCTGGGTTTCCCAAATTGGAGGACGGGGTCACTGAACGAAATAATTAGAGGACAATGATCCAGACAGCCAAGGTCGGACATCAGGCTGTAGCGCCACAGTGATGATGACTTTCCAAAACTCAAAACAACAGAATTAAGATAATGAGGGGTGCTAAACCAGAACGTTGTATGTGCCACTAATTCAACTTTACAGGGGACACAAACAACTAATTGATTTGAAAACGATAAGTCTTTTTGACAATATTTGCATTAATAGTCAATTTTATTTGAATTTAAATTAATTACATTTTTGGTTTTGATAAAATTTTGAAGGAAAAGTTGATTAAAAACGTAAATATAAAATCCAAATTGAACACAACGTTTTAAGTACCACTGTTTTTGCAAGCCACACGTTATATGTGCGTGCGTACTTGCAACTAATAATTTACAACAACGTCGAAATATTCTTTTTCTTTTCTTCACTCAAGGGCATTGGTGTCTCACTCGTGTTTGCATCCGTGTTAATGAAATCTTCATCCGAAACACTGGGCTTAAGTACTTCAGCTTTCAACGATTGTCTTGCCGCAGAATAACATGTTTAAACCGTCGTCGTGGAAACAGAAACCAAACCTGGTAGATATGGGTATTTCCTGATTCACTGGAGTACTGTTGAAGGCATTTTGAGTCGTTTGGTGAGAAAAAAGGACATTCATGGCGATGAAGTGTAACGGTGGGCATCCGAAGATGCCCGTGGGGACGGAGCTTAAGGTAGTATAATGACCATGAAGGTCAGGCCGTGTTATCTGACGAAGAATTAGGCCCCTCAACGAGCTAAGCAGCGACCTATGCTTGTTGTAGCTCAGTTTGGGAGACATGGGTAGGGTTTTCGCCGCTCGTTGCCCCTACCCTTTACGTAATAACAAAAATTCATAGGCCTGGGGAAGAAAACAGAAACAGGGGAGGTAAAAATGGGGGATGAAAAAATGAGGCGATAAGGAGGGAATGGTTTCGCGGGCGGTTCATTTGCCCTCTCGCTTGCATCGGGGTTCGGGTGTAATGGGACCTTCGGCCCCTGGTTTCGTACCACCGACAGATCATTACTCGTCAAGTGCTGCCATCGATCTGCCGGTGGAAGCAGAACTACCAGACAAGAATATGGTGGTTCATCACAGAAGCGAAATATAGGCAAGATGGGTATCATTTGACTGGGGGTCATGCGCCGAATGCACTAAACTAGTCCTGATGGCAGTTAAGAGTCGTTTGGTGAGGAGAAAAGGACATTATTGCATTAGCCTGGTACATATGGGTATCTTCTGAATCGTCGCGACAAGGATAACATTTTTCAATGCAAATCATAGAATAGACAACTTTAAAGCAAATGGATCAAAATGAAAATAGGACGGACCTATCATCATCGCTCTTTATACTCTAGATGAAATCTGAGAGTATTATAAGTTTGCCACAAAGTTTGTAACGCTAAGAAATAAGGCTCGCAGAAAAAAATGAATGATACAGAAGTTCATATTATCACTCGAATATCTCAAAACCGGATGTCCGTCTGTCCGTCTGTCCGTCCGTCCGTCCGTGACCTCTCTAGCTCGAGAACGCGTTGAGCTATGAAGTTCAAATTTTGCACACGTTATTTTTGACAAAAAATGAAGGCTAAGTTCGTGAACGGGCTAAATCGCTCCACCCCTTCTACCCCCTCCCATACAAAATGACACATTTTTGAAAATTTACAATAATCAGATTTTCTCAGAAACTATAAAACATATTGCTTTGAAATTTTTAATATATCACTTTTATGATAATTGTAACCTATGTTATAAAACTTATTGTAATCCTCACCCTCCTTCTACCCCCTCCCATACAAACTGCACTATTTCATGAAATACGTTAAGCCAATTTACTCAGTACGTATACAATTTATCGGGCTGAAATTTTGTACTTAACACTTAATTAACAATATCAGTTAGATTCAAAAAAATTAATCGATTACCCTTACTCCGTCTACCCCCTCCCATACAAAATGACACATTTTTGATAATTTACAATAATCAGATTTTCTCAGAAACTATAAAACATCTTGCTTTGAAATTTTGAATATATCACTTTTATGATAATTGTAACCTATGTTATAAAATTTATTGTAATCCTCACCCTCCTTCTACCCCCTCCCATACAAACTGCACTATTTCATGAAATACGTTAAGCCAATTTACTCATTACCTATACAATTTATCGGGCTGAAATTTTGTACTTAACACTTAATTAACAATATCAGTTAGATTCAAAAAAATTAATCGATTACCCTTACTCCGTCTACCCCCTCCCATACAAAATGACACATTTTTGATAATTTACAATAATCAGTTTTTCTCAGAAACTATAAAACATATTGCTTTGAAATTTTGAATATATCACTTTTATGATAATTGTAACCTACGTTATAAAATTTATTGTAATCCTCACCCTCCTTCTACCCCCTCCCATACAAACTGCACTATTTCATGAAATACGTCTTAACGTCTTAACGACTTACGTCTTACGTCTTACGTCTTAACGATGCATCCGAGATTGCAACCAAAATTATTTATTGGCTTTAACCAGGTTCAAATTCATCTAGAGTATTGCATGATTGGGGTTTACCCCAATCGTAGTTCTTTTATGTTTTTATATCATTTTGTTTCGACCACCACTTCAAAGTTATTAGTTGAAACTTTGATCATGGTAGCTGACAATATCCTCATCTTTTTCGTGTTGGGCGAATTTTTCGCAACGTCCATACAATTGGGAAACGTCGTGGTGTTTCTGACTACAAATGGATTATTCTGCCTTGCGTTTGCAATGAGATTAACCACATCCATTGACCCTATAAGCTTCTGGCGTTATTTGCTTTCTGCAACTTTTTGACTTGCATCTTCCGCCATTTTCCGTTATATTTGTTTGTTCATGCTAATTAGGGTTTTGTAGTAAAAACAAAACCCTTATGAAATCGGTCAAATGTCTGTCTGTCCGTCTGTCCATGGAATATCTCACGAACAGCTGAAGCTATATACATGAAATTTTGTAGGAATGTGTAGAATTACTATAATTCGCCGGAGAAAGCGAATCGTCGAAATAGGTCAACTTTAGGGGAGATCCCCATAGAGGGGAAATGAAGGTCGAAATTTTTTTTTCGTTTGGTACAGGCAAATGGGGTATCATAAGAAAGGTACCGTCGAGTACATTCCATTTTTGGAATTTTTTTCAAATTTGAAGAAACGGGAAAAGAGGGAGAGGGGAAAATATATCATCCGAGTTTGTCCCCCCCCCCCCTTGCATTTCGAGACCGTTATACTTAGAAATATTAAAATTTGCAGAAAAGCGCCATTTTACTAGCGTAGAAAACCCAGATTTCTAGAATTTTGAAATTTTATCAGAAAAGGTTAATAATAGTATATTTCTATAGTTGCAGCTAGCACACCCCTGCGCCCCCTACCTGCACCCGAGGTCAAAAATATTGATGGCCAATGATAACCAACATCATAGGCAATAATACCTCCAAGTTTCATAACAATCACGTAATATTTAATAATAGTACATTCATTTAAATTTTGAGATTTTGATGCCATTCATACAAAAAATGCACATAACCGGCTACATACTAGTACTGCATACTTGAATATTGTTTGTTGTTTTTCGTAAAGGGAATTGGAGTTAACCATTTCTGAAAGGGTGGACATTGGTGGTATAGGAGTGGTAGGGGAGAGAAGTTTAAGGGGGAGGTAGGTGGGTTGCTGCTTTAAGGGGAGGTCCCCATAGAGGGGAAATTAAGGTCAACATTTTTTTTCATCTGATATGGGCAAGTGGGGTATCATGAGAAAGGTACTACAGAGTACATTCCATTTTTGGCGACTTCATCAAATTCGAAGAAAGGGGAAAAGAGGCAGAGAGATATGAGATCATATTGTAATTTGTCCCACCCCCTTACCATTTCGAGACCGTTACACTTACAAATATGAAAACATTCAGGAAGATGGCTTTCAACTAGCACAGAAAACAAAAAAAAATTATGGAATTTTGATACCTTCTCAAAATAGGTTAATAATAGTATATTTCTATAGTTACAGTTAGCACACCCCTGCATTTCTCAAACTCATTTGAGGTCGAAAATATTGATGGCCGACGATAATCAACACCATGTGCAATAATATCTCCAAATTTCGTAATAATCACGTAATATTTAATAGTAGTACATTCATTTAGATTTGGCCATTTTGATATCATCCATACAAAAAATTCACATAACAGGTCTCTTGTACTACATACTAGTACTACGCGTACAACATACTTGCATATTGTTTTCCGTAAAGCGAATTGGAGTTAACCATTTTCAAAAGGGTAATGATTGATAGGAGAGGTGGGAGGAGGAGAAGGGGGAGGGGGGGGGGGGGGTATGCTTGTCGCTGACTCTATTCTCTATAATTATTCAAACAATTTATTTTCAATATTTTTTATGCAAACTTACAATTTCCAATATTGTCTTAACATGAATGGGTAAGCATCTCCGAGAGTAGGACAGTTCATCTCCTATTGGCATGGGACACTACAAAACCCTCGGATTGCGGGCGTAGCCCTCTATATTCCGGTTTCATTTTTTAATGGCAAGTGTGTGCCGGTATGTACATCATGTAAAACTAATTATAAAGGTTTTCCGTTGGTATGACACTTACAAGCTTATGGTTCAGCACCCCTCAAATATGGAAGGGATTGAGCATAAATTTGCCACCCCTCCGATTTTTCAGCTGCCGCTTCCCTCATTGTTTTTCGCAAATACTCAAAATAATTATTACTAAAACGCTTCCAGTTGTTTCAAAAATTACCATTTCTATTTATTTTTAAATGCACGACACATTTTTTCTGAGAGAGAAAAACTAAATACACTCATCATTTCACGATTTACACATTTGCACATTTACAATCGGATAAAATTGCATTGTATTTTCTTAAATACCTTGTTTAAATAAATATGTTTTGTTCTGTATAGTGTTTAGACGAACAGACATTTGAGTATGTTCCACACGAATGACATTCTATATTTATGATTTAAAGGGGGGCGTTACGATTCTAATGAATAGCATTATTTAATGTTAAAATTGTGTATATTTGTGGTAGACATCAGACTAGCTTAATTGTTATTTTTATCATGTTAATGGATATAATGTTTTGTTTTATTTCTTAATTGTAACAATAATAATTGTTCCATGTTTTCATTTATTACGATTTCGAGATATTATTTAGATTTATTTGAAATGAAACAAAAGTAGAAGACTGCAATATTATGTTTTATACTAATATCGTATCTATGCTTGATTACTTTTATATATAGATATAAATACTATGTTTTTTTCAATTGCGCTATGCAGTCCATAGCTCTTCCTATTTTGCATTAAAATAGTATCAAAGTGTGTTGTTATGCGGACAATGATCTTGCCCGTTTTATGATTTCGAAATTACCAAGTGCAATTTTAATTGTTCTTTGTTGGAATTGCGAATAAATTGTAAAAAGTTCATTCACAGAGACAGAGGAATGAATAAAATGTTATTTTTTGTTCTTAATCAGTTTCATCTAAAGTGCGCAGAAGATTTCATAGTTTCAATGGGATGTTGACGATCATTGAAACGAACATTCTTTTGCGAAATTCTTTTTTATTTTAATTTTTTATTAATTTTTTTAGACAAAAACCACAGCCTTTTATTTTTTCAAATTCCGCTATTTCATTAAAAGTACAATCGTTAAAATGTTTTTGTTTTTCTTGTCCAGTTGCCTTATTAGTATGAATGCTGCAAGATTATACTTTAGTCAAAGTTCTTTTGTATGTGTTATGCCTTAAGCTGCCTTATAATCGAGGCAACCAAGCAACTGTGTAGTGCTCATGAGTTTGCTACTTTGTGTTGCTTGTTTGTCTCAATCTAAAGTGCCTATTATACGATCCATTTTATATGTACGAGTTTGTACTCATAAGATTTATATAGAAAACTGATAAACATAAGACTCTTGACGGTTGAGAAACAAATCAGTCAACCGGCAAAATGTAACTATGGGACTCTAAAAATTATCGGTGGCAGTGGAAACAAAAGACGCTAATTAAAAAAAAAACGGTAAAGGCAATAAACAAATATAATATTGCTGGAATAAATGCGGAAATCTAGAAAATTCCACTTTGCCTCCAAACATCATCATCAATTTTTCTATATAAGTCCTACAAGGCACATGGAATAAATTTTGTTCATGAGACAAAGAAAACAATATCTTATCGGTGTCTGTAATTAATATATGTATATAATACTAATATATTGCAAATTTAGGAGGAAAATGACTTTTGTTTTGTAATAAGTTAGAATACAAAAATATTTACAACGTTGAAAAATACTATGAGATAAAATCGACCAAGAATAAAATAATAAAAACAAACTTAAAACGACATTAACAAAAATAGGTTTTCTTTTCTGTTTTTTTTTTTCTTTTAAATATACACCCTTTAAACGTGTAATAAAACATGTATGCCCGTATAGTTGCAGTATGTATAAAAATCGAAGACTACTCATACATCATGACTAAGAAGTGGCGTATCGTAACGTTTTGTATTGAGTCCGGTGCATGGAAGAAGCCAAAGTGCTGGATGACTGCGACCAAAAACGTCGGAAAGCAGAGCAAGTTTGCGACGATGCGGTCGATATGTTCCCTTTTGTTGTAGCGCTTCTACGGCTGTTTCGTCATATAAAATGGCATGCATTTGATCCACCATAATAGCCAGTACGAAAAGACCGAAAAGGGCGGATTCCAACAGTAAAATTACGCTGTGTAACCTAGAAACATAATCAATGTTTAAATATCCTAAATATTCACATTTTTGTGGTATTATATTATATTATTATATTATAATTCCATTGGTTATATAGGCTGTTCCGAGTTGACCTGTCAATTTAAAAAATTAGAAATTTCTTTGTTTTCAGTTGAATCGTGAATTTCGCAAAGGTCCAATATTATATGGAAATAAATGGAGATAAGACCATTTCGCACTTCGCGATTCAATTATTTGCACATGTTTTTTATGGTGAACATCTAAAAGGTTTGCTGAAAGACTTTCTATGTCTCTATACTCGTATGGCTGGGCACCATCATCAGGGACCAGTTAATTTATTTATTTAGGGATGGTGAACAGATTTCGGTGTATATATATTCGTCAGTGATGCAATAATGTTCGGGAGATCAAGAATGAAATCTTGAGATTGTGAGATACAGGAACCCCCGGAATGTATTAGCAGTAGTGATGTGTAACACAGGCACGAGTCGCTCTTTTTGAACGACTCAACAGGATGAGCGAAATATTCGGCACAACGACATAGCCTTCGAGTCGTTCAATTTAAGAATGACTCACTGTAAAATTAATTCCCAAACAAGCCCATCGCATAAATACTACCCAACGCATAACCAATCCACGCTCACTTCTCACTACATATAATGTACTACTACGATACATTCATTCACTCACATCCCATCCCATTGCCTATCTAAAACTAAAACCACCATCATTTATCTACCAAAGCAATCCCATCTAAATCCATTCATATTCATCTCTATGCAGTATGCAATGCACGAATTGTGTATATATTGTGACAAAAAAATATCCGGAATAAATTTTTAAAAAAGCCTGCCCGACAGGATTGTCAATATTCTTTTTGTCGCTAAGCTGGCACAACTGTCCTCTATACTGTCGCGGAGTTTGACAGTCACCTGCCATTTAGTTTGTTTACAGTACTCGATATTGTCAGTTCATCTCAAGTGCGTTCTGCGAATTCTGTTTTATGTCTTCTATCGACTGAAAGCGGGTGCCTCGAAGTTGTAATTTCAGTTTCGGGAAGAGAAAAAAGTCGGACGGAGCCATGTCAGGTGAATACGGTGGTTGTTCAATGGTATTTGTTGAGTTTTTGGTCAGAAATTCCTTCACAATGATAGCCTTATGTGATGGTGCGTTGTCGTGATGCAAAATCCAAGAGTTTTCTTTCCACAAATCTGGCCTTTTTCGACAAATTTGCTCTCTCAATCGCCAAATAATATTCTTTATTAACCGTCTAACCTTCGGGCAAGAATTCTGAGTGCACGACACCAAGGTAACCAAAGAAAACTGTCAACATTAGACTTTTGATCGACTTTGACGTGGTTTTTCCGGTTCCGGCTCAGTTGGAAGGCGCGATTCCGTTTGGTTTGCACGTCAAACTCGTAAACCCATGTCTCATCACCAGTCACAATGCGTTTTATGAATGTGAGGTTGGAATTGCAACGCAAAATTTAAGACAATTTTTTTGTTCGATAATGTCATCCATTGCAAAAATCGCATAACACACTTGAGATGAACTGAGAATATAGAGTACTGTAAACAAACTAAATGACAGATAACTGTCAAACTCCGTGACAGTATAGAGGACAGTTGTGCCAACTTAGCGACAAAAAGAATATTGACAATTCTGTCGGGCAGGTTTTTTTTTAATTTATTCCGGATACTTTTTTGTCACAATGTACTTCTAAATATATACGCAACAACCCATGCTGACTGCAAATGCAAACATATCAAAAATCATTTACTTACGTCGCTTCGCACCGCACAGCCAAGTTTCTCCAAATACAGAAAACAATCCCAACATTCTAAAACAAAAATATTCGTCTTACGTATCATCATCTCAAGCTCAACTTTAGATGAAACCAAACAAAAACCCATAGCTTCCACTTCCACTACAGCTACAGTGTAAAGCAGCGTTCTGACGGGGCAAATACATGACATCGTGGCACGCTTTCGATCTCATGCTTGTATCGAGCGTGGACTGGAGAGTGAACTGCCTTGGGTTGTGGACCGTTCACACGATCACGATTCAGTTTATCCCATAAATCATTCTGTTTCAAGCAGTTACACCACTACCCCCTTAAGAACCCCCATTCGGGCTGAGGAGCATCCTCAGCTCGCATGGGGGTCTTAAGGGGGGTCAAAATGGTGTCAAAAATGCGAAATTCCTTATATTTTAGAAGTTATGGCCACAAAACATGGAGCATTCATCCCCACTATTTGGATGCTCCTCAGCCCTCTCCCTCCCTATCCCCTTCCCCTTCTCTATGTAAGATTCGTTCAAGAAGAGCGATACAAAATCGTATCGCACAAAAAGATTCGTTCAAAAAGAGCGACACGAAATCAACTCGCACAAAAAGATTCGTTCAAAAAGAGCAATACAAAATCAACTCGCACAAAAAGATTCGTTCAAAAAGAGCGATACAAAATCGAACCACACAAAAAGATTCGTTCAAAAAGAGTCAAAAGAGTCAAAACAGCCCGCCCCAGATTGGCTGCCCCGTTTTCATGGGAAATAGTGGTCCGATCGGGCTGGCTCGAACTAAAGGGTATTGGGGGGTCGCTAACTCCGAATCTGGGGTCAAAAAAGAGAAAAAAAATTGGGGTGGCCCATCCCAGGCTGGCAGCCCCGTTTTCATGGGAAATAGTGGTCCGATCGGGTTGGCTCGAACTAAAGGGTATTGGGGGTCGCTAACTCTGAATCTGGGGTCAAAAAAGAGAAAAAAAAAATTGGGGTCGCCCATCCCAGGCTGGCAGCCCCGTTTTCATGGGAAATAGTGGTCCGATCGGGCTGGCTCGAACTAAAGGGTATTGGGGGGTCGTTAACTCCGAATCTGGGGTTAAAAAAGAGAAAAAAAAGTTAGGGTCGCCCATTCCAGACTGGCAGCCCCGTTTTCATGGGAAATAGTGGTCTGATCGGGCTGGCTCGAACTAAAGGGTATTGGGGGGTCGCTAACTCCGAATCTGGGGTTAAAAAAGAGAAAAAAAAGTTGGGGTCGCCCATCTACGACTTTTATTGAATATGTTATTAACCAAGTTTCAGACTCTTTGCATGACTCTTTTTGAACGACTCATTGGAAAGAGTCAGAGCTTATGTGCTGGCACAGTGAAAGGCCAAGAGCTGCCAACCCCCTTCAATGCCAGAACGATGTGTGTTACATGCTGTATTCGTTTTTTGTGTTTATTGGGAGCAACACATCTCGGTGCAACTGCTCTCAATACTACTTCTCCGCGCCAGCATTGAAAACAACCCAGGTCCTTGGATCTGTTGCGTATGCAATAGAGATCCTAATGCGACATCAGTAAGATGCAACTGCTGCGACGAGTGGTGTCACCTGAGGAACTGCTCCGGTCTAAATCATCACAGGCACTGGAATCCTTCATTTACTGCCAGTCAGTGCAGAAATCAAGCTCCACAAGCAGCGAGTTCGTCACACATGCCTCACTTTCCTACACCAGTGAGCACCCACACGAGCTTTCAGTCCACTCCAACGACCCCTGCGAATAGACCCAGTAGGATTCCCTAACAAAACAACCTTACACCTGCACCACCGACCGCACTTTCCTTCTTGCATTGAATCTGCAATCTAACCAAAGGGGTTGAGCAAGTTATGGTCGACTGTCCGTGCCCTTTCCAATCCACCAAAACAGAAAGGGAACGTCGCCATTCAGTTCGGTGAAAGTTCAACAAGTGACCGCACCCACTGCGCAAGTCGTTTCAATAAGCAATTTATTGAACACCTCGCACCAGACAGACTTAAGCGCAAAATTCGTAGAAAGATTCACAACCGACGAAGTAGTTGCAGCTATAAGGAAGGCGAACAACTCGAAAGCATTGGGACCAGATGGCATTTCAATGACTGCTCAAACACCTCGATCTGCCAGCCATCAACTATCTCACGGCTACTTTTAATCTATCCATCTCCTCGCTGATCGTTCCGGAAATCTGGAAAAAAGGGAGAGTCATCCCAATATTGAAACCTGGGAAGAAAGCGACACTCGGCGAATCCTATCGTCCAATAACTTTACTGTCACCATTTGCCAAAACGCTAGAAGCACTAATCCACCCTGTTCTTGTGGCCCACATCTAGCTTGCAGATCACCAGCATGGCTTCCGAAGTATGCACAGTACGACCACGGCCTTGGATGCCATTACATCCCGCATCCATAATGGTCTCAACCAGGCTCGTCCATGAACAATATTGGAGGCGCTTGACCTGTCGAAGGTCTTCGACACTGTCAGCCATTCAGCGCTTTTGTCTGACATCAACTGTTCATCGCTTCCGACGCAAGTAGTGAAATGGATTGCCAATTATCTCACTTCCAGGCAATCCTATACACAATTCAGGAGCAGCAAATCAAAGCTTAGGAAGATTAAACAAGGTGTACCTCAAGGAGGAGTTCTATCTCCTACCTTGTTTAATCTATACCTTTCAGGACTCCCAACACCACCTGAAGGGATCGACATCATCTCCTACGCTGACGACTGCTCCATTCTGGCAACAGGAACAACATAGCGGATATGTGCGACAACATCAACAGTTATCTTGAAGAACTTAGCTCGTTCTTCATAACCTTACCGTCTCAGCGCCTAAATCCTCGGCAACCCTATTTACCACCTGGACGAAGGAGGTCAGCTTGAAATCTCGACCGGGAATCATCCTATTCCTACTATAAACCATCCTAAAATCCTAGTAGTCACGCTGGACAGAATGGCCACATCATCACCCCATGCCTCAACCGTGTACGACAGGATGCGTAGTAGGAATAAGATCCTTAAAGCCCTGGCCGGTAGTACCTGGGGCAAAGATAAGGAAACTCTACTGGTCACGTATAAAGCAGTCGGAAGATCAGTGGTCAACTATGCGGCTCCTGTGTGGTCGCAGAATCTCTCTGACACACAGTGGAAAAAGATCCAAACGTGCCAAAATGCCGCTCTCCGTACTGTTACTGGCTGTCTCCTGATGTCACCCCAGGACCATCTACATCAGCAAACCAGGATGATGCCTTTAAGGGACCACAATCAGCTTCTTGCCAAGCAATACCTGGTGGGTTGCTACCGGAATGATCACCCAAACTCCAACCTCATGGACAAGACGTCGCCGCCCAGACATGTCAGGCGCGACTTGAGGGACCTAGAAAGGGATGTCTAGAGGTACAAAACGGTACCCTTTGATAGTGGCGCACACAGGTTGGCCATCGCAGCGATACATCGGGAGGAGGTTCATCAGTCAATCGCAGGTCTAGGCTCGAATCCAGTTCTCTCGTCCATACCACCAATGATATCTCCGGAAGAGGAAAGACTTCCGAGAGCTACGAGAACGACACTCGCTCAACTTCGGTCAGGCTGGTGTTCACGACTGAACTCCTACCTATCCCGCATCGACCAGGACGTCTCCAACATCTGTCCTGCATGTAATGGAGCTCCTCACGACGTAAACCACATCTTTCACTGCCCAGCTGCACCCACACACCTGACACCCAGATCGCTGTGGGAGAACCCAATAGAGGCAGCTAACTTTCTATCCCTCAACACCAGGGATGAAGACGCATCCGTAGGCATGTAACCAACAAACACACCGAATTCCGACCATTGCTACAACAACAACAACCACCGATCGCCACTTTCGTCCCTCAACGCTTGCCTTCATCATTCACCATTCCGTACAATACCGGGAAATAAATGTCACTAACAACGACATCACCATGGAAGTGCAAGCCATCGGCATAAAATCAGGCAATGTTAATATTGGAATTTACAACATATATACGCCACCGATATTCAGTTGTCCTTCAGGTTACCATGTAAATACCAACACTTTCCTCACTGGTCAACATCGTCTCCTGCTTGGTGACTTTAACGCTCACCATGAACTCTGGCACTCACATCTTAACAACGACGGCAGAGGTATCTCCATTGCAGATCAATTTGACGCTTCAGACTTCTGTACACTGAATGACGAAACGCCCACCCGTATTGTCGGTACCTGTTCCAGTTCTCCAGACATCACGATTGCCTGTGCTAGCCTCATAAATGAAACACAGTGGGAGCCGGTCCTTACACTATCATCGGACCACTTACGAATCGTGATAAGGCTTGACAAACCGACAGATGTCTTATCTGTCCAGCATCGTACTTTTGTCAACCACAACAAGGCTGACTGGAATAGCTTTACCGAATATACTAGTGCTAAATTCCTCGCCCTGCCAACTCCCACCGACGTACGTAAGGCCGAGTCCAATATCAGGAAAGTCCTTAATAAAGCGGCTACGAAATTTATTCCTGCAGGACACATTCCGAAAATTCGGCCCAACTTTCCTACTTCAGCCGCCAGACTGGTAGACGAGAGAGACAACATCAGGAGCACAAACCCAGACGACCCCAGAATTCACGAAATGAACTGTGAAATTCAAAGACTAGTAGTCGAACACAAGAGGTTAAAATGGAGTACGCATCTGAATAAATGCAAGCTGACCACAGGTATAAGCAAACTATGTTCGACAGTCCGTGTCCTCTCTAATCCACCGAAACAGAAAGGGAATGTCGCCATACATTTCGGAGCAAATACAATCACCAACCCTGCCCAGTGTGCAAGTCGCTTCAATAGGCAGTTTATCGAACATCCTCCACCAGACAGACAAAAGCGCATAGTCCGCAGGAGGATCCATAAACGAACTGCAGACAACATACCTGTCTTCACCGCGGACGAAGTGGCTGCAGCAATCAGGAAAGCAAACTCTCGAAAGCCTTGGGACCTGATGGAATCTCAATGGCAATGCCTAAACACCTCGACTCACCAGCTATCGAATACCTCAAGGTTACATTCAACCTATCCATCACATCACTGATCGTTCCGAACTCTGGAAGAAACGGAGAATAATCCCAATCCTAAAACCGGGAAAAAAGCGACACTCGGCGAGTTCTATCGTCCCATCACATTTCTATCACCAGTTGCCAAAACGCTCGAAACACTAATCCACCCTGTTCTTGCGGCCCACATCCAGCTTGCAAGCCATCAGGATGCATAGTACGACGACGGCTCTGGATGCCATTACAACTCGCATCCACAATGACCTTAATCAACCTCGTCCATGTTACAAAACAATTCTGGTGGCACTTGACCTCACGAAAGGCTTCGACACAGTCAGCCACTCAGCACTTCTGTCCGACTTACATATACAATGCATCTCTTCCAATGCAAACTACAAAATGGAATGCCAATTATCTCGCGGGCAGGCAGTCCTACACCGAATTCAGGAAGGAAGATCAAACAAGGTGTGCCTATCTGGAATTCCAACTCCACCTGAAGGAGTCGAAATTATCTCTTATGCAACGACTGCAGCAGGAAACAACATCACCTGAAATGTGCGAACGAATAAATGATTACCTCTGGAAGAACTTAACTCCTTCTTCACGGGTAAGAATTTAATCGTATCAGCGCCTAAATCCTCGGAAGCCTTATTTAGCACCTGGACGAAGCAAGTCAAGATGCAACTTGGGATCTTAATTGGCAATCAACTTATTCCGACCGTGAACGATCCTAAAATTCTAGGAGTAACCCTGAACAGCATAGCCACGTCATCCCCCATGCTTCAAACGTGTGTAACAGGATGCGCGGTAGGAACAAAATCCTTAAAGCCTTGGCCGGTTGTACCTGGGGCAAGGATAAAGAAACCCTACTGGTCACATACAAAGCAGACGGAAGCCAACCATGCGTCTCCAGTGTGGTCACAGAATCTCTGTGATACACAATGGAATAACATTCAGGCTTGCCAAAACCCACTCTCCTGTGTGACTGGCTGTCTGCTGATGTCATCCCAGGACCAACTGCATCAGGAAACAAGGATAATGCCTTTAAGGGACCGGAACAAGCTTCTTGCGAAACAGTACCTGGTGGGTTGTTACCGGCTGCAACAACAACAACGTGTTGGACATGTGTGACGTGACTCTCAATTGAATTTTGTAGGAGGATAACTGCGTAGCTTCCGGGCAAGTCAGGCCCGTTTTGCTATCATTCGGTGCGTTCCTAAAAGTATCGTAAATCCGCTACTTATCCATTGTCCCTTCACCGATACGTGATGTCTCCGGTGAACGACACGATTCCCTTGCCGCCATGAATATATTTCACACAAACATACACCACTTAATAAGGGATATTTCCACTTTCAAACACAATTTTCAATTAAAATTATGAGCGAGGACAGACTTTCCGGTCACTATACGCACTTTGAGGCCAACAAACAGTTATTTACAAATGGAGTGACAGAACTTGTCAAGAGCGAACTGTCAAAACTCTAGGAAGGACAGCTAAAGATGTGCTCAACATAGTGTAGAGTGAGGCCGCAGGCTGGACAGGAGTTCTGTATTTCGTTATCAGTGCGGAATAGGTACAAGCACCGCCATCTTTACCATCTTACTAGAGTAAAGATGGCAGTCGTACAAGTTCAGACGTGAGTACCAGCCAGAACGAAGTTGAGCGAGTGTAGTCCTGGTTGCTCTAGGAAGTCGTAGTTCGTCTGAAGATATAGCAGGTGGTTGCGCATTTAGTACCCTGTTTGGTGTCATGTCCGCGATTGAGGATAGCACTTCTTCACTATGCAGTGTTGTGATGGCCGGTCTGTAGCTAGCGTTATCGAAGGGAACTCTTTTAAACCTTTATATCTCCCGCTCGCGGTCTCTCATATTACGTCTTACATGACGTGGCGGTGGGGTTTTATCCATAAGGTTAAGAGTTAGGATGGTCACTCCGATAACAGCCAACCAGATACTGCTTCGTTAGAAGTGTGTTGTGGCTTCTTAGGGGCATCATTCTGGTTTCTTGGTGAAGGTGGTCCTGCGACGACATCAGCAGGCAGCCTGTAACAGTTCTAAGAGCTGCATTTTGGCAGGTCTGGACGTTCCTTCATTGAGTGTCACATAAGTTTTCCGACCAGATGGGAGCCCCATAATTGGCCACAGATCTCCCGATAGACTTGTAAGTCGTTAGTAGGGTCTCCTTGTCTTTCCCCCAGGAACTGCCAGCTAGAGCTTTGAGGACTTTGTTCCTGCTCCTCATCTTGTCACAAATAATTGACGCATGGGCCGAGAAGGTAGCCATTCTGTCAAGGGTGACACCGAGAATTTTAGGATGGTTAATGGTGGGGATAGTTTGACCGTCTACTACAATATCCAGTTGTAGCCTCACTTCTTTCGTTCATGTGATAAACAGTGTAGCGGTAGACTTCGGCGCAGACAGAGTGAGATTTTTGCTGACGAAGAAGGTGTTCAGTTCGTCGAGATACCCATTTATCTGTTCGCACATTTGAGTGATGTCGTTGCCGGTTGCTAAAATCGTGCAGTCATCAGCATAACTGGCAATTTCAAGTCCGTCAGGTGGCGTAGGGAATCCTAACATGTAAAGGTTAAACAGGGTGGGAGATAAGACTCCTCCTTGGGGAACACCCTGTTCTAAATTCTGTGCAGGACTGTCTGCCGGCAAGATAGTTGGCGAGCCACTTCACAGTATGCGACGGAAGCGATGTACCACAGATGTCAGACAGGAGAAACGAGTGGCTGACAGTGTCAAAAGCCTTTGACAAGTCTAATGCCACCGGAATCGTTCGTTGACAGGGACGTGCTTGGTTGAGGCCATTAAGTATTTTTGATGTAATGACATCCAAAGCCGTTGCGGTGCTATGCATCGTTCTAAACCCATGTTGGTGGTCGGCCATCTGAATTTGAGTCGCTCAGGTAGTCGCTTTATGTACTTATGTAGCCTTGTAACGGAACCCCACTTTTGCATCTTTGTTCTGAAATAACGGTATAGAAGGTACTAGAAGCATCAACAAAAGGGATTATTTTGGTTATATTCTGTTTTTCAAACGCGTTTTTCTCAAAATGACTTTTTTCACATTTGCGGGAAGTCTAACTCAAAAAGTAATGAACCGATCATTATGAAAATTGAAAGTATGATTCTTTTTAAAATTCCGAAGAATATGAACTAACAAATGGGATCTTTTTCTAATTGCCTTGACCCCTCCAGGGGCATGGGCGCGTCAACATCTCTAGCATTTCTATGCCTTGTTGATGTTTCGATAGCATATCTACTTTTCGGAAGTCCAGTTGCTAGCATGCACGTCCTATCCGCGCCGTCTTTATACTGACAAGCTCGGAGCACTGTGAGAGTTCTATTAGTACTCACAGGCAGTTTTTGAACGCGCCGAGATTTGATCTCCGAGCTCTAGATTAGTATCGTAGAGGGGTGACCGAACGATCACGGCCACCGAGCTTGACAAACATTAAGGATGATATCATATTTTTAAGGGTGTTTTTTTTTTTGCATAATTAGTAATAAAAATGGTGAAAATTGAAATAATTTTTTCCAACACCTGCAAAATTTTTAATTTATTGTACATTATTTTCACCTGCATTGAGGTTCATATTCTTAGAAAATAAGTTAATAATGTAAAATTAATCGCTACACGTCCCGCAATTGGAGAACTGTGGTTACAGCCTTCAGCGGACATCAATGCGTAACTTTTTGGCTTAAATTATTCCAAAAATTTCAAAAAAGTTGTTCGAAATATGAATAAAATGATGTCAAAATTAGATTGAACTCTAGTTAATTCTTCCCACCCAAAACAAATCAGTGAAAATGAGCCTCCTAATGTGGTTTCCCCCCTTAACAGAACTCCAGTGCATTGATCTCATTACCACGATTCAGAATATACCCATTCCTACCAACTTTGGTTTTTGTTTCATTTCATAGTTAGGATAGAGAGATTAGAGAAATGATAGCTTAAAAAGCCGATCTCAATAAGCTCCCTACGAGGCTGTAGCCCTATCAAAGAACAACGAGGACGAGAACAAGAAAAACTTAAAAAAAAAGCGATTTTGAAACTGTTATATCTCGGGTGTTTTTCATCGTATCGACCTCAAATTAGATAAACTTCCTAAGACGGCTTGCGACAATTGCCCCACCAACTCCCACGACCACCAGGGGCCCGAGCTACAGAGGTGTGAAAACCCGTACTTGTTGGGTCGCGTAAACATAGTCTTGGTCACTTTTTCTCGATTTGTTTTTTTTTTTTTTTCGTTTTTCTTTGGCGGGCGGAACACTCCCGCGTCCCTAGACATGTTCATGTGAAAAACTTTAGTGTGTGTGCCTATCAATTCTCAGCTTATCACAATATTCCGTGCTTCACTTTCTGTATATTACATAACGAGCATAAGGAATCGACTCCGTCAGAAGCTAAATAGCCCATTGGGAGCGTTGCCGATGCAGGGATCTGCAGTAGAGCTGCGACATCGACATCGATGTTTCTAAAACATCGATGTTTTGCGAAAACATCGAGTACTTTCTACATCGATGTTTTGGCTTCGATGTTTTTTATACATCGATGTTTTATAATAACATCGACATCGAACACAAAATATCGCTAAGAACCTACCTACCTAAAATCAATTATAACTCACTTATTAAATTTTTAAATAATCTTATTAAGTATTTTCTTCTCTCTGTTCAACGACCATTAAAACAACACACAAGATCATACCCATTGTATAATAGATACATATCATACCACCACTACCGTTAGATTTTACTACTTAGGAAATAAACACTGGAATTTAATTCGGAATTTTGTTCCTAAGTTCCCCTAATCCCAAAACTATCTGTGGTCGCCCTCAGTTCCCAATGTGTGAGTGTGACTGGTAGCGCAGTGTGTTGAGGCATCTTTTGGGAAGACCATCACAAACTAGTGCAAGAAAATTAGAAAGCGAAAAACAGGTCCGGTCCAGAGTAGTAGACGATACTGCCCAAATGCCCGCAGAATTGTCTCTGTTATTTAAAAGGCCCGGTCTCCAGGTTGAATGAAAACCCCCTGGACGGATGGGAACAGGATTACGTGCCCAAAAATTCGGCATTAATGAAGACTGCCATGAAATACCTATCCATTATGGCTACTTGGGTCCCTTCTGAGAGAGTGTTCTCTGCTACAGGGAACATTGCTTCCAGCAGAAGAAGCTCTCTCTCAGGGGACAAGCTTCAAAAACTACTGTTTTTGCAGACAGTAGACTCAACATTTTGGCATCTGGAATAAATACATACTATTTTTTTTTTATTTGCAACTTTTTTGCAATACATACATACTTAATTGGAATTCTTAATACCTGATCTTTTTCTTAAATCTAAAATTTTTTTAAAAATTGTATTTGTTTTTATTTTTTTTGAGTAAAATGTGCACCTAATAAAATTTTTTGTTTTAACAAGGATGTATCTATATTTTTTCTCTTGAATTTAAGAAATTTCTTAGCAAAGTTATCGTAGTAAAGCATCTACAAAATTCTACCGAGATAAAACATCGATGTTCGGAAACATCGATGTTTCTTTACCGATTTTTCATCGACATCGATTGTTGATCCTCAAAACATCGATGTTGTGTGCGTCCGTCTGTCCATGAAATATCTCATGAACCGCTGAAGCTACATATATGAAATTTTGTGAGAATATGTAAAATTATTATAATTCGCCGGAGAAAGCGATTCGTTGTAATAGGCTGACTTTAAGGGGAGGTCCCCATAGAGGGGAAATGAAGGTCAAAATTTTTTTTTCATCTGGTATGGGCAAGTGGGGTATCATGAGAAAGGTAACACCAAGTACATTCCATTTTTGGTATTTTCATCAAATTTGAAGAAAGGGGAAAAGAGGTAGAGGGGAAAATATGTGATAAGAGTTTGTCCCCCCCCCCCCCCCCTTGCATTTCGAGACCGTTGTACTTAGAAATATGAAAATTTGCAGAAAAGCGGCATTTCACTAGCATAGAAAACCAAAAATCGTAGAGTTGTGATATCTCTTCAAAAAAGGTTAATAATAGTACATTTCTATAGTTTCAGTTAACACACTCCTGCACCCCTTGAACGTATCACAGGTCAAAAATATTGATGGCCAATGATAACCAACACTATAGGCAATAACGTCTCGAAGTTTCAATACAATCACATAATATTTAATAATAGTACATTCATTTAAATTTACGCATTTTGACACTATCCACACGAAAAATACACCTGCCGGCCTCATAGGTGTGAGTACTACTTTCATGCTGTTTTTTGTAGTGCGAATTGCAGTTATTTAATTAATCATTTTTGAAAGGGTAAAGATTGGTTGGGGGCGGAGAAAATATTAGTTCGTAATTAATGGAAAATAATGGAATCTGTATATCTATTCTGAATAGGTCAATAATAGTTTATTTCTATAGTTAGAGTTAGCACACCCCTGCATGCCTTAAACACGTTCGAGGTCAAAAGTACTGATGGCCAACGATAACCAACACCATAGGAAATAATATATTCTAAGTTTCGTTACAATCACGTAATATGAATTGGCACGTAAAATGTAAGCGAGTAAGACATTTTAGTTATGTTTTTTTTTTATCCATCTGAGTGGTATCAAGAAGAGCAAGGAGCCGATATTTATATACCAAAATAAGCGCTTGCTACAAAGCCCTCGGATTGCGGGCGTAGCCCTCTATATTCCGGTTTCATTTTTCTATGCTTTTGAGGAGACGGTAAACGGTTTCCTTGCAGTAACTCGAGTTCATGAAGAAATGCTCACGACTTGTATAAAACATTTGATGTAATTGAGTTTTCCAAATTAGTCGAACTAAAAACTGGCACTGCGCGACCGATGGAGTACGAATACGACAGAAACGACCTAGGAACTAGAACAGCAATGTGCGTAGATACGAATTGAAGCGACGACGGCTCACATAAGCCTTGGACGGTGGGTCGGACAGTTTCAACCAACCAACTACGTATATCAGACAAATATTCAAGAGCAAAAACCATGCGAAAGTTTCCTTACAGGATTCCCCCTGCTCTTAAATAGTGAAATTAATGTAATGATTAATGCTGCATTATTCCATTGGAAGCACCCCCATATTTTAATTTTGTAAGCTAAATCCAATACTTACATCCTAGCCTGCGCATCAGCCATATTTGTATTGCAGTGCTCGCACGGGTAGATCCACGATCCGATTACCAGCGCGACCGAATATAAAGCAAGTATCCCAACATAGACGAGAAACTGCAAAAAATACTTTTGATTCCTCTCGCCAACGCAATTATTTATCCAGGGACAATGATGATCCATGCGGCGAATGCACCGCTTGCAGATTCTACAGTGATGCGCTCGTGGCGGCCTGTATGTCTCGCAACGCGTACACACGGTCCACTCGCCGTGGCCGTGACCGTTCTTCTGTCCGGAATGCAAATCGGAGAAGTCTAATCGATTTTGGGGCAATGGCACGGTGCCGGGATCCGAGAGGACCGCTTTCAAGTGCGACATTGTCAACAAGAAGACGACTGTGTTGAAGAGGACGACATGCAGGGGCGCCCACAAGCTAGAAATCAACATACAGGCATATCAACTAAAGCGTTTCTATCATTGGAGCGCCGCCTCAAAGCATACCTTGCCTCCATCGTTTGCAGGATAATCCATCGTGTCACCACATAGTCAGCATAAAACACAGCGCCATAAGTCACTAGCAAACAAACAATTCCGCACGGATCCCGAATGAAAGTCATCGCGTACACTATCGACTACAATTCACGCGTCACTACCTCTACTTCTTGTGGAATGCACTAGACTCGAAATTTATCCGAAAATTTCGTATATTTTACGCGATTGAAAATCCAATGGACGACATAATTTTCAAAGATGCAAGGCGAAATGCCAAAGCCCTCTTTTTATGTTTGACAGTGCGAAATGTCAATGCAGTTGGTCGATTGGCTGGAAAGCGAATGCAATTGGATGGTAGCCGATTGGAAGGCGGACATTGGCCAATTGGAATGTTTTGTTTGATAAATGTTGTTGTTGATGGGATGTGGAGAGATTAAAGTTGATTCGATGAAACAGTAGCGCAAGTAGGTATTTGGACGGGCTGATTACTTGAATTGGGTTAAACAACAACAAATGGAAATTCATGAAAACAAAACATCGAGTTCTAATGCCTGCTGCAGGCCCATCCAAGGCAATTTGAAGCCATTAGGTGCGTTTTTTAACAACCATGCAGAGGAGAGTAGCTTAAAGCGCGTTGACATGATCAAACTACGATTTGACAAACTAGCATTTGATGAAAAGTTGAGCACCGTCCAACTACGGTTTGACAGAAGCACAAGACATCAAACCAGTTTGACAAGGGGTTCACACGTTCAAGTAGGTGGTTTGTCAAACCGTAGTTTGATCATGTCAACGCGCTCAGGTCACCACCCACGGCAAGCATTTTGGTCGCGAGCATGCATCGAACCACGCCAAACTCTATAGAAGAAAAATCTCCTCGTTTCCACCGTTCTATGATATTTGACGGTTCGATGGAAGTTTGGTCGTGGTTGTGCTCGTCCATGGGTGGCCACCTTTAACTACCAATTTGATCTGAGCTGTTTTGAAAAGAAAATTCGTGCAATAATTCGACTCTATTCGGTATAGTTTTGTGTTTTGAAATGCAGGCGGTGCAGGTATCAAAATTTTCGGGCAGCTTGGGAAGCACATAGCCAACGCCATCTATATAGACAGGCCTGCGCTCAGCTGGTTTTGACGCAATCATTTCCTTTGATGACGCCATCAGTATCCACAATCCAGTGGTCGGCGACTGATGGCGACGAGTCCCCGGTATTTGTGCGTTCCGTGATTAATTTTCGTTTTCCGCGTTGAGTGTTTCTTTGTTAGTTAAATTTCATCTAGTGATCCGAGAAAACAAACACGTGCGCGATGAAAGTGTGTCGTGCGGTCAAAAGATGTATTTTGTCAGGTGTGAACTGTTCCACGATGCCCTGCGACTGATCCCCGGGGCTACGGCTTCGACCAAATTGGCGCAAGTGTCCAGAAAGTGTGTTTTAAGATCTGTCGCGATGACACAGTGGCGATGACAAATCTACCTGTTGTTGTTTCTGCCGCTACTGCTGCATTCTGCGTTCAATCTGGTTACGGCCTTAGCATCATCTCATTTTCTAGATTGTGACGGTATGTCTTGTGCAGAGGTGTGTGATCAGCAACACGCTCAACCATTGCCATCTAGAAATACAGGCCTCCGGTCAGCTGACCGTGTACGTCATTAATTCCTTTGCCAAGGCAGTGACTGCACACGACGATGTCCCCGGCATGACATATGTTTAGGCAAGACTTCCATATCTGAGGCGCCAAATTGAATCGGCGGCTTATTCACGCTAAATGTAAAATACAAGTGGCCTGAAAATTTGAAAAATTAAATGATGATGTATCATAGTAGGTCATTAACTATCTAAAGCGGAAATTTATTCTATAGGTATATACAATTCTAGCACCGGATTTTCTCATACAAAACTTTAAAGGTAAATATCTCCTAAACGGTTATGAATTCGCGGAAAAGGACTTCAGATTCGTCCATTTCAGACCAAATTCGTTTACCCATCATTAAAATTTGGCGCCTCAGATATGGAAGTCGCCCCTATGTTTACAATTGGAATTCCGTCAGACGGCATTTGATCGATCGGGCGACGGATCGCTCCGTGTATGTGGGGTTTAGGATCCGTCATCCGATCGATCGGCCGATGGATCGCCACAAAATATCTGATCTCCACTGCACACACACTGTACGATTTTCGTCCAATATGACGAATGACAATTACAAAAAATAGGTTATGATTCACTCCCAATTATATAAATTATTCAAACGAAATAATGCATATCCTTACTTTCGGTTTTTTTTAACCAAAAATGTTCATAGACAAAAAAGTAAATAGTGCATATATGCGCAACTTCGGTTTCAAAACGAAGTAACGCATGCGAAGAAAAACGAAACTAAGCGTATGAAAGAGTGACGTCAAGTTGGTCCCTCCAATTCAACAAAACTTGAAAACGCAGTTTAATATTATAAAATATAAATCCAACTTCCCGCCACCGAAACTCTCCACTAAGAATTTCGACACACATCAATCGGTTCACAAAATGCATTTTCCCTGGACGACTGGAATACTGGAACTTGGTCCGAAAATGACAACCAATAAGTCATTAGTCACTTACTCAGGGTGAAATTGAAAAATAAAAGACGGAATCAAATCGAGTCTTTTGTCGTCTCCGGTTCCAGACACAACAATCCTTTCGGCAACTTCCTCTCGGCAACGACCGTGTGTCGACGCGAAATTCTCAGTCTTTCAGTGGTCGCGAGTGGAAAATAATCGAGTTTGTGAAGCAGAACGTAAGCGGAGAAAGCAGTGTTTTCGACAAAAAAGTCGCAGTTGATGTCAATTTTTTCGACGGAGACGTGAATTTTGTCGTTGTCCGGCCGCAACTAATTTAAAAGACATGATGGGTCTTTTCGGACAATCGTCACCTTTCGACGTGGATGTCGGTAAATATCTTTCGTTGTAAATTACAGTTTCAATCGATTTTCGGCGTTTATACGGTTTCGCTATGAATGGCCGAACTAGACGAGACAAGTCAGATCTGTCGGTGACAAGAATTTACATTTGTCTGGGGTTGTCTGTCGGCTAATCCGGCTGGTTTAAGACTGCTGAGGACTAATCTAAGGCAAAGAAGTTATCTTCCAATGAGTTTACGAAAGATTCGGCAGCATGTTTCGTGCTAATTAATGACCAGACAAAGAAAGTGATTGTTGACAATGCAGGGGTCAAATGTCGATGCTGAGTCTTGTGATAGCTGCAACAGCCGCAGAAGAAGTTGCAGATAACAACGCAATGTCAACAATACACTGGACCGAACATAATTGACGCTTTTTGTTTTGCTGTAAATTTAATTCTTCCGCCTTAGTCGTTCTATGTAATGTCGTAGATCTGAAAAGCTCCAATCAATTAGACTGTTCTGATACTGGGTTCATTCTTCATTCGATTTTTAATTTAATTAGTAGCGAGAAACTGTCTTTTTAGCTATATGTACATATGTATGTGAGGCGGTGCTGCTGATAAGAGTGCCCACGATGATTCCACATACTCCTGGAATGATTCACTAGAGCAGAAAGTTCGATTTATCTGTTGAGGGAAAGTTGTAATCAGTTGCGTTTTGTTCTATTTTTGAGCGGCTGAATTGTTACCGGTGGATCATTGCGGCGTGGTTAATTTCGTCGTGTACTATGCTCTCGTTTTTCTTATTTGGTGACAATAGACGATACTGAATATAGTTTCCACATTGTCGTTTTATTTCTAACGGTAATTTGGAAACTATACTACTCAAAACAAAATAAGGGCCACTCGAATATTTTTGCTTCGATAACTAATTTTTATGAATGCCGTTATTTTTCAAGTGTTTTGTTTACGATAACAGTGAATGGGGCATGGAGGAATGGCGTGAGGTGCTTTTCACGGATGAGTGTAAAGTGAAGTTTCTTTTTTATTGACAATCGACGTATGAGAGTATGAAGAACCACAAAAAACAATCGGAAAATTATTAGTGGCCCTTATTTTGTTTTGAGGAGTATATATTCACTAGCCATTCAAAAAAACAGCATAGAGAAAAATAAAGTTCATTAAATCGAAAACAATTCAGTCAAGAATGAGTTTCACGTCATGATTTTGCGTTTCGTGTCTTGCAATGAATCAGACATGCCGAGTGCATAATTGTCTTTCGTCGAATATACCGTTCGGAAATATTAGCTGAGAGGTTCAATGAAACTCAGTCAACCGAATTTACAATTGTTGTAATGTAAGGAAGGGGGATCATATTTGATTCTTTGCTGGTGATAATATCTCCTTTCTTGAACCGGCTGCCGCCCCTATTTAGGGTCGTCGTTTCTGGCAGACATGCCGCTTTCATATCACTTCGATATCGCTGTGATATCGCTTTGGTGTCGCTTCGATATCAATTCCATGTCGCCTTGGTATTCCCTCGATATTGCCTTGATATCTTATATCGACACGAACATGTTAAAAAGACCATCAACAGTACTCCATTGCATTAGCCTCATCACCCCGATTCAGACAATACTCGTATTTCCTAGATTTCACTTCATGATCGAGAATCTGTTTATCATCGGGCTAAAATCGCCTTCAACAACACTCCAGTGCATTGGCCCCATCAACCCGACTCGGACGACATCCGTATCTCCTTTCGCTGCATGCCCAAAGGTGTGCTTGTGTCAACACCAAAGGGTTCAATTCAATTCGTTTTCAATTCCACTTCCGTCCCACATTTTCTCGACACACTCCCCGTAGGCGTCCTCACATCAGAATCTCCTAATTTCCGCCATTCTATAATAGGTGCATTTTTATGTACAGAGTAGCCCGGATGGCGCAACGGTTAGCACGTTCGCCTTCAACGAACTGGGCCCCGGTTCGATTCCGGGGATTTACGTGTCGGACTATGAGCCCACTCAGCTGTTAAATCTCTCTCTCAATTGCCCTAACCCCTTGTGGGGCATAGCGCGTCAACTGTTCCATGTGGCCCAGTTGACGTTTCACGGCATAAACTGGTTTCGGAGAATGCAGTTGCCAGCATGCACCTCCTGCACATCCATGGCCACGAACGTCGTCGTGGACGGGATTCGAACCCGAAACGCCGGTAGTCAAACATGAGACTGATGCCTCAACACACTACGCTACCGGTCGCTCCAAAGCTGTTAAATGAGTACCCATTATGGGGTAAATAACTCGGTTGAGTGTGTTGCTGATCACATACCTCTGTACAAAAACCGTCACGATCTAGAAAAAGAGATGATCCTAACTCATCTCGAGGCCGTGGTTCAAATTGGACTGTTGCGATTCTCCGCTTCACTTGCTTTTCATCGATTTCGAAAAGGCTTTCGATAGTGTGAACCGGGATTCTATATGGGCGGCCTTGCGCAGGAGAGGCATCCCTGAGAAGCTTGTGGCTATTATTAAGGCAACCTATGACGGCGCGAAATGTCGCGTTCTGCATAAAGGTAAGGTGTCGGGGGACTTTGAGATTCGCAGTGGAGTTCGGCAGGGGTGCATCCTCTCACCGATCCTATTCCTCATTGTGATCGGCGATGTGTTGCATGCAGCCCTATCCGGACTCGACAGAGGAATTCAATGGACTTTGACATGTTATCTACAACATCTTGACTACGCTGACGACATATGCCTACTCTCCCACAAAATCATGGATCTGTCCGCAATGGCGTTAGATCTCGAGAGGGAGGCAAGCAAGGTTGGGCTAAAGATTAATACCAACAAGACCAAGGTTCTTAGCCCGCCGTTGCGAAAAAGAAATCCGACACCTATTGCCATTAATATTAATGGGCAGCCTGTGGAGAAGGTGGACAACTTCGTCTACCTGGGTAGCATTGTTGCCGAAAATGGTGGTACGGAGCAGGACATCGCTCGTCGTATCAACCAGGCTAAACGCGCATACGGCATGCTGTCCAAAATCTGGCAGAGCAGTTATCTCAGCATCAAGACCAAGCTGGGCCTGTTTCGCTCCCTGGTACTATCAGTGCTTTTGTATGGGAGCAGTACATGGAAAGTTTCCGTAGGAGTTACCACCCCATTTCCAACCAAGGCCGACCAAGAGGGTGTCCTCGAATCACATGACGTCGATCTGTGGCAAAGGAGTGTCAGGTACTGGGTAAGTCTTTTGGGGAGTTGCGCCCCATTGCCCAGAACAGAGTACGATGGCGCGCAGGAGTAGTTGACGCGCTATGCCCCGCTAAGGGTTAAGGCAAAGTAGTAGAGCTGGATAAGCGGCAAAAAACGCTATAGAGCAGATTAGAGCATCACCATCATCATCATCGTGGCGCGACAGCTCGACGTCGGGCCTTGGCCGCCTGAATCGTTGTCCAATTATCTCTCCAATCTTGGAAGCCCAGTAGGCGTTCGGCGCCCACACATACTGAGCCCCCCCAACGAGATCTTGGTCGTCTAGGCAGTCTCGCTTCGTCGACTCGTTTTGCATTCATTACTCTCTTTGGCATGCGATCATCGTCCATTCGTTGTACATGCCCTGCCCATTGAAGTTGTTGTATTTTGACGATTTTCGAAAGTTCCAGCTCATCGTACAGTTCATACAACTCATGGTAGTACCGGATGCGCCATCTATCTCGATCGCAAACAGCCCCGAAAATTCGCCGTAGAACCTTACGTTCAAAAGTGTCTAGCATGTTTTCGGAGGCTTGAGTTAGGGTCCATGCTTCGCAGCCATAGCATAGCACTGGTCGTATAATGGTTTTGTACACGCGGAGCTTCGTGTTTCTGTGCACATGCTTCGATTTCATTATGGGGAGAACCGAGAAAAAAGTCTTATTAGCTAACTGTATCCGTCGCTTGATTTCGTCAGTTTCGTTGGCGTCGGTTGACAAGTTGCAACCCAGGTAAATGAAGTTGTTCACGAACTCGATGTTGAGGTCCCCCACATTGATGCTCGGTTGTGCAGGTGTCCTTGTCGTCGATTGCAACATTATTTTAGTTTTACCCTCGTTGATACGTAGTCCAACTTTTTTTGCAGCGATATCGAGCGTATGCAGAAGTTCTTGTGCGTCGGCCAATCTTCGGGACATGAAGTTGATGTCGTCGGCGGACGCTGCTAATTGTGTCGACTTGATGAGTAGCGCCTTACTGTTGTCCATATTCATAGCCCGAATAGCGTATTTCAGTGCTAGGTTGAAGAGCGTCGGTGCCAGTCCATCGCCCTGTTTCAGACCAGTTTCCAGTGTTTCAAATAGATCAGTAAGTCTATTATGGATCCTGACCTGTGAGACGGAGTCGGTCATCGTCATCTTTGTCAGTCACACTAATTTGGCCGGTATCCCAAATTGCAGCATGATGTTGTACAGTACTCCACGATCGATACTGTCGTATGCCTGCTTGAAGTCGATAAAGATTTGGTATACGTTTACGTTATATTTCCAGCACCTCTGGAGTATCAGTTTGACCGTAAAGAGCTGATCGGTTGTGGAGCGGCCAGGTCTAAAACCGCTTTGATATTCGCCAATGATTCGTTCTTCGTACGGTTTTATTATATTTTCCAGATTTTTTGTCAAAATTTTATAGGACGTATAAACTAGTGATATGCCCCTGTAATTCTCACACCGCAGTTTATCTCCCTTTTCGTGAATTGGACAGATGATGCTTCTGCGCCAATCGTCTGGGATCTCCTCGTCCTCCCATACTCGCAGGAGTAATTGATGTATGGCATTAGACCCGTTCCACCGAATTTTAGCAGTTCAGCTGGAATCTCGTCAGCTCGTTTTAGTGACCGCAACGCGAGATCCAACTTCCTCTACTGCCGGGGGTTGTATGGGTGGGCCTAGAAGATCAACAATATCGTCGAGAGCTTCTTGTGTGGGGATGTTAGATGGTAGGCTCAGAAGATTTTCAAAATAAGAGGCCCATCGTTGTTAATGCCATCGGTGTCGCTGATAATGTTTCCATCCTTGTCCTTACAAAGGCTAGTCCTGGGTTGATAGCCGTTCTTAATTGTATTTACTAGTTTGTACGCTTGTCTGGTGTTCCTATTAGCTAAGTTTTCGTTTATATTCAGCAACTGCTCGTCAAAGTATTTACGTTTCTTACGTCTAATTATTCTATTCGATATTCGCCGTAGCTCGCCATATTTTTCTCTTCTGGCTCTGGTTCCTCGTTGAATCCTCATTTTTCGCGTCAAGTGAATTTTCGCATTCTCCGTCGAACCGGTCATTTCGCGCTCGCCGGGCTTTGTATCCGACGACCTTCTCTACGACATCCCTGATGGTACCCTTGGGTTCTTCCCAGAACCCATGGACGCCTGTGTTGCTGATGTTGTGTAGGATAGGCGATAGTCTTTCCTCAAGGGCGGTAGTATACTCCACCGCCGTAGCGTCGCTCAGAAGCTTATCAACCGCAAAGATTTTGAGAGGGCTGATTCTCGATTGGTGCACTGAGGAAATTCATCACACATTTGTAGGTCGTCTTCACCAAGTGATGATCTGAATCGCAGTTTGCTCCTCGATAGGAGCGGACATCCCTCACACTAGACGCCCATCTCCTGCAAATGAGGACGTGGTCAATTTGGTTGACGGTATGTGCGTCTGGAGATTTCCAGGTCTGCTTGTGAATTTCGTCGATGCGGGAAACACGTAGAGCTTACGACTAGATTCCTGCTGCAGGCGAAGTCGATAAGTCGCTGGCCGTTGTCGTTACATTTTTCATGGAGACTGTGGCCTCCAATGGTCCCCCGGTGCCACCTTTCATTTCCGACTTTTGCGTTAAAGTCTCCCAGCAGCAATTTGACGTCGTTTGTTGGAAGTGAGTCGAAGAGTCTCAAGGCGGGCGTAGAACTCGTCTTTTACTACGTCTTCTTTAACTTCAGTGGGGGCGTGAACATTGATGAGCCAAAGATTGAAGAATCGAGTCTTAATGCGAATCGCACACAGCCGTTTATTTATGGGTTTGAAATCAGTATTGTGCGGCTTGAGGTGATTGTTTACTATAAATGCTACTCCAAACTGCTTGCGGCCCGATGGTTTGCCACTTGTAAAAATTGTGTGCGATTTCTTGTTAATGATCTCGCTGCCAAGCCAATTTGTTTCCTGGACTGCAGTAATGCTCAGTTTGTACTTTTCGACCTGTTGAAGGAGGGCCTTCTCGGCTCCCGGTTTGTTCAGGAAGCGTACATTCCAGGATCCGAAAGAATAATCCTTTAGTCGTTTGCGTGGATGTCGTTGTCCAATCCGAGGCTTTTGTTCCAGGTTTCTTGACGTGGAGTGGTTTTTACAAGGACAAGTTGTCAGCACATCGCTGAACCCTATTCAGAGGATGGCCTCGGAAGATAGCTGCTTCAGATGGTTTAATAAACATGCTGGAGTTCACACAACTATGTTGCAGGTCCAACTACGCAAGTCATTCCATCCTACTAAACCTAAGACGCTCAGGTGTTGGTCAGCCGTTCAGGCTACAGCTATCTGCCTTTTTCCAAACTGTCTTATCGCTAAGACTTGGCCGTCAGCGGTTTAAAACACTGCCGTTATCAGGAGGCGCCCACGTGGAGGACTATGGAAAAGGTCTTTTGCCCCCCAACAGATTAGAGCAGCTAAGACGAAAACGAGGCATGTCTTTGCTGGGAGTGTGTCTTGGTTTAGTTTAGCATTCAAACGTCAACTCAAATTTCAAGAGGAAGCTTAAATCCTTAGTACAGATATTTTACAATCGGAGAAATTTCCTTTACGCAGCAGAATCATTTTGTATGTTTACTATTCCATAAAATTACACAAAACGAACATTTTATTGACAGGAAATGAATTTTATGTGCTTCCCAAACTGTAAACTGTATGAAACCTTCGACACCTGCGCCGCTTGCATTTCAGAATGCAGATTGCTTATCAGTAGTAGAATTCTTGCACTTACCTTCTATGCAGAGCAGCTCAGATTAAATTATTAGTGTAATTGTGTGGTGTTAACCTGCTCTGCTCTGCGTGGCTGTTAAAAAAACGCGATGGTTCAATGGAAGTTCTGTCGTGGTTCTCTGCATGTATGTATTATCGAACATTCCATATGTTTCTAAGCAGTCACACCTAAAGACCGTTATTCACCGAAATTTTGACTGAAGATAATCGCATTTGACCACCAACCTACAGTTAGTTCTAAGACGGCATTAAGATCGTGGATTGGGGTAGTGTTGCCACCATGCCCACTTGAAGGGAAGTCTGTCTGCAGCTCTACAGTCTATTGTGAGCTATATTGAAAAATCTTTAGGCAATTAAGAATATACCATGGTTAGTTCCCTTGAAATTGAGAGGGCTTTCAACAATATTCAACCTAAAGCTATCACTGACTTCTTCTCTAGCCTGCATATGCTCGCTAACGATTCCCTCTGTAAACTTATTAACCTGGTATTGACGTGTTTGAGAGCGTCATTCGAACGTAGACTTGTGCGAATGGGTACTCCGCAAGGTGGAGTGCTCTCTCCCCTTCTCTGAAACTTAGCTAATAGAGTGATATTGCTATCGCCACATAAGGCAAATTGTGTTCTTAGTGAGATAATGCGGTACGCCCTCTCACTACTCTAATCCAAACAAAACGGAGCTTATTCTCTTCACAAAAAAGTATACTATAGCTCCATTTGAGCTTCCTGTGTTGTATGGGACGAGCCTAGTTGTTGCTGATAAGGAGAAATTTCTAGGACTTATTCTGAGAGGCTAAATATACTGGAGAGGGTGAATAAGGCTGCTATCGCACTCTACTCCTGTAAAAGAGTTATATAGGTAATAACCATGATACAAGGAAGACAAGATATTTATTTACGCATGTCGGCTCTCTGATCGCCTACGTCACAGGTTAATACTCTTGTATGAAGACTTCGTTTTTGGCTTTTATCTCTGTAACTATTAATCCTAGCGAAAAACTTTCTGAGGCGAAATTGAAGATCACGAATACATATATACTTAACCAGGCCGAAGCGTATATACCCTAGACTTGTACAAACCTAGTGGTGATACCAAAAGTGCCAATTGGCGACGACCATTGGCATGAAAAGTGAGTTTCCTATATGACTAGTTTATAGGGTAGGTTGGCACTCATTCAGGAGGATGTTGACCATTCTCAAAATCAATTAACAAACCTATTCTACAAATATTTGTCGAGTTTTTCATGTCGCTAGCTTTATTCCATCGAAAGTTATTGCTTATTTGAAGTCTCACTTGTAGGGGCGATAGAGGTTTCTTTTGTCGAATCTTGCGCATTTTTAATAACAACCAACTAGATCCCAGTACAAACATTTGACCAAAATTTCAAGCCACTAGCTTAATTTTATCGAAACTTATCGCTTATTTGCAGTTTCATTTGGGTCGGATCTTGCCCATCATTGCCACCAACCAATTAAATCATGCTACAAACATTCAAAGAAAATTTCAAGTCTCTAGCTTCATTCTGTCGAAAGTTATCGCTCATTGGTCGGATTTCACGTTTTTTCAATATCAGCCAGCTAAATCCTACTACAAACATTTCAAAATTTCACGAAAATTTCAAGTCGCTAGCTTTATTTTATCGTAAGTTATCGCTTATTTAAGTTTCATTTGTAGGGGAGGTAGGGGCTCCTTGGGTCGGATCTGGCCCATCTTTAATACCAACTAACTCAATCCTACTTCAAATATTTGACCAAAATTTCAAGTTGGTGGCTTCATTCTATCAAAGTTATTGCTTATTTGAAGTTTCGTTTGTAGGGGAGGTAGGGGTTTCTTGGGTTGGATCTTGCCCATTTTCAATGCCCACCAAGTAGATCTTACTAGAAACATTCTACCAAATTTTCAACTTGCTAGTGTCATTCTATCGAAAGTTATCGTAATTAAAGGAATATGACATTTTTTGAAATTTGTAGGGGAGGTAGGCATTCCTTTGATCTGATTATGCCCAACTTACTAAAACTCAAGCCGCTTCTTACCTCAGGGCTACATGCCAAAAATCAGGTGTTTACGTCAATTGGTTCAAGAGTTATAGACAAAAAACCTGAAAAGTAGGGTAGTATGGGGCTCTTTGTAAGAAAAGTACCGTTACTTTTCAACTGATCGATTTTGTTCTTCCAGGGGAATATGAGATTAACCTCACGAACAATCGACCAAAGCTAGAGCCTTTCATGTTTATTTAATCGGGAGTTATGGATACATTTAATTATTTTACATATGTAGGGGAGGTAGGCGTTCTCTTGGCCTGATCATGCCCATTTTCAATACCAACCAACTAGATCATACTGCCAACATTTAACCAAAATTTCAAAGCTCTAGCTTAATTCTATCGAAAGTTATCGTGCGAACGGACAGACAGACAGACAGACGGACAGACATGGCTTAGTTAATCGAATCAGGAGGTGACCCTGATCATTTATATATATACCTAGTCTAGCCATAAATACTGTTACAAACTTTTTGAAGCACTTTCAATAAAAGAGGTGTTATATGTTAAGAAATCATTGTTTATTTATTAAATGCATTGTCAACAACGGAAATTGCAACAAGTTATTCGAAGTGATTGCCTTTTGCCTCTACACAAGCCTTTAATCGAGCTGGCCACTTATCTATGGAAGCACGCACGATTTCAATCGGAAAATTGGCGACTGCATGTGTAAGAGAGTTCTTTAAGGATTCGATATTAGAATGTCTTTTAGAGCACGTCATTTGCTCTAAGACAGACCATAATTCGTAATCCAGCGGATTCAGGTCTGGGCTAGAGGAAGGCCAATCTTCAGCTTTAATAAAATCTGGAACATTTTCTTCAAGCCATTTTTGGGTTGACTTCGCCTTATGACCTGGTGCAGAATCTTGCTGGAAACTCCAAGGCTGATTTTTGAATAATGACGTGTTGAGAGGTTTCACTACACTTTCAAGGACACTTTCTTGATAAATTTTGGCAGACGTTTTGACGCCCTTCTCACAAAAATGTAACTTTGTCACCCCGTTGTAGCTAGCACCCCACCAAACCATTACTGAGGCTGGATGATGACCTCTTTGAACCTTTTGGGCAACTTGAGAAGCTTCTCTGGCACTGCGAGCATAAACCCCATCGTTTTGTTTATTAAATGTTTCTTCGACAGTAAAAATTTTTTCGTCCGTAAACAAAATTTTACGGTGTTCTTGGTTTGCGTACCGGCAAAGTGATCGTTTTGATTTTTCCACTCTATTTTTTTTAACGAATCTGTTAGTAAATGCCCGGTAGATCTACGATAAGCACCCAACCCCAAGTCACTTTTGATGATAAGTGAAATTGTTCTTTGGGGTATTTTCATCTCACGCGATAAAATTTTTTGTTTCCGAAGAGGATTACGGCCAATTCTCTCGCGCACGGCTTTAACCGCTTGAGGTGTTCGAGTAGTTCGCGGACGGCCACTTCTTTCACGGTCACTTACTCCAGACGTATCATTAAATCTTTCAATAGCCCGATATACAAACATTCGGCTTATACCAAGGGTATGCAGAGTCTTAAAAATATCACTTGGTTGCATTCCTACTTTATGAAGTGCAATCACAGCAATTCTATTTTCTTTGTCACCCCAATCCATGTTCACTACACTAAAAATTAAACTCAAATGATGACAAATGCATCAAGCACAAGCGTACTATAGCGATTAGCTCAATTTTTAAGAAATGCAATATAACGGTTCCTTTCTGCAGGGTTGCCAAACCTTGTAACAATATTTATGGCTAGACTAGGTACATTGCTATACCTCCGGAGCCTCCTTTAAGGTGTTACATATTTTCGTCGTGACAACAACAATATACCCTATACTAAAAGTCTAGGGTATAAAAAATATGTGTGAACCACTTTTTTCTATCTTCAATAGTTTTCGAGACAATCTCATTCAATGGCTCCCTGTTCCTACGAAGTTGAAAAATCATCGTTTATGTGATGTGTGTTTTCAAATAACGAGCAAAATACTAGTCCCACGAGAAAAATGTCCAGGATCGATTTTTTTATAACTAAATGAGCTTTAATTTGGGATAAGTCATACGTCTGTGGATATAATAATTATTTCATCATCATCGTGGCGCGACGGTCCGACGTCGAACCTCGGCCGTCTGGATAGATCTCTTCCAATTGTCTCAGTCAAGTGACCGCGTCTTCCAGTTTCGAAAGCCCAGTAGTTGTTGTGCGTCAGCCTCTACTGAGCCTTCCCAACGATCTCTCGGTAGCCTTGCTCCGCCGATGCTACCTTCGAGAACTTTCTTGGGGACTCGACTTTCGTTCATGCGATGTACGTGTCCTGCCCATTGTAATCGTTGAAGTTTGATGATCTTCGAAACCTCCAGCTCATCGTAAAGACTACAACTAATGGTTGTACCGGATTCACCAGCCATTTCGATCTTGAACTGCTCCGAATATTCGTTGAAGGATCCTCCGTTTGAAAATGCTCAATAGGTTTTCGGCGGCTTGGGTCAAGGTCCACGTTTCGCAACCGTGAAGTCGACCATACACCATCCGGAATTCCTACTACTGAATTGAATTTTACTTTCCATGGCCAAGTTTTAGATACATTGGTCTATTGAAATAAACTCCAGTGAAAATTCATTCTGGTCAGGTGGCCGGATGCGGAGCTTCGTTTTCCTGCGCACGTGCTTCGATTTTATTATTGGGAGAACCGGAAAATATGCCTTATTCGCTATGTATTTGTCGTTTTAGTTCGTCCGTGATAGCTTGCTACCCAGGAAGTCGAAGTGTTTTACGTAATCAATGAGAAACCCGATGGTAATGCTCGGTGGTGGTGGGGTCCTCTTTCTTAATTGGAGCATTATTTTAGTTTTGTCTCCGTTGATTCGTAGTCCGACCTCGCTTGCGGCCGTATCAAGATTTTGCAGAAGTTTTTTGGGGTAGGCCAGCCTGCGAGACAGTTAATATCGTCTGCATACGCTGTGATTTGCGTACACTTGGTTAATAGAGTTCCGCTAGTGTCGACATTTATCCTCCGGATGACGTATTGCAGTACCAGGTTGAAGAGCGTCGGAGCCAGTCCGTCGCCCTGCTTTAACCCCGTACGTGTTTCAAAGGCGTCAGTCAGCCTGTTTTGGATCCTGACCTGTGAGACGGAGTTGGCCATCGTCATCTTAGTCAATCGTACCAGTTTCGCCGGTATACCAAATTGCAGCATAACGTTGTACAGTACGTTACGATCGATACTGTCGTTTTATATGAAATTTTTTGTAATTTAAAAAGTGATATCAAATCCCGGATTTGATGATTGGCGAAGTGACGAACTTTGATTTTGTTTGGCGGGTCACGGTTTTTGATGACAATCATAAAAATAGTCATATCTCGGTAACGTTTAAAGATATGCCAATTCTATTGGTACCATTTTTCCTCAAAGAAACTGTGGAATAACCCTTATCAGTATTGCCCACCCAACGCGGGACACCCTGTATATACGACCTATTGGCGCTTGAAGGATATTATTCAAAGATACGTTTTCTTGTTTCACTGAAACCCTTTGCATCTCAGCTCCTATTGCTGTTTTACCCTCTTAGATAGAAACTCGCAAAGCCCGTGCCTTAGCCAAACTAAATTATTAAAAGAAGTCGATGAACATTCTCCTTGTGCGAACGCCCTGTTCTTCTAATGTCTAATGTCAATACGAGATAAGTACGAGTTTAGTCGCGAGCGATCTTGTTGCACGTGGTAGATTTACTTCGTTCGATTCGAATATATTGTTGGTGGTCGTGCTGAGAGTACTGGGTTCGGTTTTAAGTTCTGAATTGACTTCTGAACTTCTTCCATATGTAGCGTGGCGATAGCAGCTCTGTAGGAGGTATCGTCGAATGGTTCTCTCTTAAAACGGTGGACATCTCTTTCAAGATTTCTTAGAGAGCGACGAATATTGCGAGAGGGTGGTGTTCTGTCCATAAGGTTGTTGCTCGGGTGGTTGCGACGATAACATCCTGCCAGATATTGCTTCGATAAGAGGTCGTTATGGGATCTTAGTGGCATCATGTGGGTCTCTTGGTGTAGGTCATCCTGAGGGGACATCAGAAGGCAGCCTGTTACAGTACGAAGTGCAGCATTTTGACAGGACTGGATGTTATGCCATTGTGTATCGCTGAGATTTTGAGACTGTATAGGTGCTGCATATTTTGCCACTGCTCTACCGATTGCTTTATAGGTCACGACTTGGATCTCCTTATCCTTACTCCAGGAGCTGCTAGCAAGAGCTAGATGTACAATTCAAAGTTATCAGTTGTTTTGCTCATCCTGATTTCCTTGTTTCTTGTTCCAATACTACTTCCGCAAGTACATATTTTTATTCTACAATGGTTACTAATTTTAATTCCAGAAAAAGCAACGAGCGAAAAGAACACAACCGAGCCATGGGGTCTTATAATCGACATCTGCGATAAGGTCGGATCAAATTCACGCAATGCAAAAGATTGCCTGAAATCCATCATGCGTCGAATGGGTCATAATGATCCACACGTTGTTATTCAGGCAATAACATTGCTCGATTCATGTGTGAATAACTGTGGAAAAGTGTTTCACTTGGAAGTGGCTTCACGGGATTTCGAGAATGAATTTATTCGACTTTTGAGCAAAGCACAGCCGCAAGTTGCAACGGTAAGACATTTGTTGAACTTTTTTGTTTTGCGAATATTTTGTCATTTTTTGTGTGATTTTGTTTTAACAGAAAATGCGGCTATTGTTGAAAAAATGGGCGGAGAACGATTTCAAGGCAGATCCACAACTAAATTTGATTCCATCGCTTTATCAGAAGTTGAAAAGTGAAGGTCATGATTTTTCGGATAATCAAAAGGCACCTAAGAGCTCGATACCGGCGGCGGTCATAAAGGATCCGAACGTAGTAACTAGTCAACAGGAAGAAGATGATATTGCTAAAGCCATTGAACTTTCACTGAAAGAAACTAAAGATAGTCCTAAGAAACAGCAAACGAATAATACTAGTTCACCTTATGTGAGTATTTGAACAACGGAAACTTTGCATCGATCGTGCTCAATAATTTTGTTTTTCTTTCAGGCATCACTTTATCCGTGGTTGAGTGGCGGGGGTGGATCCGCAAGTGCTGCTTCGTCCACATCACAGGCAGAGCCACGAAAAGTTCGGGCTCTGTATGATTTCGAAGCGGCCGAAGACAATGAGTTGACTTTTGTTGCTGGCGATATTATTCATGTTCTGGATGATACTGACCCAAATTGGTGGAAAGGATACAATCAACGCGGTGAAGGTCTTTTCCCTTCGAACTTTGTTACAGCTGATTTGAGTGTAGAGCCGGAACGTTTAGATGCTAGCCTGAAGACAAAGAAAACCGACGATGAAGTCAACCAAGGCGAAAAAACTGACACTAAATTAGACGATAAAGATTTCGTGCCCGAGATCAATGAAGAAAAAATCGATCGTTTGTTGCATCTTTTGCACGAAGCTAATCCCGAGGATGCGTCACAGGATAGTGAAGAAATGCTACGCTTGGAAATTGAAGTCAATAAAATGGGACCATTAATTGATGCCGAATTGGAAAGAGTTGATAGAAAACATGCCCAACTCACCCAACTGTCGAGTGATTTAGTGGATGCTATAAATTTATATCACACGTTGATGCGTGAACCGGATCGCACAGCTATGCCGCCCGTTAACGCTGCCATGCCGGGTGCGATGAATTATATGCCTGGAGCATACAACCCGCAACCTAGTATGTATGGGCACAATGCAATGTATGGCATGTCGCAGAATATGTATCATCCAGGACAAATGCCAAATGCAACGGTTCCCAATACAATGCCAATGATGCATATGATGCCGGGCTCTACGCAACAGCCTCAGCAACAAGTTCCGCAGCCAGCCTTAAATCAACAACTTCCACAAATGTCGATGATGGGAAATCCCGCCAATCCGGGAGGCTATCCACCTCAACAGATGATACCAGTTCAGTACCAAAACGGGCACCAAACACAACCTCCACAGCCACATTCGCAACATCCTATGTCCCCGCCTCCGCAACAGCAACCGCAACAAATCCCAAATTCAGTTGGCCCGTCGACGATCCCACAAAACACTGCTCCAGGAGCGCAAACACAGCAAATGATGCACCAGCCGCAACAACAACATCAACAGCTGCCTCCCGCTAGTATGCATCAACAACAGACACCATCAGCTTTTCATCCAATACACCCGGCAACATCGATGGGCGCTTATTCATCGCAGCCCAACAGTTTTGTCCCGATACCGAACGCAGGCTATTCGATGCCACAACCGCAACATCCAGCCATGATGTCCAGCAACACTATGATGGGCGCCGGGGGCAACATGATTCCGCCACAACAACAACCACAGCACCCACCACAATCAATGCCACCAATGAGCCATAATCCACAGATGCATATGCCGCATCCAATGTCGGCCATCAATCAACCCATCACGCATAGTTTACTCGGCCAGAACGATTCTAAAACGAACATTCCAATTTATCAACAGCAGCGGTAAAACATTTTAGGTTTTGTGTGGTCAACTTTCGAATTCTCGGTATTTTTTTCAAGTAGAGTATCTGATATCTACTTTATGGTTTAAATGATTCTTTATAAATGCTGAGCATTGTCATGGGGCACAGATTTCGGTTGGGTTTTATTCCATATAGCGTTGACGACATTCATAGATGGATCCTTAGAGAATAATTTCAGATACCTCCTACATTTTCTACAAGATGATCAACTTCAAAAAATTCAGCCAATGATTTAAACCTCCCAGCTTCCTGTGCTGCTTGCTGCACACCTATTTTTACTTCAAATTATTATTTAATAATTCGGTTGGCTCATAAAAATTCTATTGTTCACAGAACGTGAAAAGTGGCAACCGTTGAACCCGATAAAGCAACGGAACAGCACGAAACAATCCATTCGATCTAGTTAGTATCTATTCCATACATTTCCGCGAAAAACAGACGACCATCCCCGAAATAGCGAAATATTCGAGAACTAATCATAACTTTATTATTTATAATTTTATTATGTAAATATCAAAATAACGGATAACATAACTAATTAAACAAACACACACAAAATATTAACAATAAAATTTTGAAAGAAAGAAATGGTTTAAGAATGTTAAGTAAGCGTTAAAGATGATACAATTAGATTGATTTGCTAGAACAAAATTCAACGTGATGATTTGTTGATTCCAAATATTTATGGAAGAGATAGCGAGGCACATGGTGAAAACAATTGATGCTATTATGTAAGTCAAGAAATACGAGTAGATACGGAGACATGTGTCCTTCGTCCGATTACTTTATTGACGTGAGCTCGACGCCCCTTTGCTTTTCTTTAAGTCAGAGCTGCACATAAATAATTGCCAATGTGACAGAGGACATGATTAAAGAGTACGTAAAAGGAAATAAAATACCAATACATATTTATATTAAGAAATATAAAGTAATTCGCATAATTAGTACCCGGTTTTATATAGCTCAGAATATACGAAATTCAATACTGATGATAGTGGTCTTCAATGTTTAGACTTAACGTTGTTTTTGTTGTTCGATTTTAAGTTTTTATTTTATTTTAGTCGGAAATTGGAATTCCAGAAGGACGTCACCGTGAATTTTTGTCTCTCCGTTTTCCCCGTTTCTTACGAGCCGAATGCGATCATTTTGCAATTGAAGCGTATAAAAATTAAGTCTGAAACATTGAGTAGATATTTCCAAATTTCTGTATAATATTTTGGTTATAACTATATGTATATGCAATATAAACTATAAATATATTCTATTTAAATAAACTTGTAATGTGGTTTTTTTCTATGGTTCTAAGCTAGCAAATTAACTTTCTAGTTGGAGAAACAAGCAGCCAGAAATTTTGTGTTGTTATTTTCCGATGCCTCATTTCGACAAGCGTTATACCTTAGACAGACGACGCACTTGAATGATCATTCCCACTCGAATGATAATTCGATTTCATGTGTGTCTTGCGAATGATCATTCGAACATCGTCCGAATGATAATCCGCGAATTACAATTGGCATAGTAAACGTAATTCCTTCTTTGTGTATGCAGTGCCACCATCCGACAAATTGTCATTGAGTAGGGAAAATATTCACTCGTTGCTATGCAATAAAAATAATATTCACTCGTTGCTAAGTAATATATTCGTTGCTAACCAAAATAAACAATATTTATTCGAAAAAGTCAGTGCTAAGCCGATTTCGCAATGACAGTTGGAATTACGTTCACCGTAAAGTGTGTGTATGTCCAATGCGTCATTGCCAGCAATTCATAATTCGCGGAATGATAATTCGGGCACAACGTGTGTCAAAGGTATTACAAGCTTACGTTCTTTTTGGGGTTTTGTAGTAAAAACAAAACCCTTATGAAATTGGTCAAATGTCTGTCCATAGAATATCTCACGAACGGCTGACGCTACATATGTACATGCAATTTTGTAGGAATGTGTAGAATTACTATAATTCGCCGGAGAGAGCAATGCGTCGTAATAGGTTCACTTTAAGATGGGGTCCCCATAGAGGGGAAATGAAGCTCGAAATTTTTTTTTCGTTTGGTATAGACAAGTGGGGTATCGTAAGAAAGGTACCGTCGAGTACATTCCACTTTTGGAATTTTCTTTAAATTTGAAGAAAGGAGAACAGAGAGAGAGGGGGGAATATGTGATCCAAGTTTGTCCCACCCCCCTTGCATTTCGAGACCGTTAGACTTAGAAATATGAAAATTTACAGCAAAGCGGCATTTACTAAATAAAAATTTTGAGATATTCTCGAAATAGGTTAATAATAGTACATTTCTATAGTTTCAGTTAGCACACCCCTGCACCCCTGAAGCACATCCGAGGTCAAAAATATTGATGGCCAATGATAACCAACATTATTGTCAATAATACCTTCAAGTTTCATTACAATCACATAATATTTAATAATAGTACATTCATTTAAATTTTGACACCAGCCATACAAAAAATGCACATAACCGGCCTCTGCTACGTACTAATTCAACGAGTACCGCATATTTGAATATTGTTTATTGTTTTTCACAATTGGAGTTAACCATTTCTAAAAGGGTAAAGATTGGTGGGATAGGAGTGGGTCGGGAGAGAAGTGGAGGGGGGAGGTAGGCTGGTTACTGCTTTAAGGGGAAGCCCCCATTGAGGGGAAATGAAGGTCAACATTTTTTTTTCATCTGGTATAGGCAAGTGGGGTATCATGAGAAAGGTACTATCGAGCACATTCCATTTTTGGTGTTTTCATCAAATTTGAAAAATGGGGAAAAGAGGTAGAGGGGAAAATATGAGATCATAATTTGTCCCAGCCCCCTTACCATTTCGAGACCGATACACTTAGAAATATGAAAACATACAGGAATGTGGCTTTCAACTAGCACAGAAAACTAAAAAAATATGGAATTTTGATATCTTCTCAAAATAGGTTAATAATAGTATATTTAATAATAGTATAGTTACAGTTAGCACATCCCTGCATTTCTCAAACTCATCCGAGGTCGAAAATATTGATGGCCAACGATAGTCAACACCATGGGAAAGAATATCTCCAAGTTTCGTAATAAATAAATAAAAAATTAATAACTGGCGCAACAGTCCAATTTGAACCACGGCCTCGAGATGAGTTAGCATCATCTCATTTTCTAGATCGTGACGGTTTTTGTGCAGAGGTATGTGATCAGCAACACGCTCAACCGAGTTATTTACCCCGTAATGGGTACTCATTTAACAGCTGAGTGGGCTCATAGTCCGACACGTAAATCCCCGGAATCGAACCGGGGCCCAGTGCGTTGAAGGCGATCGTGCTAACCGTTGCGCCATCCGGACTACTTCGTAATAATCACGTAATATTTAATAGTAGTACAATACATTCATTTAAATTTGGTCATTTTGATATCATCCATACAAAAAATGCATATAACAGGACTCTTGTACTACATATCCGTACTAGTACTACGAGTACAACACACTTGCATATTGTTTTCCGTAGAGCGAATTGGAATTAACCATTTTCAAAAGGGTAAAGATTGGTGGGAGAGGAGGGAGGAGGGGAAAAGTCCATGAATTTTTATGATGTGAAATTAAAAAACACCTTATTGACTTTGCTATTTTTAAATTTTATTTTACAATAAATTTCAATATTTCGGATGCATTTCGACTATTGTTTTAAACACTTCACTTTCGATTTGAATCGAAAATTAATTTCAAATCATAAAAATTCACGGACTTTGCGGTTAAATAATTTTATCGTTTTTTTAACACAAAACTCGCAAATTATGGGACTCCAACCTTTCAAAAACGAAACCAAAGAACTTGTGCATAGTTTCAGAAGACTCAAATCGAAAGTGAAGTGTTTAAAACGATAGTCGAAATGCATCCGAAATATTGAAATTTATTGTAAAATAAATTTTTAAAATAGCAAAGTCAATAAGGTGTTTTTTAATTTCAAATCATAAAAAAGAGGATACAGACAGCAGGAAACTGGATGCATTAGAAAGCCTGGCCATTATAAAGTGACCGAAAAACCCAAGGCTTGGATAGCCTTCTATTAACTATGTCGTCGCAAGCGGAACATTTCTTCGTGGAATGACTAAAAAAGGAGGAAAATCCTTGCATTGATAGAAAAAACATGCGGCATTCCTTATTTCTCTCGCAAGATTTGCTTAGGATGGGGTTTAAGGCGCGTTGCCATGATCAAACTACGGTTTGACAAACCAGCATTTGATGAAAAGTTGAGCACCGTCCAACTAGGGTTTGACAGGAGCACAAGACTTCAAACCAGTTTGACAAGGGATTCACACGTTCAAGTAGATTGTCAAACGTGGTTTGTCAAACTGTAGTTTGATCAAGTCAACGCGCCTTTAGTCGAGGAGCAAATCAATGTATAAAAAATTGCACTGGGAAAAGTGTCCTTTACCCTTTTCTCTAAGTCCGAAAAGCCATAACCGCGGCGGCATCATAGCTCTGAGATATCAGCTTCATCTCGCATTTATACTTATGTATAACTTCGACTATATGTTCAAATAAAAATGAAGCTAATCTGTCTTGTGAAATATCTCGAACACCTAGAAATCTTTCATGGACATTTCCTTCTTCATCTTCACATCTTAATGTTGTCGAAAGTTTAAATTTCATTGCAATATCCGTTGCTTTATCAGAAATTATTGAAACAAATGAAGCTTTTTCAATTTCCTTTCCAATAAAACACGAAATGAATTGAGAAATTAATCAAACAAAATCGTTTAGAATATCTTTGGATAGTCCTGAAAAAACTATAGAGGTCTCTTAATGTTTTCTTACCGATGGATTATATTTTGCTAATAAACTGACTGTCTCAGAAGTAATTTCCTCGGTTATCGGAACTAACACTCTCGTTGTGCCCACGAAAAGTAAGTTCTTGGCATGCTAAATGTGATACAACATCAATAAGACATTTAAGGATTTCTCTATTTTTCCTTACTATGAAGCTTACAACGCTTAAATCGCAAAAGATCGTTGGTTGTCTAGCATAGATTCTGTTCTTGGCAAATTTTCAAATTTTTTAGAGCGAGAATATTGCGTAGAGGAGAGGGTAGCTTTATGAAAATTATTGAGATCTGAAAATCCCAAATTTTCCCATACACTATTTTCCGAAGAAAATAGTAGACAAGGCCAGTAATATAATTTGTTAGTTGGCATACAGCCGCACAACCATTCAACCTCGTCGTACAGATTTGGAGAAAAGTGCCTTGTAAAGTTCTTCTTTGACGATTGTTGACTTAATAAAAGTAACGGTCGACAATTATCTATAATATCCTTTTTTTCCCAAAAGTCTTCGAGCTAAAAGTTTATTGCAAAAGTTCTTCAGTAATGCAACCAAAATTACACTCAGTCGCCATTGTTAACCAACTAGTAGAACCGATATTAACAGAAGTAAATCTACCTCAAAAATAAATGCAAGGGAGGTCAATTCTACAGGAAGAAAAATAAATTATTGTATTATAATTGAAGCCCTGTTAAAAAAAATTGCCGTTACCACAAAATGCAAATTCAATTTGTAAAATAAAAAAAAAATGCACTTTGTACGAAAACTCAAACACCCGTCACACAATAAGCGCACTGTTACAATGCCTGCGTTCACGTTTTTGAGCGTTTCGGTTATTCAGCAATTCAAATGCATGTAAACAGACAAATCAGTGATTTTTTCCGTTTACATGCATTTCAATTGCTGAATAACCGAAACGCTCAAAAATGTGAACGCAGGCAATGTCGTAGATAACTACTACCCCTATCCCAACAAAATCATTTGCAGAAGCTCCACTATCCCCAAAGACATTTATCAACCATTTATAACATATTAAGCGCGTTGTTTTCAAGATCCATATAGAACAGAGCAGGTTAAGACCACACATTTACACTAACAATTTTATCTGAGCTGGACAAAGATATTTATTCTTTAGACTTGTAATGAACCATATTCTGGTCTGGTTGTGCTGCTTCTACCGGCAGATCGATGGCAGCGTCTGGTGACTAATGATCTGTCGGTGGTACGAAACCAGAGGCCGAGGGCCCTTTTACACCCGGACCCCGATGCGAGCGCAAGACCATCTGAGCCGTCCGCCAACCATTCTACTCTTATCGCTCCATTTTTTTTTATCATTCCCCATTTCTGCCACCTATGTTTGTGTTATCTTCCCCAGGCCTATGAATTTTTATTAATACGTAAAGGACAGGGGTAACGAGCGGAGAAAACCCCGCCCACGTCTCCCGAACTGAGCTACAGCAAGCATAGGCCGCTGCTTACCTCTCTGAGGCCCCTATTTCTTCGCCCCGCCCACGTCTCCCGAACTGAGCTACAGCAAGCATAGGCCGCTGCTTACCTCTCTGAGGCCCCTATTTCTTCGCCAAACGGAACGGCCAGATCTTCACGGTCACCACGCAACCTTAGGCTCTGTCCACACGGGCATCTCCGGATGCCCACCAAACAGCTCATTACAAATTTGGCGCCCAACGTGTGCCCATTTCTGGTACAGAACGAACAGAACTAAAAGTACCTCATCGGGTTCCTTTTTGGTCATTCCACCGATTTGTATCCCAACAAGCACATTAAGGCTACTTGCTCAAAGTCTTAGGACTCAGCCACTTTACTTCATCTTTTTTTTTCCTCCAAGTAGCTATGTTTCCTCTGTAGCACCCCCATCCTTTCTATAGAGTAGTTTTTCCTTTTAGATTCAGTTTAACAAGGCAGTCCTGGCTTTGTGTTGGTTTTTGTGGTTTAGCCACGTATTTAAGGCCTCCATAAAGGCTTCGAACTGCCGGTATTGGGAGCTTCTTTGGTGATCGGGCGAAGCGCGGAGGAGCCCTGAATACCTTTTTGATTGCCAGGATTGTACTTTTAAGTAACTTAAAAAAAAATTTCTTTATACAAAATTGCATTTTTGTATTATTCATGTGCTCAGCAGCTTTCAGAGTTTATGAGTGAATTACGGCAAGGAATGCAGTGTTGCGCCTCTACTGGCCCCAGGATTCTCTGTAACCTGTTGATCATTTGAATAATGGGGAAATGCAATATTTTTTTCCCTCCTTGCTGTTTTTGTCGTCTGCAATGGTTACCGGCTAAATCAGGAGCCCAGTTCTTTTTTTGCAGGACACTCTGTCCTCAGCTTCTACTTGTTTGCAGGCTTCGAAGTAGAAGCTGCCCTGTAACGAACCATATTCTGGTCTGGCTGCGCAAGGCCATCTGAACCGTTCGCCAAACATTCCACCCTTATCGCCCCATTTTTAAAGTGTAACTTTTATAGCGACGACGCATCGATGGGTAGTGAATCGAAAAAATATACTTATTTGCTCTGCCACCCAAATCAGTGAAGCGTCGCTGTGATACAAGCTCATATATTTGTATTGTACATAATTTTTAAATTCGGTTTTTTGGCCATAACTTCTAAACTATAAGGAATTTCGGATTTTTGACGAAATTTTTGCCCCTCCCCCAACAGTAGGCACCCCTATGCCCGTGGGCGTAGGAGCATCGATCCCCACTATTTTTATATTCCTCAGTCTACTTTTTTTTGTTCTTATACCCTAGTTTTTTTAAATTCGGTTTTTTGGCCATAACTTCTAAACTATAAGGAATTTCGGATTTTTGACGAAATCCCCCCCCACACACTGTACACCCCCATGCCCGTGGGCCTCGGAGCATCGATCCCCACTATTTTTATACTCCTCAGTCTACTTTTTTTTGTTCTTATACTCTAGTTTCTTTTAAAATTCGGGTTTTTGGCCATAACTTCTAAACTATAAGGAATTTCGGATTTTTGACGAAATGAGTGAGAGGGAGGGGATAAAAAGCTAAATCTTTAATTACAAAATCCAGTATACAGCCTTAACCAGATTTTTAAAAGTTACACTTTTGACGCGCGGTAATCTTAGCACGCATTTAATTTTTTTATCATTCCCCATTTTTGCCTCCCATGTCTGTGTTGTCTTCCCCAGGCCTATCATTTTTATTAATACGTAAAGGACAGGCGTAACGAGCGGCGAAAACCCCGCCCACATCTCCCGAACTGAACTACAGCAATCATAGGCCGCTGCTTAGCTCGCTGAGGGGCCTATTTCTTCACCAAATGGCGCTGCCCGTCCTCACGGGCATCTCCAGAAGCCCACCAAACCGTCCATTACAGACTGTTAAGATATAGAGTATATAGGTGTAATACCTCACATACACGGTGCGATCCGTCGCCCGATCGATCGGCCGATGGATCGCCACAAAATATCAGCTAATCAAAATTATATGGAACTGTAAAAAAATCATCAACAATAAGCGCATACACGGGCGGATCCATCGGCCGATATCAATGTCGGGCGACGGATGGGCCGATCGATCGCTGTGTGTATGGCAGGTTTAAGTCGTCGTTTTGAGGAAAATATTTGAATTGTACTGAAGGACACAATTGGGTCCGAAATGCGCATTTACTAATAAAAAAGGATCCCCCGTCTTAGAAAAAGTCAACAAACAAGTTTTCTTCTGTTATTAACATTTATATTTTTTACAGCGTCACCATACACTGTCGAACTCGAACATGGTACAAGTTTACTAGTTTTCTTCATGTTTAAGTATGTGTGTGTGTGCTTTGAACTATTCAGAGGCCATTTGCACCAGGTTCGTGTTCGAGCTCGACAGTGTATGGTGACGCTTAGGAAGTTTTCCTTCGCTTTCGTTTTAATCCCTGGGGTAGAATTAGGCCCTAACCAGATTGAACGCAGAATGCAGCAGCAGAAGCAACAACAACAACGGGTAGATCTGTCATCACCGCTGTGTCACCGCGACAGATATACCTGTTGTTGTTTTTGCACATTGCCTGCGTTCACGTTTGTAACGTTGTAATTGCGGTAAAAATTTTCCCTCCACTCAACCATAAACTCTTTACCCGAACGACTTGTTTTGTAGTTGTCATGTATTAAACAGCTGACAGCCGATTCGCTATTGAGTTTCAAAGAAAACTTCAATTAAATTCGCGACGGTTTCAGGAAAAATGAAAAGCACTGCAAAATCGCCACAAATTTGTGTTGCTTCGGTGTAAATAAGCACATAAGACGCCATGTACAAATCAAGAACCCGAAAACGAAAATCCACACCATCTCACAGTCACATGCAATACGTCAACTAAGAACTGTCAAATACGCTAATACCCCTTACCCCCCATTAAACGGAAATCAACCAGGAAAAATTTCTGGTTAATTTCCCCGATGTGTGGTAGATTAACCTCGGAATTATACTGTGCGCGAATTACGTCCTCAAGTCGCAGTCAACGAAAATCAGCTGTTCAGCCAGTTATAGTCAAATCTCTTGTTCGCGTTCTTTTGACACATTTGAGCTGTGAAAAACTGGCTTTCTAACAAACTTGAAACACTTTTTTGAATCAAGAATAGAAACATGCACTTCCAGCGCATAACAGTAACTTACAACAAAACAAATGATCACCCACAGTTTTAAATCACATGCATATTGTAAATTGACACTTCGCGGCTCGTTGATTGCGACAAAGTTGAACTCGTCTCAACTTTTGCGACGTGAGCGACGTGTTGTTCGCGCACAGTATACTTATCGCCATCTGAAATACATTGGTTCAACTTTATTTGACAGCAGAAGCCGCGTTGTTCGCGCATACTATAATTCAGCCATAAACGCAAACTGGAATGGACCGTCCACGAGCAAAATCAGTCGAACTGTTTGCATTTGCGTTTAAAACGTTGCGCGACCTGAACCCACCCATTGACTTTCTAGCCCCCATATACGATCCAATCCATCGTCAGATCGATCTGACGATATTTTGGTCGTCAGATCGATTGCACAGTGTATGTGACTATCGTTGACGATTTCACCGATCTGACGATCAAATTTTATCTGCCGATTTTTTGGTGCGATTTTACTGCAATCCGTCGGTCTGACGATCGATTGGACGGTGTATGTGATAATCGCAAGTAAATGTCAAATTATCAAATTATTCAATTGTGAAATTTTACCGATTCTGGTGATTTTAATGGATCTGTAATATAAATATCAAATATGTAGTATACGAAAATGCCTCGCAAATCCAAATAGTTAACGAAAATCAATTTTGGTTATATTGGGAGTGAAACATAATCTATATTTTTTGAATTGTCCGTTATCGCATCGCACGAAAATCGTACAGTGTATGTGCAGCGGAGATCATCAGATATTTTGTGGCGATCCATCGTCAGATCGATCTGACGACGGATTGCATTGTATATGGGGGCTATTACATACATTTGTACTTTGTATTTATTTAATTCTGAGGCCCTAACCAGATTGAACGCAGAATGCAGCAGCAGCGGCAGAAGCAACAACAACAACCAGTATGTAGATTTGTCGCGGTGACACAACGGCGATGACAGATCTACCTGTTGTTGTTGTTGTTGCTTCTGCCGCTGCTGCTGCATTCTGTGTTCAATCTGGTTAGGGCCTTATATTATGTGAGTTTAAATTTCAAACGATACTTGGTTACTTCATAAAAATAAATCTCATCTGGCAATTCCATATTAATATAAACACCACCCCGACCTCCGGCGCCAATGGATTGTGCCCATGTGGTCTTTGACAGTTCCAAGTTGAAGTTACGGCCATCAGCTGAGAGTCGAAGAAAACAACATTTGTTGGGAAAAGTGTAAATATTTATTAGAAGTTTTGAAAGTGGTGTGTGTTGTGCGTTGATTTTATAAATAATAGCGGAGCAGCAAATACATTTCGTTAACTTTGGTAAGTGTTCATGACTATCAACGCCATATAGCAGCCAACCATACAGTATTTCGATGTGGCATCTGTGACCAGGAGCAACTTGTTCTTTTGGATACAATAAGCTAATACTAATGTATATGGAGCTGGAAGCCAGCTGATTTTATTCAGTTTGTTTCTCGGTGTCATGCACAGGCATGGCGTAGCCAGGGTTTGATCCAGGGAGGAGCAAAGCAAGGAAATTCAATATGTATAAAGAGTATTTGTATGCACTAAAATAATTTTTTTTTAAACATTTGATAACATTAAAAATTACTTAAAATTGCTTTGTCCTAAGAGCTCATAGCACAAATTGAGTGGTCGATGATATGTGTCATTAAGGAAATAAATTAGGAGATAAGAGAAGGACCACTGGAAGCTGCAATGCTGTTCGTAACTACATTACTTTATCTCAGCACTAGCTTGCTATGGTTCTGGCCAAATCTCTTTTTCGAAATTATTTTTCGCTTCCAGAACCCTCCGATTTTCAGCTATTGTTGATTCTAGACAAATTTTTTTTAAGTACCTGAAGGATCTTTCGATAGTGCGCCTCTGCAAGTGTGATGGGTGGATTTTTCGTGAATCTATGTACGGAATGATTCGTAACTAAAGCAGCGTTAGTGTCCAAACCAAATTTTTATAATACACGGGGAAACAATAAAGACCCCTTCCTATGTTGAATGGGGTGAGAGCAACTTTCCCGAACAATGGATACTTCCACTGTCTTATTCTGTATATAGGAAGCATCATGTCGGTTTGATACACTTGTATTTGTATTGTGGAACTCCTCATTCGCCAATTTTACCTGCTAACAAGAAGCCATCCTGCATCCAAGTGGAGATGATTTGTTCGTAGTGCCCAACTATTTTAGGATCTCCGCTATAGGCTTCTATTGTTAACAATATACTTCAAAATGCTTAGTCATAATCTATCGTCCCACATTCCACATTCACACATAGAAAGCCAAGCCACAGTAATATCCGTTAAATCTTGCTAATAACGTTAAAAAAAATCGTCTACATATTCATAAATCAACGAAAATCTCCCTAGAGTATGGCTGAATAAACTTCAAGTCTTTCGTTCAAGTCGATTTTATGCAATTCGCGGGTAATTTAATTTAATTTGCCTAAATTGCGTGAAAAAGTATTATAAAATCTCCAACGCCGTAAAAGTTGATCAAACTTTCCCGGAGACAGTTTGGCGGAATGCGCGTGACAAATTTAAATTTTAGTCATCAAAATGTTGTCAAAAGCTCTCTAAAAATTGTTACATACCATTAGAATTTCCAGAAATTGAAGAAAATTTTCTTATTAGCCACTTTCGTTTTGCTTGGATTTCGGTCTCACGTCGAAAGAAGAACGACACGGATCTGCGCCGAGCGAGCTTGAACAGCCACCATACAGTTACTTCGCCGTCGTGGGGCAAATTGCAGACTCCGTATACATTTAGATAGAGGCGAAATAAGTTGACGTTCAACACTGACTTCTTAATATGCTGGCCAAACTGTAGAAAATAACTCGCCTGCACACATAGAAATCCCGCCTTCGCTGGCCACGTCATTGAAAATATTTGTATAAAGGATAGGCAGTGTTAATACTTGTTACGTGTTAATTGGCCTTGGCCCCTTCAATATGTCTTGCATAGCTGCGCCTTACGTTTCGATAGCATATTTTTCGGATGGTGCAGTTGCTATCATGCACGTCCTATCCGAGCCTTTAACTGACAGGCTCGGAACGCTGTGGGAGTTCTAGTAGTACAGGCAGGTAGTTTTTATTGACGCACCTAGGATTGAACCTGCGTTTCTCTAGATGTAGAATCGTTGAGTGACGACCGACAACTCACGGCTACCGAGCGCGAGATAATACTACGAAGGACTAAATCACCGCATTGAAAGTACTGAAAGTATGACACAGACTGTACTAAGCTCTATCATAGTCTCGAACCATCGATGACAAGCACTAGCACTTGCAGATTCTCGAGCCATCTGGAGTCTTCGTTGGCTAATAGAGGCACGAGTCTAGCAGAGCAGCAGATCGAAACAGAAAACAGCTATAAAAGGCAGATTTTATCAGCAACAGCAAGTAGTAGTAGTCGAGACTCAGTCGAAAGTATTAGTAGTCGAGACTCAGTCGGAGGTAGTAATAGTCGAAACTCAGTCGTAGTCGGAAGTAGTAGTAATCGAGACTCAGTCGATCGTCGTAGATCCGCTCGGAAGCAGAAGCGGACAATAGGACAGTCGTTATTGTTATCCGTCAGCAACGAATAGTTAGAGCTAGTTTGACGTTAGTTTTTTAGTTACGCGTGTGTAGTTCCTTTAGTAAAGAAAGTGTGTGTGTTTTTCAATCGAAGTGTTTCATTATTCAGCATAAGAATATCTAACGAACCCGGTTTTTGCCAGGGGAAACATTACAGTACTTTTGGTTGAGAGGAGAAAAAAAAACAGACCAATTGTATTCATTTGCCCTAACCCCTAGTGGGGCATAGCGCGTCAACTATTCCATGTGGCTTAGCTGAGATTTCGTTGGCATAAACGAGTTGCGGACAATGCAAGTTGCCGCATGGACCTCCTGCTCCCATTTAGCCGTCTACCTGCGACAAGTCGGGAGATGTTTGTGGCTTATCACTACGCCCTGCACCACAGGGGGAAGACAACACAAACATCCATGGCGACGAACGCCGTGGACGGGATTTGGATCCGTAGCGACCGTAGACTGACATGAGACTGATGCGAAGCCTTTACGCACTGAACCACCGGTCGCCCCTTCTCTCTACATCAGTTGTACAGTTACAAAAGGTCGAGTATTGGTAGATATAAACACTACAATTTATTACTAATTTTCTTTTATTTAACTGAATATTATTATTACGGTATCATTATTATTACCTCAAGAATGCACAATTAATTTATTAACATCACATCTTGCTAATATTACCGCGGCAGTGTGGCTCGACTCGATAGGCAGGATCATATTTCATACGAATTTTTGTCTTTTCTAAACCACATAGACAATCTGCAGTCACGACACTGATGCATAGCCGTGTATTTCCTATGTAACTGTAATTGTTCAGATTGTACGTCAAAATTGATTCAGCCATAATATTTGTGAGGTATTCTCGATCTAAATCTGAAATTTATAGATTCGTGAATATTGAATGTTAATTGTGTTTCAGATAACGGGAGACAGTAAAATTGCAAATATTATATAAAGTTGCGCCTGATATTTAACTGCAGTCTACTTCAGTGGCAGTTTTAAGTTGTTAAAAAACTTTTCCGTGAACTCACCAGTCGTGTACCGAGTCATCGTATACGTCAAAAAAATGAATCGAAGAGTTACAGTGTAAAATATGCATTGTTATCAAGGGCAAATTCAAATCCACCGTCTCTGAAGTGATGGGGGCTGCCTTAGATGTGGTCTTGCACTGGTGCTATAAAGTGGGGTTAAATGTAAACCCACAAAAAAACCGTCATAGTGCCTTTTACTCGTAAACGTAACCTAACTTTCGGGTCGATTTCACTAGGAAGGACGGTTTTATTGCACAGTCAGACGCATTGACAAATTTGCCTTATTGATGCCATATTTCTATGCTGATCGAGTATGCAATATTTTTTTTAGTGTTGCCATATTTTCATATGTCAAAAATATTCAAGTTTGTGTTGACTAAATCCTCATATATTTAATAAAAATTATATATTTTTTTATTAACATAACATAACATATAGATTTATAATTAGAATAAATAACTGGCGCAACAGTCCAATTTTGAACCATGGCCTCGAGATGAGTTAGCATCATCTCATTTTCTAGATCGTGACGGTATGTCTTTGCAGAGGTGTGTGATCAGCAACACGCTCAACCGAGTTATTTACCCCATAAATGGGCACTAATTTAACAGCTGAGTAGGCTCATAGTCCGACATGTAAATCCCCCTTTTGAACGAAAACTACCGCATTCAGTAGGAATCGAAACAGGGCCTAGTGTGTAGAAGGCGAACGTGCTAACCGTTGCGCCATCCGGAATACATTATATTGCATTCCTAATTATTATATTATTGTTATATAGACTTGAAAATGCTAATATTTTAGCGAAACGTCGTCATATTTAAGAATAAACTATATAAGCTGGAAAAGTGAATATTATTATTATTATTGAAGATTATATTTACCAGTGAGAAGAATAATTAAATATTGAATAATATGCGTTTCTCGGACACAAAAAAATATGGAGGCATACTAGATTAGCATAGAAATATGGAAAAATTGCCATTGCGTCTGATTCCATCTTTAGAGTATTCCAAGGGAGTTAAATGCCTTGGCGTCACACTGGACTGGCGACTAAAATGTAATAAATGAAGCCACACGTACTATGTGGGCTTGTAAAGAGTCCGTTGGATGGACATGGGGGCTGACACCAAGGATGGAGCACCTTTATGGTGCCATTTGGAAATAAGGCATTAATGGATAATTTCGGTTGAAACCGAAAGTAGCCATGCATAGATTCTTTCGGTTTCACACTCAATACTTAATTTCGTTTAAAACGAAGGTGAGTATGTACATGACTACTTTCGCTTAGTCCAGCTCGTTCTAAACCGAAATTATCCATATCCACTTGTGCAATACTGCGGGTTGTGAATTAACAGTCGCTTGTGTGGGCTTCGCTCGCTACGCCCGCTCCGCGCTAAAGGGATCACAACCCTCAGTATCGCACAAACATGAACGCTCGCTCTGCGTACAACAGTCCCTTGAGTGGGCTCCGCTCGCTACGCTCGCTCCGCGCTTAAGGGATCATAACCCGCAGCATAGCAAAAATGCGACTAATAAGGATGAAACTAACATACTATACAACAAAACAATTTGTCAAATTTTGTTAAAATGATCCTTTCTGAACTGAGCTTCTGAAATTTGGTTTCTGTTCGTGTCATAGGTCATTTCAAAAATTAGAATCGTTTCTCCTATTTTTTTGCGGGATTCATCTGTCTATGAAATTTTCTCAGCGAGTCAAAACTTCTGCAATAAATGTGAGGATGATGTATCAGATACTACTTAAAGTTAACTATTATCCTTCAAAGAATGTTTTAAAATGATTTGAATCCTGCTGCTAAAATTGTAGATTTAATTTTATTCCAAAATTACTCCCCGAGTCACAGATTGAGAGATTGTTAGAACTTGCTCTGCGTTTCCAACCGTTCCGGCTACCGTTGCAAATGCGGAAAGAACATTCTCAAAAACATTGAAAATAATTAAATTATTATATAAAAATGATCTCCATAAAAGAAGCGTAGCATACCACACTCAAACGATTCATTAGCGAGTCACTTTGTCGAACAATATATCTTCGCTAGTGATTTCAGTAACGACTGGACGATTAGTCTAAGATTGCTGGTTCATATAAACGGCCTAGATCGAAAGTTTTGCAGACCTTTTGATTTTTGTGTACCTTCATGTCTTTGGGGGTGCTGAACACGAATCCGAGGTTTGCCAACAAAAATTCGCTTGGGAAATTAACATATGGCCCAAAATATGGTTTTTAGCTAACTTTTAGGCGGTTATTTTAATGCCATATTTTTTTTCGGATTTTTTTTATTCCAATGGTATTCGAACGCTAAAAACAATTCTGAGGTTTGCCAACAAAAATTTTGAGCAAGTAACCCTTTTAGACAAACAAATTTAATGTTTTGTTTTTTTTTTGCACTTTTTTTCAGTTTTTGTCTAATTTTTCCCAAAGTACACGTCCTACAAAAAAGGTTACACTAACATTTTTTAAAGCACACTAAATTTGCTAAAGTTTCACACCAAAATGAGCTGTTCAAAAGCTCTAGACATTTTTTTTTTTGAGAAATGAAAAATGTTTATTCCCTAATTTGTGAAGAATGTTCGTTTTAGTCGTGTTTTTTTTCCAATATCGGGAAAAGTAGTGATCCCACGAGGAAAATTGTAGGGGTCGAATTTGATGATAATTCAATTATCGATAAGCTGAGATAAGTAACTCTCTAATTGCCTTGACCCCTCCGGGGGCATGGGCGCGTCAACATCTCTAGCATTTCTATGCCTTGTTGACGTTTCAATAACATATCTAATTTTCGGAAGTGCAGTTGCTAGCATGCGCCTCCGATCCGCGCCGTCTTTATACTGACAAGCTCGGAGCACTGTGCGAGAGTTCTATTAGTACTCACAGGCAGCTTTTGAGCGCGCCGAGATTTGATCTCCGAGCTCTAGATTAGTATCGTAGAGCGGTGACCGAACGAGCACGGCCACCGAGCGCGTTTGTTTGTTAGTAACTTAGCAATTGACAAAAACAAGGACTTCTTGGAAGACAAACGTGAACATCGCTAAATATTCCCTTAAGTATGTGTCCTGGAGAAAAAATGATTCTTATCTATTTGAAAGTATTGTATATTAAATTTGCTAAAATATTTAATTAAAATGCTTTTCCTACGTCCATTCTTTTCAAAAACACAGCTATTCAAAAAACGATTTTAGTTTTCAAGAAATTAAATTTTTCCGTTTTTGCCATTAATATTGTCATATATTGGGTAAAGTATTCATCCGATGAAGAAAGTCATCGGAAATGAATTTATAATAAATTTTATTATCCTTGATTTCATATAAGCAGAAATCTCATACTCCCATTAGTTACAAAGAAAATGTATTTGATGGTACACTCGGTAAGAATGCTCCTTTTGCAGCATCTTGAGAGGAAGGTAAAGAGGCGATGTTGGATTTTGTAGTTAATGCAGATTTGATGAACTGTTTGAGCCTCCACTTATTCAGCGTGGTTTTGGTGTTTTCACAACCGTACAGCGCCAACAAGAACTGCTCACCAGCAGCATTAATCATCTGATGGATTGCGTCAGGACTTTTGAGTCACAGCAAACAATGGGTTTTAAAATCGAAATAATTTTCGCTTAATCTGGTTGTCTTTCATTCAGAACTACTCACCTGAGCCTTGCATAGGTATGCTCGTATCATCCTCTCATTTGAATAGCTTTTTTGCTAATAATTCGGTCTTACCGTCCATCCTTTTCAAACTCGACTGGTACAAGCTTTGTAACCCCTTTTCCTTCACCACAGTGATTCTACGATCATTATCCTCGAAGGTTTCACTACATGTAAAATACTTTGACATGGTGACAAAATTGATAACTACTGGATTCACTTCACTTCTGTAAGGTTTTAAGCTTTGGTTTTTTCGTTTAAGTTTTTAAATAGCTTCACTTTCATTAAAAATGTAACTGTTTTTTTTTTATCAAGTCTATAAAAATGCCATAAAAAAGAATGAAGGACAACTCACTTTGATTACACAAGACAACCACCGCAACCACAATTCCAACAATCCGAAAAATAGAAAAACATGAAATTCTCGGGAGTAAAATGAGTTAGTTTGCATACGCACATCGCACACTTTTAAATGATTGGGTTTTGCAGGAATTTCCTACATTTTTTTTCGTAAAATTTCAAACTCAACCCAGCCTAAAAAAACTAGTTATTAGGTGTACAACTTTGCTTCCGCCGTTTTTTCCTGGAATTAAAAGCTTAATTGTCAAAAAGTACTTACAGATGTATTATTCAAAGTACTGTCCATCGCTAGCGACAACTTTCGCCCATCTCTCCGGCAATTTTCGGATTCCATCTCGGAAAAAGGAGGCGATCCATGATTGGATCCATTTTTCGACTTCCTCGTACGAACGAAAATTTTAATCAGCCAGGCCGTGCGCCATGGAACCAAACAGATGGTAGTCGGAAGGAGCAATGTCTGGGGAGTACGGCGAGTGGGGGCAAGATTTCCCATTTCAGGGTTTCCAAGTATGTCTTGACCACTTTTGCGATGTGTGGCCGAGCATTGTCATGCTGGAGGATGACTTTGTTGTGTCTCTCTTGGTACTGTGGTCGTTTTTCCTTTAATGCTCGACTTAAACGCATCAATTGCGTTCGGTACCGATCTCCTGTGATAGTTTCATTCGGTTTCAGTAGCTCGTAGTATGTCACACCGAGCTGGTCCAACCAAATGCAAAGCATAACCTTGGCGCCGTGAATATTCGGTTTTGCCGTCGACGTTGAGGCATGTCCGGGCATTCCCCATGACTTTCTGCGCTTGGGATTATCGTAACGGACCCATTTTTCGTCGCCGGTTACGATGCGACGTAGAAATCCCTTCCGATTCTACCTTTGAAGCAATTGTTCGCATGCAAATAATCGCCGTTCAATATATCTCGGTTTTAACCCGTACGGAACCCAATTTCCTTGTTTCTGAATCATGGCCTTGTGGCGTTTCGAGATGGCTTGCTGAGTCACTCCCAGTGATACAGCTAATTCTTCTTGTGTTTGGCACGAATCTTCATCGAGCAGTGCTTCCAATTCGTCGTCTTTGAAATTTTTTCTCTCCCAGCATCATGTTTGTCCTTGACATTGAAATCGCCACTTTTAAAACGTTGAAACCACTCACGACATATTCTGTCAATCAGAGCAACCTCACCGTAAGTATCTGAGAGCATTCGATGAGCCTCAGCTGCAGTTTTTTTTTCAAATGGAAGCAAAAGATCAAAACTTCCCGCAAATGACGAGAACTTGGCTCGAAAACAGACATTTAGAATCGCGAATCTTATTAAAAATGCGAACAACTTTTACTAATGCGGGGACGTCGATACGTTCACAGACGCCCAAACTCACTTTATAACACTTTTGAACTACGTATTTTGATTGAAAACCGACTACGAAAGGATCATAATATCATTAGTAGAGGAAACACCCACCTCCCACGACCAATTGTAACTGTGTTCTCATTAGGGATTGCAGGTATTGTTTTACAAACAACGCAACAGTCATAAAATAAAAAGTATGCAATCAAGAAAAATATGGCTCGTTCATAAATCTACTGTATTCACCCAAAGAAGAAATGCATTGCAAATCATACCTAAATTTTGATTTGATATCCAGAAGCAAACTTTTTCTTCTTTCACGTTTTCATCATTTTCTAGGGAACTATTGTACCTATATATATCGTACGAAAGTCGTTTATATTATACATTAAATTAGAAATAATCAAATTATCTACAAGTTTGATTTAAATAAGTTTCTGCGTAGGATGAGCACTTTTCACAATATTTAGCAAGATATGTACATATGCGCGGGGAACTTTTTTAATTTGTTAACGAACTTTGAAGAGCTGTTTCTCAGTAAGTTCTGGGCGTACTGAGCTGAATTTGGTATCAAATTTAGTGTTCTTTAAATAATAATCAACGACTTTTTCTATAGGATGTTCTCGTATACTTTTGGAAATATGGGTCAAAAACCAAAAAAAGTGCACTATTTTGCTCCATATCTCAATTTCCCAAGCGAATTTTCGTTGGCAAACCTCAGATTTGTGTTCACCAGCCCAAAATAAATTAAGGTACACAAAAATCAAGAGGTCTGCAAAACTTTACCTAAACTAGATGATAAAATTGTTGTTCGAAATTTACGTTCAATGTGAATCTTATTCGCGGGTTGCTAGTGAATTGGGAAATCTTCCTTTCGCGTTTTGGTAAACTGTAGCTACGTAGTATGGGTAGTACGTCAGCTTTTGATAACCAAAAGTGTGTGTGAGGTTTCTTAACTCTTATGAATGTTAGCAAAGGATTTTTATGTACATGCATCTATTCCCGGCCTATAGACCGCCATAGACGATTTGGAATTTCTCTCTCTGGCCTTGAGGAATTCCGGATCGTGTACGTCGAGATTTGACCGGTTCAGGCGGCCGCATGCAACTGATCAGACCTGGCCTTGAGAAATTCCGGATCGTATATTCCGAAATTGGCCGGTTGAGGCGGCCCAAGGCGGCCGGATGCACAGTTGAAAATCGATCCGGGAAAACTGACAAGATTGAATTTTTGGAGGAGTTTATTTCTGAACTTGCCTATGGCAAGTGAAAATAATTATAAAGTTAAAATAGAAGCCGCCTGCTAGGTCAGTCTGGATGTAATTTTAATACCTTGTATATATCTTACATGGAAACTGAGTTTTCACGGTCGCAGAAGGTGTGCTTCACTTTTGGCAAGCGAAAATCTGAAAAATTTTACCTCTTTTTTAATATTTTCCTGGTAACTTCTAAACGTTGTCTCGTATCGAAAATTTTTATAGGATATAAATCAAAGAGCATTGAATTCTTTATCCAATGGTTTGTTCAAATTCGAAATTCGATGGGTGAAAATTATTTGTCGAAAAACGAAAATTTTTGAGGCTAAAGAGAAAAATTACATTTTCTCAATTTTGAAGCTCACTATACTACTGAACTGAATTTCGAGTAGAATAGAAGGTATTAAAATTACATCCAGATCTTTCCTAATAATTTCCTATTAGAATCGAAAATTTATTGGCCTAACAGGCGATTTCTTTTTTAACTTTAAATAATTTCTACTTTTTACTTGTTATAGGCAGGTTTTGGATTGGTACATAGATTGAAATAAACCCCTCCAAAAATTTAATCTGGTCAGTTTTTCCGGATCAATCTTCAATTTGGCATCGGGTCGCCTTGAGGCCACCAGCAGGTCACCTGAACCGGCCAATTTCGACATACTTAATTGCCCTAACCCCTAGCGGGGCATAGCGCGTCAACTGTTCCATGTCGCCCAGTTGACGTTTCGTTGGCATAAACTGGTTTCGGAGAATACGGTTGCCAGCATGCACCTCCTGCACATTCTTGGCCACGAACGTCGTCGTGGACGAGATTCGAACCCGAAACGCCGGTAGTCAAACATGAGGCTGATGCCTCAACACACTGCGCTACCGGTCGCCCAAATTTCGACATACACGATCCGAAATTCCACAAGGCCAGGCCTGAACAGTTTTTCCGGGGAGAAATTTCAAAACGTCTGTGGTGAAGGCCAAGCCTGATCAAATTTTGCATCCGGTCACCTTCACGCTAGTTGGGACGCTAAGCGATTTCACCTTGCAAAATATGATAGAGAAATGCCATTTGGTATGATTGTTCGTGGTCCCTATACATTCATTTTAAGAGATGGAGCCACCTTGGACCCCGCGGCAGAGCGGCTGTGCGGGCGAAAAACCGCGAAATTCGAGCCCTTTTTTAATATTGTCCTAATAATTTGTAAACGGTGCCTCGGATCAAGAAACTTAATAGGTTGTAAATTAAAGAGCGTCAAATTCTACATCCAATGCACTGCTCAAAGTTGAAATTTGATTTAGTAGTATAATCAAAATCGGTAGTCGAAAAATGTCTCTTTTTGAGGCTTTGGAGAAAAATCACACATATCGCTTTTCAAGCTCACATATCTTTGTAACGGATACTCCAAATGAAAAACCGTACAAGTAAAAGTTGAAGATATTTTGATTTCCGGTTTAACGTGCCCAATGCTTTTCAAATCGGTTCGTTTTTAGTGTAGTTGTGAGCGAAAATGCAAAAATGGTTTTTTAGCGATTTGAGCCTTAATAGCTCTATCTCGATAAATATAACAGCTAAAAGTTTTGGTTTAGCCTTAATTCGTAGATACTTTAACCTTGTTTATAAAAGTTTTGCTAAGTTTTTTGTCAGACTAATTTTATTAATTAAAAAATTAGTTAATGAAATGATTAAATTTCTTCCATAATTTCAAAGTTCAAGCAACTTATATGACATTTTAGGTTGGTTTCTAACGTGTTTGGTCATTCTGAGTCAAATGAAATCAACCGCTATTCCATCCGACTATTAGTTCAAACGATATTCACTTTTTTCCAGATTTTATTATTAATTAAATAAGTCTTTTTATTAAATACGTTGAAAACAAAAAGCTTTAGTGCCAGTTTTAGGATAGTCCCTAATGTATTTGGTCATTTTGAGTCGAATGAAACTAACCGCAATTCCTTGCGACCATTAGTTCAAAAGATATTTACATTTTTCCAGATTGTTTTATTAGTTAAATGAGCTTTTTCGTTAAGTAAGTTGAAAATAAAAGATTTTTATGCCAGTTTTAGGTTGGTTCTTAATGTATTTAGTTAATCTGAGTAGAATAAAATTAGCCGTGGTTCCATATGACCATTAGTTCAAAAGATATTCACATTTTTCCACACTTTTGGATTTGTTAAGGAAGCTTCTTTATTAAATAAGTTGAAAATAAAAAGCTTTGATGCCAATTTTAGGCTGTTTCCTAATGTATCTGATCATTTTGAGTCGAATAAAACTAAAGTCAATTCCATACAACAATGAGTTCAAAACTTATTCACATTTTTCCAGATTTTATTTTTTTTGTTGAATATTTATTTTATTAAAAAAGTTGAAAATAAAAGGCTTTCATTCAATTTTTAGGTTGATTCCTAATGTATTTGATCATTCTCAGTCGAATGAAATCAACCGCTATTCCATACGATGATTAGTTCAAAAGATATTCTCATTTAAATAAAAAAAGATATTAGTTTGATAAGCTGCTTTATTAAATAAGTTAAAAATAAAAAGCTTTTCTGCCCATTTTAGATTGATACCTAATGTATTTAGTGATTCTGAGTCGAATGAAACCAACCGCAATTCCATACGATCACTAAATCAAAAGATATTCACATTTTCCCAGATTTTGTGATTAAGTAAATAAGCTTACGTATTAAATAAGTTAAAAATAAAAAGCTTTTATGCCACTTTTAACTTAGCTCTTAATGTATTTGACCATTTTGAGTAGAATGAAACTAACCGCACTTCCATGCGACCATTAGTTCGAAAGATATTCACATTTTTCCCAGATTATGAAGAGTGGCGCATGCCCTTGCAGCACCCGGCGCTGTTATCCATAATGGGAGCCAACGTTCTACAATACTTCTAGTTTCCACCCCCAATCTCCAGGAGATGGAATATGTTGCTGAGTTTCCACAGCCTGCCAGAATTTCATGGCTTGAAGGGATGCCCTTTTCAGGTGTACCTCAAACTCACCAAATAACAATTACCATCTATCATACGCGCTATCACTTCTGATAATTGTAACAAATTGTCACGAAACACAAAACAAATCAGTTTCAAATCTATCCGCTTACTAACTCGACGGTGCACAATGTGGCAATAGCAGACAAAAATAATTTTTATTGTTTTTTATTCTTGACTAGTTGATTAATTATGACTATGTACATGCAAATTGTATCTATAACAAGATACCTGCACCCGTTGCTAACGGATTGGCATTATTACTTCTCTCTTAAGGTCACTTACGGGATATGCAGAGAGTAGCAAATCAAATTATCGAAATATACTACTATTAAACTTTTTTCTAAGGATATCAACATCCTGGATATTTAACGTCGCTATCCTAATTATATGCCGTCATCCTGGAAATTTTCATATATGTGCTTTAAGCGGCGAATAACTGTCTCTCCTTGCAATTTGGCCACTAATGAAAAGCCTTATAACACAAATTGTAGTAATCCTTCATATTTCTACCAAATTTCATACCTGTAGCTTCAGCTCTTTTCGAGATATTCTTTGAACAGGCTGACATCTGACTGATTTCACAAGGGTTTTATTTTTTCTACAAAACCCTAAAAAGCGTAACTATGACCTAAGCTATCAAGCCAAGCTATCAAGCAAAGACTTTTTGAACAAGATTTAATTATCTGTAAATTGATACTAAAACAAAACTTCAGCTACTATACTTACCGAAATAGAGCTATTAAAGCTGGAATCGATAAGAAAGCATTCCAGCATTTTCACTCACAACTACACTAAAAATGAACCGATTTGAAAAGTATTAAGCACGTTAAACCGGAAATCAAAATATCTTCAACTTTTACTTGTACGGTTTTTCATTTGGAGTATTCGTTACAGAGATATGTGAGCTTGAAAAGCGATATAGTGTGGTTTTTCTCCAAAGCCTCAAAAAGTGACGTTTTTCGACCATCGATTTTGATTATACTACTAATCCAAATTTCAACTTTGAGCAATGCATTGGATGTAGAATTTGACGCTCTTTAATTTACAAACTATTAAGTTTTTCGATACGAGGCTCCGTTTACAAGTTACGAGGAGAATATTAAAAAAAGGGCTCAAATTTCGCGGTTTTTCGCCCGCACAGCCGCTCTGCCGCGGGGTCCAAGGTGGCTCCATCTCTTAAATTGAAAGTTTGGGCCCCACCAACATTCGTACCAAACGGCATTTCTCTATCATATTTTGCAAGGTGGCGTCGATTTATGTCGCTTAGCGTCCCAACTACGCCGCGTGAACCGGCCAAATTTCGAGATACACGATCCGGAATTCCTCAAGGCCATGTCTGATCAGATTGGGCCCCTGTTTTCGGCCGAACACAATATTGTTGAAGATAGTTGCGCCACTGTCAGGCAGCCATAAAGGCTTTATCTTCACACAAGCTCTCATCAAGGCTGGTGAAACAATGTCGAGAACTTCTCCAATGTCTGGCGACCGACAGCCAAGTCCTTTTGTATTGGGTGTCACGACACTCGGCATTGTGGGAAATGAATCAGTGGATGAACTTATCAGGCAAGGCTCAATGTCTAACTTTATTCGGACTGGAACTGTGGTTAAGGAATGGTCTGAAAGGCTACGACAGCACTACTGGGATGACCTTCCAGGGCTGCGGAAATCGAAGGAGTTGATAAGACCCTTCGATTATGGGGTCACTACCCACATGAGTAGAGCTGACTTGAGGCTACTTGTGGGCTACCTTTCGGGTCACCACTGGGTCATATATCATATAAATAAGATGGGTTTATCTAGAGAGACGAAAAGTCGTCTTTGTTTGGAGGACGTCGATACCGCACATCACATTTTATATGAATGTCCAGCGATTGCACGAGCAAGGTTTACACTCTTCGGGCGGATCGCCACAATCTCTGCAGTGAGGCAAATCTGCAAGAAACTTCTGCTAGCCCGTAAACTATCCAGGCCTTGGAAATTAATATTTAGTCCGTTATTGGTGAGATGGACCCCTCAAATACTTGAAACGGTGGCCTTAAATTGGACCGAAGGGATACGCTTAATAAAAAAAAAAACGAGCATAAGGGGCTTGCAATGCAAATGACCGCAATTATGAATACTAGCCAATCTGAACCTTCAATTTCATTATTACAGCCATTCTCATACATCCACTCGCTTCGCATATTCCTGTGAATGAATTTATTGCACCCTCAAAATGTAAAGGATTTTTCCTACACTAGTGAGCGGTACAACTTGGACGTTAAAGACCAAAATTGACCGCTCCAATTAAAATAAAGTGTTTCGAAGTACTCAAAACAATTATGAGACCGTATGTTTACAATAAACTCAAGTTAGACATAATTGATGACCACGTGAAAAAGTTTCCCTGTAAATTTTGTAAATGGACAAACACGGGATCATCATCAAGTAGATCAAGAATAGCGGATTGTTATATTGTCGGCCCGCTCTGCTCTAAAAAAACACCTAGTGTAGTCAGTGTTAGCTAGTGCACTGCTATACTTACCCAAAATCTCCTTTTTAGCATATAGACGCAATTCACCCTTTTTAAAATCAATAGCTTCGAAAACGGCTCGTTCAACACCAACGAGTAGAGTTTTCTTGAACTTGATGTACAAATGTTCCACGAAAATTCTTTCTTTTACGGTTAAATCGAGCAGCTCGTAATTTACACGATCTCGGGTGCTAACTGAAACATCTGGATCGGAATCTTTGGCGACCGCATTCAGGGACGTAAAAGAACTCTTTGAAAAAAACAAGAAAACTTATAGTATCGGGGAAATTTGTGGACTACTATTAAAATTATACCGCTGGCGTAGGAGTTCTATTCTTCACACTCTTCAATTCGACAAAAGGATCAGGTTTTTGGGTAGTTTCGCCGATTAACTCAGTGCTTCCAAATGACACGATTTTTGCCATTGTGTCTGCTGAATGATTGGACCATAGTGGCAATATGATTGATTTGGAGAGTTTAGACGATTTTGTCGGACCTATTGCAGGATTTTGTTGTCTAATGGGTTCGTCATGTGCGTGTATAACACGGTCAACTTTCTGCAATGATTTGTTAAATATTGAAGATATCACTTCTTATTGTATCATAGCCTACCAGCAAAACGTGCTTTTTGATACGGTGAAAAAGCTCTTTCAACCGCTGTTTTAAATAATCTACAGCAACTAAGTCGTCGCCTAAATTGCGGGTTACCTGCGGAAAAAAGCGATGAACTCATTTTTGACATTATTATTTCGAATGAACCTTACAGATTTGATGACGTTTTCCAAAATATACTTTGCACTATTGAGAACCATCTCGCTAGACATCTTGTCATTTGGTTGAATATCGTGCAATGACATTGCTGTCGAGAGAACATCATGCAGTTCTTCTTGCGAATATTGGGCCGGAGCAAACTTATTTTCGGTTGCTCTCTTCTTATTAGTCTATTATAATAAAAAAGAAGGATACTAAAATAAATGGCAGTCAGTTATCTTTTGGGTGCTTTTTACACGTTAGACCAGCCAGCTGTAATATCTTGTAGACAAGCCATTAGACCACCACCACCACGTATCAGTGCAGCTTAATGCATGATCTAATTGGTAATCTGATAGGCACAAATATTTTTTTTTCTAGTTGTCGCTATTACCAATGAAGACTAAGTGATATTACATTAGCACATATATTTGGCCAATAGAGCCACTTAAAATATGCAACTAATTGTTCTTATGAAAAATGCATGTCATGCGGCCATTTAAATTTGTACGACACTTACGTTTCAAATATATTTCTCAAGATTGCCATGGAATTTTCCTGAAAACATTTTGTTTCATATTTTATATTCGCTTTGAAAAGGGTCACTAAGGACACTAACGCTGTTTTTAGACGTTAGACGAACTACCCGCGTTAGATCACCCATTAGACCACCTATTATACCACGAATTAGACCGCCTATTAGACCACGCATTAGACCAGCTATTAAAACCACCCATTAGACCACACATTAGACCACCCATTAGACCACGCAATAGACCGCCCGTTAGACCGCGCATTAGACTACCCATTAGACCACGCATTGGGTGGTCTACCCATTAGACCACGCATCAAACTAGCGATTAGACCACGTATCAGAGCAGCTATTCGTTTTTGATAATAAAAATTCATAAAGCAATTTGCGCGAAACTATATAGGTACATATATGTATTGTATGTACGTATCTGAAGTTCGTATTGCAGTATGTACAGCAAACGCACCTTGAATTACGAGCGCATGGTGTTTATTAACGGAAATGGATGGATATGGATTTAGTTAGATGCTATAGTATATCAAAGTCTCCTCATTGTGATAAAAAAAAAAAACAAAATTTTGTATCTACAATAAGGTATAGTATATATGGTGTAATGGCTGGTCGGATGCGTGATCTAATGGGCGGTCTAATGCGAAGTCTAATGGGCGGTCTATGCGTGGTCTTACGGCTGGTTGGTCAAATATCTATAAACCCCTTAAATACTACGCGTACCTGCTTGATTTTCGTATGTAGCATATAAGTCAATTTTTTCATAAGATTTCGCCACCTATGTTTAATTCTTTTGGAGGTAATCCGTATTTTAATTTTAGCCCACTTCTCCAGCATGTCTTTTCTGTGTTTCTGTGATCAATATTCCATGAAAGAAATTGTACCAAATGAAACCCAAGCGAACAAACCTCAACATTTGCTGCTCTTTCAAACGAAGCTTCATTGCGAAGCTGTTTATTCACCTCATACTTCCAGGCACGATATTCTACTCGCTTTTTCCAACGGATTATTTTCTAAAATAAAATAGCGAATGTAATAAGACATCATCAGTATCTGAAATTATTCCTACTTTCACCAAGGCAACTTTCCTGTTTTCTGCGAAACGCATTTTGATAAAATTATTACGCTGTACGTCCCGCGTCATAAACTTCCTTTTCAAGCCAATGATTCTCAATTTTTCAATTTCTTTGGTTTTTTCTATGCGAGCCTTTACTGTTAAATACTGCAACTTGGATTTTTCACGACTCGTCTCTACTTCATATCGTTTTATCGCCTCTATCCTTTCGATGGCTCTGTTAAATTTGAACAACGCTTCAATTGCTTTTTTGCGATATGCACTTTCCTTTTTGGCTTTTATTAGAACAATTTCAGAGCGTGTATGACTGACCGAATTTCGGAATTTTTCTGCTTGTTTGGTGGCTTCATATTCTGCAATCTTTAATAAAAATCTATCACGTTGTTGGAGTTCCTATAAGGATTCAGAATATGATGCATAAATTCCTGGATGATATTGAAAGAGTTTCTACCCTCCTTGCGATTTCTTTATTGATTCTGTCATTGTGTAACCGACAAAGATATTGCCGATAATCGTTGAATTCTTTTAGATTGCAGACGACGTCCTTGTTGTCAGTGACTCGACCTATCTGTTTGATTTTCTGGAAAATCATGCGAAAGTTTGTGAGGTAGTTTTTAAAAATGAATCATGTGAACAACAGAAAGTTTTTTTTTTTGAAAAGCTAATTGACCCTGGCTTCTGTAACTACTTGCACCTATTTATCTCAGTTAACGCAGTTTCCTGTTTCAGGTAGTTAGCCCATCACCAGTAGCTTATCTACCGAGGAATGACCTTTCACATTCTTGTATGCATATTTAGTTATTGTGACCTGACAAACAGGAACAACTAGGCACACTGGCTTCCATGAATGGTGATTCGTTTTTTCCACATCCTCCAAGCATAGTCGAAAGTCCGTTTCCTTCACCCAATAGCCCGAAAGGCATATCGCGATCATTCTCGAGTTCGCTTTACTCACACGGGTAGCGTCGCTAAAACTGGAAGAATAATTAATTCCTTAGATTGGCGACAGGGATCTCCATTTTACATTGCTGTCCCGCCACCCTCCATCATTTTTTCTTTCCCTAACCAGGCTCGGCGAGCTTTTGAATCCAACATCTAACATCCTCATACAAGAAGCCCAAATCGATGGCGTTGTTAATGATAATGGCCCCGCTACACAACCTCCCGGCAGTAGACAAAGTTGATCTCGCCCTGCGGTCGCTCAAACCAAATAGAGCGCTGCGCTCTGACGAGATTCCAGCTGAGCTGCTAAAATCCGGTGGAACGGTTCTATTAAATGCCATACACCAACTAGTTCTGCGAATCTGGGAGGACGAGGTGATCCCAGACGATTGGCACAGGAGCAGCATCTGTCCAATCCATAAAAAATTGCGGTGTGAGAATTACAGATGCATTTCACTAGTCTGTACGTCCTACAAAATATTGACGAAAATTCTGGAGAATAGAATAAAACCGTACGCCGAACGAATCATTGGCGAATACCAAGGCGGTTTCAGATCTGGTTGCTCCACAACCGATCAGGTTTTTGCGGTTAAGCTAATCGTGCAAAAGTGCTGAGAATACAACGTTGACGTGTGCCGAAACTTGTCGATTTTAAGCAAGCATACGACAGTATTGATCGTGGTGTAGGTACTGTATAACATCATGCTGCAATTTGGTAGACCAACACTTGCGAGCAAAAATACTGAATCAAACCGAAAGCACGTGTATATGTATATTTTTAAAAGTACGTTATGTACGGATATCCCTACAAATCGTATGTCATTTGAAAGTTTGAGATCTTACCTTTACAATGATACCTTTTTTTATCACCATTTAATGAGTATTTTATGAATGAACGCTACCTGGAGCTAAAAAGTCGGGAAATTGAACATTTATGAATGGGTTATTAAAATACAAGGCACATTAACCCTATAAATGCATCCGCAAAGGGTTTTCAATGGTCAGTTGAATCTGGAAGGTCGATTGAATAAGTTTAAAGCAATAAAAGTTACAATTTTGTCATTCATGAGTACCACACCTCAGCAGGCGGCTCAAGTTGTCGCCCTATTTTCGGAAGGGCTTACTCAGAGAACACTCGCTCGTCAGCCGGGGTGAAGGTAGCTACAATCAGAGACCCCGACCCGGCCGCTCTAGGTGCACTTCCGATAGAGATGATCGTTTTACTGTGACAAGTATGTATGCTACGAAATCGGCACCTCACGGGAGTTGGCGTGCAGCAGAATCTGAAGGACGTTCGCGGAGTAGCTTTAAGCAAGTGAACAGTGAGGAGACGACTAAAGGAAGCGAATTTGACTCCAAGACGGCCCGCCACAGGCCCAAAATTGACCCCACATCACCGACAAGCGCGACTCACGTTTGCCAGGAATCACTTAAATTGGACCCTCGAGCAATGGCGGTCCGTATTGTTCACCGACCAGACCAGAGTGTCTACATGGGAGTGACAGAAGAGGCCGGGTATATAGGCGTCCAGGTGAGCGATTTGCGCAATGCCGTATCACAGAAACGGTAGCATACGGGGGCGGTTTGTGTGTGGTGTGGGCCAGTAACTCTGTGGATTCAAAAACGGAAATTGTATTCGTGCCCTCTGGAGGCCGAGGAAGAGGACTGACAGCCAAACGGTATATTACCGGTATTCGACGTGGCCATGTTGTTCCCTGCGCAGCATCTATTGGCGACAACTTTACTTTAATGCACGATGTCACACATCGCGTCAAGCACAGCAGTTCCTGAACGAAGCTAATATTGCGACAATTGACTGGCCTGCACGCAGTCCAGACTTAAATCCCATTGAGCACTTGTGGGACGAGCTCAAAAGAAGAGTTCGACACAGAGATCCCGCGCCTCCGACTATCGACGAATTGAAGGAGGCCTTAATAGAGGAATGGAGCGAAATTCCTCAAGATACCATTAAAAAATTAATAATGTCAATTTAAAATCGATTACAAACTGTGATTAGAGCGAGAGGTGGTAATACAAGATATTAAAAATAAATAAGTTTGTAATTTTTTCAAATATTTTTGTGTTATTGAACAAAAACCTGACCACACTCCATTTTCTAACATCCCCATTTTTCCTACTTTTTGATTTCAAGCCCCACTCTTTTAAATCTATCAGATTTCAAGTTTTCTAATGATATACGATTTGGATACAGGGATACATAATGTACTTTTCAAAATATGCATACAAATACACGTGCTTTCGGTTTGATTCAGTATTTTTGCTCGCAAGTGTAGTACGACTAACAAAGATGACGATGACCAACTCCGTCTCAGAGGTCATGATCCAGAACAGGCTGACTGATCCTTTTGAAACACGTACTGTTTTGTAGCAGGGCGATGGACTGGCGCCGATGCTCTTCAACTTAGCACTTGAATACGCCATTCGGGTAATGGAGACACACATCAGCGGAACGCTACTCATCAAGTCGACACAATTGATAGTGTACGCAGACGACATCAACATCATGTTCCGAAAACTGACCGACGCAGAAAAACTTTTGCATACTCTTGACACCGCTGTAAAAGAAGTTGGACTACGCATCAACGAGGATAAAGCAAAAACAATGATGCAATCAAGAACCAGGACGCCAGGACAATCGAGCGTCAACGTAGGAAACCTGAGCATCGAATTCGTAGACGACTTCACATACCTGGGTAACAAACTCTCAAAAGAGGCTAACGAAACTGATGAAATCGAGCGACAGATACAGATAGCAAATAAGACTTTCTTCTCGGTCCTCTCCATAATGAAATCCAAGCATGTGCACAGAAACACGAAGCTCCGCATATATAGGTACAAAACAATCATACGACCAGTGCTATGCTATGGCTGCGAAACCTGACCCTAACCCAAGCCTCCGAAGACATTCTAAACACATTCGAACGGAAAGTCCTTCGGCGAATTTTCGGAGCAGTTTACGACCGAGATGGATGGCGCATCCGGTACAACCATGAGTTGTATGAACTGTACGATGAGCTGGAAGTTTCGACAATCGTCAAACTACAACGTCTGCAATGGGTAGGGCATGTACAACGAATTAACCATATTCGCATGCCTAAACATGAACCGACGACTAGTCGACGGAGCGAGACTGTGAGGAGGACCGAGAGCTCGTTGGGAGAGTTCAGTATATGCTGACGCCGAGCAGCTAGCTACTGGGTTTGCAAGATTGGAGGACTCGGTCACGTGACTGAGATAATTGGAGGACAACGATCCAGGCGGCCGAAGCACGTCGGGCTCTTGTGCCACGGTGGATAATGAACCAGGCGCGGTAGGCTCTGGGCGCTACATATTTGCAGACCTTCTAGCTATGTGGGAATTTAGAGGTCGGTTTCTAGCCGAGGCTGGTATTAACGGACCGATAGAACCCGAAGCGCTCGCGGACTGGATTTGACATAACCCGGCTAGTGGACGGCATCCATTTTCGGTGCGCTTGTTGGAATTTTTCCAGATTTCTTAACGTGGAGTAATTTTTAAATGGATGGGTTGTCAACCCAATCTTTTCATGAGTGGCCTTGGTGATAGTTGCTTCAGGTGATGCCTAACGTACCAGAGTTCAGACAATTATGCTGCAGGTCTGACTACGTAATTCATACCTACTGAACTGCGAACAATATGTCACCCTGGAAAACTGGCTTCTTAGCAGAATGAATTGGATAGACCTTATGTGCCCTAATCTTAATTCAGTGCTCAGTCGCGGAGCAAGATCCAGTTTTACGTATATGATTTTCCTAGACTCCACGTGACTCTTCTTTTTCCCTAAAACATTCGTTTGAAGGCGAGGTTCACTGTGTATATTACCTGCGATATCTGGCCAATGAAGACAATTGGATAGCTTACCTGAAAATTGACGGGACGCCTATAAAAATACTTTAAATGTGGATCGTGCAAAGGATCATAGTCTAGCTTAACAACGTAGCAATTTGGATCATATAGTACATAATCGCCAGGTTTCCACAACTGAAAAAAATTATGTATTTAGAAAGATATTTCCTAAGACCTTGACAAAAACCGTACAGCCTTTCCCATTTTTCCTTTTGTAAAAACTATTTCATTTGTTGGAGTATCCATCATGGGTAGTTTGCAACACAATGGCACACGACTCCATCCTGGCAAGAAATTGATAGGTAAACCAGATGCAGGACGCGGTATGGTTTCAATGATTTGGTCTATTTTCGTTATAGGATGTAGCGCTAAAAGATCTACCATATTTATGAATTTTAAATGGAAGGATTAAAGAAGACTTAAAGAAAGGAGACCGTGAAACTCAAAACAAAACAATTAATTAAGTGGTGATGTAACGTCAACGCCAGGCGAACGCATTTTATTGTAAGGTTGCTTTGTTAAATGCTATTTATTGTGCCGAAAGATATGAATCGGTGAATTCATCGATTCAACTCGAATACGTGACAAAAATTTGGGCACAATAAATTTCTACAATAATTCAAAGACTCGGAACTATTCCGCTGCGATAGGGCCACAGATGCTCAATTAAACTGTACAGTTTTTTTAATGCAACTTCGTATCTGAGGAGAAGAATTTTAAACGTTCATTTGAACGCTCCGATCGCTTCTAAACATGACTTGCAACGGCGTAGGAATTGACGCCATATGCCAAAATGAATGGTGGCTATAGTGTTTGTATTTACAGTGCCTGCATTCAGGAATCATCATCGCTCCCTGAGCGGTCCTTCCCCTCTTGAGCGCTGTGGAGTGCTACTGTCCCAATGTCTGGTGAATGCAATCGCTCCATGGAACCGTTGCTGAGCGGCTACTTCTCCTTTTGAGCGAAAATTTTCCACGCTCCCTTGGCTTGGAGCGTGATACATTTTTGTTTTCACAATTCGCATCACAGATGGTGCGCGCGTCATATGTCATTTGATTGAGTGTTGAGTGTTTGAGTGTTTGACAACACAACGTCTTGCGTGTTATTTTACGGGAATTTTGCAGCTAAATTACAATTAAAAGGTGAGTGGTGTTTTCATTAATTGTATATTTGTATAACCCGGCCAAACCAAACAATTTAAACAGACAGCCGTTAGCCGTTTGTTAGACATTTGCCATGTCAGCTGATTGTCTCAAATTCGATATGTAGCCGGTGTATTCACAAAACAGGTGTGTGACGGTTGTGACAGGGAGCAGTCGCTCCGTGTGACATGGAGGTGAGATGTCGCTACGTAGCTGCTCAATGTTTTGTGAATGAGCCCAGTAACTGCCTAAACTGAAATCGTCTCTACACTCGTATACATATGTATATTGTCACTCTCAAAATAAATTTAAATATCCTCTCAAATTCGATTAATTTTGCTTACTTTTCCGCTCATATATACATCAAGAATTGTTATTTCAACAAATTTTATATAATGTCCAAAAAATTCGGAAAACTACACTAAATTATAAAATTTAAATGATGTATTTTTCATGTATTTTTACATTTTGTAGATTTTGGAAGAGCAAATGGAACTGATAGCACCACCGCAATCTAGGTCAAAAGATGTTATCATCCAGACGGTTCATCAACGATATTAGGGACTGTATTTTAACAGCCAACGTCACTCGACGTTGTCTACATGGAAGCATACTATCTCCTATCCTATGGTGCATTGTAGTACACAACTTGATGTGGAAACTTACCGCTATAGAGTATTTAACGCAACGGTATGCTGATAACGTGGTAATAGCTGCCAGGGGAATGCTTAAAGAAGTCCTAACGTAGTTCCTTCAATCAGCCTTGAATATACTACTACTTTGCCTTAACCCCTAGCGGGGCATAGCGCATCAACTACTCCTGCGCGCCATCGTACTCTATTCTGGGTAATGGGGCGCAACTCCCCAAAAGACTTACCCAGTACCTGATACTCCTTTGCCACAGATCGACGCCATGTGATTCGAGGACCCCCTCTTGGTCGACCTTGGTTGGAAATGGGGTTCCATTTCATGGCATGCATAGCAATGCAGTTATCACTCTTCCGCAATGTGTGACCTATCCACTGCCATTTTCGCCTGCGTATCAATTCGTCGATTGGCATCTGACCCGTACGCCGACTTAGCTCTTCATTTGATATTGTTTCGGGCCAGAAAATTCTTAAAATTCGACGAAGACATGAGTTGACGAAAACTTGCAGCTTTCTGGTAACTCCTACGGAAACTTTCCATGTACTGCTCCCATACAAAAGCACTGATAGTACCAGGGAGCGAAGCAGGCCCAGCTTGGTCTTGATGCTGAGATAACTGCTCTGCCAGATTTTGGACAGCATGCCGTATGCGCGTTTAGCCTGGTTGATACGACGTACCCCCATTTTCGGCAACAATGCTACCCAGGTAGACGAAGTTGTCCACCTTCTCCACAGGCTGCCCATTAATATTGATGGCAATAGGTGTCGGATTTCTTTTTCGCAACGGCGGGCTAAGAACCTTGGTCTTGTTGGTATTAATCTTTAGCCCAACCTTGCTTGCCTCCCTCTCGAGATCTAACGCCATTGCGGACAGATCCATGATTTTGTGGGAGAGTAGGCATATGTCGTCAGCGTAGTCAAGATGTTGTAGATAAGATGTCGAAGTCCATTGAATCCCTCTGTCGAGTCCGGATAGGGCTGCATGCAACACATCGCCGATCACAATGAGGAATAGGATCGGTGAGAGGATGCACCCCTGCCAAACTCCACTGCGAATCTCAAAGTCCCCCGACACCTTACCTTTATGCAGAACGCGACATTTCGCGCCGTCATAGGTTGCCTTAATAATAGCCACAAGCTTCTCAGGGATGCCTCTCCTGCGCAAGGCCGCCCATATAGAATCCCGGTTCACACTATCGAAAGCCTTTTCGAAATCGATGAAAAGCAAGTGAAGCGGAGAATCGTATTCAGCGCATTGCTCGATGATGATTCGCAAGGTGTTAATGTGATCGACACAGGAGAATCCGGATCGAAAGCCAGCCTGCTCTTCATCAATTGTGCTTTCTAAGTGGGCCTTTAGTCTTTCCAGGACGATTTTAGCTATTATCTTGGCAACGGCAGGAAGCACACAAATGCCTCTCCAATTATTACAGTCTGTGAGGCTACCCTTCTTTGGAAGTTTGATGATCAAACCTTCCTTCCACTCAGTGGGAAAGGTCTCTGTATTCCACGCTTTATCAACAAGTGGGTGCAGCAAATCGGCAGTTACGCTTGGCGCTGCTTGATAAAGTTCGGCAGGGATGCCGTCAAGTCCGGCGGCCTTTCCTCGTTTTAGTGCAATAATTGCAGTGACTATTTCCTCTTTAGTCGGGGCAGTGGACCGTATACGCACATTTTGATGGTTAGCTAAATTATCTATATGAGGGGGAACTTCACCAGAGGTTACACGGTTCAAGACCGCGGCGAAGTGTTCTTTCCACCGCCTCATTTGATCTTCTTCCAAGATAAGTAGCTTTCCATCAGTATCTTTCACCGGATGTTGGCAGGAGTTACGACCACCTGTAAACTCCTTGATGACACCGTATACGGCGTTTAAGTTGTTACTTCTAGCGGCTTCTTCTGCTGACGCTAAAAGAGAATTGGCATAAACTCTTTTATCGCGTCGCACACTACGCTGAACTTCTCGAGCTTTCTGACGGTAAAGGAGTTCGATGCTGCTTCGATTGTCGTCTGATGCTGCAGCCAAACGAACTTTCAGCTCCTTTCTTTCAACAATCCGCTGCCATGAAGCGTCGGACATCCAGGGCTTATTCCGGCAATCCGGGTTTGGGCCAAGGATGGTATTTGCGCTATCAATGTACGCATTTTTTATGGCATCCCAGTTTTCGTTTATGTCACTATGTGGGTGACTAGTTATCTCAGCCGCTTTTTGCGCAAGATGGTCATTATATTGTTGTAAGACAGCTGGATTTTTTAATCGAGCGGTGTTGAATTTGCGGGGCCTGGATCTTTCGTCGCTGGGGCGACGCACGGCTGCAATACGCAATCGAACATTAGCGATCATAAGATACTCTTCCCATCCCAATATCGGCACCCTTCTTGTTTCGCACGTCCAGGAGGCAACTCTTGAATCTTTTACTAATGGCAAAATGGTCGATCTGATTTTGTGTTCTGCGCCGATCAACAGAGGACCAACTGATTTTGTGGTGGTCCTTATGCTCAAACATAGTACCACCGATGAAGAGACTGTGAAAGTTGCAGAACTCTACAAATCTTTCACCGTTGTCATTACGATCACCAAGACCGTGTCTCCCCATCACATGTCTGAGCCCATAGTTATCAGCGCCAACTTTCGCATTCAAATCACCCATAACCATTATAATGTCACCTTTAGATGTTCTGCTCTGAACGGCGTTTAGTTCGTCGTAGAAGGAGTCTTTTGCCAAGACATTGTCGGGTTCAGTAGGGGCATAACATTGTATTATGGAGATGTTCCTCATTTTGGTCCGGAACCTGGCGGTCAAGACCCTGTCAGAGACCGGTTCCCAGGATAAGAGACAGTTTCGCGCGGCTCTGGTTAAAAGGAGCCCCACACCTGACTCACGACGACTACCGGTAGCTTTACCGGAGTACAACATTACAGTGCTGCCCGTTGGAGAGATGAATTCTCCGCTGTTCCACCATCTTATCTCACTAACTCCTAAGATATTTAATTTGTACCTCAGAAATTCACTCTCTAATTGAAGAAATCGTGCGTTCTGGGGACCTTCTGATCCATTGTCCAGGAGAGTACGCACATTCCAGAATCCAATCTTTGTCATTGTACGATAGCTAAAAGTCGTAACCGTTGAGTCAGTCCTTATCCGAGGCATAGTTGACGTTTCGTTAGCATATAAAGATTTCGGATAGTGCAAGTTGCTGGCATACACATCCTGTCCTTTGATTGTCGGTTTTAACGACAGGCCCTCAAAGGGAAAGGCCGTGGTATTTTTTTCACACCCCACACCACAGGGGTACCTCAACCAAATCATCGCACCGCCATCACTGGCGGCTTGACGTTGGTTGGCAATGGTCAGTGACCACTGCCGTTCCAGGGGGCGCCCACGCGGAGGACTATGGAAGAGGAGTTTTTGCCCCCCATGAGAGGGAAATTATATGGGATTTCGGACGCGTTGTGGCACGGGCTTTAGTTCACACTTTTCTGATACGCGTCCAATCATACTCCGTTCGAAACCCAATACCATTTCCTTCTCATACACTAGTTCGACTGCATGATCGGAGTATGATCGGATAGGTGGGGCCCGGGCTTCAATCTGGTCAAGGCAGTTGTGGATGCCTTCACAAGTGTTTCTCACCATACACAACTCTCAAATACTCCAGGCAGATTTCGCAAAATACCTCGGTGTTATTCTTTATAAAAAATTACTCCTGAGGATTATTTTGGATAAGGCTTCCAAGGCCCATTGGATCTGTAGACAATTTATTTATTGGATTTAGCCCTCGAATAGTTCTATGTATCTACAAGGCGATCGGTCTTTCAAGCCGAAATTCATGCAATTGGGATTTGTGCCATTGCAATGAAGCTTGTTACCGTAGAAGAAATACTGCAAACTTCACAGACAGTCAAACTGCTGTCAAAGCTCTAAATATGCCACTATTTATGTCAAAATCAGTACTGCTACAATGCTTTGCAGAGACTCAATAAGGAGGTTCCCGACGAGTTGGCTAGGACAGCATCTGTAGCCCCTTTCATTGGCCCAATACTTTTTTTGTGGTAACCGTCTATTTATTTATTTATTCATCATATTACAGGACGAGAGCGAGTGGATACCGCCGCTGACTGACAGATTGGAATAGCCTGAGACAGTATAAACTGGTCATACCAGCTCACTTACGCAACTGCTGAACCTCTGCAGAAATAGGGTTAGAATTATTTGCGGCCCTCTCATAGGGCATTCGACCGTGAACAATATGGGTATTGTCTCTGAACTCAGTTGTTGCTGCTGCGAAGCTGATGATGAGACCATCCAGCACATCCTCTGCGAGTGTGAGGCTCTTTGTCGTTGTCGCTTAGAGTGTCTCGGTGATCGCTTTCCGGATGTGGATGGGATCACTACACTTCACACGGATCGAACTTCATCAACAATAAATATGCACAAAAGTCGTGGGCTATAGTGCAATAGACCTTCCTCTTGGTCGCAGTGCTTGTGGGCCCTCTAGGCCCAGAACCCTACCTGGGCCCGGAGCGTGTAGCATGATCCGGTCGACGGCCATTACCTGCACTGTTTTTCTAGTTTTCCTGAGTCGTGGGACTCAGTTTTATCCTTTGTCGTGATCGTCTACCCCCCAAGGCACATGATACATGTTATCATTGTAATGGCTGTGGCAACGAGCGGGCAAAAACCCCGCCCACATCTCCCGAACTGAGCTGGAACAAGCATGTGCCGCCGCTCAGCTCGTTGAGGAGCATTCGCTTTTAGCGTCGCCAGACCTTCACGGTCTTCTCGGCAAACTTCCGGCTCCGTCCCCAAAACACTATTAGGTGAACCAGCTTGCTCATTACAAAGATTTGGCGACCAACGTGGGGCCCATTTCTGGTAAAGGACAGGACTAAAAAGAACCTCATCGGGTTCCTTTTTAGTCCTTCCACCGTTATGCACATTAAGGCTACTTGCTCTAAGTCTTAGGACTTAGCCATCTTTACTTCACGCATTTTCCCTTCAAGTAGCTGTGCTTTCCTCTGTAGCACCCCCATCCTTCCTATAGAGTAGCTTTTCCTTTTAGATTCAGTTTAACAAGGCAGTCCTGGCTTTGTGTTCGTCTTTTGTGGTTTAGCCACGTATCCAAAGCCTCCATAAATGCTTTGAATTGCCGGCATTTGGAGATTTTCGGTGACCGGACGAAGCGCGGAGGAGCCTTGGATACCTTTTCGTTTGCCAGGATTGTCCTTCTAAGTAACTTAAAAAAATTTCCTTACACAGTATTGCACTTTTCTATTATTCATGTGCTCAGCAGCTTACAGAGTTTACGAGTGAATTACGGCAAGGAATCCAGTGTTGCGCCTTTGCTGGCTTCAGAATTCTTTGTAACCTGTTGATCATCTGAATGATTGGGAAATGTAGTATTTTTTCTTTTTTGCTTTGCTAATTTTTCCCCTCTACAATGGTTATCGGCTGACTCCGGTACCCAGCTCGCTTTTGTTTTGCTTTTTTTTTCTATTTTTAGCAGCACACTTTGTCCTCAGCTTCTTCTTCTCGGCAGGCCTCGAAGTAGAAGCTGCCCTGTAATAAACCCCCAGTAATGAACCATATTATGGTCTGGTAGTGCTGCTCCCATCGGCAGATCGAAGCAGCACCTGATGAGTAGTGATCTGTTGGTGGTACGAAACCAGAGGCCTATTACACCCGGACCCAGGTGCGACTGCGTGGGCGTCTGATCCGTCCTCCAACCATTCGATCCTTATCGACTATTTTTTTTTTATTCCCCATTTTGACCTCCCCTGTTTGTGTTGTCTTCCCCAGTCCTATGAATTTTTGTTAATACGTAAAGGACAGGAGCAACGAGCGGCGAAAACCCCGCCCACATCTCCCGAACTGAGCTACAGCAAGTATAGGCCGCTGCTTAGCTCGTTGAGGGGCCTTTTTCTTCCCCAAATGGCACGGCCCGACCTTCACGATCATTATGCTACCTAAGGGGCAAGAGGTGCATGCTGGCAACGTGCATCGTCCGAAACTGGTTTTTGCCAACGAAACGTCAGCTAAGCTACATGGAATAGTTGACGCGATATGTCCCACTAGGGGTTAGGGCAAATGAGTGAGTGATCATTGCTGGTATTATTCCCACTTAATTGGGTATGACAGCAACTTTTATAGTTTATCCCATTTCAGTATTGTCACTTTATGCAAACTGTTTTATCAACACCGGACAGCACATTATTTTAAGTTATCCCCGAATACGACTTACCTATTATTGTAGCACTGCAAATGTTTGTGTCCTATAAAATTCCCGAAAACTCCATTACATTGCCAGTAATCCCATCTGGGACCAGCATAAAGTTTCCAAAATCATAAACAACCCAGAATGGAAATGAGAATTGTTCCCTGCTGTTATATCATCCTACTTATTGGTATGATTTCTGATTTCTTACCCTGTCACTGTTTCAACTTTAAAGTATGTGTGATACTGTACTCCTCTAGGTACAGTGAGTATTTTTGAAAGTCCTTTATTATTACGGGAAAATAAAAAAGGAAGACTTACGTTGTATATGAACTTTCATGAAACCTAAGCGAGATGAAAGAAATACTCATAACAAGATTTGTATTTATTATCCTGGTATATGTACGAATACGTATTTTACAAATGCTACCCAATCCGAATGGGCCGTTTGGCCTTAATAAGAAGACAACGAAAACAGAATTTTTGAGAACATCTTTCAAACTTAGGTAAAAGTTTTTACGCAATTTCTTTCCAACACAGCACACGGTAATGGTGCTGGGAGTCCACCAGGGTAGGGAAACTTTGTACAGAGTAACTTTTGTTGTCTAGGGATCAAATTGGCTGACATATGGTGCCACTTACTTTACAAAGTCCATTCTATGCAATGAAATGGGAAACTCCTTTTGCAAAACATACTCCATTCTCACCCTTTTAGCCGTTTTGTTAAGTGAAAGTCGTTTTTCTTGGATACAACTTTCTCTGTGTTGGAATATGTTTTCTGCTTAGGAAGATGGAGTTTTGCTTGCAGAAATACTCGAAGATATTCAGGTGATAGGAAATACGGTATGGTGTCATTTATGAAAAAAACCGGAGGCTGAACAGCTGTTGTTTTGAAAGGTAGGAAGTTATTACGTTTCATTATGGAGGAATGACCTTAGCAGATGTTGCGCGGCCTTGTATTGATTTTATGAAACTATTGTTTGCTTTGGATACTCGTGCTAATAATGACTTGGTATCTGGGTAAATTATTGATGGATAGTAAATAGTTTCATAATCGATTGGTGCTTAGAGTGCAAGTAGGTTGGTTTTTCGGGTTACAGTTTTTGCTAGGGCTGTGGCAATCGGGGGAGTTAATGAAACACTTCAACTATGGAGATATTTCTTTCTACATGAGTAGAACCGACAACCAAGTCCAGTGCACTACTTATTTACTAACTTCTCTTCACTCCAATGGCACCGCTCTTTTCGTCCACAAACAAGCATTTTCGCGTAACTAGTCATACGGTTTTAAGAGCCACCTTCAATTCTCAGGTATACGTACCAGGCATTTGGATGCTATTTCCACTGAAGTTGCTTATGGTAACCCTAAGTTAGATTAAGGTAGTCTGAAGGTAAGATATGGATATGGTTTGGGTTTGAGTTTTCTTACTAACGGCACCACGCCACGCGCCTATTCGATTGCTCATTTCGGTTTCATTGACTAGATAAAATCACACTGACACCACTGGACACCAAATGTTTTCGGATTGTTTCGACCATTTGTAATGAACCAAATTTTGATGCGCGACCGGTACGTTTTGTTCGAAATATTTTTCGCAAAAAAATTAGAATTTAAAATTCAAAATTTAGAGGTCCTTCACACCTTAAGTTGCGGTCTCCATAATCCTCTGTCACAGCGAGTTTTGACAAGTGATGATTAGCGTTTTGGAGAGTACGGTTTCGAAACAGCGGCCGAGAAGCCAAATTTTGGCAGCGGAGCTGCGTTGCGGCGATACTTTTTTGTATTGTGTGTTGCAAGTTGTTGCATTTACGTACATTATATGCATACCTATACGGACGATTTAAAATGCACGCGCACGCGATATTTTGTACGACAGTCGTGGGTACGTTCGTTTGCGATCGAAACATCATATACAATACATGGCGGGCTATGGAGATTAGCGAGCTGTTTTAAGTCGAAATGGTGCGCCCGTATTTGCCACGCACTACCATAAAACCGTGCTGCAAAAAAGGAAGATGCGTATTTATCCGGCCGTCGGAATTAATATGGGGCAACGGACCAATGGCAATTTGGCTGTCCACGAGCCTTAGGCCGCGTTCAGATTGCCGAACGTTAAGCGTTCGACTGAGCGCGTAAGCGGCTAGGAAAAAATCGAATGCATTGTTTCATAAGTAACTGTTCAGATTGGATAGCGCGTGAGCGCGTAAGCGACGCGCTCACAATAGAAATATTTTAATTTTCTGGCGATTTTCTAAGCGCGTAAACATTATCGTCAGTGATGTGAATTTGTGCACAGATATGTCGAGTAAAATGAATAAAAAATTAAACCGAAATATAGAGGGCTACGCCCGCAATCCGAGGATTTTGTAGCAAGCGCTTATTTTGATATGTAAATATTGGCTCCTTGTTCTTCTTACTCAATTGCCCTAACCCCTAACTGTTACATGTGGCCCAGTTGACGTTTCATTGACATAAACTGGTTTCGGAGAATCCAGTTGCCAGCATGCACCTCCTGGACATCCATGGCCACGAACGTCGTCGTGGACGGGATTCGAACCCGAAACGCTGGTAGTCAAACATGAGACTGATGCCTCAACACACTGCGCTACCGGTCGCCCTCAGATGGATAAAAACACCATAATTAAACTGTCTTGCTCGTGATATAGTATCTTACATGCCAATTCATAAAAACAGACTCCATCTGTCACCTCTCAAAGTAATAGTTTTAATACAAGAAGCTGTACTGTAGATAGATATGTATGTACACGAGATAAACTATCCTACTCTTCGAGATGTTTAACCATTCATGTTAAGACGACATTGCAAATTGCAAATTTGCATTAAAAAAATAAACATAATAGGGTCAGCGACCAGCCTAAGACCCCCTCCCCTTCTCTCCCACCAATCTTTACTCTTACAGAAATGGTGAACTACAATCCGTTCTACGAAAAACAATATGCAAGTATGTAGTACTCGCACTTATACACGAGGCCGATATACCTATACATACATACATAAAATGCACAATAATGCCCAAGTTTAAATAAATGCATTATTATTAAATATTACGTGATCGTAACGAAACTTAGACATATTATTGCCTATGGTGTTGGCTATTGTTGGCCATCAGTACTTTTGAACTGGGACGTGTTCTAAGGGATACAGGGGTATGCTAACTGTAACTATAGAAATAAACTATTATTAACCTATTTTGAAAAGATATACAAAACCCATTATTTTCCATTTTCTATGCTGTTTGGAATCCACCTTCCTGTAAGTTTTCATATTTCTAAGTGTAACGACCTCGAAATGCAAGGGGTTGGGACAAATTACGATCAAATATTTTCTCCTCCCCCACTGTTCCCCTTTCTAGAAATTTCAAGAAAATGCCAAAAATGGCATCTACTCAACATTACCTTTCTCACGACACCCCACTTGCCTAGACCAGTGGACAAAAAAAAATTACATTAATTTCGCCTCTATGTGGACCCCCCTTAAAATTGGTCAATTACAATACATTCTCCAGAGAATTATAGCATTTCTACACATTCTCACCGAATCTGATGTGCGTAATTTCAGCCGTTCGTGAGATATTCTATGGACAGACAGACATTTGGCCGATTTTGTCAGATTTAAGACACAAACCCCTAAAAAAAGAAATTGTATGAATAATTATTGTTAGAATCACCACCCCAACCAATCTTTACCCTTTCAAACTTGGTTCATTAAATAACTGCAATTCGCACAACGAAAAACAACATGCAAGTAGTACTTGCACTTGCACCTATGCATGAGGCCAGTAGGAGTATTTTTTGTATGGATAGTGTCAAAATGCCCAATTTTAAATGAATGTACTATTATTAAATATTATGTGATCGTGATGAAACTTGGAAATATTATTGCCTATGATGTTGGTTATCATTAAACATCAATATTTTTGATCTCGGGTGTGCTTAAGGGGTTTGCTAACTGCAACTATAGAAATCTAACCTTTTCTGATGAAATTTCAAATTTCTATTATTTTTAGTTTTTTTATGCTAGTAAAATGCCGCTTTTCTGTAAATTTTCATATTTCTAAATATAACGGTCTCGAAATGCAAGGGGAGGGGGACAGACTCGGGTCATTTAACTTCCCCTCTCCCTCTTTTCTCCTTTCTTGAAATTTGGAGCAAATTCCAAAAATGGAATGTACTCGACGGTACCTTTCTTGCGATACGCCACTTGCCTATACCAAACGAAAAAAAAATTTGACCTTCATTTCCCCTCTATGAGGACCCCCCCCCCCTCCCCCCTCTTGAAGTTGATCTATTACAACGCATCGCTTTCTCTAGAGAATTACAGTACTTCTACAAATTTCCACCAAATTTCATGTATGTAGCTTCGGCGGTTCGTGAGATATTTCATGGACAGACAGACAGACGGACGCATGACCGATTTCATAAGGGTTTTGTTTTTACTACAAAACCCTAAAAACGGTTACGTAAAATTAATTGCGAGTAAAATTAATTAAAAAAACAGTTACGTCTCAAATATGCACTTCTTTCGAGAAAAAGAAATAAACGCATAGCTCTTAAAACCACCATGATTGAACTGCAACTGCAGAATTACTCACTCGTTGCACGCTTTTCAGTGTGAACACAAATCGCTGAATCGCGCGCTCACACGTTAGGCGACTACGATTTTAAGAACGCCAAGGAGAAGTCCCCCGAATGAGAAAGCTGAGTGGCTGTTGTTGTGAATGTGGTTAGACTCTATGAATGGGTGAATGAGTTGTGATCATGTTAATGTCGTGTGAACGTGTTAAAGGCGGCGATGCCGCATCAACCTCACCTCATTTCACACCTTAAGCGTTGGCATCAATATAAAAGAAAAATATTATAAAAGCCATATTCTATTGTACATACAACGATAGTTTATACGTTTCAATACGGTACTTCAAACTTTGACTTCTTTCGCGTCAAACGAATCCCTGCCATTCTTCTCATAATCACATTTGCATTAACTGAAATTGACTATCGTAATTGCATAAAACATGCATATTAAATGAACCATGCGTGATTGTTATTATTCTGAACTGAATAAGAGTAACGTATTGATTTCACGTGCAAAAAGCGTGTCCTTCTATGGTACATGAAGTAACAACCTTAAGTGGATATTGCTTGAATCGTAAATTTTTCGTTATCCGGGTCGGAATCTTTGGAAGGGATTCGTGTCCATATGTAACGCAGTCTGACGCGTTGGACGTAATAAAGTGTCCTTGCATAATTTTCATAAAATGGAATGAAGCTTTTGAGAGGTTGTGTGGTGTTTATTCCTGGAAACAACTTGAAGAGTCGGACCTGCGCTTTTAAGACTATTTTTTTTACTGGAAGTGGAATTCAACCCCATTTTTTGGAAGAAAAAATAATAATAAGGGTGTAACAACGAAACTAGCCTACATAAACATCGAAAAAAAATATAATATGTATTAATATTTTACCAATCAATCAATCCTAGATGCCTTCAATTGCCTCTTTGTCCGAAATTGTCGTGCACTTGTTTATCTAATAAACTGAAATCTCTGCTAACGGGCACCTCTCTCTAGCAGTCACCCCTCATTACGAACAACCCAGTCGGACAAGAATCGATACTGGACCGGTCCTGGATCGATGACTGTCTACTAAGGAATCGATGACTTTATCGGAGACACGTCGGAGATATTTGTATGGGCATGGCCGCTTTTACGATACCGAAAATGAGGACAGGAATCGATCCGGAATCGATGACGGTAGTCGATGGAGAATCGATGACTGGAGTCGACGTAGAATCGATACTGGGGTCGAATTGGGATCGATGACTGTAGTCAACGTGGAATCGAATCCGGATCGATGACTGGAATCGATTCCGGACCGATGACTGTAGCCAACGAGGAATCGACACAGATCGAATTCGGATCGATGGCTGTATAAATGGGTTGAATCTATTTAAGCCTGATATACAATTCGTCCAGAAACTAAAAGTGTCGTGATTGATTTCACGGCACTTTTAATTTAACGGCGGATTGTATTCATGGCTTACAAAAAAAACATACATATTCCTTTATTCCATATTTCATATATGACAACATACGCCGCCAAATGCCAGATACTTTCAAATGAATTCAAATTTCAGGCTAACTCGATACATAATTGAAAACATTTGAATTTGTCCAGCTTCGGAGACAAACCGATGAATGGAACCGGTAAGGAATCGAAGACTTTGCGATTCCACTGGGATCGGAGACAAATGTCCGACTGGGAATGCGTGTAGACCTCCTCTGCAACGGACACTCGTCTAACGCCTAGTACGCACACTGCGATTCTTTGAATAAATTCGATTCTTAGAGTCTCCCCTGCCTCGACTCACTGTCGCCTTGAATTCTGTATGTTTTTCTGCATCTTGCAATGGGTCAAGGCGAGCGAGATTCTGGCGAGACGCAAAAGAATCTATTCAAGAGCACCAGTGCGTACTAAGCGTTACGGACGCGGTCTGCCTAAATTTTGACACCAAGAAATAAATTCACCTCGCCTGAACGGTGGGTCACTCAAATAACATTGAAAATAAAGAAAACTCAATTTAGAAAAGACATTGTCCTAGTCTTTTCGTGAATATGTATGTGTAGTTGACCAATAAAACACACTAAATTAGAGTTTCTTTATTTTCAAAATTATTTAAGTAAACAACACATACAGTAAAACCTCGTTGAAAACGACGAGCCCAAGGGTGCGGCGCGGCGTCTTTTCGGATAACGAAAGTTTTCAGTACTTTCCGGAGTCCGTGAAGGAAAACGAGGTTGTTCGCGAACCCATAATGATGCCGAATATAGTAAAATTTTGTTTAACCGAACTAAAGAGGGCGCCATCATTTTGGATAATGACATGAGTATATTTGAGAAGGCGGGGATGAAAGTAAGCTGGTTAGCGACTCCATAATCTTTTTGCATACAGTAATATTCAATTGTACCCAAGAGCTCCGCGTCGGTTTACGAAATCTATGGATAATCCGTGGAAACTATTTATCTATTTAAATATCTTTTCTCTTATATGAATGGTCCGTATGTATGAAAATTTCATACCTATATGGGATCATATTCATTATGATCCCATATAGGTGCTAGCGCACAGTGGCGATATAAATACATTCAATATTATTGACAGTTACTGTTTGGGGGTTTTCGGGGTCACTGATAACGAATCTAAAATCAAAATTGTAAAAAACAAAATAGCTAATTCAGAATGGCAACACTATTTTCGATAAATACGTTCAATCTCACTGAAAGTTACCAGTCAGTGGTTTTTGGGCTTGTTTATTACGAATCTGAAATTAAAATTGTCAAAAAAAAAACGAAAACAGTGGATCCAGAATGGCAACACTGTTTTCAATAAATATGTAAAATTTTGTTAAAATTTTCTATCCGGACGTTTTTGAGGTCGCTGATTGCGAATCTGAAATCAAAATTATGAAAAAAACAAACAAAATGGGGGCTAGTATAGCAACACCGTTTTCTATAAATGCAATTAATTTTGTTGAAAGTTACTATCTGGGGGCTTTTGAGGTCGCTGATTACGAATCTGAAATCAATCGATCAAGAATGGCAACTATTTTCTTCGCTCAGAGTATACGGGTGATTTTAGGATTATGATTAGACCTGTCACTGGATGACTCAAGGGATTGTGATGGACGACCGAATTTAGTTTCAGGATTTGATAATGAATTGCTGCCATTCTGGATCCCCCATTTCGTTTTTTACAATTTTGACTTACGATCTGCAATCAGCTTCTCAAAAAATCCCCAGATAGTAACTTCCACCAAGATTGGACGTATTTATGAAAAAAAAAGGTTTGCCATTCTGGATCTCCGGTTTTTAGGGTATATTGTTTTTGTCACTACGAAAATATGTAACACCTTAAAGGAGGGTCCGGAGGTATAGCAATGTATATATATAAATGATCAGGGTCACCTCCTGATTCGATTAAGCCATGTCTGTCTGTCTGTCCGTCTGTTCGTCTGTTTGCTGTCTGTCCGTTCGCACGATAACTTTCGATAGAATGAAGCTAGAGTCTTGAAATTTTGGTCAAATGTTGGAAGTATGATCTACTTGGTCGGTATTGAAAATGGACATGATCGGGCCAAGAGAACGCCTACCTCCCCTACATATGTAAAATAAATAAATGCATCTATAACTCCCGATTAAATAAACATGAAAAGCTCCAGCTTTGGTAGATTGCTCGTGAGGGTAATCTTATACTCCCCTGGAAAAATAAAATCGATCAGTTGAAAACTAACGGTAATTTTCTTACAAAGAGCCCCATACTACCCTACTTTTCAGGTTTTTTGTCTATAACTCTTGAACCTATTGACGTAGACATCTGATTTTTGGCATGTAACCCTGAAGTAAGAAGCTGCGTGAGTTTTAGTAAATTGGGCATAATCAGATTAAAGGAACGCCTACCTCCCCTACAAATTTCAAAAAATTAAATATTACTTTAAATATGATAACTTTTGAAAGAATGACACTAGCAAGTTGAAAATTTGGTGGAATGTTGCTAGTAAGATCTAGTTAGTTGGTATTGAAAATGGACAAGATCCGACTGAAGAAACCCCTATCTCCCCTACAAATGAAATTTCAAATAAGCGATAACTTTTGATAGAATGAAGCCAGCAATTTGAAATTTTGGGCAAGTGTTTAAAGTAAGAATAAGTTAGTTGGTATTAAAGATAGGCCAGATCTAACCCAAGAAACCCCTACCTCCCCTACAAATGGAACTTAAAATAAGCGATAACTGCGACCTGAAATTTTGGTTACATATTTGTAGTAGGACTCAGTTGGCTAATATTGAAAATACGTAAAATCCGACCAACCAAACCCCTACTTCCCCTACAAATTAAACTTCAAAGCGATAACTTTCGATAGAATGAAGCTAGAGATTTGAGATTTTGCTTAAATGTTCATAGCATGATCTAATTGGTTGGTGGCAATGATGGGCAAGATCTGACCCAAGAAACTCCTATCTCCCATACATATGAAACTTCAACTAAGCGATAATTTTCGATAAAAAGAAGCTAGTGACTTGAAAAACTCGACAAATATTTGAAGAATGGGTTAGTTAATTGATTTTGAGATGGTCAACATCCTCTTGAATGAGTGCCGACCTCCCTTATAAACTTGTCATATAGGAACTCACTTTTAATGCAAATGGTCGTTGCCAATTAGTACTTTTGGTATCACCACTAGGTCTGTACAAGTCTACGGTATATACGCTTCGGACTCCTGGTTTTTTTTTAAGTTTGACTTCAAATTCGAAATCAGTGACCCCAAACCCCCGAATATTAGCTTTCAGCAAGATTGAACGTATTTATAGAAAACAATGCTGCCATTTTGCACTCGCCATTTATTTAATTTTAACATCAGATTCGCAATCAGCGACCCTAAAGACCCTCAGGTAACGAGTTTCAACCTAATATGATAGTAATAGGAGGCTTTAATTCGGTTTTCTTGTGATTTGGCCTCACTGGACAAGGTAGAGTGATCCACTAAATTCCTTCTAAAATTCTTAGGGCCAGTTTCAGCAGCTGGATTTTTAACATGTCCAAGGTAAGGGTATAAACTAAAGAACCCAGGTTGAATCAGAGTGGAACCTCGTGCCTTTTTAAAAATTAAGTTCACATTCAACAGGCGTATTTTTTATGGGTATATGCATATATCATTTTCATCACATATTAGTGACATTATTACTTATTTTTAAGAAAAACATATAATACGCACCACGAGGGAAATTTTACATTTTGGATGACGTAAATCAAACGATTTTTACAAATAATACACCAGTTTGAAGTTACCCTAATTTTTCGACTCCTCTAAAGATTTTTTTCCGGTGTGAACGAAGGTCAACTTTGAACCATTGTACAAACGACATGGAAACTTATATAGACTAACTGTTTTGGGAGCTAATGCTCGGACAACAGCTGAAATCAAAATCACAATTCAGGAAAAACTAAATAAAAAAGTTCATTTTTAGGGTTTTGTATAAAAACAAAACCCTTATGAAATCGGTCATGCGTCCGTCTGTCCGTCTGTCTGTCCGTCTGTCCATGAAATATCTCACGAACCGCTGAAGCTACATGCATGAAATTTGGTGGAAATATGTAGAAATACTATAATTCTCTGGAGAAAGCGATGCGTCGTAATAGGTCAACTTTAAGGAGGGGTCGCCATAGAGGGGAAATGAAGGTCGAAAATTTTTTTTCGTTTGGTATAGGCAAGTGGGGTATCGTAAGAAAGGTACCGTTGAGTACATTCCATTTCTGGAATTTTTTTCAAATTTGAAGAAAGAGGAAAAGAGGGAGAGGGGAAAATATGTGGTCCGAGTTTGTCCCCCCCCCCTTGCATTTCGAGACCGTTATAGCTAGACATATGAAAATTTTCAGAAAAGCGGCATTTCACTAGCATAGAAAACCGAAAATAATAGAATTTTTAAATCTCATCCAAAAAGGTTAATAATAGTACATTTCTATAGTTGCAGTTAGCACACCCCTGCACCCCTTAAGCACACCCTAGGTCAAAAATATTGATGGCTGATGACAACCAACATCATAGGCAATAATACCTCTAAGTTTCATTACAATGACATGATATTTAATAAGAGTACATTGACTTAAAGTTATGCACTTTGACACTATCCATACAAAAAATACACCTACCGGCCTCACGCACAGATATGCGTGTACTACTTATGTACATGTTGTTTTTCGTAGTGCGAATTGCAGTTATTTAATGAACCAACTTTGGAAGGGTGAAGATTGGTGATTGGTGATCCTAACAATAACTATTCACACAGTTAATTTTTTTAGGGTTTTGTGTCTTAAATCTTACAAAATCGGTCAAATACCTGTCTGTCCGTCTGTTCATAGAATATCTTACGAACGGCTGAAGCTGCACACATAATTCGGCGAGAATGTGTAGAAATGCTATAATTTGCTGGAGATAGCGTTGTGTTGTAATTGGCCAACTTTAAGAGGGGGGGGGGGGGGGGGGGGGGGGGGTCCACATAGAGGCGAAATTAAGGTGAATTTTTTTATCCACTGGTATAGCCAAGTGGGGTGTCGTGAGAAAGGTAATGTTGAGTACATTCCATTTTTGGCATTTTCTTGAGATTTGTAGAAAGGGGAACAGTGGAGGAGGGAAAAATATTAGACCGTAATTTGTCCCAGCCGCCCTGAATTTCGAAGCCGTTACACAAGTTTGCAATGTCGTCATAATATGAATAGTTAAGCATCTCGAAGAGTGGGACAGTTTATCTCTAATACATATGTACATATCTATCTACAGCTTCTCGTATTAAAACTATTACTTTGAGAGGTGACAGATGCAGTCTTTTTGTGAATTGGCATGTAAGATACTATTGTATATCATGGGTAAAACATTTAATTATGGTGTTTTTATTCAGCTGAGGGGTACCAAGAAGAACAGGGAGCCAGTATTTACATGCCAAAATAAGCGCTTGCTACAAAACCCTCGAATTGCGGGCGTAGCCCTCTATATTCCGGTTTCATTTACTTTTGGCAACCTTTTTGGGATTTTTGGCCACTGTGTAGCGTTATGAATTTTGCGATTTGGCCACCAATCCCGACTCTCACAACGGGGTGAGTGAGCGTCAAAAAAGGCTGATATTAGTGTCAAAACATTGGCTGCGTTCATAAAACGCCATCGCTGAGTCAGTCCTTAGAAGCGATTAGTCTCTCTCTCTAATTGCCTGGACCCCTCCAGGGGCATGGACACGTCAACATCTCTTGCATTTCTATGCCTTGTTGACGTTTCAATAGCATATCTATTGTACTTTTCAGAAGTGCAGCGACTCCTATCCGTGCCGTCTTTATACTGACAAGCTCGGAGCACTGTGAGAGTTCTAGATTAGTATCGTAGAGCGGTGACCGAACGATTACGGCCACCGAACGCGATTAAGCGCTTTCACTTTTTGTCAGCATAAAATTTTCTCGCTTTTCTGGCTCAGCGCAATATTTGACACTTGCGACAATTGTCAAACCTCGATTCTAACCTCGGTTGTGTTGTGTATGGTCGATAGTCGTGTTTTTAACGGAATTGTTAACCTCATTGTGGGACTCATCGAAGCAAGAAATTTCTAGTTTTCTGTCAAATGCCAAACTGAACATGGCATTTGACAAATGAGACAAACGGCATGCCGTTTCTAAAACGCGAAAATAATCATAATGTGCTGGTCAGAAATTGTGAAGTGCTGATTCATCGATTTTTTTTTATGAATGCAGCCATTGATTTTCGGGGTCGCTGAGATCAATGGTTGCACTCCCAAAACTCAACACCCCTCTCCCCCCAGTGGCCGTGAAAAAAATGTCCATAATGGCAAAGATTAATTAGTTCTCGGGTCTTACTTCCCCTTCCCCTTACTGATTTTCAAAGACATTTATAAGCGGAAATGCATTGGTACGCCTATTCCGAACGACATTGGATCAAGTGGGAACAGAGGACATGCAAATTCGAACAATGCCCCAAATGATACGGAATAAACCCGGGGTGAATGAGAGAACAAAATATGTCGAAAATGACTGAGATTAGTGGCATTAGTGTTGTCGGAGTCGCTAGGATGAATGGTGGCGCTCCTAAAGCTCCTCTCCCCTATGCAAAAATGTCCAAAACGACCGAAATTAGCGAGCTCCTTTAGTTATAGTATTAAATGAATGTAATGTTTTTTCTTCTGCTAATATGTGGTTTTGTTTTTATTTCAGGTTTCGGATTGAAATTGAATTTCCAAGTGAAGTAAGTATGTACTCCTAAATATTTTTAGCGATGATCTTATTGAAAATATCGTAATGATATCGCCATCCCTTATACCAACAATCAGTTAACTGAGAAGTACTGTAGGAAAATCTCCGAAAGAAAGTCGCACTATCCAGAATTTAACAAATTTACGATAAGAATGAACCATTATTGAAAATATTAACGTCGTTGACCGAGCTTTTTTTCGTCTGGTTTTTTTTTCGACTCGGATGCTAATACTTAGTCATGTAAACAGAGTGCTTAGAGAAAAAGTGAAAAGCGGATGTGAAGAGAGAGGAATAAAAATATCGCACATCTATCTCATACGAGATAAAATAAAGACATCGAGATGTTTTTTTTTTTTTTGAGACAATAATTCTGTGTTTTGTTTTTAGTGAAATTGAGTTTTTTTTGTGACTCTCCAAATCATGCGTCTGTCGAGATGTTGCATATCGCAAAATTAGGTGTTCAACCCAGAAATTTAGTGCTCCAGCCGAATCGCCACAATTGAGTGCCTTATATGGGGGTGCTAGCTTCACCTTACGCTAGCTAGCTAGTTTTTTTTTAAATCGCATATATCAACTTCCAAATAAGCGTATAATGAAAATGTCAATTAAGTGAGAATTTGCCGCTCTATTTTCGAGTTGATTTCCCCTACAGAGTTGCCCGAAAAAAAAACTGTTTTAATATGGGGGTGCTAGCGCAACGTCAAGCTAGTGTTATACTAGCGCCTCCATATAAAAATTATCATTTCTGCCATTCCTGCAGGAGCTTAATCTGGGAATAGAGCACCAAATTAGGACTTAATTATGACACGTATTAGGCGCGTTTTTTTCAAGAGTCATTTATAGTAGAGCAGGTTAAGACCACGCAATTACACTAACAATTTGGTCTGAGCTGCTCTGGATAAAACGCCAGTGCAAGAATGCTGCTCGGTTAAGTAGTCAACGTTTTGATAGGTAGGCGGCGCAGGTGTCGAAGTTTTCGGGCAGTTACAATTTGGGAAGCACATGAAGTTCATTTCCTGTCAATAAAATGTTCGTTTTGTGTAATTATATGGAAAAGTAAACATACAACATAATTTTGCAGCCTAGAGGAAATTTGTCCGATTGTAAAATATATGTACTAAGGATTTAAGTTGAAATTTGAGTTGACATTTGAATTCTAACTAAACCAAGACACACTCCCAGCAAAGACATGCCCCGTTTTCGTGTTCGCTACCCTAATTTGCTTTCGATCGTTTTTTTTTTTGCCGCTTAACCTGTTCTACTCTGCTCTGTACGAAAAAAAGCAACTATTGTACGATTATTTGAAAGTTGGTATATGCGGCTTAGAAAAGTGGGGGTGCTAGCGTAACGTCAAGCTAGCTCATCCATAAAAAAAATATCATTTTTGCCACTCTTGCAAGAGCACTTAATTCCGGAATGGAGCACCAAATTAGCACTTAATTAATACTGTTGTTATACGCTTATTGTGCGGAATGGCGTTACATCTCGAGAAGAAGGCGAGCAAAGATTCACAGCAACAACATCAAGGTTCTTAACCCGCTGTTGTGATAAAAAAAATCCTTTGCCTATTGCCGTAAATATGAATGGACAGCCTGTAGAGAAGGTGGACGATTTCGTCTACCTGGGTAGCATTGTTGCCGAAAATGGTAGTATGGAGCAGGACATCGGTCGTCGGATTAACTAAACTAAATGTGCATTCGGCATGCTGTCTGTCCAAAATCTGGCAGAGCAGTTATCTCAGTATTAAGACCAAGCTGTTTCGCTCCCTGGTGTTGTGTTGTATGTATATGCTTTTAAATGGGAGCAGTACCTGGAAAGTTTCCGTAAGAGTTAGCAGGAAGCTGGAAGTTTTCGTCAACTCATGTCTTTGTCGAACTTAAAGTATTTTCTGGCCCTAAACAATATCAAATGAAGAGCTGAGTCGGTGCACGGTTAAGATGCCAATCGACGAATTGATACGCAGGCGAAAATGGCATTGGATAGGTCACACATTGCGGAAGTGTGATAACTCCATTGCTTTACATGCGATGAAATGGAATCCCATTTCCAATCAAGGCCGACCAAGGGGTGTTCTAAAATTTCATGGTGAGAAGACATGCAAATGGTTATCTGGCAAATTGTTCATTTAGAATTGTTTACTTATTTTTCAAGTTGTTTACTTCAAAATCAGTTAATTTGTTAAGCTGTTAACTGTTAACCATAATTTTGAAAATCTGTTAATTTTGCAAATTGTCAGTTAAATATACTGATTATTTGGATATCTTAAAGTTTTATGAGCTATTTATGTAACAAATTATTACAATAACAATAATATTAATTTGGAAGTCTGTTGATTTGTTGATTTGGGAATCCGCTGAAACTGCTATCATAATATTTCTGCTATTTTTTTATTATTCAATATTTTCCAATTATTTCTTTCACATTTTTCCGTATTGTGGCATGTTCATAACATTCCTACTCCAAACCCCTTCTTTCACTATATACAACTCATTTTACCAAAACAAATTCCTGGAAAGGAAAATCCGGAGAACAAACAGCTTTCCATTTCGCGATAGAAAGCTTAACTTTTCCAACATTTCCATGGTGCCATGGTAGCATGTGTGTTACGCTCGTTGTGCAGACGTTTGTCGTGTTCATTCAGTTGCTGCTGAAATTCCGTTCGCGAATGTTTGCCGCAAACAAGAGGAAAATTCTTTGTCCAGATCAGTAGTAGTGTAACTTTTCATTTTTTTGTTTCCTTTCTCATTGCACATCTCGGCTCTCTGATGGTTTAGTTGAGTTTCCATTTACAGTTCATTCAAGCTTTTTACGCTTTCTTGCTTTCATAACACTAGTGCATCTGTTGCAATGCACGTATAGCTGGTGCGATCCGCAGTGTGCTCTCAATGTCGTGGTCTTTGATTTTTCTTTGAAATTTTCCGGGAGTGTCATCAGATGGAAAATTAAAAGTACGGTGTGAGGATACAATTAACACGCATTAAACCCTGCGATTCAGCGATTAAATAAAAGTGTCCCCTGACGTAATGTGTCCTTGTTGTCGTTCAAGTCGAATCTTTTCTTCGCTTTCTTAGAAAACTTGTGGAATAGTCGTGACCCGGTGGTGTGATGTAAAGAGGTGGATAGTTGATAGAATTGCCCTTTCGTATTGCGGTCATTAGAACGAAACCATAGGACGGTTGATCCAGATTGTGTGTGTGCGGCGTCGTCGGTAATATTCGTAAATAATAAAACGGAAGGCAAAAAGTGAGGTGAACCATAAAGAAGTGCTTGAAGCGAGTCAAGAATGCCTTTAGTGAATATTTAGTAGTAAAGAGTACACACCCATCCCCTATAAACTAAGACCTAAGCCCTGCATTGAATGCATCCATAGTGTGACCGAACCGAGGCGGATGGACTATGTACTAATGTGGGGTGTGTGTGGGTCAGATTGTGCGCTGCTTAGTATATGTAGAAGGAATAGCACTTTGTATCATGCTCCCAGAGCATCCCACTCATACCATCAATGGCAGCCGAAACGAGCAAGGACTTAAGAAAAGTACCATTCTAAACATTGATATTCATAGCAAGCCGATAACAGACTCCAGGCATAAGAACACTTGCAATCTTGTGAAAAGCCATCGAGTTCCTTGGCTATCCTTTCAAGACAATCCATCGGAAACGAAGTATCGTCGTGGTCGACGTATAAACGGATTACAGCTTCCTTTGCATCCGCTGCAGCTGTTCGGATGGGTTATCCTGATTCTATTCGGTTTGGCCACTTTTATCGTACTGGTGCCTTCTTTCTCGGCCAAAATACAGCAACCGTTGTTGGGTCTTCTATCCGGCTTGTATATAGTACACACAATATCGCATTTGTCGGCACTTTTAATTGATCCGGCCGACTCGGAGGTGAGACGGTTGCATCGAAACGATCGGATTGTTCCGGAATTTGATCGATCCAAGCATTCCCATGTTATCGAAAACGGTCGCTGCCATTTGTGCAATATCAAGACAAGTAGCTCACGGACGAAACACTGCAGTGTTTGCAACAAATGCGTGGGGAAGTTTGATCATCATTGCAAATGGTTGAATCATTGTGTCGGAGGTAGAAACTACGTTGCATTTCTAATGTGCGTAGTAAGTGCAGTCATTGCCGCTCTGGTCATCCTGACCGCTGCTCTAAGCCAAATTATTTTGTATCACTTCAAGCCCGAATGGCTGAGTGATTGGTACCATAAGGATAAAGTCCCTAGTTCACTGAACGATGAGAACACGACGGTCAGCACAGTTTCTACATTGGAACAAATTTTCAATCAAACCAGTAGCGATGGAAATTCAACAGATTTATACACCAACGCCACCCTGACCCTAGGCTCTACCGTAGCGTCAACTTTATCAGGAAGTACCAGCACAACTGGGATTAGTCTACATGATACCGTGTTTTTGATATTCATTGGAATTCTTGGGGTCTTGGCAGCAATAACAGCCGGGCTGCTACTACACCTATGCTTCTTTCACATCTACATTTCGTTTTTGGGTCTCACAACGTACGAATATATTCGAAATCATCGTCAAAACACCTCGTCGTCAAGCAGTAGAAATTCGAATGGAAATCATACCCACTCTAATCACGACCGACCGTCCAATGTCCTTTTGCCGACATCGCAGCCGAGCCAAGTGTTCTTCTGCTCAAGTGCCAGTCATCCGAAATCGGTCCTTGTGCCGACCAATAACGGTGGAACACGACCTCAAACTTTGCATTGCTGCGAAAATTCTCGGGAGTATCATCAGTCTACATCGTTACTTGCGTCCAAGACATATTACTTGTGCTCAATGCTTGAGGAAAATGAGTTGAGCAATCGACAATTGATGCAGACAGGGAACGCTTCAGCACTAATTGGTAAACGTTGTAATGCTACGCCAAAGCATACATCAAAAACGTTCCACTGTTGCTCTCAATTTGAACAACATCATAAGATAACGACTGCACAGACAACCACGACGTCCACGACTGATTCACCAATAGTGATAGGTGGTGAATTGGAAGCGACCACCCGATCCTACGTCCACTTTAGTGAACAGTGCACGTTCTGCACGTTCCGAATAAAGACACCATCAAAATCGGATAGTATGTCGTTGCAAGATAAACGTTGCTGTCTAAAGACCATAACAAAACACCACCGCTGGCGACGAAAATGGAACTGTTGCTCCAATGTGCCAGATAGTCCAGATGTGCCGAATGATATAATTTCAAATATATCAAGTACAATTCCAACGAACTGCGATGCCAGTAGTATAGTTCAACAGTATCAGCACAATCGGAACGGTGGAAAACCGAATCCGGCTAAGCAGTTATCGCCAAACTTCGTCAAGACAAATGGTCACCAGTTCCATCATCCGCGCAGCGCTGGTGGCAGTGCCAAGACGCCACGGCCCAGACTAATTAGGCCGTGGCCTGTGACCCGTTTTCGATATATGCTACGAATGATTGGACGATATCGACGACCACATTGCCGTCATAATAACGCCAACTCTGGGTCACTGTCGTCGGTCAAACAAAATCAGGTTCGTCCGATTCCCGCGACTGACAATGAGAGAACCTCGCCACACCTCGGATCACATAACGGCCAAAAAACTCTTCAATCAATTGAAACGATCCTACCGACGTCCGTAATACGTGATGAGGTCGTTTACAATACGGGTGAATTCACCATGCCACCGGTTCTGCCTCCACCAGCACGTCGCAAAATACCCAACCCTACGGACTTGGATGAGCTGGCCGAAACATTAGGATTCTCACAGCCTCAACGATCTTGCTCACCGTCGACGTACAGACGACCGCCACGTCGAAAGAATCTACGAACTCGTTCACCAACGCTTTCACCAATTCACGAATCAGGTCTATCGAATCCTACTTCACCTCAACCCTGCCGGCATGCAGTCGCTACAGCGTGTACCACAGCAAGTCTAACGAATTCAACCGGCTCTATAAATGCGAATATATGCAGCACCGCTTCGGCAATATCAACAGCTAATGGATCATCCAGCGATATGGACGATTGAAAAGGATTATTTACGTTGTTGCTTAAGCCGCATTTCAGTGGCAAAGAATAAGCGTAAGTTTCCAGCGATAAGACAGGAGTGCTTCTAGGTATATGATTACTGATAGATAGGTCCTTTTGCTTAGCCACTAGCTTTAAGTCGTTTACTGACGAAGGCTATTATGTGCTTTAATGATATTGCTCGTGTACACAGTAAATTTTTTTCAACTAGATTCTAGTTAAACACAACTAGAATTTAGCTCCTAGATATTCTAGTAAAGATCTAGTGATTAAGTAACCACTAGAATATCAGGAAATCTTTTTAATGATTTTCTATCAGAAGCTCGTTGAGAATCTAGTTCAATTCACTAGTATTTCAGTTGTTTTGACAAACATCTCGAAAGGAAATACACTAGTAATCTAGGAAACAAAGCTGAGTAGATAAAATAGTAGTACCACAGGTATAAACACTGGTAATCTAGTAAACGAAACTGAGTAGACAGTGGTACCTCACGTATATGTTGTCGCCTTAATGCAGAAAGACCACAACTAACATTTTATTCGAAGCCAAGTTTTTGGGGTAATTTTGATAGGTTGCTTTCGAAATGTTGTTAATTGCCTTGACCCCTCTAGGGGCATGGGTGCGTCGACATGTTGTTGCTGTTGTTTCGATAGGATATCTACTTTTCGAACGTGCAGTTGCTAGCAGGTCTTTATACTGACAAGCTCGGGGCACAGTGGGAGATGGGAGTTCTATTAGTACCCACAGGCAGTTTTTTGTTCGTGTCGAGGATCGAACCTCCATTCTCTAGATCGTAGGGCGGTGACCGAACGAACACGGCCACCGATCGCGAATAGGATGGCGTGTTTTTAAAATAAACAGTTCACTTTTCACCTTATGAACTTCTGCCTCCAAAAGCAAAGACAATAATGATGCCTGGCTTGCCTTCATTACCGCTTTAACAGTGAATTTATCCAGTTTTCTAGGTGCAAACATTTTTTTCCTAGAAACAAAGTGGTGAGCACTAGAAAAACAGCCGAATTTACAAGACGAACTGTACTTCTAGTTATTTTCACTTGATTTTTGGGCAGGAACTTTACTTCTAGGTATTTTCACTAGATTTATGGGCATACGACATTTTTCACTAGATTATCAGTAGGAAATTTTTACTAGATTTCTTCTAGTTGAACTTTACTGGAAAAAAGATTTGCTGTGTATAGAAAGTAACAAGGTGCAAATATGTTGATGGCTGTCATATGGTGTGCTAATCCGCAAAAACGAGTAGGTTGACCTTTAATTTGTTTATAATCAGAAATGAAGACACTGCTTTTGCCTTTATTCTAACAGTATTTTCGCAAACGTTTGAACTGAGTTATGGCATTTTTATGTATAACAAGTGCAATGTGCCCAGGATATTCTGCAATAAATAAGGGGAGATACTATAGGTTAAAGGCGCTTTGAAAGGCCCAGACGACTTTTTAGTCTGTTTGACTGCTCTAGGTTACCAGGTGTAGCTTGACTTGATGTAAACTGAACTGAGTTCGTTAAATGAGTTTGTAGAAAGCTTAAAAGTTCGTTTGTGTTGAATTACGATTGTGTCTTTTAAGAGGCCGCTTCTAATTGTGGTAAAAGTAACACAAGCGGGTTGTGGATTGTTCGAGAACGTCGTATCAGACAGGCATGAGACCATCTCACAAGTTTCCAAGGGAGACACCAAGTACCAAGGACGATAATTAAGAAGGTACATCATGTGGTGTAGTACATGTATTATTGACGCACTGAACGCCATAAATACGAGTATACTTATCTGAAGTATGTATCTTTGAGATCGTAAATTTCGCTACATGGCGAACGGTGGCTATTTATTTATCTGCACAAAATAACCAATGCATCCTATAGAATGGTCTAGGTTTGCTTGAAACACCTAATGCGAATGTGTGTTTACCACCGACGGTGCGCGAGGTTTATATTAGACTTTAAGTAGCGTCGCCAATTGTTGTTCTTAAAAGCCAGAAAAACTGATTCAATCGTGATTCCTGATTTGGCAGTAATTAACTTGTTTGTAATGCACTATAATGTGGAACTCCTTGAAGTTTTTATACCATAGTCTAGACCTTATAAGATAAGGTATAGATATTGTTTTTGTACCAACGGAAATATGTTACACTTTAAAGGAGGCTGCGTAGGTATAGCAATATATATGAAAATGATAAGGGTCATTTCCTAAATCGATTTGTCCGTTTGTCTGGTCCGTTCGCCTATCCGTTCGCACGATAACTTTCGATAGAATGGAGCCAGGGGAATGAAATTTTGGTCAAATGTCTGTAGTAAATTCTAGATGGTTGGTACATCCTCTACATATGTAAAATAAAATGAAACCGGAATATAGAGGGCTACGCCCGCAATTCGAGGGTTTTGTAGCAAGCGCTTATTTTGGTATATAAATATCGGCTCCTTGCTCTTCTTGATATCACTCAGATGGATAGAAAGAACGTAATTAAAATGTGTTACCCACTTACATTTTACATGCTAATTCATATTACGTGATTGTAACGAAACTTAGAACATATTATTGCTTAAGTTGTTGGTTATCTTTGGCCATCAGTACTTTTGACCTCGAACGTGTTTAAGGCGTGCAAGGGTGTGCTAACTGTAACTATACAAATAAACTATTATTGACCTATTCTGAGAAGATATACAAATTCCACTATTTTCAATTTTATATGTTTTTCGAAACCCACTTCCTGTAAGTTTTCATAATTCTAAGTATAACGGTCTCAAAATGCAGGCAAGGGGGGGTCAAATTACGAACTAATATTTTCTCCTCCCCCACTGTTCCCCTTTCTATAAATTTCGAGAAAATGCGAAAAAATGGAATGTACTCATCATTACCTTTCTCACGACACCTCATTTATTTATATCAGTCGATAAAAAAATTTGACCTTAATTTCGCCTCTATGTGGACTCCCCCCCCCTTCCTTCCACCCGGTAAAGTTGGCCAATCAAGACACAGCGCCCCCAACCAATCTTTACCCTATAAAAAATGATTAATTAAATAACTGCAATTCGCACTACGAAAAGCAACATGAAAGTATAGTAGTACTCACACCTATGAGGCCGGTAGGTGTATTTTTTGTGTGGATAGTGTCAAAATGCCGAACTTTAAATGAATGTACTATTATTAAATATTATGTGATTATAATGAAACTTAGAGATATTATTGCCTATGATGTTGGATATCATTGGCCATCAATATTTTTGACCTCGGGTACGCGTAAGGGGTGCAGTGTTGTGCTAACTGAAACTATAGAAATGTACTATCATTAACCTTTTTTGATGAAATTTCAAAATTCTAGAAATCTAGGTTTTCTACACTAGTAAAATGGCGCTTTTCTGCAAATTTTCATATTTCTAAGTATAACGGTCTCGAAATGCAAGGGGGGGGGGACAAACTAGGATGACATATTTTCCCCTCTCCCTCTTTTCCCGTTTCTTCAAATTTGAAAAAAATTTCAAAAATGGAATGTACTCGACGGTACCTTTCTTATGATACCCCACTTGCCTGTACCAAACGAAAAAAAAATTTCGACCTTCATTTTCCCTCTATGGGGACCTCCCCTTAAAGTTGACCTATTACGACGATTCGCTTTCTCCGGCGAATTATAATAATTCTACACATTCCTACAAAATTTCATGTATGTAGCTTCAGCCGTTCCTGAGATATTCCATGGACAGATGGACAGACAGACATTTGACCGATTTCATAAGGGTTTTACTACAAAACCCTAAAAAGGATCTGTAAATCCCTTCGAATAAATGTGAATAGTTCTAGATGACTGTAGAGGTTTATATTATACTCTCTTGTGAAAGTGAAATATATCCTTTGGAAACTTTTTGTACAAAAAACCCCGTACTACCCTCCTTTCCATGACGTAGAGAGCTAATCAGTGGCGTACATTGATAAGGAGGGGATTAAGGAGATCAATCCCCCACCCATAAGTTCTTTCATAATCGCTTTTATGTTGTCCTTATCTTGAGTTTGAGAAAACCAAGCATTGTCTACAATCCTGACAAAATTAAATGAACTCTTAACGATTTCAATTCAAAATACACACAAAGAAATTATAAACAGAAGTATAAAATGCGCACATGCTGAGTCAGTTCGATTTTACTCGTGGACAATCATCTTGAAATTACTACTTTCCTTCTTATCTTCTATACAACTAATAGGACAAATGCATATTAGACATATAGTATACAGGATATTACCCTTCGAAATGTCTCTGCTTCTTAAAATCGACCATTAATTCACTGTGCTGATTTCACGACATTGTGGCGTATTAAGCCATTCATTTTACGTTTTTTCTTGTCATTGAAAATTAACAGTAGAAAATAACCGAAAATATTTGGCGCCAAATGTAGGGTCATTGTGATTGGACTTAACCAATGAAAACAAAATGTGCAATCGGTTTGGCGTCCGCGTTACCGTTAATCACAAACCCAAAAAAAACGAAATTTTTTTAGACCTTACCGTAAGCTACTTCAAGGCTTTTTTCAATCCTATTGTACATCCGAGAAAGTTCACAGAATAAAATATGTAGTCGAAAAATGGTCAAAGAAGCCTGATAATACTTGGCACCCAATGTGTATACTATACCTATATGCCTTAGATTTTCGTGGGACATAGCGCGTTAACTTCACATAATAGGCTTAGTTGACATTTGGTTTGCATATACTTAGCGTACACCTCCATCCCGTCCTGAAAGTCCTGAAAGGTTGTGGCTGGGGTATGTATATGACCCCATACACACAGGAGGATAGAGACGAGATATCGTCGGCTGGAATCGATTGTTACACTCAGTTGCAGGTGGGTGCAGTCGGCGATACCTCTGCTGGCACCTCCAGTACATAACAACTACTGAACTGCAGAGAATTCACCTCATATTTTCGCCGCTTCACTGAATGACACGACAATTCCACCACACCTTCTCGCCGCTGTTAGTGACAGCTACTTCGAGTGAAAAGTAGACGACGGCATGGTGTCGAAAATCTCACGGTAGGTAAAGCCTAACCTCAAAGTAGATGTCATAGATTCTAAATTTCGTTGACTCTTTTGCAGGTGCCAGTCGTGTCGTACACGGACGACGCTAAATTACAAATCGTCTTCGTTACAATTAAGCTGTTATTGCATGCGAGAATACCTCACGCTGGGCGCCACTCCTCACATGGACAATTTTCTCGATGTTTGGGGATATTGGGGATTCGCGATTCGGTCGCGGATAAACCGCCTCGCAAAATTACATGCGCTGAAAATTGAGTGTGTAGGTGAACCAGCAAATTGGCAGCCGCGTGCCACTTCGACACTAGGCACTTTATGATTTTTATGGTTTTGCAGCATCAGTTGCGCAAAACTTACCAGCAAGCCAGCGGAAACACCGCCCGCTCCAAAGCGGACGGTGTACTTGTTGGCCCGCGAAAAAAAGAGGTAACGAAGAACGACAAAAAAATGGTGCTGCGACCCTCCGGCAAGGGCAGCGTCGGAGCTGCGGCCAGCATTTTGCACCCGGGCTACGTCACCCGGCCTTGTATCGGCACTCGTACTACGTGACGGACATATTCCCTAACGAGCGAGTCGTGTGGGATCAGCGCAGCATCTTAACAAAAGAGGGTGGTTATTACGACGCTTGTTGCGCAGTTCGACCGCGTTAATATTAGAACGGTCTTATAATTATGCTTACAAATACTAAGGGAAAATTGATTATCGGTGCTATCTAGACGATTGAAACAATCATATCCTCAGCTCTCGTCTTCACTTTAGCTCGATATCCGTCACAAATGGCGTCCAATGTTTGGTCGGTGTTATTTTTACCTAATCAATGAAAACGAAATCCGCAATCGATTGGGTGCACAAAACACAAAAACCGAAAAATGTTGGACCATACTTTCAGGGTATCCTGATCTATTGTACATTAAGACTGCCATAAGCTACAGTAGAAAAAAGGCACGCGGATAGGTCCCGCTAGTGATAAGACACGAAAACCGCATCCTTTTTGGATCGTATCTCCAGGCTACCTTAATCTACCTTAAGGTTACCTCATGGCTTTTTATCCTATGCGAGCGGTCCGAATCCTTCCTCGAGTACTTATTAAAAAAATGTAGTGTCGATGGCATATCCCCTCCCTCCGCTAAATGCTATCTGCGCCACTGGAGCTAACATTTGGCATGTAGATTTCAGATATGTATAACCACAGTAACTATTAATTGAACGAATCTAGCGAGTTGAAAATTTGACCGAACGTTTGTAGTAGGATCTTATGCTGGTATTGAAAATGGGCGAGATCCGACCAAAGGAACCTCTACCTCCCCTACAAATGATGCTTCAAATATTAGATAAGTTTCGATAGAAAAAAGGCTAAGTGCCTGCATTATAATCCAGTTGGTAGTTATGTCAAATGGACGTGGTCGGACCGAAGAAACGCCTACCTCCCCTACAAATGTTATCTCAAATATACGATAAGTTTTCATAGAATGGAGCTAGTGACTTGAAAATTTAGTCAAATGTTTGTAATGTCGGTTAGTTAGTTGATTTTGAGATCCGACCAAATGAACGCCTACCTCCCCTATCGTTGCAAATTTTTAGTTAAGGTATCACCACTAGGTCTGTATATGTCTAGAGTATATAAGCTTCGGACAAAAGTTCGCTTCGGTCTCGTTTTTTGTCCTGGCGGTTATTTAATGGATGCATCAACTTCCTTTGCATTGATTAAATATTTAGCAGGGTGTAAACTCACAACCATAGGTGTCCTACATTTTTGAATCTCTTTAGAACGATTCGGTCTTGATGATAATAAAATGCCTTTGATACTCGTATGACAACAGACAAAATCGAGCTCTTGCAAATTCGTTGAATATTTTGGACTTCCCAACAATAGTTGTTATAGAGCGCCTTATGGAAGAGGAAGAGGTAGCAGCGATAAGTCGATAAGTGAGAAGGAAATCTTTTCCTGAAATCTCGCATTTCCCTCCCAAGTGGGAGCGAAACAAGCAGTTGATGTATTTTCACTCCTTCACCTTCGTTGCAAATAAACTGACTACTTATTCCTTGCACAGCTCGCCGCATGTCCGGCATTTTTGTTGTGCCGGATTACGCAAAGAGATAAAAAGTAATGTATCCTTTAAAATTTTTGGATTATGAGCTGTCGGGAGTTTCAGACAACAGATGGATTTGCAGTTATTAATAGAAGCAGACAACATTGCATGCCTCATACTTGAGAAATTCAGAACTCAAAGAAATACATACATCTTAGAGTCTTGGCTTAAAAGCATTGACATGATAGATGTGCTTCAATGTGTTGTCTAAAAATGGCTTCTGCAGAAGAGTAGTCATCGGAAGAATGAAATATAGTATTGCGGCGAATGAATTGAGTTACAAAATTATAAATATAAAGACGATGCATTTATTTTTTTTTTGTCAATTAACTACCGCGAATACTGGGGCTGAAGCCGAATAGTCTGTTTGATCCAATATATTCAGATCTTTGGTTTCCCGGGAAGACAACATCGTTATATGGATTTACAAACCGATTAGAACATGGGGTTGTATGTATGTAGAAAAAGGGTTCAAGCATCGAGAATTAGACCTCACTTAACTAAACCTATAAAGATTAGCTTGGCTTGCCTACAGTGATAGGAGTCATGCGGTCCTGTCATACGGGAGCCATAGGGTTATTTCTGCACCTTCAACCTATACAAATATGGAGTATGTCATATCGGAGGCAAAAACCTGTCATAAGTTTAAATCTGGAACAAAATTGACTTCATGTGAGCAATAAGCTCGGTATGCCTTCTGATCATCTTGCCATGCAACTTCACTTTAACCTATCACTCTCGACTAAAGTAGGGACTAGGGGGAAATTACACTCAGGCTTGTAACTTCCCACATTGAAAGTAGCGTCAATTGAATTTTATGCCAAAAATGCCCCCAAAAAATGTCTCTGTTGTTTCGTTTTGTATTGACAAAATTGATACGGGTTTTATCTTATCTATAACCTGAACCGATTTATTTCAATCTTCAGGACCATAAAAGTACTGACAAATGAACATCAAAATACTGAGTCCGCGACCCGCCCACTCGCGGCGAATTATCTGTATGGTAGCTGCTTGAATTCGCTCGACAGATCCAGCCCGTTCGATTCATTCTGGAGATTTGTTTTCGATTGTATCGAAAACGACTTATGTCACAGATGAAAAATACATTGTTCTCGATAATTCTTGATAAATATCTGGTGAAGAAACTTGTTCTTAAGGCGAATTTTTAGGTCGAAATATTCGGAATTCGCTGCAGGTAACGCAGCTTACTTATACTACATTTTGGGTTGATCATACAGTTTATTTTCCGTGAATAAAATGTTGATTTTACGTAATTAAACAGAATAGCAAACAAGCAAAATGATTCTGCTGCCCAAATGAAATTTGTTAGATGGTATTTGCTCTGACGATATATTAGAATTTAAGTTTTGTTTTGAAAGCTTGAAAGCTAACTAACGCTACATATCTAACTAAGAACTGATGATTGTTCAGAGACTGTAATTGATAGGTGTTGAGGACACCTAAACTGTAAATGGGGACGGAATTAAGGTTTGCCGAACTGACCGTGAAGGTCCGGCAGCGTCATCTGACAAAAACTTCTCAGCTTCAAAGCGGCGGTACGAGCTTTCTGTCGCTCAGTGACGGGAGATGTGAGCGGGGTTTTTGCCATCGTGCCTAAAGAAAGAAACAGCACACACAAAGGTACCAGAGGCCCCACGACCTCAAAAAAATATTAAAAGAAAAAACGAAGCTTTGCTTCGGTCCCGAGTCCGAAGCGTATATACCCTAGACTTGTGCAAACCTAGTGGTGACACCGTAACTTCAAATATGCAACATTAAAATTGTGTTTCCTAACTGGTCGGTTTGAGCAGAAGTTAGCCGATTAAGCTACGATGAAAGTACATTTGAAGGGTAGGTGGGCGCCATTTGCGACGAGTGAGTTATTTTTACCACAACTATATAGGGGAGATAGGATCTTGCCCAATCCCAAAATCAACAATAACACTACAAACATTTGACCAAAATTTTAAGTCGCTGGTTCCATTCTATGGAAAGTTATCATATATTTGAGATAACAATTGTAGGGGAGGTAGGTGTTGCTTTCGCCCGATCATACCCATTTTCAATACCAACCAACTAGATTCTTTTACAAACATTTGTCCGAAATTCCATCTTCCTAGCTTTATTCTACCGAAAGTTATCTCCTATTCGAAGTACTATTTGTAGGGGACGTAGGGGCTCCTTTTGTCGGATCTAGCCTATTTTCAATACCAACTAACTAGATCTTACTACCAACATCCTACCAAATTTTAAACCCGCTAATGTCATGCTGTCGAAAGTAGTCGCAATTAAATGAATATTTAATTTTTTGACATTTGTAGGGGAGGTAGGCGTTCCTTTGGTCTGATTATGCCCATCTTACTAAAACCGAAGCGGCTTCCCATCCGAAGTTTACATGCCAAAAATTAGGTTTGTACGTCAATTGGTTCAAGAATTATCGACAAAAAACGGGAAAAATTGGGTAGTACGGGGCTCTTTGTAAGAAAAGTACCGTTAGTTTCAAACTGATCGATCTAATTTTTTCAAGGGAGTATAAAATGACCTCCTCGAGCCGTCTTAGTTAGAGCTTTTTAACGTTTATTCAATTGGGAGTTTAGTATTAGAAATCTGCACGTCGGACTATCGACCGTGATATAGTATTTAGATTGTATAGCGGCGTACAAATCACCAATATCACGCACTTGATGATCAATGTATTTTTTCGTTTTATCTCGAGTGTCGAATTTTTAGTCGCACGGAAGCGGATGATGTGCGCGGTAAAAAATCTGGAGTATAAAATATTAAACCGGTATGTGATGCAGTCCAGCCATTGGGGCCGTATTCCAACTATCGCTAACGCTCAAAGCCTGTCCAAAAATTATAGAAATAAATACTTGTACATTGAACTGGATAAACTATTCAAATTAACGATGTATTTAAAGCCCAAAAGCCTTTAGCGATGTAGTTTTAGCGGTAGCGAAGGCTGCAATAGGGCCCCTCTTTGCAAATTCAAGTATAGTGGCTGTCTTTCTCCCATTCGCTACCCAAATAAACAGCTCAATAAACTTGAATATTGAAACACATTTCGATTTATAGACATTTTCCGCTTAGCACAATTTGGATTGTATCATCGCACAATCTCTCTTTCCGAAAATAGTCCCAACATAAAGTTTTTCTTCCCATTATCATCCCTTAAGGCTACATTAAACTTCCGCACATATCACATTTTGTTCACATATTTCCATTTTTAACCCCAAAGGAGTTCCGTTTCTGGTCTACATTGTATTCGGCCGTGAGAATAAAATAGAAACAAAAAGAAAACTAAATTGTCCTACTGACATTTCAAATGGTTGTCTAAAGGTTAGTAGTAGAACTTACGTACAATGCAGGAAACGAGAAAACGTGCCGTTTCCATTCGTTTTGATAGTACGAGTAGATAAGACCCTCTCCCCTACGGTTAAGTTATTCTACGGAAGGATAATGGTAATTCTCTCCATGACATCAAGCAGAGTTTTACTCCTTCGTCCTGAATATAATTCCACACATTTCTGTCCTTCGAACAAGTACTTCATGGGTGGCTATTATTAATGCTCCAACAAAAATAGTAGTAGAAAGAGTTGGTAATTCAACTTACAATATGGCAATTATCTCGTCCCATTAACTTGTTCCAATTCTCGTGAAATTGCTGCGTTGCGGCACTATACCAGAGATATTCGATTCCATTGAGTAAGAATAATGTTGCCCGGATCGGGCCAAATGTTGGATATCCTTTTACGTAAGGGATGACGAGACGAGAGGAAATTTTAAATTTAGTTGCCCGAAGAAGAATTATGTTTATGTTGCGTTTTCGGTGTAATTGGATTGCCGAAAGGCTTCGGAGACATTGGGAAGATAATGGGATGGTGACGTGAAACATAAATAAAGCAAGAAGTGTTATATGCTTTCGAGAGGCGTAATTAATTGTAAGTTGAATCAATTGAAGCGATGAGCTTAGGACTTCTTTCCAGAAGAACTGATAATTGTTTGAAAATCAAAAAGTTTAGCCAACCGCGATGGATGGAGGTGGGGAGTTGTAGAAACCATATACCTACAGTGACTATAAGGCCGATAAAGAAAAAAGATTAAAGAATTTAAAACATTTTTGCTTCCGACGACGCAAAACAATTCAAAGCAAAATACTTCTTTGACGTATTGGCGGGGTTTCAAATATAAATAATTTTTTAAAAATCTTGATCGTGGCTTGGACAAAAATTGTAAAAGCATGACCATAAATCTATACAGGATGTTCCGTAACGATCGCACATGGGCTCTGCCACGTGATTCCCATGCAATTTCCAGAAAAAAAAATTAATAACATTTTTTCTAATTCTTAACCCTTTAGCTGCTACAGGCATACATTTTTTTTAATTCCTTATCGAACGCGACTAAAAAATACGATATCTCGAAAACTACACTAGCTAGAACCATCGAATAAAATTATAATCACAGCTAACTTCTATTTAAAATTTATTCCGTGAAAATCGGACAGACGGTATAATTGTTAAAAAAAAAATAAAAATTAAATTTTTTGTTTTGCTCTAAAAACAGTTTTTCCCATCACCTTTTCTTCGAATTTTTGCATTTGTTCTGTTTCAAAAATTAATTCTTTATTCTTTTGTGATCAAATCGCCCCAATTCACTGGGGAGCTTGGGGAGCTAGTGGCCGTTTGGTTACGTTATAAGTACCAAGGCTAGAATTTTCATGATCGGTTCTTTGTAATACAGGAATAAGAGAATGAGAAGTGTAACAAGCCTCCGAGGGTGGGTTTGGCGGCTGTAGAGCGTTAAAGTATGCAAAAACGTTAAAATTACGTCATTTTACCAAGGCTGCCGCTTTTTAATATGAAAGATACTAATGTTACAAGATAATCGGCTAGCTTCGGCAAGCTAGCCGATTATCTTGTACTGTAACATTAGTATCTTTCATATTATCTTAAAAAGCGGCAGCATACCTTAGTTGTGACTTTTGGTTGAAATTAGCAGTAAAACTTGTTCCGATTCCACTGTTCCTATGAGAGGTATATAAAATAGTGGGCCGATTTCAACCAAATTTAGGAACGTGATTTGGCAGCATGATTGAATAATATGAAATTTGGTAAAGATATCTTCAGAAATAAAAAAGCTTTTCTAACGAGAACTTGCTTTTGGAACGGTCGTTCCTATGACAGCTATATGATAAACTTCCAATTCCAACCAAATTCGGCACTTTGATTTGGCTAAAAATACTATTGATTAGTGTGAAATTTAAAAAAGATATCTTTCGAAATAAAAAAGTTTTTCTCACGAAGACGAATTTTTAGACCGGTCGTTCCTATGTCAGCTATATGACGTAGTGGTCCGATTCCGTTGGTTCCGACATATATACAGCGTGCAATAGAAAGAAGTTTGCATAGAACTAGACGCTTTGTCCGTCTAATCGACTCGTCTCATCATACTGACCAAGAATATATATAGTTTATATGGTCAGAGATGCTTCCTTTTGTGCGTTGCAAACTTCATGACAAAATTTAATAATATACCCTATCGTATCCGTGAAGGGTATACAAATCGCCAGACCTTTTGGTGGGTGGAAAGTGCGTGCCAGACGGGGAAAACCGTTAACCTCAGTTGAAATGATATTAAGCCCTACCGTACTAGCAGCAATGTCTTATGTTTTGATTTAATTTTCTATTTTGTAGGTGGGGTAGAGGGAAGCCTATGCAGAAAATGTTCGTTAATTCGAAGTGAACTTTCGGTATAAACTCGAAAAAAAAAACGACTAAAAAGAACCATTCTTGCTTTTTTTATACTTTGAAAACTGTTTATCCTAGCAAAAGATATGCTGAGACAAAACGGAAGTTCATTTGCAAATAGAAAAAAAAAAGAAAAATCTTACAATAATTTCGACATACTAGAAAAAAAAACACGAAAAACAGCAACTTTTTGGTTTTAGTACTATGTGAATACATTGACTATAGGAGTTTATATCTTGGCAATAACTCATCCACTGAAGTATCTGTTTCAATGGAATTTTTTTACCAATATTTGAAGTTATATACAAAATAGCACCTTCTGAAACTTCTTGTAGCAAGGCAAGTACGAATAATTAGAGCCACAAACGTACTACATATTTAAATATATTGGTTATTGGAGTTTATACCTGTAGTATTGTCACTGCAACAAGGATTCTTGCCATCACTGACCAACGTTGAAAGTTAGTCTGCTCCAAATATACATAGGTATAGGTATGAACAACAAACGCCTTAAGAACTATTCGCATTCGTATTCGAGCTCATCATCGGAATCTTCCGCGTCTTCTTCACTTTCTTCGACATCTTCTGTATAAGTAAATACAAATAATTAGAACCACAGCCTTACCACTGGTTGTAGCAATTCATACCTGTATCATCACCACTGCAAGAACTACCTAGGGCATCACTGACTAATCTTGGAAGTTGGTCTCTTTAAACCAAAGGAATTTCTATTGGTTATCGACTTTCATCCACCCACAGTCTTTTCAAAGCAAGAAGGATTTTTTGAATGCACATTCCTTCAAATATATGTAATGTAAAGTGCCTTCATTAAATGTGGGATCAACTCCGCTCTGCATGGTGACAGATTTGTGGTGTCATATTTTTTAAATTTTTTAGCAAATGACTCATTGGCGCTTTTGGCTTTGAAAGTTTTCTTCTTGAAAATAGTTAGACGCGCATCGTTAACGTCATTGGTATTAGAGACGTTATATAGTATATTTCGCAAACGAATTTCCCCAGAGTGCGAAAAATGGAGTCCCTTGATTCTGCTGGATTAGCATCACCGAGGCTGATAAAAGCTTGCTGGTACCCTGCTGATGTTCTCAGCCATCTCAAAGGTCTTTGTTTACCTTTCCTGAAGAAAGCTGGGTTATAGTCACATCCGATAGTGGCATGGAACCCAGTCCAACTTTTTGACAATGCCTGACCCAGATATTAATATAGTTTTGATACGTCAAGATGTCTTTGATGGTTGCCAACGCCTATATACACCCAGATATGCAAAGAATCATTAAAAGGGTGATCCATGCTGCCGAGCATAATAATCAAAATATCAGTGTCTGTGCATCTGATAACAACTTTGGCGCTGGAGTCAATGGTGCATATATGGTGGGTAATTTTGGTTTCCGCTACTTCATGATTCTCACAAGCTAATTTTTCATCGATGCTGGTTACAACTGTTTCGGTGATCGTTTTGAAAGAATGGCACTGTTTGAAATTGTTATTTATTGTTTTACTTCCAATAAATGGTGTCATTTCATTGGCTACCTAGTCCGTTAAAAATAAATTTTTCAGATACAAAGAAAGTTGTTTTTGCGAATTTTCTTGTGTTGTTTCGCTATAATTAACCGTTTTCGAAATATTAAAAAAGCGAAAATGTTATTACTTTTTGTGTTTCTCCCGGTTATCTCGAAAATAATTTCAGATACGGAAAAAGTTTTTACACTATTTTTTTTAGATTTTTTTTATGATATATATTATGATATATATTATGATATAATTTTGTCCTAGAAGGTTTTTTTGTTGTTTTTTTTCGAGATTCTCCCCAAAGTTCACTTCGAATTCGCGAGCACTTTCGGTGTAGTCTTTCCTCTGCCCCACTTCAAAAATATAAAATAAAATCAAAACATTAGATATTGCTTCAAGTACGATAGGGCTTAAAGTCATTTATACTGGGGTAAAAGGTTTTTCCCGTCTGGCACGTACTTTCCACCCTCCAAAACATCTGGCGATTTTTCTATTACCTTGGAACATTAGTATCTTTCATATTACAAAGCGGCAGTTTTGGTTAATTGACGTAATTTTAACGTTTTTTTTGCATACTTTAACCCTCTACAGCCGCCAAACCCACCCTCGGAGGCTTGCCAGACTACACATTCTGTTATCCCTGCATTACAAAGAACCGTTAGTTGAAGTCTAAGCCTTGGTACTTAAGCCGTAACCGTAACGCTAGCTCCCCAACTAAATGTCATCTTGTTCTAATTTCTCAATTTCAAGCAGTTAGAGTCCTTCAAATGTAGTGGCTCTTTTTTGACATTAGAACGTGGAGTACTTGGACAATCTGTAATTACTCGTAAAAACGCAATAACTAGAAAACTTTGCAAAAAGAACGGTCAGATAAACACTCATCTCTGCTAATATTTTGCCCTTATATCTAAAATGTATGCCCTGAAAATCGGAGGAATAGCTTGTTGTTTGTACATACCACTATAAAATAATTTTTTTTTTGAAAAAACAAATCTAATATAGAATTTCCCAAACTACAACGTTTATTTTTTGTACATGTATTTCGGGAACAACTTACTTACAAGTAGCTTGTGTACTGAGAAAGGGAGTAGGTAGGTAGGTTCAGGGGTTGCTGTGAGTTAACGACAGCACACATAGACCACTCATGGTCCGTTGTGATACCACCAAGATTCTGTTACCTGAAACTCTTAACCCGAAGTATCCAGCCAGCCGACGCTGGCAATAAACCGATTAATTTGAATCGCATTAACTTTTACGATACTCCCTAGGTCCTGGAGAAAGGAGAGTCCCAAAAACCTTCTCCTCCTATTAGCCAAGGCTGGGCAGTAACAAAGAAGGTGAGCAACACTCTTCCCACCACTCTGCCGATATGTTTCCTGTTTAATGAGATCAGAGAGGCAAAGCGATTGGGATCTATCCTAGGCCATATCGTCCTCGTTGTTTGGCAAGTACTACCGTCGAGCCATCTAGCATTGGCCCTGCCGATCGCAGCGGGCACACTGCTAAGGGTGTCCTAACGTGGTTAACATACGTATCAGTGGATCCGATTGCCCTTGACGGGCCAGCTCATCAGCCTTGCAATTGCCCGTGAAACCATTGTGGCCCGGAATCCAACAAACAGTAATATCGAAGAAGCTGCTCATTTGCATGAGTGTCGAGCGACAATTTACAACCGTTTTTGATGTAGAAATAACCGATTCAAGCGACCGTATCGCCGCTTGACTGTCTGTGTAGATAGTTATGTCCTTAAAAGTAACGGCATGCCTCCTTAGCCAGGACAGAGCTTCCGCGATTGCTGAAATCTCCGCCTGAAAGACGCTGCAGTAGTCGGGAAGATAGACCGTTACGTTAATGTTTAGTCCCTCCGATTAAATGCCCGCACCCACTCCTTCATCGGTCTTGGCGCAATCTGTGTAGATGGCCAAGGAATCAGGTGTAATAGTAAATTAATCTCTAGAGGGAATCAGGCTGATGTGGTTGCTGCCAAAGGTAACTGTTGGAACGGTATAATCGGTTACTGCTGGAAGATCCAGACTACCCAGAATAGCGGAGTGTCAAAAATCGCCAAAAATATCCACCGGAAGCAATTTGAGTAACATGTCCAAGCCAGCCGACGGAGTAGTTCTCAAAGCCCCAGTAGCGGCAATCGCAGCAAGTTTTTGCACTTTCTCCAGTAGATTACAATAAGACGCAACTCTGAGTGCCGTCCGCCATACGCATATGCCGTTTAATAAGATAGGCCGTTCCACTGCAGTATATAACCAGTACACCACTTTCGGCTGAAGGCCCCAGTTTTTACCTATGGCCCTTCTACACGAGTAAAGCGCACAGTTGCCTTTTTCACCCATTCGAGAATATTCAGTTTCCATGTTAACGTCTTATCGAAGATAAGTCCAAGGAACTTTGCTTTGCCAGCAAAGACCAGTCTCTTGCCTTCTAAAAGGGGAGGTTCAACAGGTTCGTGGTGATGGAAAGCTGGACGGTTGTTGTCGCCGCTACTACCCGAAATACAGTCGCATGCACACAGCCACCAAGAAAGCAAAAATAAGCTACCGGCTTGATTACAGCTACAAAAAATTCGATGCTTTTTGCCGTCACGAGTTGTGCCGCGGAGAGAAATTAGGATTGCACCGGAGAATACTCGACGAGTAAAAATCAAACCAAAAGAAAAGCGCAATTTAAAGCGATTGCGTTCAGTTGTCAAAACGCGACGGCTGAGTCTTTTCCACGCACAGAACACTCGCGTGCCGACACTTGTTGACAAAAATACAAGGCAATCAATTTGGAAGTGGCTGGGCGATCTTGGTCTAAGTACATATATCAACAATGTCCCGGGTAACACGAATGACTGCAGCACAGACTATCGAATTACCAGAGAGGTTAGGAACACGACACAGATTTTTCAAAACGCTCGCACCATAACTAACGACACAATTTGATGGCAATTTCCTTTATTGTTTCACTTATTTTCTTTCCGATTTCACGAATTATACGCTGTTTTTTCACGTTATTATAGTACACTGATTCCCACCACGAGAAACTTTTCCACGCGCCTTCGCACACAAAAACGTGCGATGCATTACTTCGCAGCAAAATCAACGCAAAATTGTCACGAAACACGAAAAATAAATGCACCGAATCAATAGAAAGACAGTTCCGAGCAAGATGGTCTAATTTTCCATGATTTTCACCGGATCTTAGCAGAGTAGAAGAAAAACTGGTTCCACTCACCACAAACACGGAGATTTCTTCAAGAGGAAGGGAGTAAGTTGCTCCCGAAATATGTACATGTACAAAAAATAAACCTTGTAGTTTGGGAAAAGTTACGTTTTTTCACTCACTTTAGTTATAACTACAAACATCGGATGAAACAGATTATAAATTTTTTTGTTTTTATTAATTTAAAATTTAGCATTTTAACCCTTTTTCTGGAAATTTCGAATTCGTAATATACGAGTACAGGTTTTGTTCCAAAAATAAAATCTCTCTTAACTTATGGTAAAATCGTACTTAGATCATTCTACCTTAATACAGTGAAAACTCTCTTGGGCGGACACTTACCGTCAGCCAGTTTTTGTCCGCCCAAGAGAGGTGTCCGCTCAATAGGGGGGGATGTGGATGTTTTTTTTTTTTTGTATTTCAGTGATACCAAATATACAAATTTTGAATATTTATTATATGTTTGCATTTAAGAAACAAAAAGAAACATTGATAATTCACGTTATTCATTAGACATGTACGTATGTAACTATCATAAAATAAATATTGTACACGCATAAAAAATGTGAAAAATACAAAAATTATTATGGAACAACCTGGAAGAAATCTGAAATTGACGATTGGCGAAGTTTTTGTTGATTTTCTTTTAATAATCTATCTTGCATATAACTTTCCAAATTTTTAAGGTGCTCAAAAGCGATGAAGTCATCTTTGCAAAATCGCTTCAAATGACCGATTTAAATCAACGCTGTTCGTACTGAATCTACCTCTTGGTATTCTTCTGTTGTAATTTCTGGGTCACTATCATTACTATCATGAATTTCTTCGACAATCTCAATATCGCCATAATCAATTTCTGGATTTTCTGTTAACAAATTTGCATCTATCGTCAGAAATTCGTCACAATTCGTAGAACATTCACCAAAACATCCAGGGAGTTGCAATATCGAAGCCAACGTTGCCAGGGGCAAGTCGTCCTCAGCGTCGAAATCAGGTGGTTCAATCTCGGAGTTTTTGTTAAAGCCCACTTTTTTGAAGCAGTTTTTTATGACCTCTGGTTGAACATTAATCCAGGCCGCTTGGATAAAATGAATGGCCTCCAAGACATTTAATGATGTCATTGTCAAACATGTCTCGATATTTGCCAAACTAAAATATGTTTGACAAGATGGCTGCGATAATGGACTTTAAAATTTCGGATAACACCTTGGTCTAAAGGCTGGCAAACTGATGTAGTGTTACTGGGAAGGAATATAATTTTTATATGTTCGAATCGTAAGTCACGGGGGTGCGACGTGGCGTTGTCTAAGAACAATATTATTTTTCTGTTTTGCTGGCCAATCCTGCGATCAAAGTCCATGAGCCACTCCGCCATTATTTCGAGTGTCATCCACGCCTTTTTGTTTGACTGCCAATCTATTGGAAGCCGTTTAATATCAACAGACTGAAATGCTCTGGGACGTGCGGCTTTTCCAATAACCAGTGGCTTCTCTTTTTCTCCTGCCATATTTACGCAAAACAGGACTGTAAGTCTGTCTTTGGACAATTTTCCACCGTGACACGTTTCATTCTTGAGTGCAAATGTTTTGTTCGGCAAAGCTCTAAAGAACAGACCCGTCTCATCGGCATTGAAGATGTCATTCGGACTGTAGCCTATCAGCATTGATGGCAGCTTCTCCAAAAATTGCTCCACGTCCGAAGGGTTTACTGCGGCCGCTTCGCCAGTCACACACCGAAAAGTAATGTTGTGCCTCTTACGCCACCTTTGCAACCATCCATTAGATGCCGCAAAATCATGTATCCCGATTTTGTCAGCAATTTCCTTAGCCTTTGCTTGGATGATTGGCCCAGATACGGGAATTTTCTGATTTCTCACTTTCGAAAACCACTCAAAGCACATGGAATCAATTTTGTTACCATCTATATTTAGAAAGCTTCTTTTTCGATTGATGTTTCCACCGGCCATCCAGCTTGAACGGATTTCCTCTTTTTGGCGAACGATGAGTGCAGCTTGTGTTTTTCCAATTTTAAACCTTTAAATTCAAAAATGCTCACTCGTGATTTTGTTTATAATAACGTCTTTTAATACATTACCTATTTGCTAATTCACGCACCGGTCGATTTTCTTTCTCACTTGCATTAATAATTTCCATTTTTTCTTTCAAAGAGAGTATTCTTCGGACCATTATGATAACTTTTGAACTAGTTTTCGAAAACCTGACTGAAACAAGATAAACGAACACAGCACAAATACCATATACGGGAAATCCCCCATTTTATTCCCAATATGGTATGTACATACCAAATTTTGTCCGTTCAAGAGGAGTCCGTGTCCGGCCAAGAGGGGTATTTTGACCGATTTCATGGAAATGTGTTGTCCGCGTCCGGGTTAGAGAGGGTCCGCCCAAGAGGGGTTACTTTGTAGGGAAAAGTCATTCTAAAAGCTGCGTTTTGAAAAAATGTCCGCCCAAGAGGGGTGTCCGCTCAAGAGGGGTGTCCGCGAGGCGAGTTTTCACTGTATATTAATTTGTGTATACGACCATAAATGTTTCTGCATCTGCCTTTGATGCAGCGCCAATATAAAGGGTAGAAAAAATTGTTTTCATTCGATTCGCTTTCCTTAGTTGTTTTTCTGTGCCCTCGCCTTTGGTTTCCTGGCTGCGACCAGGGCTGGTCATTGCCATACGGGGACGATGAACATGGAGCTGAAGCTCTTTCACCTCTCTCACTATTTACCCATTCATCATCATTGTGACGGCTACAGCCCTAGGTCGGGCTCAGTCCGTCTGGATCATTATCCTCCAATTAGCTCTGTCAAGTGACCGCGCCCTCCAATTTCGGAAGCCCAGCAGTTTTTCGACGTTAGCATCTACTGAGTCTACCTAACGAGCTCTCGCTGTTCCTTGCAGCCTTGCTCCGCTGATGCGTTCTTTCAAGATTCGTTTAGACATGTGCTTATCATTCGTTCGTTGGCCATGCGTTGGCCATTGAACATGATACAAGGAAGACAAAATATCGCCTTCCCGCGTCTCATTTTCGTATCGTTCTGCACATCACGTCATATGCGCATATACAATTTATTTGAGAGACTGGTGGTTCATAACTCTCAGCATTGCAACCCTCACGATAGTATCGCTTTGCTTGTTAAGGGTGCAGCACGCGCACGGTGCAGGACGCGCACGGTGCTGTGTGGGCTCTGCTTGATATATTTTTTCAACTTCGTGCGAACGGAGAGTCATTAAATGAGATTATCTCGAAAACTATTTTATTTAAGATAGAAAAAATGTGTGTGTGTACATTTTTTATGTATATTTTCGTGATCTTCAATTTCGCCTCAGAAAGTTTTCTCCTAGGATTAATAGTTACGGAGATAAAAGCCAAAAACTAAATATTCATTCAATTGTATGAGCCTGTGACGTATGTATTCAGAGAACCGACATGCGCAAGGCGATATCTTGTCTTCCTTGTATCATGGCCATTGAAGTCGTTATAATTTAAAGATTCTCGAAATTTCCAGCTCATCGTACAGTTCGTAAAGCTGTAACGGACGGATTGGTGGTCATCCCGAGATGCCTGTGGAGACAGAGCCTTAGGTGGCATAATGACCGTGAAGGTCGGGCCGTGCCATCTGGCGAAGCAAAAACGCTCCTCAACGAGCGAAGCAGCGGCCTATGCTTCCTGTAGCTCAGTTCGGGAGATGTGGGCAGGGTTTTCGACGCTCGTTGCCCCTGTCCTTTGACACTACTCATCAGGTGCTGCTTCGATCTGCCGGTGGGAGCAGCAATACCAGACAATAACATGGTTAATTTCAGGCGGTTCATTACAAAGCTCATCATTGTATCGGATGGCCACCCATCTCGGTCACCAAATTCTAAAAAAAATCGACGAAGGACCTTGCGTTCAAATATTGTATGCTTAGTATGTTTTCGGAGGCTTTAGGTTTTGCAGCCATAGCACAGGTCGTATGATTCTTTTGTATATGCGGAATTTTATATTTCTGTGCACAAGCTTCGATTTCATATTTGGAAGAACCTTGAAATAAGTCTCATTTGCTAGCTATTTCCGTCGCTTGATTTCATCTATTTCGCTGGCATTCTTTGACAGGTTGGTACACAGCTATGTGAAGTTGTGGGGTATTTTTAGTTTCCGGGGCCCGGGGTGAAAAAATCGTTTTTCACTCGGATTTTTTGTCACTTCTCACTCGCGTCACCCTAAGACTCTCAAATTTGCAAAAAAAAAAAAAAAATTTTTTTTAATTTTTAATTTTTTTTTTTATTTTTAATCATAATTTTTTTTCTTTATTTTCTTGTTCTAATGATTTATACTGAGTGTTTGGTGTGTTTAAAACTGATCAAAACGCTGTTGCACGCAGAGCGAGCGAAGCGAGCGTTCATGTTTGTGCGATACTGAGGGTTGCGATCCCTTAAGCGCGGAGCGAGCGTAGCGAGCGGAGCCCACGCAAGGGGATCTGCGAATATTTCAATTTTCCATGCCTCCAATATTCCAAACACTCAGTATAAATTATGAAAAAAAAAAATAAAAATAAAAAAAAAATTAAAACTTAAAACAAAAATTAAAAATAAAAATTAAAATTTTTTTTTTTTGCAAATTCTTGACTTTTAGAGTGACGTGAGTGAAAAGTGATAAAAATCCGAGTGAAAAGTGATTCCCCCAGCCGGGGCCCCGGAAACTAAAAGGTTGCCGAAGTTGTCTTCGAATTGCATGCTGAGGTCCCCAATGTTGGCGTCTTTGTTCGCGATTGCAACATTACCGTGTCTTATTTGTTTTGTAATGGCATTCATTAAGCGAATTAAAAGTAAACAATTGTTTGTTCTCTTTTATCGTACGATAAATACACATCCAACATGTGGTTTGTATTGCAGAACACATAAGAAAGAACCCTTGCAATACAAACAACTTCGTCCGTACTACAAAAATGTGAATGACTTTGCAATAAGAAACAAACGTTGTGGTTGGAAGAAGGTAAAATTGAAAGTCAAACTCCCCAGCTCCCCACCACCTACCCACTACAATGAACTCTAAATTTAGGGGCGGTGAATTCGAATGCGTGACTCTCCACAATATTTTCGTGTCATTACCGATAAAACTCATTCAGTTTTTTGTTTTTCCCTTTTCACCCCATTTATTTAATGATTTACTCAGTGTACACGTTCACTGGATTTACAATGGAACTGGACAATGAGCGTGGACACAGTGGTTTTTCCAAAGCAATTAGAAGCGGCACTATTAAGCTTTCCTTTAATGATAATAACCTGCGTACATCGACTGCTATTAATAGATACGCATGTCCTTCAAAGGAGTTTGAAGGACCAATAGTGAAAGAAGTTTGTAGCGCCTTACAATAGGGCAATTTCAATTTTCGAAAGTATCTGCTCGTAAGTACAGGCTATATCTGGGTCATTGTCCTTAAGTGATTGAGTAATCTAGTGGTTAGCGGTTCAATTCTATTTTGGTTGAGAACTGCGGAACTTACGAGAGCTATGTATGTCGTAAAGTAGTTGGTTTTCTATTAGTTTCCATGGTCTGGGAGCCCCTATATCGAAGCCATAGTTCAACATATTCTACGAAATGGTGTGGTTGCCGAACCAATTTCGATAGCTGTATGAACCGTGGCAGGTGAATATGTGGTTCGAAGAATCGAATCCTGTCCGAAACTATTCCAATTGTTATTTTTCTCGCCAGTTTCTAATGGAGTAAAGGCGGGACGATCGTATTACTTCAATACAAATTATTGCGCTCATTAAATGGTCTGGCATTTTAGCTGTGGTTAACGTCCCGAAGTTTAATTTGTCTTTTTTCTCAATCCCACTCCAATCCACAATCTATGAGATTTTACGAGTAAAATGTTGTGTATGAAATAAGGATAAATTTAGGCAACCTACTATAATCAACCAGTAAGTTTTAATTTTCGTTTTAATTGTGGAACATGCCAATACCTCCAGTTTAACTGGAGGCACAAACCTGCGCATTTATAGGGGACTGGGTCTGGTTGTCGGTTCGATCTGTTTTGTGGTGCATACTTATTATTACCTACCACGAAGCATAGAACGAGCCACGCGTGTACTGGATCTGACTTGTGTGTGTTCTGGGTTAATTAAGGAGAGGAACTTGAAATTGATGTGAAGTATCTTGAATCATTCGGAGGAAATTTCAAAGCATCGCTGGAGTAAAAGTGATTCTCATGCGAATGGTTTAATAAACTGCACACAAATCACACATTGTGACCGTGTTCCGCGTTCGAGTGTATGTGGCCCACTTAATAAAAATTGATCTGTGGACGCGAGAACTGCCGCAGGTAGGAGCAGAAACCAGCGGCATTCCAGATAGCCGCGACGGCCAAGTGACGCCCTTAGCTATCGGATAGCTATTGGCGGCCATGTGCATCGCTCCATTGCCAGTGATTTATATTCACACATGAAGTCGATTAGTCGGTTAGCACGTTCGCCTTCAACGCACTGGGCCCCGGTTCGATTCCGGGGATTTACGTGTCGGACTATGAGCCCACTCAGCTGTTAAATGAGTACCCATTATGGGGTAAATAACTCGGTTGAGCGTGTTGCTGATCACATACCTCTGCACAAAAACCGTCACGATCTAGAAAATGAGATGATGCTAACTCATCTCGAGGCCGTGGTTCAAATTGGACTGTTGCGCCAGTTATTTATTTTATTTATGAAGTCGATTCACACACGACCGTGACTCCACAGTGCCGTGACCGGTTCGTGATTCCACCGATAAGGTCGAAAATATCTTCTAGGCAGGGGTCTATTCACATCTGCCCGACGCATGACCGTGCCAGTACAAACAATGTTCTCACCGTAACCATACAGTATTCTTCAGATTTCTTTCCGACGATATTTTTACATTTTCACGGCCGTACTTCTTCCAAACTTTATATTTGCCATCAACTGGGAGTTTACGGCCGGTGGAATCACTGGCTGGTCACAATAATTTCATATTCGCGCTTTTGTAAATATTTTTTTCGACGAGAATGGATATACCCCAATATCTATAGAAAGATCAATAAATTGCACTTCTGTTTTGTATAACGCCTAGTACGCACTGCGACTCTGGAATATATTCTTCTGCGTCTCACCAGAGTCTCGCCTGCCTCAATTTATTGCAAGATGCAGAAAATGCATACAAAATGTTTGTCGATGAGTCGAGGCAGGCTAGATTCTGAGGAGACGTCACAGAATATATAATATAATAATATATATAAAGAATTGCAGTGCGTACTAGGCGGAAGAAGCGCACGAAAATGATTTTCGAGGAAAATCGTATACTACTATACTATGCTAAACTGACACAATAGGCACGTTTTTTTCAACAATTCAGATGAGAGCAGAACAAAAATTGCACGCGTTACACTAACAAAATTGCTCTATACAGAGCAAGTTGTTAGTATAATGCGCGCGTTTGTTGTTCTGCTCTTGATCTGAACTGTTGAAAAAAAAACTCGCCTAATGTGTGAGAAGAGATCTCTAAATTTACAGCCGGTGCAATCACGGGTCGATCACTGTGCCGTCACTGTTTAGTGTCAATCGTGCTTAGTGTTTCATCCATGGTGTAGCAGTGAAATCTTGAAAAAATACACAGCCTGACAAAAAAACGGCTGTGAAAATCGAAAAATATCGTCGAAAAAAATACGGTACGGCTACGGTGAGAACATTATTTGTACTGTCACGGTCAGATGTGAATAGGCCTCTTCAAAGTTCATAGAAAAATATTTTCGAGCCCGTCAGTGGCATCACGGAACTGTCACCGTACTGTGCCGTTACGGTCGTGTGTGAATCGACCTTAAAAGTTACGCGGCGTCAGGCGTCATTTGGACGTTCATGTACACCGGCTCTTTGCAGCTGATGATACTCTGATGGAAAAGTTTATCCCGGAAAATCCCGACACTTTTTACGTATCTTCAATAGTTTTCGAGGTATTCTTATTTGAAAAAAAACTAAAAAGGGCCAAATTCTCGTTTTTCTGATATATTTTCCAAGTTTGAGATACTCTCACAAAAACGATCGTAGAAAAAGTTGCGTTTACTTTTTTTTACTGAACTGCTCAAGATCTTTCGTTTTGCCTCAAAAAATTTCTCACTAGGGTTAACTGTTTTCAAAGAATTAAAAAAAAATAGAAAAGAAAAGTGTTTTTTTGTGGTTTCTGACTGTAACTCAAATTCCATAAAAAAAATTTGGGAAAATATTTTAACTCAGGTTCGTAATCAACACCTCAAAAAACATAAATAGAACAAAAAACTACACCACAATTTGCTTTAGAACAGTTTCAATAAGCCCTAATGACTAGGCTAACTAAAAGTGGTTTAGTTCTGAAGGAGAGACGCTTTTTGATTTGCTAACTAGTTTTGGCCCTATTTCCCCTATGCCCTATTTCTTTTTATAGGCTAGCACATCACATGACAGGCTTTCAAGTAAAAACTTTATTAATTGGCTTGAAAAACACATAGGAACACAAGTAAATAATAAAAAAAATAGTTATTTGAAAGCTGAATATGAAAATTTGAATAGTCAGTTAGAAATACAACCGTCAAATTGTTTTGTCAACAATATGTCTTGGTTTATTAATTTCTCGATTTTAATAACTTTTTTATATTTTTATATTTTCCCTAATTTGAACTCAAATTCTTGTGAAAGCTTAGATTTTTGTAAATATCTAAAATAAAAAACAAAAACCGGAACAGGTCCGTCCACACACAAAAGCACGAAAAAAATTCCTCTGTCCGGCGTAGTAGCTTCACGTTCCAATAATAATCGAATGAATAAATTTCGAATTCAAATGAATTTCGTTTGTGCATGTTCATAATGATATGAAAAAGAGTTTTTCACAATAGTGTAATGGTCGTTGTCTGAAACTCATAGATGCACTGACATAAAAATTTGCATAGCAATCGCTTTAATTAATTCATTCGTGCAGATAAATTAAAACCTTACAAAAGCCGCTTCAAAACGAATATGTAATAATTAACAAATATAAAATAATTAAATGAAAAATCGTGTATGTGATGTTTTGAGATATGTATGTTTATCTTAACATTTATAAAATGATATATACATACAATGAATGTGATTAGTTGTTAATAAATTGAACTTATTTTTTATATTGAAGCATAAAGAGAGAATATTGAATAAAAGCACTAGAAAATTTTGTGTGTAATTAAATAAGTGCATGTATTATAATTCTGAGGAAATATTTTAGATTTAATTGATGTGCATTTTGCAATGGGAATAAAGACGAAAAAGGAAAACATACACGAAACAAAACATTAACAAAAAATGAAAATAGATTTGTGCAATAAACAGCTGTGCTATGTCAAATATTGGTAGATATGGTTAATTGAAACAAAAAGAAATGTCCAGTTTAGTATATGAAGAGTGCTAACATAATATTACAGTAAAGAAGAGACTTTAAATAAGAAAAAAAAAAAATAAAACAAAGAATTAGATTAAGATTGACGTCATGTGGAAAATAACAAATTTTTTCTTGTTGCTATTAATATATTGTATTAAAATTTAACTAACTTTTCATTTTTTAAGAAAATAAAATGAATAACAAATTACAAATTGTTGTCGATTTTTCATTTATGTATAGTTAATCCTCGTCATTCCAAGTTATTAGGTGATTTTTTATTTTATACAAAATACAACTACATATCTTCCGATTACCGTTTGTGTTTTCACTGGCCCAGGATTTTATTTATCGTTTCTCTTCCTGTCTAAAATCTATACTACTCAATCTATAAACCGACCAACAAAGATGTGTATGCCAGCAACTTGCACTATCCGAAAAGTCAACTATGCCTTGGATAAGGACTGATTCAACGGTTACGACTTTTGACTATCGTACAATGACAAAGATTGGATTCTGGAATGTGCGCAGTCTCCTTGACAATGGATCAGAAGGTCCCCAGAACGCACGATTTCTTCAATTAGAGAGTGAATTTCTGAGGTATAAATTAAACTGTAATGTTGTACTCCGGTAGAGCTACCGGTAGTGGTCGTAAGTCAGGTGTGTTGCTTCTCTTAACCAGAGCCGCACGAAACTGTCTCTTATCCTATGATCCGGTCTCCGACAGAATCATGACCGCCAGGTTCCGGACCAAAATGAGGATCATCACAATAATAAATACAATGTTATGCTTCAACTGAACCCGACAATGTCTTGGCGAAACACTCCTTCTACGAACAACTAAACGCCGTCCAGAGCAGAACACCTAAAGGTGACATTATAATGATTATGGGGGATTTGAATGCAAAAGTTGGCGCTGATAACTATGTGACGGAGAAACACGGTCTTGTCGCAATGACAACTGTGAAAGATTTGTAGAGTATTGTAACTTTCACAGTCTCTTCATCGGTGGTATTATACTTGAGCATAATGACCAGCACAAAAACAGTTGGTCCTTTTTTGATCGGCGCAAAATACGAAATCAGATCGACCACCTTGCCGTTAGTAAAAGATTCAAGAGTTGCCTTCTGGACGCGCAAAATACGAAGGCTGGGATGGGAAGAGACCATTATCTTATGATCACTAATGTTCAATTGCGTATTGCAGCCGTGGGCCGTCCTAGCGACGAAAGATTCAACCGCCATAAATTCAACACCCCTCGACTAAAAAATCCAGCAGTCTTACAACAATACCTATACCGACCATCTTGCGCAAAAGCAGCTGAGATAATTAGTCACATAGTGACATATATAAGCGAGTCAATTAGTAACATCATTTGGTATGGAATGCACTGCTTTATCCCACACAGTTCTAGGAATACCAAACCAACCACCAACTCTTGGTTTAACAGAGATTGCAAAGAGGCTATAAAGAGAAAAGAAGCGGCATACCGTGCATACAAACAATGCCCCTCTGTCGAACTGAGAGAAGTTTACAATTCTACGCGTAACATCTGCAAATCAGTCATAAATAAGGCTAAATTCCAGTTTGACAGCAAAATTAGGCAGAAAGTGTTCGTTCAACGGAAAGGTAGCAAAGGTTTCTGGTCACTCGTCAAATCTGTGAAGAATAACTTCACCTCCTCTTCTATTCCACCACTGGTATATGATGGCAAAATTTACAGTGAACCGCAAGACAAGGCCAACCTGTTGGCCGAAACTTTTGTTGCAAACTCTTGCCTACTACCCACTACTCAGAGTCCACCAGCCATACCCTTATGTGATTCACACCAGAGACCTTTGCATTTCCGCACTAGGGAAGTGTTTAAAGTACTCTCAAAACTCGATGTATCAAAATCGGCTGGACCTGATGGCATCTCCCCCTTAGTTCTCAGACACTGCGCTTCCTCGCTAGCCAAACCTCTCCGAAAACTCTTTTACCTGTCCTACGCAACAGGTGTGTTCCCATCATCGTGGAAACTAGCTCATGTCCAACCAATCCCCAAGAAAGGAGAATCATGTGATCCATCTAACTACCGACCAATAGCACTAACTTCGACCCTATCAAAAGTCTTCGAAACCCTGGTTAACAACCAACTAATGAGCTACCTTGACTCACATCATCTCATCAATGATCGGCAATATGGTTTCCGGTCTTCGCGCTCCACCGGCGACCTAATGACATACCTCACCGAAAGATGGAATCGCTGTATCCACCAATTTGGCGAAGCTAAAATCATTGCCCTCGACATTTCGAAAGCTTTTGATAGAGTCTGGCATCCGGCTCTTCTAGCTAAGCTCCAGGCTTTTGGTTTGGACCCAAAATTAGTTAAATGGATCGAAAGTTTCCTTCACGACCGTTCGCTTCAGGTCGTCCTTGATGGAGTTAAATCAAATTGCCATACCACCAACGCAGGGGTCCCCCAAGGTACTGTCCTTTCACCAACACTCTTCCTTCTCTTCATCAACGATCTTCTCAGCGTGACTTCCAACTCAATCCATAGCTTTGCAGACGATAGCACCCTTGACTACACTTACTCTTTCAACTCTGTAGCTGACTCTCGCCGAAATTCAACATCTATCAACAGAGATCGCATGTTTGACTCACTAAATGAAGACATTTCAAAAATTATTGCATGGGGGAATGCGAATCGAGTAGAGTTTAACGCCTCAAAAACTCAATGTTGTCTACTTTCCAATAAGCGATGTGCTCCACCTACCGCCCAACCCATTCTTGTCGATGGGGTCAGCATTCCTGATTCGCCCATACTGAACATACTAGGTATTAACATCTCCAGTAAACTAAATTGGTCCGACCACATTTTTTGCGTTGCAAAAAACGCAATGAAGTGTCTGGGCTTTCTGAATCGCTGTAAAAGATACTTTTCACCATCTGATCTGGCTCAAATTTACAAGGCTCATATAAGACCGAGACTTGAATTTAATTCCCACATATGGGCAGGCGCAGGTAGAACCGCATTATCCGCGTTAGACAAAGTTCAACGGAAAGCCTTCAAGCTTATTGGCGAGGAACCCATAACATCTAAAATCGAACCGCTTGAACACCGGCGAAGTGTCGGCTGTCTCTCACTCTTCTATCGCTACTACAACCGCCGTTGCTCTGATGAAATAGCCAACCTCATTCCTGAGCGTACTTTTCCTTTACGTAACACCCGACTAGCCAGTCGTGTCCATCCTCATCTTCTAGAACTCAGCAATAGTCGCACCGCCAAATTCCATGACTCGTTTGTATCTAGGACAACACGAATGTGGAACGATCTACCATCTTTTGTTTTCCCCCGCAACTATGACCTACAAAAATTTAAACGGAATGTACACCGTCACCTTATTCAAACTCAACCCATCTCCCCACTACCTTAATCCCTTACCGCCAATGCTGTGCTCTCGCATCAAAGGGTTACCCCCTAAGCTTTGGTATAAACATAAAAAAAAAAAAAAAAAAAAATGAAAACTGGGATACCATAAAAAATGCGTGCATTGATAGCGCAGATACCATCCTTGGAACAAACCCGGATTGCCGAAATAAGCCCTGGATGTCAGACGCTTCGTCCTGGAAAGACTAAAGGCTCACTTAAAAGGCACAATTGATGAAGAGCAGGCTAGTTTTCGATCCGGATTCTCCTGTGTCGATTCACACCTTGCGAATCATCATCGAGCAATGCGCTGAACACGATTCTCCGCTTCACTTGCTTTTCATCGAATTCGAGAAGGCTTTTGATAGTGTGAACCGGGATTGCGCAGGAGAGGCATCTCTGAGAAGCTTGTGGTTATTATTAACGCAACCTATGACGGTGCGAAATGCCGCGATCTGCATAAAGATAAGTTGTCGGAAGACTTTGAGATTCGCAGTGTAGTGCGGCAGGAGTGCATCCTCTCACCGATCCTATTCCTCATAGTGATCGGCGATGTGTTGCATGCAGCCCTATCCGGACTTGACTGAGGAATTCAATGGATTTTAACATCTTATCTACAACATCTTGACTACGCTGACTCCCACAAATCATGAATCTGTCCACAATGGCGTTAGATCTTGAAAGGGAGGCAAGCAAGGTTGGGTTAAAGATAACAACATGACCAAGGTTCTTAGCCCACCATTGCGAAAAATAAATACTACACATATTGCCATCAATATTGATGGGCAGCCTGTGGAGAGGGTGGACCACTTCGTCTACCTGGTTAGCATTCTTGCCGTAAATGGTGGCACGGGGCAGGACATCGCTCGTCGTATCAACCAGGATAAATGCGCATACGGCATGCTGTCCAAAATCTGGCAGAGCAGTTATCTCAGCATCAAGACCAACCTTTTTTGGTCCCTGGTACTGTCTGTGCTTTTGTATGGGAGCAGTACATGGAAAGTTTCCGTAAGAGTTGCCAGAAAGCTGCAAGTCTTTGTCAACTCATGTCGTTAAATTCTAAGAATTTTCTGGCCCGAAACAATATGAAATGAAGAGCTGAGTCGGCGTACGGGTCAGATGCCAATCGACGGATTGATACGCAGGCGAAAATGGCAGTGGATAGGTCACATATTGCGGAAGGATGATAACTGCATTGCTTTAGGTGCTATAAGATGCAACCCAATTTCGAACCAAGGCCGACCAATAGGGGGTCCTAAAATCATATGATGTCGATCTGTGACAAAGGAGTGTGAGGCTCTGGGTAAGTCGTTTGGGGAGTTGCGCTTCGTTGCCCAGAACAGAGAACGATGGCGCGCAGGTATGGTTAACGCGCTATGCTCCACTAGGGGTTAGACAAAATAGTAATTCCTAATGCTAAACGCCCATAAAAGGATGGATTGTGTAACTCATCTAGTCTACTTATTTAATAAGCTACCTAATAATATCAAAACAGCGATGAATATTTCGAATTTCGTATCAATGCTGAAAACTCATCTTCAAAAAACTTCAAACATACGTCTGAAATCAACAACCGGAATAAAATTATAAAATTGAAATTGGATTTATTTATTAATTTACATATTTATTTAAAAATGCATAGTGGGTTCTATAGTAAGCTAAGCTATCCTAATGAAACCGAAGTTACCAACCCAATTTTCACTGAAAAAAATCCATACGTACATATAAAATTGGGTTTCTGTCGTATATCCGTATCCAAAACACCGATGGTTGGTATAAGGGATGAATTATATGTACCAACTTGTCTTGGATATATGACAGAAACCCAATTTTATATACACATTTGGATTTTTTCAGTGAAAATTGGGTTGGTAACTTCGGTTTCATTAGGATAGCTTAGCTTACTATAGAACCCACTATGCATTTTTTGTTGCTACTCGAAATATGCACTCACATCGAGCATTAAGAAATAGTTTCGATTCGCCATCTGGATTTGACTCTCGATCTTGAGAGTTTTGTTGCAATTGTTCTTGATATTCGCCCCTAGGTAAATGTAGTGAAAGTGGGACTGTGTCAGCACGTTGACCATCATCTTGTTGATCTGTGGACCAACTTCCTTTGTTGCTTCGACATAGTTAGCAGCATCAAATTGTTATCGATTTCGTCTTGTGCCGTTGTAAGTATATTGCAACGAAAACCCGAAGGAGATGTTAGGAGAAACAAAAATGAAGAACACAAAATATGTACCTCTACAAAAAAAACTGTCCGAAAAATTGCATAAATCTCTAACTTGAGTTGATTACTCGTATAAGCACCATTAAACAAATATGCATTTTGAATACCCTTTGCTTGAAATGCAGAGTTCAGTTTTGTTATTCAATGGCCGCGCTTCTACGGGCGGATCAGGATTTGACTTTTCTCGATATGCTTTTCCCTCCGGTAAAATATGCCCAACTGTCAATTTTTGGATCTGAAAAGTATTCCGATTCGGAGGGGAACATTTTCAGATCCTAAAATTGACAGTTGTCTGTTCATATTTTCCTGGAGGGGAAAGCATATGGAGGAGAAGTCTGTTCCTGTTCCGCTCGTAGAACCGCGACCAATGTCAAACTTGTAGCATAAGAGGCTTGAAACGTTACACTGTCAATGCATCAAAAATTCTTCGAAGATTACCCTTACAACCTTTTGAGGATGCGAAATTGCTCCATGTAGTTGGGACGGTAAGCGATTTAACCTTGCAAATTATAATAGAGAAATGCCGTTTGGTATGATTCATTTTAAGAGATGGAGCCACGTTGGACCCCGCAGTAGAGCGGCTGTGCAGGCGAAAAACCGAAAAGTTTGAGCCCTTTTTCTAATATTCTGCTCATAACTTTTTTTTGCCAAACTAATTTAATTGATTGAATAAATAAATAAAATAAATAACTGGCGCAACAGTCCAATTTGAACCATGGCCTCAAGATGAGTTAGCATCATCTCATTTTCTAGATCGCGACGGTATGTCTTGTGCAGAGGTGTGTGATCCTGATCAGCAACACGCTCAACCGAGTTATTTACCCCATAAATGGGTACTCATTTAACAGCTGAGTGGGCTCATAGTCCGACACGTAAATCCCCTTTTTTTTATCGAAAACTACCGCATTCAGTAGGAATCGATCCGGGGCCCAGTGCGTAGAAGGCGAAGTTCTAACCGTTGCGCCATCCGGACTACATTGATTGATTGATTGAATAATTAAATGATTTAATTTCTTCTATAATTTCAAAGTTCAAGCAACTTATTGTACCTATATATGACACTTTTGGGTTGGTTCCTAATGTATTCGGTAAATTCTGAATCTAATGAAAGTTCAGAAGATATTCACAGTGTTCTAATTTTTTTTAATAATTAAATTAGCTTTTTTTAAAGGATGAAAATAAACAACTTTTATTCCAGTTTTAGGTTGATTTCTTATGTATTTAATCATTCTGAGTCGAATGAAACCAACCGCGATTCCATGCGCTAGTTAAAAAAAATTATATTTTTTCCAAATTGTTTTAAAACTTAAATTAAATTATTTTTTTTTCATTGAGTTGCGAAGCATATATGTGTATGGTAGGTTTAGATTGATTCCTGCTGTATTTTATCTATCTAAATCGAACGAAATAAACCACAGCTCAATAGAATTCTTAGTTTAAAAGTTATCGAGATTTTTTTTTTCGATTTTTTGAGTAATAAAATTATTTATTTTCACCGATAATTTTAATGCGGAATGCTTATAGCCAAACAGTGACGTGTTTTTTTTCATTTGGCATGGCGTGCGAGGTTATGGAAGATTTAGAAAACTTTAATTTTTCAACAATGTCCTAAATCACATAACAAATCAAAAATTGAAAGCTACGCTAATTAATGCAACCATTGTTATAAGAATTTGACTGGCCATAGACATCGTCAGCTTTGTAAAATCACTACCCTTACTTTAATAAAAACTCTTATAACTTCCAGTAATGCTTTTCTCTTAAGCTTACTTACGGGAAATGCCGAGGGTAGCAAATCAAATTATCGAAATATACTATTATTAACTTTTTCCTTAAGGATATCAACATCCTGTATATGTAACGTCGCTATGCTAATGATATGCCTCCATCCTGAAAATTTTTATATATGTGCCTTAAGCAGCGAATAACCGCATCCAAAAAGATCTGCCTTTTGCACCACCTCACTCCGCTACGGTTACCTCAATTTAGAAAAAATACCAGAAATGGAATATGCTCATTCAGCCCTTTGATACGACATCTCACATGCCTCCATTCTCAAACAAATGTCACTTTTTCCCTCTTGTAGTAATCCTTTATATTTCTACCAAATTCCATGCATGTAGCTTCAGTCGTTTTCAAAACATTCCCTGAACAGGCGGACAGCTGACTTATTGTTACTTTTGTTTTGTTTTTTTTCTACAAAACCCTAAAAAGCGTTACTATGCCCTACCTAAGCTATCAAGCAAAGCCTTTTTGAATAAGGTTTCATTGAGACTAAAACAAAACTTTAGCTATACTTACTAAGATAGAGCTATTAAGGCTGAAATCGCTAAACAAGCATTTTAGCTCACAACTACACTAAAAACGAGCCGATTTGAAAAGTACATATTTGGCATGTTAGACTGGAAATTATTATTTTCAACTTTTTTTAAAGAAGTTGTTTTTTTTTTCATTTGGAGCATCTATTTCAAAGATCTTATCAGCTTGAAAAGTGATAAAGTGTAATTTTTCTCCCAAGCCTCAAAAATTGACGTTTTTTGACAATCAGTTTCTACTATACTACTTAAACGATGTATTCAACGCAGAATTCGATGCTCTTTAATTTACTTCCTATAAAGTTTTTCAATCCGAAGTTCCGTTTAGAAGTTATGAAGAGAATATTAAAATGAAACCAGAATATAGAGGGCTACGCCCGGCGCTCGCAATCCGAGGGTTTTGTAGCAAGCGCTTATTTTGGTATGTAAATATCGGCTCCTTGCTCTTCTTGGTACCACTCAGATGGATAAAAGCATCACAATTAAAACGTCTTACCCATGATAAAAAACATGCCAACTCATAAAAAAAGACTACATCTCTCAAAGTATTGTAATAATTTTAAAACGAGAAGCTGTACATATAGTATATGTAGATCGAGATGCTTAACCATTCAAGTTATGACATTGCAAATTGCAAACTTGCATAAAAAATAAAAACAAAAATTGTGTCAATAATTATAGAAACTAGAGTTAGCGACCAGTCACACCCCCTTTGACCTTAATTTCGCCTCTATGTTGACCCCCCTTAAAGTTACAATACATCGCTTTCTCAAGCGAATTGTAGCATTTCTACACATTCTCACCGAATTTCATGTGTGTAGATTCTATTCTAAACCAACATGCAAGTACTACTCGTACCTATGCCTGAGGCCGGTTGGTGAATTTTTTGTATGGATAGTGTCAAAATGTCTAACTTTAAATGAATGTACTATTATTAAATATTATGTAACTATGAAACTCAGAGATATTATTGCCTGTGTTGTTAGTTTTCATTGGCTATCAATATTTTTGACCTGCGATGTGCTTAAGGGATGCAGGGGTGTGCTAACTGCAACTATACAAATATACATACTATTATTAATCTTTTTTGATGAGATTTCCAAATTCTATAATTTTTAGTTTTCTATGCTAGTAAAATGCCGCTTTCCTTTGGGGGGGTCAAGTTTTGATGACATATTTACTCCTCTCCCTCTTCTCTCCTTCTCTTATTTCATGGACAGACAGACAAACGGACGTTTGACCGATTTCATAACGGTTTTGTTTTTACTACAAAACCCTAAAAAGGGGTCAAATCTTCCCGTTTTTTGCCTGCAGAGCCGCTCTGCCGCAGGATCCAAGGTGGCTCCAAGTATTAATTTGAAAGTATGGGCACCACGTAGCGACAGAGGCTACGGCTGAAGGTGATTTGGGTTAAATCGAACTCATAGAATCAACATAGTAGTGTCGGTCAAATCACCGACTCCAGTATAATTTAAACAAGAGGTCGACTGGTATTTAAAGTTATTTTTAAAGCCAAGCTCCCTCTCTGAGAAATAATCATGATCATGACTCACCAATACGAGGAGGTATAGTGATCGTATTGCCAAAGCAACAATCCCGGGACGTGAACCAAAGCTCAAATATTCTCGTATTTCCCATTTCTAATAATGGTACAATACATGCATAATAATGACGTACTCTGCTCTGTTCATACTTCTCGAAATAACTTGCTCAGAGATTGATAAGCGTAGCTCACATACACCAATTATTTTCTGATTATGTGTATTATGATGTTTCATCATCATCTTTGACCTTTCCATATAAGAAGTGTAATAGAAGAAGAGTTTGGAAATACATTGCCTGTACTCATGCAGAAGAGGTAGCCCGCGATGTACATAATAAATCAATATAAATACAATATTTCATACGAGAAATCCATGCATGCCATCCTTTTGGCACATTATTCTGCGTAAACCCGAAGACGTCATGCCGGTTTTGCACAAAATTAGAGCAGAACATGTCGTCGATTGATTTGTTACAGTGGGTTGTATTTTGATTTATTTATTTGGTCATTCTTCATTCGTCTAACAATCGATAAAACCTACTCATATCGAGGACTAAGACTATTCCAGACTGTAGGTCAACTTTTCCTATTTATTTGAATGAGAAATTGTAAAATGGGTAGGCTAATTCTTAATCATTCTAAAAGGATGTCAATGCCCATTTAACCCGTAATTCAATTCGAATCCATTTTCTTGTTAGTCTAGATATCGACCTCTCACAAATATCTCAGATGCCTAATCTAATCAAGATCACGTCTGCAAAAATCACTGCAGAAAAGTCAAGGTTCAACGGATTTCAAACAAAATGAAATATGTATGTCCTTTCCATTTTACAGGATGTTCTACTTTTACGCTACCATATCATTCAACTTCGTTTCAGTTTCTTTTCTTATCCTTTCTGTTTTATCCTATGCATTTGGTATGCTTTGTTCTATTTGTTTCCATCTTTTTTTGCGACTACAATAGTCGTAAATAGACCTCAAAAAAGTGGAACGCTACAAAAATTAATGGAAAAGATGCCAAAGAAACAAATAAAATGCGAAAAAAAATGAGATAGAATTCATGTGACATTACCGTATGAATTTATCTGAGCAGGAAAAGGACAATCAGGAAAATTATTTGAGAAGAGTCAGGTCGAGTTTTGTTAGATTTTCCAGTTGTCATGGTAAATGAGACCGGAAAAGTAAATGGAAGAAGCAAAAAAAAACATGAAAAAATTGGGCTTTGTTAATTAAGCACTTTTGCAATTTCCTGCTCGTTTAAACATTCAGTTTACGCGGAAGAGGCAAATTGTCGGTAATGATAATGACACATCATTAGTGCTAATGACCCATCATTATGTCAATGCCAATGAAATTGTCAGTTTTCTAACGGGGGCGGCACCAGGTGGGGATGCTAAGAAGTGGTCGATAATGTATAGTCTGGATCATATATGTGTAATGTATTATGTCCTTTTTCTTATATTGTCAACCAATTATTCAAGAGAAACTTGTCCAGGTATTAGGTGTACAACTTTGCTTCCGCCGTTTTCCGACAGACGGCTGCATCGGCGAGGGCTTGTCAAAATACGTAGTTCAAAAGTGTCACAAAGTGAGTTTGGACGTCTGTGAACGTATCAACATCCCCGCATTAGTAAAAGTTGTTCGCATTTTTAATAGATTCGCGATTCAAAATGTCTGTTTTCGAGCCAAGTTCTCGTCATTTGCGGGAAGTTTTGATCTTTGCTTCATTTGAAAAAAAAAACTGCAACTGACGCTCATCGAATCCTCTCAGATACTTACGGTGAGGTTGCTCTGAGTGACAGAATATGTCGTGAGTTTTAAAAGTGGCGATTTCAATGTCGGGGACAAGCATGGTGGTGGGAGAGAAAAAAATTTCAAAGACGACGAATTAGAAGCACTGCTCGATGGAGATTCGTGCCAAATGCAAGAAGAATTAGATGAAATACTGGGAGTGGCTCAGTGGGTATCTCGACGAACTCGAACGAAGTCAAGTCATACTTGTCATATAGTATTTCCCAGTTGAGTTAATCCGTATCCCAAATGAAAAAAATCCCTATCCCAAATGAAAAAATCCGTATCCCAAATGAAAAAACTCCTTCAGAAATGAATTAAACTTTTTTCTAATATGATTAAACTATTTCCCGATTGAATTCAAACAGAGAGAATTTGTTTGTAGCTTCCGATATATTTATTTAAAACTAACTTACCGATGTAATATCTTGAAGGATCACTGAAAATCTATAAATCAAACATTCGAGGGTTCCAGTGATTTCGGATGATATAAATTTTGAAATTTGAAAAAAAAAAATCTGCGGGCAGAATTTCCATCATTTGATGTACGCTTTGTAAACATTGTGATGACAATTTTAAAAAATCATTGAATGATAGAATTATCGAGGAGATTAAAGTAAACAGGCAACATGTAGCAAATTTGGAAGCCAAACTTGAGACAATGTGTAAAAGCAAGTTTACTACAAATGCCAGCTACGCGACAATCACCAAGCAGCCAGAAGTCGGCATAAACAAATCACCTGAAAGCAGCAAGGGAGTCGTTATCAAACCTAAGAAACGGCAAATATCTGAAGAAACTTTTAATAAAATTAAAAGAATTTTCAAGCCCGCAGAGGCTAAAATACCTATAAAAATTGCCAAGCCGATTCGAAATGGTGGGATGATTCTTAAGTCAAACAGCAATCAAAACACTTCCGCGCTGGGTATAAAATTAAAGGAGACAGTAGGTGATGGCTACATTATAGAGTCGACCAATGAGAAAAAACCCCGACTAATAATAAAAGGCCTGGAAAGAAAATTTACCACCGATGAACTTAAACAAGAAATGATGTGCCTCAACCACGGTATTACGAAAAATGATAAGCTAGAAGTTGTCTTCTCAAAGGAAATAAAAGGCAAATGGATAACGTAATCGAAGTAAACGGAACGATGTTCAAAAGGCTAGTCAATAATTACATCAATATTGACTACAATAGCCATTATGTGCTAGAAGACTATAATATCACTAGATGTTATAAATGTCAACAATTCGGACATAAAACTTTGCGTTGCACTAACGACACCGATACCTGCGCTAAATGTGGCGGTCGCCATAATACAAGGGATTGCCAGTCGATTTCTCAAAGAGGCTCAAACTGTATCTACAAGCGCGGGACAGCTGTAAATATTACTCATCCAGCGAGTTCCAAGGATTGTCCTGAGTACATTAAAAGAGTCCAGAATTCAATCAGGAGTACAAGATTAAGATTAGAATAAAATATGGTTAGTGACAACCACAATTTTAAAGTCATGTACGCTAATATCAGGAGCATCCGTAATAAAATTCAGGAGATAGAAACATATTTGAAATCTCACACCGACGTTGACATTTTAATTTTTGGCGAAACTTGGTTGACTGATTCAGAAACTCAATTTTTCAACATTCCAGGATACAACGTAACCTTCTGTTGCAGACAGCTTTCAAGAGGGGAGGTTCGGCGATATTTGTGAAATCATGCTATTCATCGAAAGTAATAACTACGAACGTTAAGTTTTGCACGATTGTTATCGAACTGTCTTTCAAAAATGAAAAATTTAGAGTTGGTAGCTTTTATCGCTCGCCATCCGAGTCAGAAATTGAGTTTATTGACCACATACATACATAGATACCCTTTATAATAGTAACTCAGGCCTACTGACGATTGCTGATACTAATATTGATGTACTCACAAATGACTATTTTCCAACCGTTTATAAATAAACTCTTATATCTAATGGTGCGTTTCTGGTAAATGAAGATAATCCCACGAGAATCTGTGCTACTAGAAGTTCGTTGTTAGACCATATTGTAGTCAATAATAACAATCTCAGAAACAGAATTAGATTCACTTACTCAGACTGGCCCGAATTAGATCATAAAGTGATAACTGTATCGATTAAAAAGTGTTCTACGCAGAAGACTAAACCGGTGAAAGTGAATATTAAGTGTCTTAATGAAAACATTAATGGGTCCGTTACGATAATCCCAAGCGTAGAAAGTCATGGGGAATACCCGGACATGCCTCAACGTCGACGGCAAAACCGAATATTCACGGCGCCAAGGTTATGCTTTGCATTTGGTGGGACCAGCTCGGTGTGATATACTACGAGCTACTGAAACCGAATAAAACTATCACAGGAGATCAGTACCGAACGCAATTGATGTATTGTATTTAAGTCGAGCATTAAAGTAAAAACGACCACAGTACCAAGAGAGACACAACAAAGTCATCCTCCAGCATAACAATGCTCGGCCACACGTCGCAAAAGTGGTCAAGACATACTTTGAAACCCTGAAATGGGAAATCTTGTCCCATCCGCCGTACTCCCCAGACATCGCTCCTTCCGACTACCATCTGTTTCGTTCCATGGCGCACAGCCTGACTGATCAGAATTTTCGTTCGTACGAGGAAGTCGAAAAATGGATCCAATCATGGATCGCGTCTTTCAACACTGGGCTGCCATGAAGCGTCGGACATCCGACAATCCAGGTTTATGTTAAAGATGGTATCTGCACTCTTATTGTAGCATTTTTTATGGCATCTCAGTTTTAATTTATGTCACTATCACGGTGATTAATTATCGCAGCTGATTTTTGCGCAAGATGGTCGTTATATTGTTGCAGGACAGCTGGATTTTTTATTCGAGCGGTGTTGAATTTGCGGCGCCTGGATCTCTCGTCGCTAGGTTGGCGCACGGCGGCAGTACGCAATCGAACCTTAGCGATCATAAGAGAATGGTCTCTTCCCATTCCAATATCGGCACCCTTCTTATTTGGCACGTCCAGGAGGTAACTCTAGAATCTTTTACTAATGGCAAAGTGATCGATCTGATTTTGTTTTCTGCGCCGATCAATAGAGGACCAGCTGATGTTGTGGTGGTCCTTATGCTCAAACATATAGGTAGTACCACTGATGAAGAGAATGTGAAAGTTGTAAAATTCTACAAATCTTTCATCATTGTCGTTACCATCCCCAAGGTCGTGTCCCGCCATCACATGCCTGAGCCCATAGTTATCAGCACCAACTTTTGCATTTAGATCCCCATAACCATTACAATGTCACCTTTAGGTGTTCCGCTCTGGACTGTGTTTAGTTATTCGTACAAGGAATCTTTCGCCAAAACATTGACGGGCTCAGTTGGAGCTTAACATTGTGTTATTGTGATATTTCTCATTTTGGTCCGGAACCTGGCGGTCATGATTCGATCGGAAACCGGATCCCAGGATAAGAGACAGTTTCGTGCGGCTCTGATTAAGAGGGGCCCCACGCCTGACTCACGACCACTACCGGTAGCTCTACCGGAGTACAATATTACATTGCTACCTGTTGGAGAGATGAACTCTCCGCTTTTCCACCACCTTATCTCGCTAACTTCTAAGATGTTTAACTTATACCGCAGAAATTCACTCTCTAATTGAAGAAATCGTGCGTTCTGGGGACCTTTTGATCCATTGTCCAGGAGAGTGCGCACATTCCGGAATCCAATCTTTGCCATTGTACGATACTCAAAAGTCTTGATTTCTTACCATATTATACTTTTAAGAATAAAGTGAAGTGGGTCATTGCGAGTAAGTCAAAAATTATTCAAACTCGCTCTCCACTACCACAAAAAACCACCAGCTTAAAACCAAATGCTCCTGACTTTTCATTGTATGAAAATTCGCACTCGTGTCGTGTAATGCACACTATATAAGGTGTTGGCATTCCACTGAGGGACGTATTCCCATTTAGGTCGGAATGCAAACCCGCCTGGCTTGGTCGAGCTGCTTCCCCCATGGATTATGGCAGCTCCTGAAGAGTAAATCCATGGTGTGGACGAAACCAAGTGATGGGGGGAATTAGCTTTAAGTTGATTAATTTTTTTGTGGTAGTGGAGAGCGAGTTTGAGTTATTTTTGACTTAGACTCGCAATGACCCATTCCAATTTATTCTTAAAAATTATATATCACTTCACTGCCAATAATGTCCTTTTTCCTCACCAAACGACTCAAAATGACTTCAACTGTAATCTAGTGCATTCACCTCAACACCTCCAGTCATATGATACCCATCTGACCTAGATATCACTTTAATACCAAGAAGGTCCTTTTGTCCTGACGCACAACTGCAACAAGACATATCACAGTGTGTTATTTGTAATAACCCAAGCAAGCTACGTGTTAAATTTCGTTTAAATCGGACCACGGGAAAAACCTGAAGAAGAGTGGTTTTTGAAAAAATACTAAGGCAAGTAGCTCTGGTTTGAACACAGCCGAAAATACCGTTAGTCCAGTCGACGGCCGAATTTGCTCGGACTAACGCACAAGCGCACAGCATAGAACATAGATCATTGCATATGTCCGTCCATCATATAAAATAAATATACGAGTATGTACGAGTATATAGGACGGGCCAAAAGGGGAAATATTTTTAGGTTAATGTTTATTCACTGAGATAATTATTTGATTGATTTTGGGGCGAAAATACCAAAGCGAAAATCAGTTTTTACAATAGCTTAATTTTTATTCAGCCGATGGAAGCTTCGATATTGCGAGAACAATTTTATTCCTGATTCAAAAGGAAAAGTGAACACACTGATTCATTTGAGACTTGAACTAGTTACAAGTCTACGTTTTTGGACTTGGGTACTGAAATAAATCGAAGACGGGAAAACTGGCGGGACTTTTCGTCTTTTAAAGGTTAGTATTAATAACTGGTACAAATTTTCTCAACAAAAACTGTGGTTATACACCGTAAATATCGTATATTTTCAAATATATAATTAGATCGTTGAATGTTTTTTTCGAGTAGAATTACGTCATAGTCATTTCAATTCAATTATGCAAACTCCCAAAAATTAATTAGACAACTTTATACGTATGTATTACTTAATCAAAAGACAACGTCTGGATATCAATACGTCAATAGACACCCAAAACAATTAATTAAAAGCCAATGCTTTGTCCAAGGACGAAAGTAGTCTGCTACTGACACAGACACTCCGCTCTATAAGCATCTCGCATCTCGAATAAGGTCAAATTGTGGTCAAGCTACATACATATATTGTTATATGTTATTATACCAAACATAACCCCGGGGGTGGCGAAATAGTGTATCCAATCGATTAACTCACCCCAGATGTTTACAGTTCAAGAATTTCGATTACAATGTTAAGTACTCTATTGAATTTCATGGCTCATATATCCCGGAGTGAATAACGAAGGATATTTAAAATCCAGTGCACGCCCTGGGAAAAAATCACAAAAGATGGGGTAGTCGGTGTTTGGAGTGAATTTTGCAGAAAATTGGGGAGTCGCATGTACATACAACATTCATTGTAAATGCCAATAATGCTGTAGTAGCTTTTGCTACGATTAACCCTGAGTTCGTTTTCGTTACATAAAGAACAACAGTGGGTGGGAGTGGTTTATGATGGGTTTCCGGTAATATTTGAACAATTCGGCTCGACAGCTCCTTAGTCGTAAATAAATCTGTTTAAATTAAACCTACCCACATGTTTCTTGTTACTGCCATACATATAGCATACAAGTGCATGATCTACTTTCCAAAAGGGATACAATACGACAAACAGACCATGGTTGTTGGGTGGATTTCACGAAATTTACCATGAATTGCATGATTTGAGATGTGTGGTACTAAAATAATTCCTTTGATATCGAGAAAATAGCCGGTGAAGTATGTATTTCGAAAATTACATAGAAACTTGGCAGGGTGGTGCACTATCCTCTCTTCTTAGGAATCTGGCAGTTAACAAACTGCTTTCGGAATGTGTGAGATGCAAAGTTATCGCGTGTGCGGACGATATTTCCATCGCAATCTCTGGGAAGTTTGCCTCTGTGCTTAGTGATATTTTGCAGAATGCCCTCTCAATTCTGACGAAATGGGCTAGGCTAGCTGGGGATGGTGTCAATCCGACCAAAACAGAGCTTGTTTTCTTTACAAGAAAACACAGGCGACCAATATTCGATCCACCATTGCTGAACGGAATGATACTTCTCTCTGACAAAGCCAAGTTTCTGGGCGTCATCCTGGACAGGAAGGTGGGGTAGAGACCCAATACCCAGGAATGAGTTGTTAAGGCGACCGTTGCGCTCTACTCGCGTAAGAAAGCCTTAGCTAGGAAGTGGTGAAGTGAAGATTGTATTCTGGCTCTTTGTCTCAGTCCTGCGACCTATACTTCTGCATGGTATTATCGTCTGGTAGACTGCACTCAATTTTGCAGTTTACCGAAATATGTTAGAGAAATTTCAAAGAATGGTCCTGCTCAATTTGCTCCTCTTAGATATTTTCGCTAAGCAGGCGGCCTCAAACGTAGCCATTTGTCTTCGGGAAACTGAACAGTTCACTGCGGCAGCCACGGGACACTCGTCTGTTCTTAGCAGCTTGGATTTTCCTGCGGTGACAGATTGCACTCTCCCCAAGTATCTTTTTGGTAAGAATTTTGGAAGCCTAATACCTTCACGGGACGAGTGGGTGGCTAACACCTTCCAGGAGTCAAATGCTATAAGCTTATACATCAATGGCTCTAAGACGGATCAAAGGTGGGTTAGTAGGCAACTTTCGCCTAGGATCGATCCTAAACGTTCTGCCGAGCTGCTGGTGCTGAATAGAAGAAACCTAAGGACTCTTGTGGGGGTGATTACAGGGCACTGGTCGATCGGCAAACATGCTAGGGGAATGGGGCTCCCACACAATGACCTCTGTAGGAGCTGCGGGGATGAGAATGAGGATGTGAGTACCTTGCCCTGGCTTGAAGAAGAAGGATTACCTTGGGGTCTTTTTATTTTGACAATCTGGACGACCTTAGGGATGTTAGCATCAGCCGGCTCCAGCGCTTTGTCAACAGCTCAGGCTGGTTCAATTAATAGGTAGGACTCGGGCTGTGGAGTCGATGGTGGTATCACAAAAAACCCAGTGGTGGTCTATGTGTGTTGTATGTATCACGGCAGCTCCTTTCACCTAATCTAACCTGGCAGGAGTGTACTTAATCTATTGTTGACGGAATATATTTTTAGTGTATATAGGTAGTATACGAATTCAATTAATGGAGCAGTTGAGAAAGGGTAGAGGTAAAGAGAACTATTATGCATTCGCCTAACTCTTCGTACGACATCGCTTCCGTTTCAGTTTCTGGCAAAGGCAAAAAAGCGCAATCATTTTTTTCATGAATAGAATTAAATAGGAGGCGATACACGAAAAAATCCCATGTTCTCCAACTTCATTTTCTTGTTATCCTTTCAGTCTTCTGAAATGAGAACATTAAAAATAGAGCTTAAGCGAGTCCTTACATTATTTTTGAAGCGAAAAACTAACTATGTATTTTATATATTTCATACGACAATATGTTTTGCATCTTATAAATATTTAACAATGGCAAATAACGAATGTATGAGTATTCACTGGAAATATAAGCTGCAACGTAGAATTTGTAGCCCACCGTGTGTATACTCGTACATACTGCAAACTCTTGTTTGAAAGTAGACACTTGTGCAATATCTATTTTAGAATAAAATGTAGCATACATTGTTTGGTTGTTTTAATGAATACATACTGTGTTGGGAAATGGGAGTGTTCCTTGCAGGAGAATGGAAAGCTGTACTATCCTGTTCGCTGTGTGAAAGCAAATAGCATTATCGCAGGAAACTTGTCTCAAATGAAATTACATAGCTTGTTGTCTATACAGGGTGTGCTGCGTTAGGTGGGAAATACTGTTAGGAGTTATACCACACTAGGTTTGAGGAATAATGGCACCAATTAAATTCGCATATCTTTAACCGTTACTAAGATATAACTGTTTTTGTGATTGTCGTCAAAAATCGTGACCTGCCACACAAAATTTACCACTTGCCAATCGCCAAACCTGTGATTTGACATCACTTTCTAAAACTACATAAAATTTCATATAAAATATGATAACTTTTTTTCCGACTGTGAAAATCACCGTTACTTCAAAGATACAACTATCCAAACTTTGAAGAAATTTCAAAATCTGCTTTTCATCGAAAATTCAAATGAAAATTTTGTAACGATACTTTGAAGTGGAATAGCAAAACTCGCCCTAATGTGTTGGCTTTCCAACGGTATTATTTTTATACCCTTCACGAATGTGATTGGTTATATTAACATTGTCATGAAATTTGCAACGCACAGAAGGAATCATCTTCGACCATAGACCAGTCAAAGAACACGTTGTAGAGTGCATGGAACATGCGATAATTTTCGACTTCAGGACTTCGTTAGGAGTAGTTAGTAGGTTAACATACTAAAAGTCCCCGCCCCTGGGAGGTGAGCTTACGGTGGGAGGGTTAGGGGAAGGTCTCATTTTTGGGTTTTTCGATTATATCTTGGAAACAGTGGACTCTAGAAAAATATAGCATGTTCTACACAAAAATAAAAGCTTATTAAATTTCATATAAAATTCGTCGTATGCATATTTGTCGAATTTCTAACGGTTTACGAGATACCTTACTGAAAATCGATAATTTTCGAAGAAATCATTTACCTCTAGTGCCTCCCACGATCTTTTCTCAGAAAACTTGCCAGAGACGAAATTGTAGAAAATTAAATTTCCTTTAATTTGATCATCTTCTACTTTCTCTTCAACCAATCAAAAGTTAAAGAATTTCTACAATATACGCTCAACTTCGATGTTCTCTAGAAATGATTATGTTGTCGCTACCATGATGATTAACATGTATTGGTATTTCAGTAGCTTCAACTGTTCACGAGATATTTTATGGACAGACGGGCGGACGAAAGGACAGACATTTGAGCGATTTTATAAGGGCTCTGATTTTATACAAAACTCTAAAATATAAGCATTCAAGGTGACATCTTGGTTTTTCTGAGACGGAAGAATCGAATCGTTCCCCAACCACAGGTGTACTTGGTGGTAGATCTGGAATGCATGCTGCTTAACAGCTCCTTCAGTCGGAGGGAGAGTTGGGAGATCGGGCTTCATGTTTGCAGCTGCTTTGATGAATGATTTGTAGCAGAACTCGTTGAGGGATTTTTCTGTGGCTGGAGCGCCATTCCATAAGAGAATACTCATGATCCCCGCTATCTCAATGGAGTCGGGGGAAGAAGAACCGCTGGTAAATATCTCAGGTCCACGTTGAATAATCTTGGACTTCTGGTACGATTTGACAAAACCCACTTTACTCTTGCGATATGTTGCGGATATTGAGTCACAGCCTGTGAATGCATGTATGCATAACATCAGCATCACTTGAAGCTTGGAGCGTATTTATCCCATTTTTCTGCCACTGCATCATCAGCAGACTCTTATTATGAAAGTTGGAAAGGAAGTCCTCTTGTTTGACTAAATTCCACTTTCCAAACTGATATTGATGTCCACACATCTTCTGAATCGATATCGTCGACTCAGTTCAGCTGCTTTTGTGCTCTCTGATGATTCAGTGTACTCATCAAAAACCACTGTACAACCTCTCCCATTACAATGGGTCTTCAAAAATTTAACGTAGCCATCACAAATGGTTGTAGTACGGATGGCGCAACGACTAGCACGTTTACCTTCTCCGCACTGGGCCCCGGTTCGATTCCTACCGAATGCGGTAGTTTTCGTTAAAAAAAGGCGATTTATGTGTCGGACTATGAGCCCACTCAGCTGTTAAATGAGTATTCATTTATGGGGTAAATAACTCGGTTGAGCGTGTTGCTGATCAGACACCTCTGCACAAGACATACCGTTACGATCTAGAAAATGAGATGATGCTAACTCATCTTGAAGCCATGGTTCAAATTGGACTGTTGCGCCAGTTATTTATTATTTGTCACAAATGGCTGATACAGTTGTTGTTTTTTTTGCCAAACAACTTTGTGGACTACGGATCTCCCATCAACAACAAATTCAAAGGTAGTTAAATAAACGTTCTTATCAATTTTCTCAGAGAAAGTGTATAGGTAGTGCTTAAAAATTATTGATTTTCATTGCCTATATACCTCGAAAACCGTTGGGAGTTCCAGAGATATGTTTGGAGGCAAATGCATAGGAAATTTAATTAGCTTTAATATTTTGAAAATGACTGTACATGTTAGAAGTTACGTAACTTGTGATTCATTGAAGATAAAGTAGCAAAAGCGTATATCAGGAATTCAAGGAAATTTAATTCTCCACAACTTCGTCTCTGACTAGTTTTCTGAGAATCGATCGTGGGATGCACTAGAAGCAACTGATTTCTTCGAAAATTATCAATTTTCAATAAGTTATATCTCGTAAACCGTTAGAAATTATTTATAATTTTAATTTTAAGTTTTTTTTTATTATTTATAATTTTATAGGAAATTTATAAGCTTTCATTTTTGTGTAGAACATATTTTTTCTAGAGTCCGAGTGTTTCCGAGATATAACCCAAACACCCAAAAATGGGACCTTCCCCCACCCCTCCCAACGTAAGCTCACCTCCCAGGGGCGAGGACTTTTAGTATGTTTACCTACTAACTACTCCTTACGAAGTCCTGAAGTCAAAAATCATCCCATATTCCATGCGCTCTACGCCCCTCTTTTGCGCACTCATTGACTGGTCTACCATACAAACTATATATATTTTTGGTCAGCATGACTAGATGAGTCGATCAAGCTTTTTCCGTCTGTTTCTATGCAAACTAGTCTCTCAGTTTTAAAGCTATCGAGCTGAAATTTTGTACACAGCCTTCGTTCCAACGCTGTATACTTGTCGGGACCAACGGAGTCGCACCATTACGTCGTATAGCTGCAATAGGAACGACCGGTCCAAAAATCTGTGTTAGTGAGAAAAACGTTTTTGTTTCTAAAGATATAGTCACCAAAATTTCATATTTTTCAATGATATCTACTACCAAACTGCATGCCCGAAAGTGATTGAAATTTGATTACTATATCATATAGCTGTCGTAGGAACAACCGGTTCAAAAGTAACTTTTTTATTTCTAAAGATATCTTTACAAAATTTCACATTAATTGATTGTATTTACCGCCAAATCACATTCCTAAATTTGGGTGAAATCGGCCCACTATTTCATATACAATACTATACCTCTCATAGGAACACTGGAATCGGAACAAGCTTTACTGCTAATTTCAAAGTGGTAAATGTTGAATGGATAAAATTGATAAGAACACAGGCTATTGGAGGTATGATACCCCTCACGCTTCGGTTTTGATACATTTGGATTTGAAAATTTTACAATAATTCGCATTGAACGTAAAAAAAGGTCTTCAGATGAAACAAATTTACTTAAACTACGACTTAAGAGCGAAAAGATATTTTCATAATTTACAAAGTTTTTTTTTTAAATAACAAAACTTGTACAAAATAAAAAAAATATTGATAGATGATCTAATTTCAGTGTTATTGAAATTAACCACTTCTATGTTGGAGGTACATCCAATATCTTCTTGCAATAACAAAACCGCCCGAAGAATTTCTTCCCGGTTGTCCCTCATTTCGGTGCATGCTACATGAATTCTTTCTAACAACTTTTCGCGAGAGGCAATAGGTACGCTGTAGACATTATTCTTCAATTTACCCCATAAATAAAAATCTAAGGGAGTCCAGTCTGGACTTCGCGCAGGCCATGCGACTAGCCCAAATCGACCAATCCACATTCCGTTCAAAGCTGCGTCTATTCGGGAGTTGCCGCTGTGGAAACCCCCGACTGTATTCCCGTACTGCTTTAAGCCCGTTTCCTCGAGCAATTCCATAGACGAACACCATATCGGCGTACTCCATTTCAGAAAATCGGGGCGACCGGTAGCACAGTGTCTTGAGGCATCAATCTCATGTTTGACCATCGGCGTTTTGGGTTCGAATCCCGTCCACGACGACGTTCGTGGCCATGGATATGCAGGAGGTTCATGCTGGCAATTGCATTCTCCGAAACCAGTTTATGCCATCGAAACGTCAACTGGGCCACATGGAACAGTTGACGCGCTATGCCCCACAAGGGGTTACGGCAATTAGAGATATCAGATTATTGGTTTCGCATCGCTTTTTTTTTAAGTAACTACCTGTGACTATTTGCTGTAGTTTTTCGCAAACCAATCGAAAATATCAAATTTTAACTGTTAAGATTACTGTCATATTTACGAGTAAATAAACTTTATCAAACTAGCTCAAGCATCTTATTGCTCAAGAATAAAACAATTTTCCAAGCTTATTTGCCGAAACAAAATGGCGAATTCTGTTTTCTTGCCTGTTAATATAATCTAAGGTCGAAACTAATTTTTTTCATTGAAGACCATGTTTTTTACCTTCAATGCGAATTATTTTAAAATTTTCAATTCCAAATGTATCAGAAAAATAATACCGTTGGAGAGCCAACACATTAGGGTAGGTTTTGTTTTTCGTTTTAATTTTCGATGAAAAACACATTTGGAAATTTCTTAAAAGTTAAAAGTTATCTTTGAAGTAACAGTCATTTTCGGAATCGAAAGAAAGGTATTTTATGTACATAGTTTTATTGTAGAAAATGATGTTAAATCACAAATTCGGTGATTGTGGAAGTGGCAGATTTTGTGTAACAGGTCATGGTTTTTGGCGACAATCACAAAAATGGTTATATCTTGGTAACGGTTAAAGATATGCGAATTTTATTGGTGCCAGTATTCCTCAAACTAAGGGCCGGTTGCTCAATGTCCGATTAAAACTTATCTTCAGAATAAACTGCCATTTAGCACAATTTGATTTTCTCAATATCTGTTAAGCGTTATTAATCGGATAAACGCTAACCGTCCCCTAGCCTTCGATTAATCTCTTATCCAAAACAAACTCCAGCTCCTGGTTTCCGGTTGAAAATTTATATTATCCTAAACAAAAACCCAACGCGTGATACCGGATGCTGAGATTTTGACAGCTAGAACTGTTCACTTTTGCAAATTCAAATGAAAACAATGAAAGTGGCCATGAAGAACAGAGTTCCTGGAAATTCATTCGATAGAAGAGAATTTGCAACAAATTCAGCTGCAAATGAATGTACTGAGAGACCGTACTAATACAAAATAGATTTGTGGACGGTGGAATTCTGCCAAGAAAATCAGCTGACTTTATCATAATTGTGGTCTGAGATAAGTTGCCCACTTTATGGCGTGGTAATTTGTATGCGACGTATGAGAAAACGAAAATACTTAACGGGCTGTTTATAGTTTCGTTTAATTTGTGTCCCTGTTAGTTAACAAAGAGTTTAATCGGCGGGCCAATTTGTGGTATAACCCCTATCAGTATTGTGCACCCAACGCGGGACACCCTGTACATGTAAATGTTTTAAAGTTGGATACTTTAAGTGAAGCGTCACAACGCCATTTTTGTAAAAAAGAAACGAAAATATGCCTGTTTTCACGGAAGACCTGAAAACAGATGAGAAACTATTTTGCCATGTATGCAAATCACGTGTATGGCATGGTTGTGAATAATTCTGTGTTCACCTTTTTAAATAATTGTTCATTTGCACAGAAAAAATATTTACGACGCATTAAGGCGTCTCCGAAACCAGTTTATGCCGTCGAAACGTCAACTGGGCCACATGGAACAGTTGATGCGCTATTCCCCACAAGGGGTTATAGCAATTGAGAGAGAGAGAGAGAGAGAAGGCGTCTTCACATTAATGACAAATTAGATTCACCGCAATTTGCAATATCATTAACAACTGTCATAATGACACGGTTATTTCGAATATTGAATAATTCTGAAATAAGTATGAAATATGGAATATGTATATTCAAGTCTATTTTTTTTTTACCAAACACCAAGTTGCACAATTTGTAGTCCGGATGGCGCAACGATTAGCAGGTTCGCCTTTAACGCACTGGGCCCCGGTTCGATTCCGGGGATTTAAGTGTCGGACTATGAGCCCACTCAGCTATTAAATGAGTACCCATTATGGGGTAAATAACTCGGTTGAGCGTGTTGCTGATCACATACCTCTGCACAAAAACCGTCACGATCTAGAAAATGAGATGATGCTAACTCATCTCGAGGCCGTGGTTCAAATTGGACTGTTGCGCCAGTTATTTATTTTTTATCTAAGTTGCACAATTTGCGTGGTTGGCGTACGACAATATGACGTTTTTTTATTGCTACTGCCACTATAAACTCGGATCAATCTAATTTTTAGTGTCACCATACACTGTCGAACTCGAACTCGAGCTCGAACTCGAACCTAGTACAAGTGGACCGGTTTTCTTCACATCTATGTGAAGTGTGTGTGTGTGTGAGAGGACATTTGTACCAGGTTCGTGCTCGAGATCGAGTTCGACAGTGTATGGTGACACTTACGCAGTACAAGACGTATACAAGTTGCGTAATTTGCAATGAACTTGGCCTGGTCGTTTCGTTAGTGTATTGGACGTGGGATCAGAACCTATCGAAGTCAAATTCCAACGATGCCAGACTTATTTTTTACACAGTATTCTCAATCTGATGTGCACTCGTCATAACGGATAACCCGATAGAATGTTTACAAATATCCCGAATGGAGAAAGACTAGTTCGCTCAGTCTTCTTGTTTCCAATGACCACAGAATATGGTTTGCATATGTAAGCCCTTTTTAGTCGTAGCCACTCATAGAGGGAGCCATCATTCACCAGTCGACAATTTTTTCTTTCGCGAAGATGCAGCGGGGGAGGAAAATCATGCAAGATATGCGTGACACATTGCCACTTCGATCGCTTATGTACCTTAACAAATTGCTCACGCTCACAACTTATTTCGTTTCGCCCTCGATGATGCAATATTTGAAAGAGTTGTCATATTTTGATACCTTCAGAAGGAAACAGCTATGGTTGCCCACTGGGTAGAGATTTGATCTCATAATTCGTGCGATCTGCGTTAAAGCTCTGCCACGAGCAAATATTTTTTCCTCACCTTGATAGCCCTCGGTGAAACCATACATGACCGCCTACGAGTTCATTAAGCCGGCTTGTTGAATTCGTCAGTGCTACTCATCACACGTAGATGGTTATGTATGGTTTCATCATATGCTTGAAAAGTGCATAAGTGACTTTAGATAGATGATAAATGGGTTGTGACCCATAAAACAGCCACAAGCACTGTGACAATAAGTCTATTGTGCAATGCCCGGATTCTGAAGAGCAGAGCTCAATCTGTTGATCCAATGGGCTCATCTCGATAAACCGACTGAGGTGGCCAAGTTTGATCGAAGCCACTCGAACGTCCTCGGCCATGGGGTAGGCAATGCTGAAGTAAACAGTTCGACGGCAAGCAAGAGCTTCACATTCACAGAGTATGCCTTCTGAGGGTTCGTAGTCGGCCTCACAGAAACAACAGCTTCCATCCGAAACGCATTGTTTTGACCTTGAAGATGGAAGTGACATGTGAGAAGTCCAAATATAATTCTGACCCTGTTTCTGCCCAGGCTGAGTAGATCAAGAGACCGGTTACGAGAGAAGCCCGCAATGAACAATTTTGATTATCTCATACCGGGGAGAGCTTCCACAACGCAACAGCTTTTTTTCTCGCTCGCTCCCATTCCCTAATCCACTGTCTGGCAAGGCGGATAGGTACACCGCAGAAAGGGCTTGGGCCAGTGTAGGGGCCTCACATGCCCGTCTGGTAAGCACGTTGAGTGAACCGATGTACGATGTAGTCAGTGCCATAATGGCCGCCTTGCTATCGGTAAAGATTCCTGTGGCCTGGCACAGTCGCGCACAGACCTCAATGGCATGCACTTCCGCTTGGAAGATAGTGGGGAAATTTCTCATGGGGATGAAAATTCTGTGGCCTGGGCCAACAATGCCCGCACCTGATCCTTCACCCGTTTTGGGCCCGTCCGTGAAACATTTTATTGTGTTGGGATGAAGAGAGTTGAAGGACTTCGCCCACTGCTCTCTATCCCACGCAGTTGCTTGGAAGGGATGCCCAAAGCATAGCTCCCTAGTCAGGTGATCAGATGACATGCTGAGCGTATTGTGACTTAGTTGTTTCGGATTCAGTCTGATTTGTGTATTGCTGGCTTTAAGCCTTGCTATTGCAAATTTTTGCTTCTGCCTCAATATGAATGTGCACTGGCGGAAGGTCAAACAATGCATCAAGGGCTGCAGCAGGACAGAAGCACATGGTTCCCGTTATTATGTGGCATGCAACCTTTTGTATTTTGGTGAGAGTGTCCCTACCAACTGAGGTGGTTGCTCTTTTCCACCAAACGACTGCTCCATAATCAATAATTGGCCGAACAGTCGCTTTGTAAATCCAGAGGAAATGCGGAACTTGGTGCCCCACGTCCTGCCTGCATACTGCTTGCAGATCCACCTTGTGGCCTTTCCTGATGTTACCCTAAGGTGTTAAGTGATTTTAGTCCCGTGGCTAAAACCATGGTCATGATGCCTTTCATCCAGGTCTGGATAATGAGCGCATTGATGTCTTCATCAATGTTAGCAAGGATGTGATATTGAATATATACACTAGCGGTCATGAAAACTGCACCACTGAAAGATACAGTGACGAATGCATAGTGAGGACCGTGAAGCATTCTCAAAGCCAAATGGTGTGGGGATGTTTCTCTTATTATTTTCCCGGTCAGCTGGAGTTTATACACGGCACTGTAAATGCTGAACGATATCGACAAATAATAAATGAAAATTTGTTGCCATCAATAGAAGAGCACCTAGGCCATGCAGATAGAGTCATTTTCCAAGATGACTCCGCTCCTTGTCATGGTGCGAAATCTGTAAGTGTAATATTAATACGAAACCTTAAGAGGTTTACTCTAAAACACTAATTAATTTAAAAAAAAAAAATTAAAAAATCCTATTGCAGGTTAAAGAAATGATCAACGACATGGGAATCGAGACGCTGGATTGGCCGGGTAATTCTCCAGACTTGAATCCAATCGAAAATCTTTGGTCATTTTTAAAAGCTAAGGTTAAGCAGCACAAGCCGAACAATATTCAAGCGTTGAAATATGCACTTGAAAAAGCCTGGTTCGAGGAAATAAAGCCTGAATTGCGAGAAGCTTTGGTGGAATCGATGCCAGATAGAATAAAAGCCACAATTGACGCCAAGGGAGGGTCGACGCATTATTAAATAATTAGTTTCATGTTGTTAGTCTTATGTTTATACGTTTTCATAGAAAAATTAGTTAGGAGCATGTGTAGTAAATAAACAATTTTCAATTGATATTATTTAAAATTCAATGAATAAATATATGATAAAGATTATTTCCATGTTTTTTAAATAAGGAAGCGACGCTGAATCAAATTTATAATGAAAATATAGTTATTTTAATGTGTTGAATAAGTTGTTTTTTCGGTTCGAGCGAATAGTTCGAATTTCTAACAAAGTTATATCAATTTCTGTACATAAAATTGTTGGTGGTGCAGTTTTCATGACCGCTAGTGTATATATTAAAGTTATAAAATATTTTTCTGTCGTTTACGCCAATCGGATGGTAGTTTCAGAGTGCATGCCAGGCACTCTCAGAGATTATTTTAGAAATCGATAGAGGCTTAGCCAGAAAGCCTTAATTTAAATTTGCACCACCTCTAAAATTTTCTAACGAACTTGTCTTGTTTTAGATTTTTTGCTTTTATCTTCGTCCACGTTAGTCGCATAACTAAAAATAAAAATCCAACTATTCGCTTTAAAATTATCCTCAAGTTATGCATACAAAGTGTTTCGTTTAAATAAACACGTAAACTGTTACAACGCGCCAAAGTTGGAAAATGTGAAAATTGTTAAAAAATGATTTTGTGGTTCACTCGATTCCCTACAATCTAGAATCTAAAATTAACTCGATACGATATCCACGACTGATTTCTTCTCAAGAGAATGTGTACTATACATCGAGCCGAAAATGAACATTTTACTCGTATCCACAAACGAAACGCCCTCATAGCGACACATGTTGCATAAAATGCTGTAGAGAAGATGAAATTTCTGAAAAGCAGTGGCCGAGTAAAGCAGAGAACACACATACGCGATGGCGATCAAACGCGTTGTTAGTAAGTTAGGCAGGACATACTTGTCGCGATCTGTTAGCGATAAAGTGGACATCTGCAGCGTTCGATCACGGGGTAGTCGGCGATCTGCGATCAAACGCAACTGGTTGAATTTATCGCAGATCGGGAATATTAAAAATGGCAGATTTCACGTAAAAATTAATTGAATATGTAAAAAAACATAATGTGTTATATGACAACAACAACAATGTGTGCATACAATTTTTAAAAAATAAAAAAAAAATCCTTGCGTTTGCTGCATGGTGTGTTCGCTTGCTCTTGTGATCGCGATCGCGAACGCAATCGTGATCGCCATCGCGATCGCGTATATGTGTTCTCTGCTTTAATATGCTCATAAAATCTCTGACTTGTCCGCTTTTTTTTTGCGATGAATCAGTCCTCGTTTATCGAATCGAGATATTTTTTTTTATTGTAGGTAATTGAATGAGCTGCAAATCACTCTTCATATATTTTGGGCAGAAATTAACCATCATTGACTTTTTCGGAAAAAACACACTTGTGTGCAAAAGTTGAAGATAATTTTATAGGGAATAATTGTTTTTTACTTTTAATTATACAACTAACGTGGGCGAAGATAAAGGTAAAAGACTAAAAGAAGACACCCCATAAGTACCGTTAGGAACTGGCTTTTTGAAGTCAGCACCGGGCATATTTGAATTTCTGTTTTTCATCGACATTTAGTCAACTCATTGCAAATAAGTACATTAATTTAACCCTTTAACGTAAAAAAATAATATCTAATTTCTATGCAGATCTAGGAAAATTATATAATGGAACCGTTTAGGATCGTTATACATATTTAGATTTTTTTTCAAGCAGTGCAATATGAGGTGTTTTTTTTTTTTTTTTTTTGTAATTTCCAAATTTTTTTACAATATTATGTGATTTTTTTAGAAACAAAGAAAGACTTTGATAAGTATCTAGTAGCAATAAACTATACTAAAACACTGAACACGCACGCATGACTCAACCATTCCAGATTAGAGAATATGCGGTCCCGTGTCTAATTTTTGCGTCGTTCTGCGCATGACGTCATCGGTGATCTATTTATTCAAGAAATGATGTGTTTTTTCCCCGATATTTCTGTAACTACCACTCTCAGTGAAAAATGTTTTGCGAATAAAATGTTATTAATTGCCTTGACCCCTCCAAAGGTATGGGCGCGTCAACACAACCTTTTCTTTACTACCCCACCCACCTATACAGCACATCGAAAATTCAGATCTACCGCACCTTTTGCAAGGTAAAAACTCTCTGTCTCTTGGGTTACTGGGAGACTAAACTAAAGCGTATGCAACGCTCGAAATATGATAATGCAGTAGGAAAATCAACTGATTTTCTTGTGAGAATTCGGCCGCTTATTCTATTCTATTCTACGTCTGTAATAATAATAATAATAATAATAACAAGGGCAGGCTAAGATACCCAAGGGTGGGCACTGCGACCATGAGATCTATTGTGCCATAGCCTTAATTAATCCAAAAGACCCTCAACCAGCCTAATGAAGGCTAGTAGATCCTTTGTAGGGGTGCTTCTTACGACCGCTGAGCTCACGAAGGAGTCTCCAAGAAACAAGAACCTGGAACGGGCTACCGCCGAACATTCGCAGAGAAGATGTTTAGTGGACTCTGTGTCCTCCAGGCAAAGCTTGCACTCCGTATCAGTGGATAGACCCATTTTGTTGAGGTGATATCTCACCCAGTGGTGCCCCGTGAGGTAACCCACGGTTAGTCTCAGGTCCGCTCTACCCAGGCGGCTGGTTTCTTTGAGACCGTAGGGTTTTATAAGATCTTTGGACTGCCGTAGTCCTGGAAGACAATCCCAGTGACGCAGTCTTTCATTGGCAGACCACTCCCTCACTAGTGATTTTGTTTTAGCCCAACTCAGACCACAGTAAGGATTAGGCCCGAAAAATATATCCGAAGAACCTTGTCTAGCAAGTTCATCGGCAGCTTCGTTACCGATTGGTGTTTGTGAGACACTGAAGGGTATAAAAACTTCACTAATTTCGATGAGAAACTATGTGAAGAAAGAGCCTTAATGGCTGCCTGACTATCAGTGCAGATAGCGATGTTAGCGCCTTTGAGTTTCTTGTCCAGAATGTCTCTGGCGCAGGCCTCAATGGCATGGATTTCAACTTGAAAAACGATAGGCCAGACGCCCATAGCAATGGAGATCCTGGTGTCCGGTCCATAGACTCCAGCACCAACACCCCGCTCCGTTTTAGATCCGTCGGTAAACCACATGGTGTACCGGGAGACAGAGCCAAGAATGCCACTGTCCCATTCCCCGCGAGTGGGGATGGAGACCGAGAATTTCCTACCAAAACATATTTCCCGAGTCACATAATCAGATCTCGAGCAGATCTGCATGCCAGGGATCCGCTCTAGAATGCTCATGTGTCCCTGGTTGGACACACCGCCATCGTATGTTAGACGCATTCTAAGAGCGCTCAGAGCCGCAGACTCTTGTATGAAAATATGCAGCGGAGTAAGTCCAACAATCGCCTCAATAGCCGATGTCGGACAAGTATGGATGGATCCTGCCATACCAAGGCATGCAAGGCGCTGTAACTTACTACAAAGCTGTATGGTGCAACGCTGATTCGTTTTGGGCCACCAAACTAGCGCCGCGTAAGTCACAACTGGACGTACGACCATCAAATATAGCCACTCGATCATTTTCGGGGTGAGTCCCCAAGTTTTGCCAAACAGAGACCTGCAACCCCACATGATCCGAGTGGCCTTACTGATAACAGCCTCGACGTGATTGCTCCAATTAAGCCGCCAGTCCAACAAAATGCCTAAGCATTTGACTTCAGTGGAGAACTGAAGTACCGTTCCGCCAAGGCTGACAGGGTTTAAGCTTAGATTTCTTCTTCGAGTGAAGGGAACTAAGACGGTTTTATGAGGGTTGACGCTCAGGCCAACTTCAGTGCACCAACGAAGTACTAGATCTAGTGCCGCATTCATCACCTCAGATACGGTCGATTCAAACTTTCCTCTGATTATGATAGTTATATCATCGGCATAACCGATTGCATCATAACCATAGTCGCACAACCTAACTAGTAACTCATCTATGACAAGTGACCAGAGAAGTGGGGACAGGACCCCGCCCTGGGGACAACCCTTAACAGCATAAACACTAGCCTGGGTGCCCCCCAAAGTTGAGTGAATTTCTCGACCGCGAAGCATTGCGTCGATCCACATGATAGTGGCAGTAGGTATGTCTCTGAGCTCAAGTGCTCTAGAAATACAGCTATTGCCAGTATTGTCAAAAGCTCCCTCGATGTCAATGAAGGCGCAGAGAGCAATTTCCTTATCCATAAGGGTTTTTTCAATCGATCCTACGAGATTGTGTAAGGCAACCACGGTCGACTTACCGACTTACGTCTGCACCGTCTCTCAGCATTAATTTGCGGCTGAGTTGGTTTCAAATCCGCTTCCATTGAATAAATTTTCAGAACTCTTTTCTTTATGACCAGTTTAAATTGGACTTGAGTGTGCAAACGTAAGCAGTCTTTCCTTTATGACCAGTTTAATTATCTCATTTGAATGTGCAAACGTAAACAATTCCAGTTCTAGATGTCAAAATCTCAACAGCTACATCTGTTTGGAATTATCGCTCGATGTTTATCGATAGTATAAACTTAAACTTTAATTGAGAAATAGGCCCTAAGTGGTATTCCGTAAAACCAAAAATTGTATTTATCTCGGATAAGATGTCCTTACTAGTGAGTCAACCCCCTTTTCAATCATCATCTAATCCCAATCACAGATTTAGACGCATTCACAATGTGCAATTCATTCAGAATATCGATCCGACCCATTTACGTATACACTACAACCACAACTACTAAACAGAACAAGAATCAAAGTTCAGTTCAGTTCAGTTTCAAACCATTGCAGATAAACTAAAAACTGTCACTGCTTTTTGGAATTCTAAGGACCCGTAATTACGAACAAACAACTCCTTAAAAATGCATGAGCGACAACAACTAGTTCAAATAAAGGACATGTTTTCATCGCCTTTGGAGACGGGCATGTTTATACATGACGTTAGAACTGGTATGTAGATTGACGTAGATTTCAGACCAAGAGCCATTAGACGAAGCGAACTCCCTCCTTTGATTACAATCCTGCTAAAGTCATCGTCTTGACTCACATGTAGGAATATAACCGCGAAGAGATAACAAGAAAATACTGTCGTCTGACTTGATGTGAGGGGAGCTTGGTTTGAAGATTGCAAAAGTCCTCGACATCAGATGTGAGGTACTTTTAATGCAGGAGCGAACATGAACATGATTTCGTATCCCTGATGGAGGAAAATACATTATTCGGTAGTGTGTTCACACAAAATGAAGAAAAAAAGAACTGTTGCCGGAGCATATCGCTTGTCATTGGCAAATATCCCACCTCATTCATTAACGACGCGCAAAGAAATCGATCACACGTAGTACTCCTAAATGAGGAAAAATATCCACAACTTGCTCAACTGCTTTGAATCTTTAAAAAACCCAAAAAAGCCTCCACTACCATATCGCCCGGCAAACTATACCAAAGATTAGACATTACTAAAATACTGCACTTCATACAAATTACCGCACACAAATATTTTTCTACGAATTTTCTGCCCCCTACTGATTTAATACTGATTCTTACGGTTATCAAATAAATTTGACCAAATATGCAAAAAAAAAATGCCACACAGTCTGATAGGCAAACAAATAATGCAATATTTGATGACAAACAAATATGCAATATTTGATGACAAACAAATGACGATGGTTTTAGTGTCACATATTTGGCATAGTGTAGTAACAGCCGTTGTCAAATATATTTTGAAGTTGTTGGTCACACAGAAGTCGTGGACTTTTATGTGTCAAACAATGCATTTTTTTGATTGAATAGATAGTTACGGGATATAAAAACTGCAGTAAATTAACATTCCAAAATCCGGATGAAAATATATTTTAGTAAATTTAGAATCTGTGTATTTGTATGATACTCCTCTCAGTTAGAAATCTAAAAAACCTATTATCGAAGCGGAACTCGTAAGGTATTATGTGGAATTTATAAAATTTTACTGTTGATAAAAATCATTGGATATTTTTTCAACACTTCTTCTGCGGACGATGAAAACTACTTGAAACCATTTCATTAAAATATATGAAAAGCCGAATAAAAATGAATATGTGTAAACAATTTGTACCTGCAAATGGCGCTTTTTCAACAATTCGTAAATTGCCCAGTATGTCTCAGGGACAATTTTGGTAATTGATGGTTGGGATATCCGAAAAAATATGAAAGAAATTTAAATGGCGATAGCTTTGCCAGATTCAAAATCACTATTAATCGTTCACGTGCTGATATCGCTCGGTGGCCGTGATCGTTCGGTCACCGCTCTACGATACTAATCTAGAGCTCGGAGATCAAATCTCGGCACGATCAAAACCTGCCTGTGAGTACTAATAGAACTCTCACAGTGCTCCGAGCTTGTCAGTATAAAGACGGCGCGGATAGGAGGTACATGCTAGCAACTGCACTTCCGAAAAGTAGATATGATATTGAAACGTCAACAAGGCATAGAAATGCTAGAGATGTTGACGCGCCCATGCCCCTGGAGGGGTCAAGGCAATTAGAGAGAGAGAGAGAGAGTGATATCGCTTCACTAAAAATAGTATGTTGTTTTTCAATTAACGGTCGAACGAGACCGAAATCAAGTTATAATTTTTGCCCAAAACTTGCAGAAAATTGCTAAATAGCACTTGCTCCAACTTTTTCAATAAATGCTCCGTATACCCCCTTTTCTTCCTTTTTAGCAACCACTCGCGAACCCAAACATTTTTTTTTTCCTTCCACCAAAACTTTTTCTTCGTTTCAAACAAAAATGCAACATCGCAAGAGCTAGAATCGCGTGCCCCATTTCAAGTAAATATATTAGAACTTTGAAAAATGAAACTAAAAAATATCCGACGGTTTTGAGAAACTGCAACTGCCTATTACGTTTCATTGCATGAGTAACATGGTTGTTAGTTGATATTACCCCAGCAAACAACTTTCTATCTTCCGCGATAAGAATACGATTCTCCTTGGAAAATAAATTTATCGACGGGGCTACCCCCTTAGGGGAAAAATAGTTACCGACAGCGAAGCGGGTTGACAACAAGAAAGTGAATCGCGACGGGGATAAATTGACGAATTGACAAATTGAAATTTTGGCGATGAGAGTCAACTAAAACAAAAATTATTATCGCTTGTTGTATTAGATTAATCTTCATCCTATTTTTCTCTTACATATTCTTTGACGCTCATAATTTATATTTCATCCTTTTTTACAACTGATATTTGTAGGATTCGAACAACGTTCCCATGTTTGCAAGTCCATAGTACTAACTGTTGCGCTATCTAGAATGCGTTCCATAACATAACTGTAGTTGACTATAGTCAACTATCAGTGATTATTGTCGTTCCATAACTCCTATAGTCAGCTATTGTATTAGTTGATTCTCGTCTTTCCATAACGCACAATATAGTCAGCTCTGTAGTCAACTATTTTAGCTCGTGCTCTTGAGCTTTGCTATCGATAGCTATTACGCACACACGTACACACCAGTGGCGTGGCGTGATAATTCAACTAGGGGAAGCAATTGGTATTAAAAATTTACTATTATTATGCTTTCCACAAATTTACTGCGTATTAATTGAACCCCTCTCGTTAGCTACTTTTAACATTTCTAATATAAAAGCACCCAGGAATCACGAACGGGGACGTGAGAGTAGGTATACTGTATTTTATCAGCATTTTAATTCCCATGCTACCAATATATAATAATTTACTTTTAAATAAATAATTGTAAAAATTATATGTTGGTAGACTTATCAAAAAAGCAAAGCTGTAACTATAAGTATATAAATAAAGCATATTCGAATTATTAGAACTACTATAACAATAACAACAATAGCAAAAAAATTGCAAAATAAATATCCATACACTCATAAAGAAAGTAATCATGTTCAGCGAATCAAAATTTGAATAATAAAAACAATAACAATACAATAAAAATTAAAAATAATTCAACTATTTACTATTTAAAAAATCACAGTTAGTGAGTAAAATAAAATAATAATAATTGGGCAATAAATATATTACAAGTCAATATAAATAATAAAATCCGTACATACTATTATTTGTAATTTAATTCTATTCGTCTTTCTTTTTTTGCGAATTCATCTATAATATCTGTATAAAAACTTTGCTCACACAAACATGATTTAAGGAAAACTTTTTAATTGACATTATTGCCAAGTCGCTAAGCCGTTGTTCGCCTGTACAATTTCTAAGATACGTTTTAATCCTTTTTAAGCAAGAAAAACTGCGCTCTGCGGACGCACTGGTTACTGGTAATGTTAAAACTAAACATATTAATTTATAAAATTGTGTGAAGCTATCTTTTAATTTGTTATTAATGAAATAGTTAAAAATACCTTGAAAAGATTTTCCCTGCAAATCAGAATCAGAATAAAGCACAATGAGTTCAGTCTTTAATGAAATATGGTCAAATATATCAGCATAAGTTTTAGTTAAATTTAGTAAAAGATTGTCCGGAAATGTTTTCAAATATTGGTTAAATTTAGAAGAATCTAATAGGTTTAAAAATGTGAAACTTGCTAAGGATGAAAATCTTGAATTTATTTCTGCGGTAATATTATCTATAATTTCGACATAAATACGTGTAAAGAATAGTTCAACATTTTCATTACTGTCAACAAGGCACCTGGCTTTTTTCCGGCGTTGTGGAGTTTCGCAAATAGATGTGGTTTGGGTCCAAATTTCCGTGAAACTATTTCTTAACGATTGAAGTTGATTTTCAAAATCTGTAATTTTTTGAATGCAGTACATTATATCAGTTTGTTTACTTTGAAATATATCGAAAAGTACGTCGGTTTGTGGAAAAATTTTAGAAAAAACATTGAGCAGGAAAACAAACTGAAAATCTGTAAGTAAAACAAGAAGTCCCCTTGCGCTATTAACGGTCTCGCCATCCCACTTTCCACTCTCATTTTCAATGATATATTCAAAGAGTTCTTTTAATTGATCTAAATTATCAAAAATGGTTAAAACTAATCGACCATTAAAAGTCCAACGTGTTGGAGCTAATTTTGGAAGCCTTTTTTTGAGGAATAAATCTAGTGCAACTGTTCTCTTTGTTGAATGATTAAAAAATGTTGAAAAACAAGTAATAGATTGAAAAAAAATTCGACATTCGCGTATTTTATCGCATGATTTAGATAAAACTAAATTTAACCGATGAGCGAAGCAATGAATATATATTGCGTTTTTATACACATCCTTTACACGTGTTTGTAATCCAGTTATTTTACCAGACATTACCGAAGCCCCGTCATAGCTTTGACAAATAAGTTTGTTACCGCAATTGAATTTTTGAACAACATCTAAAACATGGTCAAATAAACGCGACGCAGTCTGATCATCAGAAATATCTGTAAAAGTTATGAAAGTTTCTTTAACCTCACCGGAAGGAGTAATGTAACGAAAGGTTGTTGAGAGTTGAGAACGACATGAAACATCGGTTGTTTCATCTAATATTATTGCTATAAATTTAGTTTGCTGAATTTCATTATAAATCTGTTTTAATAAAATTTTAGAAATGCTACTAATGAGATCGTTTTGAATATAATTTGATATTCCGGAAAAAACAGTCGCTTGCTCCAAGTGAGCTCGCAAGTCCGGATTATATTTAGCTAAAAGATTTAAAAGTTCAACGTAATTTCCCCTATTGCAAGAATTCACATTTTCATTGTGACCACGAAATGCCTGTTCTTGACATCCTAAATGGCACACAACGTCAATTAGCATTTTTAGTATATCTCGATTTTTCGAAACTTTCTCATTGTGCAATATTATTGAAGATCTATGTTGGCTACTTAATAATTCTTCAATTCTAGGACCGGAACCGAACTTGGAAAGAAGAAGTACTGACTTTAAATGATCAACGCTTTTCGTACCATGCCTGTCCACAGCTTTATGTAAATTATTTAAGTCACAAAACCCGGTAGTTCGCCAAACATTTGAATCATTTGAAAATAACAAGCATGGCCAACAAAATAATTTTTGCTTGGTCTTACAACCGGTAATCCATTCCGTATCTTCATAAATCTTAGCAGTAAAATGCCTAGTACATCTTTTTGTTTTAGAAACAATTTCCAAAATCGGTTTCGGTCGACCCTTTTCGATAATGTCTTTTTTTTCTGCGAAAGATCGAGATCCAAAAGACAATCGAAAAAGATCATCAACAACACAATATTGATCCATGCTACTTTAAAAACAAATCAAAACACTATAAGCAATTATAAGCACCTAGACCGATTAAAAAACCCCTTCACCTTTTCACCAACAAAAAGCACACAAATCGCACTACCTAAAGCACTACACTAGAGCAAATGAGTTTTAAATTTAACGGCTCATTCAATTCCTTGTGACGTCAATGACTTGAGGCAGTATTACCATCTCCCACTTATTTTTTCTTGGAATTTTCCGTTAAATGGTTTTCGATTAGATATAAGTTATTGAAATATGCATAAATATCCCTATAATTGAGTTCGTCTCTTACTAATACTCGTATACACTAATAATTCTATGCGAAATCACTTCTTCTCGAATTTACCAATAATAATTTTTAACCATGAAGCCATTATATTTCAAATCGAAACTTTTTCCACAATTCAATTCCTATCCTACTCTGGTAACCCTTGTGAAACTCATATAACACATCACATACGCATTGCAACACAGCAAATATTTTCAGTCCACAAGAAAATACGAACAAAGAGGAAATGGGAAGAAAAGTTCCCCAGCGTCCATGCGCCAGCAGCTCCGCTGCAGGCAAGAATTTCCTCTACTACATGTGAGGGGAACTTGGAAGCAAATTCCTGAGTGCTTCCAACCTACCGTGTACGTGAATTTTTTTTTATCGCGACACAGTAGGTTTACTGGGGAAAAAAATAAACGCTCATAGATGCAAATTTTGATAAGCTTCCATGTGTCTTCTTCTTGGTGTGGTGTGGTGGTTTTCGCGGTGTTACCAATTCGGCTGTGTAAGATATTCGCGATTAGTTTCTTTGGAACTTTTATTTACATAGACTGTGCCGAAGAGTTTTTTTCGCGACTTTTTTGCGCGATTCAGAAAAAATTATTTAGAAAATTTTCCACCAATCGCCAAATATAAGGGAAGCAATGCTTCCCTTGCTTCCATGGACGCCACGCCACTGGTACACACGAAGTCTAAGTGACATTAAACAGCCGATGTTGTGCATAATTACTTTGGTTACGAATTGTTTTATACAATTAAGTGCACATCAAACTGAATTTTGGGAAAATTGGCGCAAAAAAAGTGTTTGTGCATGAAAAATTTTTGCATTGAAAGTGAAATACCGACGCAAATCTGAGTCTAGTTGAAAAGATGGCGGTGTTTGTGCTATTTTACAACTATTGTCGTTCCATAAAACTCAGAGCTATAGCTGACTATGACAGTAGTCAGCTCCTAGGCTACAAACAATGAGAATAATAACAAAATCATCGTCTTGTATTTACTATATTGTGAATTGGCGAAATATCATCTTGTTTGCTGGGACCCCTTTGTGTACGCATTATGAGAACCAACACATGTGCACCTACTAGGCACTGCGTTAATTTGTATGAAATGCGGTATCTTAGTAATGTTTAATCTTTGACAATGAAATGACCCACGTGATATACCGATCTACGCAGTCCCCACACGTAAGACTCATAGATAGAAGCTGGGGTTTTTTTATTATAAAGCAGAGTAGAGGAGGATCTCTCTCTGGATCCTGTTAACCCCTTGTGGGGCATTAACCACGCCGACTTTCCATCTCGTCCTGTTCGCCGCCATCGCCTTCAATTGACTCCACGATTTGCCTATTGAGTTGCCCTGGACCTCAAGTGATCTTCTCCAGGTGTTTCAAGGTTGTTCCACGCGGCGACTTGCATCGGTTCCCTGTGGGTTCCAATCGAGGGCCTGTCCATTCCTACTTTCGCCTTTTTATGTAGGTGTCTATCCTGTCCTGGCCAGTAATGAACAGGAGGTTGTCGTTAGAAATGACCTCCGGCCAGCGTATGTGTAGGATACGCTGTAGGCACTGGTTCACGAAAATTTGCAATTTAGTTGTTGTCGCCTTGGTCACCTTCCAAGTTGAACAGCCATAAAGAAGCACAGATTTTATATTGGTTTCGAAGATCCTGAGTTTAATACGTCTGGAGATGTTGCTGTTTTGCCAGAAAGGAGTCAAACTGAAAAGGCTGCCCGAGCCTTATTGATGCGAGACAGTACATCAGCATCTGCTCCACCATTTGCTGTAACTACGCTTCCGAGGTAGCAAAAATTGTCCACTTTTTCCACCGTCTGCCTCGAAACACAAATTTCGCTGTCTTCCTGGATCCAAGCTGAAGTAATTTGTTTTGGCAGCATTGATTTTAAGCCCCGCCCCCACTTTTGTGGTGCAGGGCATCCGTCAACTGGATGATTCGATCTATTTGATGGATGATTCGATCTATTTGAAAGAAGACAAATATCGTCAGCGTAATCCAGGTGTTGAAGATATTCAAACAGATTCCATCTGATACCTTCTGGTGCTCATGAAACGCGCTGCAGAGTACGTCGTTATTGGCAATCAGAAAGAATATAGGTGACAAAATGCAGCCTTTTTTACTCCGCTATGTACCGCGAAGCGATCTGAAAGCTTACCCTCGTGTAAGACGTGACATTGGGCTCCGCTGTACGACTCCTTCATGATGGATATAATTTTATCTAGTACACCTCTCCTACTTAAAACCTTCCAGATTTATTCGCGAACGTCTTCTCGAAATCGATGAACATGAGTTGTAATGGGGATCTACACCCTGCGGATTGTTCAACAATAATTCGGAGGGTGTTGATGTGGTCGCTACATGAAAACCCCTCGCGAAAACCAGCCTGTTCATCGTTCGGTGTGCGGTCAACTGTATGCTTGATCCGGTTTAAGACTATTTTCGCCGTCAGTTTAGAAACAGCGGGGAGAAGGCAAATTCCACGCTAATTATTACAATTCTTCAGGTTAAACCCGTGACAGACGATCGTCATTAAACATGTTTGCGTCAATGATCATTAAGTCCAAACGTATTTATCGTTGACTAGTGACACACGTGAAAAACATAATTACGTTCGAGCTGTCAAAGTATCGAATGTGAGCAAAATGCTAGTGAGACGGAGCCGAATGAACCATCCATGAACCATGTAGCTGACGGTAAAGTTCTCGGCCAGAGGAGCCACCAAACGTCCCAGCAAAATGTTCCCATGGGGCTCTGTGGTGGAGTCGAGCGGATTCGGTGGTTTCAATGTAGTCATAATCTCTTTGCTGGATGGTTGATGGTCATGGTCAGTAATTTTGTACTCAAAGAAGGAAGAACACCTTCTAACACACTCCAGACGGTCGACACCAATAATGGGACTAGCACTAGCGGAAACCAGAACAAGATTTATGCGGTTTTGGACGTGAACGGATGACATTGCCGTGCAAACAATTGCAAATGACAACTGGAAACCAGCTGTTCTTTCCATTTTTTCCAAAGAATTGCGCTGCGAGCGGTTGAAAGTGAACGTAATTAAGTCGTAATGACGTTATGTTAATGACGATCGAAATGATGTCTTTCAATTATCATCAGGTGAAACAGCACATGACAGACGTGCTTCGCAAACATAATTATCTGATAATGATAATTATCGCGTATCGTCTGTCTAGGGTTTTACCTTTCTTCGGGAAGTTAATAATGACGCCCTTCTTCCATTCTTTACTTCTTGCGGCTCCTTCTGCTGAGGCTAAAAGGGAATTCACATAAACTCTTTTATCGCGTCGCACACTACTTTGAACTTCTCGAGCTTTCTGATGGTAAAGGAGTTCGATGCTGTTTCGATTGTCGTCTGATGCTGCAGCCAAACGAACCTTCAGTTCTTTTCTTTCAACAATCCGCTGCCATGAAGCGTCGGACATCCAGGGCTTATTCCGGCAATTCGTGTTTGTGCCAAGGATCGTATCTCTGCTACCAATGTACGCATTTTTTATGACATCCCAGGTTTCATTTATGTCACTATCTGGGTGACTAAATTGAGAAACTTCTATTTTTTATGTACATCATTCATAAAAATGACCCTCATGTCAAAGTGCTCTCTAATAAGTATTCGTGTCGGCTAACTGTTATTCCAATTATTTAGGAACCAAGCATTTTCAATTCTTGGGAAATATAAAATATATATAAAAGCAATTTGGGAAGTCCATTAGCATAATAAAACACATTTACGACCATGGCTAGGTGAGTATTTAATTTCGTTAAGTGCAGTCTAGGAGATGAAAATATCACTGAAAACAGACCACTAACAATTATCGTCAAATTTAGTGGATTTTATCATTGTACCTAAATGTTCAAAAAAAATTTCTGGATGATGGAATGGTAATGACACAAAAGTGCGATGAAGTTCATCGACACTTTAGGCCCGTCCCATGCAAGTACATTTTAATTTTCATCTATTTGCTCCCAAGTTGTCTATGATTTGCTTTGAAATATGTCGTCCTTATCGCCCCGATTCAGAAGATACCGATATCCACAAGATGAATGCATGAACATCCTTATTTTCTGACCCAAGGACTCAAAATGCCATCAACAGTAGTCTAGTGGATTCGCGTCAACCTCCGCAGTAATATGATACCCATGTTACCTTGATATCACTTCATTGCCAATAATGTCTTTTTTCCTCATCAGAGGACTGAAAATTTCTTCAGAAGTAGTCGAGTGTATTCACCTCAACATCCCAAGTCATATGATACCCAAGAAGAAGAAGAATAACCTTTTTTCCAGACCAAGGGACTCAAAATGGCATCAGTCCTGACTACAGTGACGTGCAATGACTTTTTAATTTGGTCAAGCGCTAGAAAATTTAAAAAAATACAAGGCTCTGAAAGTGTTATTTTTTACATTTTGAAATCTTTTACGAATTTTTGAAAGTAAAACGATTATTTCCCCAAGAAAATCTCCTAAATTAGTCTTCGGCCTAAGCCCAGTGCATCACTTTTCATGGATGAATGAATATATTTCATCAAACAACAACCGTGTGAAATCATTTTCACACCAATTTTTAAGCAGAACTCTGCAATTTTATTATTCGCATAAGCAATATTAACTCTTTACTTTGCAAAATATTTGTTTTAGGAAAAATGCTAGCAAATACAGGAGATGGGCGAAACACGGAACAAATTTCACCAACGGATATTTCTCCCATATGCAAGGGAGGTGGGACAAGTTATGATCTCATATTTTCCCCTCTACCTCTTTTCCCCTTTTTTCAAATTTGATGAAAATGTCAGATATGGGATGTACTCGGTGTTACCTTTTCTATGATACCCCACTTGCTTATACCAGATTAAATTTTTTTTTTACCTTCATTTCCCCTCTATGGGGATCTCCCCTTAAAGTCAGCCTATTACGACGCACCGCTTTCTCCACCGAATTATAATAATTCTACAAATTCCCACAAAATTTCATATACCAATGTAGCTTCAGCCGTTCGTGAGTTATTCTATGGAGAGACCAGAGACGGGCAGACAGATATTTGACCAATTTCATAAGGGTTTTGTTTTTACAACAAACCCATAAAAAGCAAACGAAAACTATAATGTTTAGCTAACTGCAAATTCTTCATCATTAAATTAGTTTCCTTTTGATCAAAAATTATTTTCCTAACATTGATAACGTCGAAATATAAATAAATTAATTATTGGAATATTTTTTTATCAGCCGAGAAAAAGAAAAAGATATAAACAATTATCATTTTCGTAATCTTTGACCAAAAGAAAGTTCCATTAATTTTTTATAATTTGCAAAAAGAATAAAGTTTCTAACATGTGTGGTGTCCGAAAAAAAAGGTAAGGAAAAATTACACTTTTTCAACATAAATGAGAAGACTTCGCAATATGCATAGAAGATACATTTTTTCATATGCCTGTATCCACCGTCATCTTTCTTCATGTAAAAAGAATCAGGCTACAAATATTTCAGACAGTTGTTGCTGATTCATCATACAAGCTGAAAATATAGCGCTTGCATATTATACTCCTCAAAACAAAATAAGGGCCACTAATAATTTTCCGATTGTTTTTTGTGGTTCTCCATACTCTCATACGTCGATTGTCATTAAAAAAAAACTTCATTTTACACTCATCCGTGAAAAGCACCTCACGCCATTCCTCCATGCCCCATTCACTTTATCGTTAACAAAACACTTGAAAACATAACGGCATTTATAAAAATTGGTTATCGAAGCAAAAATATTCGGGTGGCCCTTATTTTGTTTTGAGTAGTATATATTACCTATTAAGTCGCAAATGCATTTTAAAGCAACATAAGGAAATTGTATTGACTGATTCCAGCAGTCTAGACCGATTATGAGAAATTTTGTTTCGCAACAAACAGCTGTTCCCCAAACCAACCGGTAGATACCGATAGCGGGGAATGAGGGTGAATTGAAGTGAAAGAGAACAAACGGCTCTGTTCCCCAACAGAAACATCTTAACAACCCGGTTGGCTTTGATACGTTGTAGCTCGCAAGCAGATAGGGGTAAAATGGATGAGAATTACGTTGAAGAAGAGCAATGCGTTTTGTATTGAATGCTTATGTTATGTTTGTCTTGTATAAAAAGAGAGTATTGTGTAAATGTATTCATTTATAGTTCAAATGAAATGTTGAGACACATTTTTACAATTGCTAGGTCAAGCGGCGCTTGACTCGCTTGTATGAAGTGCACGTCACTGCTGGCTAAAAGACTCAAAATGTCTTCCACAGTACCCGAGCGCATTGGTCTCATCACCAGAATCAAGTGATACCTATTTCTAACAGGTTTGATTTCCGTTTAATTTCATGATAAAGAGAGTCCTTTTGTTTCTGACGCACACATGTAGGACGACCAAAATGATGCTTACAATAACCCAAGAAAACTATGCACAAAATTATAGAGGGTGCTTTTGATAAAATCTCCTTTACCAAACTAAGGAACGCCCTGATTGAGCGAGGGGTTGATTACATTATAATTAAGTGGATCGACTCTATGCTTAAGCAGAGGGCGGTAAATCTTAGGAGTGGATGTGACAGAATACGGGGTAAGGTAGTCCGAGGATGCCCACAAGGAGGTGTTCTTTCGCCTCTACTGTGGAACATCACCGTGGACAGTCTTCTCTGGAAGCTGGACTCGATGGGCGTACACACTGTAGGATACGCCGATGACTTGGCACTCACGGTCAGTGGAAAGTTCATGGACACAATTCTAGGTTGCATGGGACAAGCTCTCAAAGTAACCGAAGAATGGTGTAATGAGCAAGAGCTAACCATAAATGCTAGTAAATCAAACACTATGATTTTTACTCGTAAGAGGAAAGACATAGAGATAACTCCCTTACGGCTTTTTGGTTCGGAAATCAAGGTGTCCAAGGAAGTGAAGCATCTAGGAGTTACCTTAGATGCGAAACTAACTTGGAATGTTCACGTTGATGAAAAGATCCAAAAAGCGAAAAGGATTTTGCATCAATGTAAGAGAGTGTGTGCTCGTAGGTGGGGAATTTCACCTAAAGCGACACACTGGATTTACACAATGATGGTAAGACCTATTCTAGCCTACGCATCAGTGGTATGGTGGCCAAAAGCCATGCAGAATACCACAAAGCAGAAGCTAGATGGGGTACAAAGGATAGCTTGCGTAAGCATATGTGGTGCAATGCGCACCACACCAACGCGAGCAATGGAGGCATTGCTGGGACTGCCGCCGTTGGACTTATTTATAAAGAAAACGGCGGCGCTTTCGGCAATACGCATGGAAAGGGATGCCATGTGGCATCGCTTTGGAACTAGCAGCGGTCATAAGAGCATCCTAGACATTATTCATGATGAGGTCAGGGAGACTCTAATGCCGGTAGAAGGCATGAGTAGACGTAGGGTAGTTGAAAGACTACACAAGACTCACATTGCAGATGGAAACATACATAATGAGTGTATGTACAATGACATCAGCATTTTTACTGATGGCTCTTTAATGGACGGTAAAGCGGGGGCGGGGGTTTACTCTGAAGAGCTAAACCTAGCATGTGCGCTTAGTCTAGGAGAGTATGTGTCCGTATACCAGGCAGAGATGCTTGGCTTGTTGCATGCGTTGGACCACTTGCTTGAAGGTCAGGTGCGGGGGAAGAAAATCCTTATTGCACTGGACAACCAATCGGTGATCAGACGCATGCAGCAGACGAACATAAACTCTAAACTGGTACTAGAGTGTGTCCGGAAGCTCAACACGTGTGCCTCAGAAAATGAGGTTACGCTGATGTGGGTAAAAGGACACATAGGTACAACAGGAAATGAGGCGGCGGATGCCCTAGCAAAACAGGGATCTGCGGCAACTTTCATTGGCCCAGAACCCAGAGTTGCTCTGGGGAACGGCATGATTGGAGCGAAGGTTGGGAAGTGGATGGACTCCATGCATCAACAAAGATGGCAGGAGCTAGTCACTTGCAAACAAGCTCGGAATGCAATGACCAGCCCTTTAGGCAGGGAAGCGAGAAAGGTACTTAGTTATAAACGGAGTACCCTAAGCTGGATAACTGCCTTGGTCACAGGGCATGGTAATTTTAAGGCTCATCTGGCCAAGATGAAAATCGGGGAAGATGACGTTTGCAGGCTATGCCTGGAGGAGGCCGAGACGGCAGCACACATTGTGTGCGAATGTCCAGCACTGGCTAGCACGAGGTTGAGGATCACAGGCAGCCACACGATAAGTGTAGAAGCCATGAGTGAACTCAGCTTCAAACAAATGCTAGAAATAACACGGGACTCAGTGATGAAGAAAGAGGTCGACAATTATCAGTCGACATCTGGAAGTCACTGATGACCGGGAGGGGGCGAAAAGGGACCCAAACGTTAGTGGTCTGCTTCGGCTATCCCCCAGAGTATATAATAATGCACAAAATTTCGTTGAAATCTGACCACGCGGGAAATGCCCGGAGGAAATTTTTTTGAAAAGACTTAGGCGAGTAACTCTATTTTAAACAAAACAAAATCCACCGTTAGTCCAGTAAATGATCAAAATTTCGGTTCCCGATTTGTACTCAGGGTGACACAAAGAACCTGCATACCAAATTTGGTTAAGATCAGAATACGCGAAGTGCCCGGACAAACGCAATAACGAACAAACGAATAAACGTACAGCATGCATCGGACTATATGCCCGTCTGTTATATTTTTTTTATGGGATAGGCCAAAAAGTAAGATAGTACTCGTATTATTACTTTTTATCAAATCAGATAATAATCTATTCACGTTATTTATCGAATTAAGCGAAAGCAATTTCGTTATAGGTACATACCTGACTGTTTTTGTTTTTAACTGAGAACCCGAAATGTTTTGTGGTGTTTTTTTTAAGGCAGAGTGAAAAACCCTAAATAAATCCATATATTATCGGGTTCTTATTCTTATGCTCATAATTTGTCTTCAGTATGACCAAAATAAAGAGACTGAAAACTAATAATAACATTTTCTGAGAAGATATCAAGATATTCTTTATTCAACGGAATTAAAACCTTTCTGTAAGTTTTCATCTTACTTTTTGCGAACGTTTTGCAAAAAAACAGAGTGATGGGAAAGATTTTCATCTAAAATTTGACCCCCTCTCTCTGATCTCTTTACATAAAATTGGGTATTACCAGAAATGGAATGCGCTTAATGTGTCGTTTGATTTGAGATGATACACTGCCTGTTGATAAGAAATCGACCTACATTTCTTCTCTTTTGAATTTTAAGTTTTTATACCCTAGACTTATAGTATAGGGTATATTGTCACGACGAAGATATGTAACACCTTGAAGGAGGCTCCGGAGGTATAGCAATGTATATATACCATAAAAATGATCAGAGTCACATCCTGATTCGATTTATCTGTCTGTCCGTTCGCACGATAACTTTCGATAGAATAAAGCTAGAGACTTGAAATTTTGGCCAAATGTTTCTAGTAGGATCTAGTTGGTTGGTATTGAAAATGGGCAAGATCCAACCCAAGGAATCTCTACCTCCCCTACAAATGAAACTTCAAATAAGCGAAAACTTTTGATAGAATGAATCCAGCGACTTGAAATTTTGGCCAAATGTTCGAAGTAGGATTGAATTAGTTGTTATTAAAGATGGGTCAGATCCGACCCAAGAAACCCCTACCTCCCCTACAAAAAAAAAACTTAAAATACGCGATAACTTACTATAAAATAAAGCTAGTGACTTGAAATTTTGGTCAAATGTTTGTAGTAGGACTCAGCTGGCTGATATTGAAAATACGTAAAATGCGACCAACGAAACCCCTACCTCCCCTACAAATGAAACTTCAAATAAGCGATAACTTTTGATAAAATGAAGCTAGTGACTGGAAATTTTGGTCAAATGTTTGTACTGGGATGTAGTTGGTTGTTATTAAAAATGCGCAAGATTTTACAAAAGGAACCTCTACCTCCCCTACAAGGGAGACTTTAAATAAGCAATGACTTTCGATAGAATGAAGCTAGCGACTTGAAAACTTCGAAAAATATTTGTAGAATGGGTTAGTTAAGTGATTTTGAGAATGGTCAAGATCCTCCTGAATGAGTGCCAACCTCCCCTATAAACTGGCCATATACTAAACTCACTTTTAATGCATATGGTCGTTGCCAATTGGTAGTTTTGGTATTACCATTATGTCTGTACAAGTCTAGGGTATATACGCTTCGGTCTGGTTTCTTTTTTTTTTCGACTAAATTGCATGTTGGCGCTGAAGAGATATTGTATGGTCAGTCCGATTTTCCAAGCGAAATTTTGGTAGATTTTTGAAAAAAAAGGGTAAATTAATTACGGAGATATACATACGTTTCTTTTTCGTTAGTCTTTTTTATCGAATTCCATTTTTTCACTTGAAAAAGCCACTTTATTTTAAAAATTGAAGACAATTACATACCGCAATTGTTTTTCCCGAAGTATATTTGTTTCGTTAATATTGCTCAATGGCAGAGGCGACGATGCTCATCCTGCCCATATGGGTAATAAGAATGAGGTTAGTCGTTGACTCGTTCAGAAGCATAAGGTTGTTGCGAGTTATATTACGTTTACACTATAGCCAGATTACTTCATCTGCGGCGTAATCTGGCTGTGGTGAGTTTAAAATTGGATGTATTTGACAGTTCCAGATTAAATCAGCCGGCGCAAATGAAGTAATCTGTGTGTAAACGTAATATTAGCCACACACCATGCAGCAGGATGTTGAAAGTGTGAGATTCGAATTGCACACCATTATCCCACAAAAGTCGGTGAACCCAAATATTACCGTGTGCAAATATAACCCGGAATTTTGTTATAATTTTTTAAATCCTTACTTATTCTTAAAAATCTATTTCATCGCCTTCGAAGTAATCCCCCTCGGCTGCAATGCACTTATGCCAGCGAATTTTCCACTCATCAAAACACTTTGAAAAGTCCTGTTTCGGTATGGCCTTCAGCATCTTCTTCGATTCGGCTTGAATCTCTTCTATCGTGTCAAAACGGTGTCCCCGGAGCGGTCTTTTCATTTTGCTGAATAGCCAAAAGTCACATGGAGCTAAATATGGCGGTTGCGGAACAGTATGGGTGGAATTTTTGGCGAAATGGTCACGAATAACGAGTGCAGTGTCGAGAGCTTCTTGTGTGGGGATGTTAGATGGTAGGTTCAGAAGCTCTTCAAAATAAGAGGCCCATCGTTGGTTAATGCCATGGGTGTCGCTGATGATGTTTCCATCCTTGTCCTTACAAAGGCTAGTCCTGGGTTTATAGCCGTTCTTAATTGTGTTTACTAGTTTGTACGCTTGTCTGGTGTTCCTATTAGCTAAGTTTTCGTTTATATTCAGCAACTGCTCGTCAAAGTATTTACGTTTCTTACGTCTAATTATTCTATTCGATATTCGCCGTAGCTCGTCATATTTTTCTTTTCTAGCTCTGGTTCCTCGTTGAATCCATTGTCTGTACGCCTCGTTTTTCGCGTCAAGTGAATTTTTGCATTCTCCGTCAAACCAGTCATTTCGCGCTCGCCGGGCTTTATATCCCACGACCTTCTCTGCGACATCCCTGATGGTACCGTTGAGTTCTTCCCAGAACCCATCGACGATTGCGTTGCTGATGTTGTGTAGCATAGGAGATAGTCTTTCCTCAAGGGCGGTAGTATACGCCACCGCCGTAGCATCGCTCAGAAGCTTATCAACCGCAAAGATTTTTTGAGGGCTGATTCTCGATTGGTGCACTGAGGAAACTCTACATCTATAGGTCGTCTTCACCAAGTGATGATCTGAGTTGCAGTTTTCTCCTCGATAGGAGCGGACATCCATGACACTAAAACCATCTCCTGCAAATGAGGACGTGGTCAATTTGGTTGACGGTATGTGCGTCTGGAGATTTCCAGGTCTGCTTGTGAATGCGTCGATGCGGGAAACACGTAGAACTTACGACTAGATTCCTACTGCAGGCGAAGTCGATAAGTCGCTGGCCGTTGTCGTTACATTCTTCATGGAGACTGTGGCTTCCAGTGGTCCCCCGGTGCCAAGTTTCATTTCCGACTTTGGCGTTAAAGTTTCCCAGCAGCAATTTGACGTCGTTTGTTGGAAGTGAGTCGAAGAGAGTTTCAAGGCGGGCGTAGAACTCGTCCTTTACTGCGCCTTCTTTAAATTCAGTGGGGGCATGCACATTGATGAGCCAGAGATTGAAGAATCGAACCTTAATGCAAATCGCACACAGCCGTTCATTTATAGCCGCCATACATTATCCGATCCGTCGCCCGATCGATCGGCCGATGGATCGCCACAAAATATCTGCCGATCTGCACTGCACACACACTGTACGATTTTCGTGTGATGCGATAACGAATGACAATTCAAAAAATAGGTTATGATTCACTCCCAATCCAACCTAGATTAATTTTTGTTAACTATTTGGATGTGTGTGGTATTTTCGTATAACTACCACATATTTGATATTTCAATTGCAGTGCCATTTAAATCATAAGAATCCTTGAAATTTCATAATTTAATAATTTGACATTCACTTGCGATAATCACATACACTATCCAATCGATCGTCACCGATCGATCGCACGAAAATCGCACAAAAATATCGGCAGATCAAAATTGATCGGCCGATCGGTGCGATTTCCACATACACAGGCCGATCCATCGGCCGATATCGATTTCGGGCGACGGATCGGCCGATCGATCGGTGTGTGTATGGCACGTTTTATGGGTTTGAAGTCAGTAATATGCGGTTTGAGGTGATTGTTCACCATAAATGCTACTCCAAACTGTTTGCGGCCCGATGGTTTGCCACTTGTAAAAATTGTGTGCGATTTCTTGTCATTGATCTCGCTGATAAGCCAATTTGTTCCCTGGCCAGCAGTTATGTAAATTTAAGACCGATGAAATGTTTGATCAATGTGAAATCAGCACATAGCTTGGTGACTCTTTTTAAAGCCAGCCAGCACAATTAAATGGGGAGATTACTACGGTTCGGCGAAAAATTAATGTGTATCATATTGTATATTTGATATGGAGAGGGGTGGCTAGATAAACAACCCTACGAATTAACATGTAATACTATACATACTATACGTTGCAACTTTCTACTTTGCTACTTCCAAAGCATGTAGGAACACAATATAATACTGAGTAAGTACCAGTAGTACACGTTACAATAGATACAAGTATGTACATATGTACATACATATGAATCTGATATTGAAGAAGCCGAAACCCACACCCCCATTTTGCCGAAAGTGCGTGCACAGACCCAATTTAACGGTCATGAACATGTATGGCAATGTTATTAAATTTTTTTCGTATTTTAAGATAGGACTCATTTTCGAAAGTCGGTACATATTACTTCCTCCAATTGCAATAACCTGCCCTGTTACATTCACCACTTGGTTTAGCACAAAGTATGAATCTGTGGTGTGTAAAGGACTGCCACGAGGGTTGTTTGTAGGCGCGGAAAGATAATGCAGTTAATATATTGGGGGCAGTACGAGTTTCGCCAGTGTATTATACATTTACTTTTTCTTCAAGTTTATTTTAAAGCTAGGCGTATTATTTACGGGTACTCGTGCATGCATTTTATTTTCAGATTAAATATTCATTCCAGGAAGATACTTTTTTCTGTAGAAAATATGGTTACATCGGGTTATTAGCATACGTACTTGAGTACCGGGTTTTTGGCTCAAATGCGATTTTAATAATATAATCTACATCTATAAAAACCAATCCATTTTTTTGTGAGTACCGAAATGGTGCCTAAACTACTGGGCCGATTTAGATGAAAATTTCACAGTTTGTTCGAATTAGCTGTCTGCGGATTTTCATGGTGGCTTGCGAAAAATCCAAAAAGGATAATATACACCAAAGTAAAACACACCATTTAATGGCCCATGAAAAACGATCTTATCAATTCGTTTCAATACTTCCAACAGAATGCTTGGATGAATTATGGGTCTGTTGTCAAGTGGTTCGCAGTCCAAGCCATCCAGTATGCATAATTGAATAGGAATTGTGTTTCGGGGGGAAGGTAGCTACAATCAGAGACCCCGACCCGGCCGCTCTAGGTGCACTTCCGATAGAGACGATCGTTTTATTGTGTCAAGTATGCTACGAAATCGGCACGTCACGGGAGTTGACGTGCAGCAGAATCTGAGGGACGTTCACGGAATAGCTGTAAGCGAGTGGGCAGTGAGAAGACGACTAAAGGAAGCGAATTTGACTCCAAGACGGCCCGCCACAGACCCAAAATTGACCCCACATCACCGACAAGCGCGACTCACGTTTGTCAGGAATCACTTAAATTGCACCTTCGAGCAATGGCGGTCGGTATTGTTCACCGACGAGACCAGAGTGTGTCTACATGGCAGTGATTGAAGGTCGGGTATACAGGCGTCCAGTCACTGTCATGTAGACACACTCTGGTCTCGGTGGTGGTCTCGCCACCCCTCTAGTGAGTTAATATAAGTGCTTCACACCATCTAGACCTCCACGGTCGAGTTTTCAAGTAAAATCACGCATTCACGGCTTATACAAACAGAATTCTCACTTTCGTGGTCGTCTTGCACATGGATAGCTGCAAAGATGCAAGACCTGATGAGTGCTACTATCCATACGAAACCACTAAGCTCGGAGAAATTAATTCAGAGGGAATTTGAGGATAAAAAATAGTTGGTCCCGTTGTGGGGCGCGAACCGCAGAGACCGTGTTTCGAGTAGCAAAAAATGGCCGGTGCGTTACCGAGCTAAGCTACAGACGCATACTAAGTTGGTGTGCAGAATGAAACCAAGTGTCATAAACAATTCCATTTTTTACAATATTTTAGTTTAATGGTATAGCAGACGCATACGGGTTAAATGTAATTTGTAGCCTGGCTCAATGGATAATACGGTTTGGGTTATATTCGTATTATGGTAGGAAAGGTACCCGGTGTAACTGGGTACACAGCCGCAGGTACTTTATCTACTCACACACTAGGCTAGTTTTTTATATAAATAAATGAAGTGAATTGACATCGCTAAAATGGCGAATTTATTATGGAAAAGTAGAAATTTCACAATTAAATTTGACTTCTGATCTTAAATCATATCATAGATACTTCTCTCGATATATTCTTCTTAATTTCTTACCGTGGGGACATAATCAAAAATTATATAAAAAAAAATAAAACAAAAAACTTAAAAATGGCCCGGAACGATTTTTTATAGTAACTTCCAGCTTCATTAACATGTGGAAAAACCGCTACTATAGAAGTTGTATATGTCGTCTGTCGTGTTCTTTCAGTATTTTTCGTTTATGTACAACTGGATTAATTTTTGGGTGTGGAACATAATTGCCTCGACTTCTAAAGGTGCATTTAGATTTAGCGAAACTGATGCGCGAGGCAAAATTGCGCGTAGTGTGAATGTGTTCCTCATCCGAAACTGTCAGACTGGCCGCGGGTGAATTTCGGATGAGTTTCGTTGCGTAACATAGTAGTAGTTAGTAGTAGTAGTAGTTTCGCTAAATCTAAACGCGCCTTAAAAATAGGCTCCCTAATAAAATTTGATTATTTCAACATTCTTGACTGGAAGTTCATTTCTATCTTCGCTGAAACTCTGAACCAATACTGTTTTTATTTTGTGGACATAGGAACTTCGTGGAATCTCAGTCATTCAGACTATTTCTTCTAATTGTTAATTACCTTGAACCCTCAAGGGACATGGGCGCGTCAACATCTCTAGCATTTCTATGTCTTGTTGACGTTTCAATAGCATATCTACTTTTCGGAAGTGCATTTGCTAGCATGCACCTCCTATCCGCGTCGTCGTTATACTAACAAGCTCGGAGCACTGTGAGAGTTCTATTAATACCTACAAAGATGGCAGGAGCTAGTCACTTGCAAACAAGCTCGGAATGCAATGACCAGCTCTTTAGGTAGGGAATCGAGAAAGGTACTCAGTTACAAACGGAGTACCCTAAGCTGGATAACTGCCTTGGTCACAGGGCATGGTAATTTTAAGGCTTATCTGACCAAGATGAAAATCGGGGAAGATGACGTTTGCAGGCTATGCCTGGAGGAGGCCGAGACGGCAGCACACATTGTGTGCGAATGTCCAGCACTGGCTAGCACGAGGTTGAAGATCACAGGCAAGCACACGATAAGCGTGGAAGCCATGAGTGAACTCAGCCTTAAACAAATGCTAGCAAGAGATCGACAACTTTCAGTCGACATCTGGAAGCCAATGATGACCGGGAGGGGGCGAAAAGGGACCCAAACGTTAGTGGTCTGCTTCGGCTATCCCCCAGAATATAATAAATAAATACCTTCATTCAGTTTTTGGTCGCGCCGAGATTTGAACTCCGAGCTCTAGATTAGTATCGTAGAGCGGTGACCGAACGACCACGGCCACCGAGGGCGACAAGCATTTAGGTCCTATCTTAATGAAACAGAAAACCAGTTTCTCTATCTCTGGATCGTACCACCTCGGCATCATATAAAATGCAAGCGATAGGGTATTACAGAGGCAATAAAAATAATGATATCCCACGATTTTCACAAAGATTGCATCCCTTCGGATATTTCCAGTTTCGTTTATCCCCCAGTTGGTATCGCGTGGAACGATGATGGCAAGACAAGAACTACCAGCACCTTACATCAGGTGGCATCAGGGCAGAATAATTCAAGAAATGAACGCGTGACATGGATGATACTCATCGCCATCACCTTCCATACCACCAGCAAGAGAAGTGATACAGGATGCTACTTTAGACTGTTCTTCGAATGGGTTGGGTGGTTTTGTGTAAGTGTCACGTAAAAGACTTTCGAAATTAATTTAATGCATACTCGAAAAAGTATGTACGTGGCATTTTGATGTGTCTAACATAAGTAGCATACAGTCGTGTTCTTTTAGATGTAAGAAAAATCCGAAGAGACCACTTCAAGGGCAATTTTATTTTCAAGGGTATCGTATAACATAGGGTAACATTTATTAAGGATCATTCAATTACTTATATTACTGCAATACGATAACTGGCTGACTAAAAAGATGATATTTCTTCAAGGAGCATTTCGCCAACAGAAAGTTAGCTTTACACACACACCAGTGATGGTGTGCTGTGCGTGCATGCATACTCATATATAAATAGTTTAAGATTGATAAGAAAGCCTTTTTTTAATAATATTGGGTTGTCCGGAAAGTCATTTGGTTTTTTTTTCATGATTTTCAAACTTCTTTTATTAATACAAGCAACAAACATTAATCAATTATATATTAGCCATTTTGTTTGACGACCTTTTGCCATCTTTCAGTGGAGCGACCGGTAGCGCAGTGTGTTGAGGCATCTGTCTCATGTTTCACTACCGACGTTTCGGGTTCGAATCCCCTCCACGACGACGTTCGTGGCCATGGATGTGCAGGCATGCTGGCAACTGCATTCTTCGAAACCAGTTTATGCCAACGAAACGTCAACTGGGCCACATGGAACAGTTGACGCGCTATGCCTCGCAAGGGGTTAGGGCAATTGAGTAGTTTCAGTCAGCTGCATAATGCCGCGCTCGATGAAAGTGTGGTCTTTCGAAGCAAAAAACTGAATCAACTCATTTTTGACAGCCTCATCCGAGACGAATGTTTTTCAATTTAAATGGTTTTGCAGTGAACGGAATAAGTGGTAATCTGATGGTGCAAGGTCAGGGCTATACAGTAGATGAGGCATCACTTCTCAGCCAAAGGCCAATAATTTTTTACGAGTGACCAAAAATGTATGGGGTCTGGCGTTGTCTTGATGGCAGATGACACCCTTACGATTTGCCAGTTGTGGTCCTTTCTCCTTGGTTTCTTTGTCCAATTTCCCTAGCTGGCGACAGTACACATCTGAATTGATCGTTTGTTTCCTTGGGAGCAGCTCAAAATAAACAACACCTTGGAAATTCCACCAAACATACAGCATAACCTTCTTTTGATGAATATCTTTTTGATGTCGATTGTTCAGGTTCATCTCGCTTACCCCAATATTGTTTTCGCACGACTTTGTTGTAAACAACCCATATTTCATCGCCCGTTATGAATCGCTTTAAAAATGTGTCGATTTCGTTACGTTTCAACAGCAGATCGCAAAAGTTAATTCGTTTGGTAAGGTGATATATGTATGTATGTTCAATTCGTGTGGAACCCAAATTTCAAGCTTGCTAACGTATCCCAGCTCCTGCAAATGTTCGTGAACGGTTGATTTGGATAAGTTGAGTTTCTCCGCTAACTCTCTTGTCATACTGCGCCGGTTAGCAATGATCGAATTGCCTTTATTTTGTCGTCATCGACAGCTGTTGGACGACCAGAGCGTAGTGCATCGCTGACATCAAAATTTCCGGAACGAAAACGAGCGAACCAATTCTGGCACTGGCGTTCTGTTAATGAGTCTTAACCATAAACATCGCACAACTTTTTCCGCGCTTGCACTGCGTTTTTGCCTTTTCGGTAGTAAAAAAGCAAAAAAAAAGTCGAAAATGCTCACTTTTATTTTCCATTTTATAAACATTTGTAAACAGAGGACCACCAATTTGTGACTGATTGTAGCTTAAAATGTCAGCTGTCAAATGGCAAAAAAAATCTTGGCTAACGCCACCATATATTTTTTTTTCAATAACAGCACCATCCCTTGGAAGGTAGTGTGTTCAACGCAGCGCATCCTGTCGGCCAGATTTTGGGCCACTTGAGCGTTTGGTGCTTCATCTCAGCAACAACGCGCTGACTGTTGGCTTCCAAATCACGGATATTCTGCGGTTAATCATGAGTCTCTTATGGATTTGCTTTCATCAGTTTTGCTGGCCGCAAACCCTTTCAACTAAAAGTTAGTCTCATCACTAAGCACGACTTTTCGAAAATTTCTTGGTTTGGCTTCAAGTTAAATCGGCGAAGTTTGAGAAATATGGAAATGTTCTCTTCCTGTATGTCAATTGATGATTATTTGGTAAACAGAACAGAAATATCAAAAAACTGTCAAGATGCACAATTTGAAAGTTTTTCCAGTTGGAAGTTCTTTATCGCTCTTGAAAACATCCTACATATGGACGCTTGAAATTGATCACCAGATATATTATAAAGAAACCTTCTTCTTCTTCTTGTTCCTTACCCTTTCATACCACTCTGCGGCTTCGCGTTGCCTGTGGTGTTGGCACTTCGCCCATTTTGGCGGTATAATCTCAGCTTCCTTCTGCAGGCAGCACGGTCTTGGATCGTATCATCGCCAAGATTGACGCGTTGTTGTTGCTTTTTCATCTGATCGATCCATGTGTGTTTCCGTCTGCCTCGGGGTTTCGGTCCAGCAATTGGAACATTCATTGATAGTGCCTTCATGACTGGGTTCTCAGGTGGACGCCTTAGAACATGGCAATACCAATACATACGATGATGTTCGAGCTTTTCAGTAATCGGTTGCTCAATAAACAACCTGCGTCGGATGTAGGTACTTTTGATGCGATTACAATTACGATTAAAAAGGACACCGGCTGACATCCGTAGCATTTTCATCTCGGTCGCAATCATTTTATTACTATATTATAAAGAAACCTTCGTCAGAAAAATATCAGTACGTTGATTAGCATCTGACCCGTACGAAGACTAATTCCGAAATTACAATACTTCTATTACAAAACGAGTAGCACACTTCGGAAATATGTAATATTAGATAGAGCTATGTACTACTACTATGAATTAACAGTGCAGTTTAGTAAACTAACCGTTTCTCCATGCATACTGCACTGCTACTGCACTACTCTGCTGCAAGATCACGACACAAATCTTGTCGCGATCATTGGACTTTAACCTTAAGTTCTTCATTCGACATACTTTTTGACCACACAATTCTTAAAATGGGGCGAAGTTGGGCAAAAAACATAAACTTGCAGCTTTCCTTTTAAGAATACTGAAAAAAAAACTCCCAATATATTCAGTTATACTTAAATACTGGTAATTAAACCTTTCCATTAATTTATATGTGTTTTCTCTCAACTTTTCAAACGAAAAAAGAAAACTATAATATATAGGTACAAAGGACAAATCTCAGTGGTCGCATTTCGTTCAATTCCTTTGTTTTTATCATTCTCCTAGGAGCATCCTTGAATAGAACACCTGTGAAACGATTCCTTCACCAAAATGGAGCCAGAATTATTCTGAAATTCCATTGGCAACTTTAGATTTTTGAGCACTTCTTGAGTTGTCTATTCCTCTGCGGCGAAACAATATATTCTTCAATTTGAGTGGATCTTCACTGTATATCGAGTGGCTCTTAGCAGTGCAACACTGTCTAGTGTCTGGGCTATTTATGAAGCACTCATTTATTCTTCTGGCAATAAACAGTTCGTACGAGCTCATTATGGGTCCTTTACAATCGATTAAAATACTCCCTGGTGATTGTATGGAGTAGATGTGTTTTAAGTGAGACGATAGGAAAATGCTAGTCTCGAAGCACAGTCCTTTTGGGTAGTAGTTGTCAGTTTGTGAAAATAATGTGTTTAAAATGGAGATGAGAGCGAGAAAATTTAATTGGCAAGATAGTAGAATCAATACCATTAGTTTGTTCGTGATCCCAAAAAAAATGAAACCGGAAAATAGAGGGCTACGCCCGCAATCCGAGGGTTTTGTAGTGTCCTATGGAGGTGTTAAGACGATATTGAAAATTGCAATTTTGCGTAAAAAATATTGAAAATAAATTGTTTGAATAATTATAGAAAGTAGAGTCAGCGACCAGCATACCTCTTGAGAAGATATCAAAATTCCATATTTTTTTTTGTTTTCTGCGCCAGTTTGAAAGCCATCTTCCTGTATGTTTTCATATTTCTAAGTGTAACCGGTCTCGAAATGGTAAGGGGGGTGGGACAAATTATGATCTCATATTTTCCCCTCTGCCTCTTTTCCCCTTTCTTCAAATTTGATGAAGACGCCAAAAATGGAATGTACTCGGTAGTACCTTTCTCATGATACCCCACTTGCCCATATCAGATGAAAAAAAATGTTGACCTTCATTAAACCCTTAAAGCAGCAACCCAACTACCTCCCTCCTTAAACTTCTCTCCCATCCCACTCCTATACCACCAATCTCTAACCTTTCAGAAATGGTCACTTTACGAAAAACAATAAACAATATTCAAGTATGCAGTGCTCGTAGTACTAGTACGTAGTAGAGGTTATGTGCATTTTTGTATGGATGGTGTCAAAATGTCAAAATTTAAATGAATGTACTATTATTAAATATTATGTGATTGTAATGAAACTTTGAGGTATTATTGCCTATGATGTTGGCTATCATTCGCCATCAATATTATTGACCTCGGGTGCGCTTAAGGGGTGCAGGGGTGTGTTAACTGCAACTATAGAAATGTACTATTATTAACCTTTTTTGATGAAATTTCAAAATTCTATTAATCTAGGTTTTCTACGCTAGTAAAATGGCGCTTTTCTGCAAATTTTCATATTTCTAAGTATAACGGTGTCGAAATACAAGGGGGCGGACAAACTCGGGACTCATATTTTCCCCTCTCCCTCTTTTCCCCTTTCTTCAAATTTGAAAAAAAAATGCCAAAAATGGAATGTACTCGACGGTACCTTTCTTACGATACCCCACTTGCCTGTACCAAACGAAAAAAAATTTCGGCGTTCATTTCCCCTCTATGGGGACCTCCCCTTAAAGTTGACCTATTACGACGCATCGCTTTCTCCGGCGAATTATAGTAATTCTACACATTCCTACAAAATTTCAAGTATGTAAAATAGCTTCAGCCGTTCGTGATATATTCCATGGACAGACGGACAGACATTTGACCTATTTCATAAGGGTTTTGTTTTTAATACAAAACCCTAAAAACGAGAATAACGAATTACTAGTGTAACAACAAAAATACACAATATTGCTTAATCGAGTTTTTTCTGGTCTCTTCATCCACGGCCATTTATTTCATAGTTTTTTGAATATTTGCCGAGTTTTGGGGTGACAGACCAGTGGGTGGCCTACAATTATCCCACCGGAATCGAACAGCAATATTCATTGAATTGCGATACTGAGGGTTGTGATCGTTTCGTTTCGCGTGAATACAGTAGTAGGCTTCACAGCGAAACGAAACGAAATGTCAAATCCCATTTAAATATTCTGATTATTTCGTTACATTTCGTCTACGAACATTTTCGTTTCGCACTGTAGCGCCCTGTCGATAATTTGAAAATTCAGTAATTCATACCAAATAATAGATGGCTCTGAATGCGTCGAAAATATTTTCGTGGCATTTAAAAGGACATAGTTCCTTTTACAACGACGAAAAGTTCGACATTATTGGCATTGTGACATGCCATGTGAATATTTTGTTCCCGATTACATTACAAATCATCAAAGAAACGCATCATGTGAATGCAAATATTTTGTGTTTTTTCTCGTGATACCATGGAAACGTAAATTTTATGATAAGTGCGATTAAAACATTGATCATATATCTACAGTACTCATAGCAGAATTTGTTTGCTCCGTGGAGGATTTCCGTTATATTTCATTTCGCAGAACACAATACTAGGCTTGAATACAATACTAAGGCTTCAACTCGATAAATACGTCGAACCGAACTTCGGAACCACACCGAACAGTGGCGTAGATGAGGGGGGGGGGCTAAGGGGAGAAACCTCCTCCCTAAGGGGCAGCACACATAGATCGCTCATGGTCCGTTGTGGTGCTACCAAGACTTGTACCTAAACTTAATTCGGGGTACCCAGGCAGTTGATGCTGGCAATAAAGCAATTGATTTGAATCGCATTAACATCCACGAGGTCCTGGAAAAAGAGAGTCCCAAAAAACTCCTCCTCCTACGAACCAAAACCGGGCAGTGACAAAGAAGGCGAGGAACATTCTCCTTCTCATCCTGACAACTTCTGCAGTAATCGTGATGAGGAAGGTGAAACCTTCTTACATGCTCACCGATAGGACAGTGCCCTGTGATGACCCCCACTACCCTGCCAATATGCTTACTGTTCAGTGGGCCATATCATCCTCTTTGTTTGGCAAAGCACTACCGCCGAGCCATCGAGCGTTGGTCATGCCTATCGCAGAGGACTCATTTGCTATTTTACACATTGCTATAGGTGACTTAATGTGGTAAAGATACGTATCAATGGGCCCGATTGCGCCTTATCAGCCTTGCAATTGCCCGTGAAACATCGATGTTTTTACCATTTCCTAATTTTGGTTTATTTTTTAACATTGAAAATGTTTATAGGGAACGGAAATGACGTCAAAATACTACAGGATGTCGTCATTGGACATTGGATGTGGTCGTTGCCGTTTAACATACATTGCTTTATGTCCGACGAGGGTAAGATCAAAAGTTCTCGGCCTGACAATGAAAGACTGCGATTTTCAGTTAAAAAATTATTTTATTTTTCTACATAATCTTCCCTGACTTCAACACACAATTTCTTCAAGTTTGGGAACAGATGGAAGTCTGATGGTGCCAAATCAGGAGAATAGGGGGGATGGTCGAGCTAATCGTACCCCAAATCCCGCAGTTTTCCCAGCGCCAACGCACACTTGTGTACAGGTTTGTTGTCCTGGTGAAAATTTATTTTTTTCTTCTTCAAGCCAGGCCTCTTCTCGCGACTTTTGGCATCTAGCTGGTCAAGAAGTTTGGAGTAATATTCGCCTGTTCTGCCTTTTTCAATGTAATCAATTAACGGGATCCCTTTCGCATCCCAAGCCATTCCGGCAGATGCGATCGACTTCGCTTTCTTTAGTGCTGAACCACCGGCTTCCACCCACTGCTTCGACTGCTATTTCGTTTCAGGCGTGTAGTGGTAGACCCAAGTCTCATCCATGGCGACAAATCGGCGCACAAAATCGGTCGGATCCTGATTGAATCGATGCAACGTTTGCTGCGAAAATCAGTTGCGCACTTGCTTTTGATCGGCATTCAGGGCACCCATCTTGCGCAGAGCTTTCGCATTTCTAATTCTTTGTGCAAGATGTTTCACACCCTTTTCTTCCGATATCCCCACAGCCTCAGCAATATCACTCACTTTCATTCGCCTATCGTCCAACACGATATCATGCACTTTTTCGATGGTTTCCGGTGTGGTTGCGGTTTTTGGCCGTCATTCACATAGGTCGTCTTCGGGGGACGTGCGACCATACGTTTAAATTCAGCTGCCCATTTTTTAACGGTTTACATCGATGGAGCAGAGTCCCCGTAAACTTTTGTTAGCTTCGGATGAATTTCCTTAGGGTTTATTCATCCAAAACGAAGAATTTCATGACCGCACAATGTTCAAGTTTATCCATTTTAACGAAGAACACGTAAGACGTCTACTGAAAAAAATTAAATGCGTGCTAAGATTACCGCGCGTCAAAAGTGTAACTTTTAAAAATCTTGTTAAGGCTGCATACTGGATTTTGTAATTAAAGATTTAGCTTTTTATCCCCTCCCTCTCACTTATTTCTATAGTTTAGAAGTTATGGCCAAAAAACCGAATTTTAAAAGAAACTAGAGTATAAGAACAAAAAAAAGTAGACTGAGGAGTATAAAAATAGTGGGGATCGATGCTCCTAGGCCCACGGGCATGGGGGTGCCTACTGTTGGAGGAGGGGCAAAAATTTCGTCAAAAATCCGAAATTCCTTATAGTTTAGAAGTTATGGCCAAAAAACCGAATTTAAAAATTATGTGCAATACAAATATATGAGCTTGTATCACAGCGACGCGAGCGCTTCACTGATTTGGGTGGTAGAGCAAATAAGTATATTTTTTCGATTCACTACCCATCGATGCGTCGTCGCTATAAAAGTTACACTTTAAAATTCGTGTAGACAAACTATCATACTTTAAAGAGAACAAGTTGAAAACGAACTAATGACACAGGCACCCAGGCAGGAAACATACATTTTTGCTGATTGTAACGGTATTTCTGTGTCAGGCCGAGAACTTTTCACCTTACCCTCGTATAATGCGTTGCGTTGGCCAGTGCTTGGTCTATTGGCGCAATGATGATTGAGCGCGGCGGCGCACAGTGGAACGAAATAGATGATTTTCTGGACATGGCTTTTTCGGCCAGATCCTTTGCTATAAAAATTACAATGAGGATGCATTTCAAAGTATTTTTTCCTGCTGAATCGAATGGCGAAGTCCGTTTTGAGATACATAGGTGCGATGTGAAAGAAGATAAAGCACATTAAATAATGGTTTTAGGTTGTACATATTTATTATTATACCCTTCACGGATGTGATAGGGTATATTAACTTTATCATGAAGTTTACAACGCACAGAAGGAAACAACTTTGACCATATAAACTATAAATATTACTGGTCAGTATGTTGAGGCGGGTCGATTAAGCTTTGTTCGTCTGTCCGTCTGTCTGTCTGGTTCTATAGAAACTAGTCCCCCAGTTTTAAAGCTATCAAGCTGAAATTTTGTACAAACCCTTCTTTCTATTGCAAGCTGTAAATATGTCGGAACCAATGGAATCGGATCACTACGTCATATAGCCGCCATAGGAACGACCGGTCCAAAAATTCGTCTTTGTGAGAAAAACTTTTTTATTTCTAAATGTATTTTTTTTTTAATTTCACACTAATCAATAATATCTTTAGTTAAATTACATTCCCGAATTTGGTTGAAATTGGACGACTTTATCATATAGATGTCAAAGGAACAACCGTTCCAAAAACAAGTTTTTGTTAGAAAAACTTTTTTATTTCTGAAGATATCTTTACCAAATTTCATATTATTAATCATATTGACTGTCAACCCAAGTTTATGAATTTGGTTGAAATCGGTCCACTATTTCAAGTTTTAATCAACCTCCATTACAGAATTTTCGGCTAATTCCTCGTCAGTGGCATCAACTTTTAACCCAGCTTTTGAGGTCGGATCTCTCAAAATGCAGTATTGTGACTTACTTAGCTTGATGGGTGTACTCGCTTGCGTATATTTCCCAACCATTCCATACATAGTTTTTACAGGTAACGATACGTTAATAACTGCGTTTTAGTTGACTCTAGCCCTTGGGAATCACTTATTTTAAACATTATTTCCGGCCGTTAGGCGTCGAACTAGGATATGTTTTTTACGTAGTTTATTCACAAAATACATCAGGTTGTACATTGTGAAATCCCCCTTTCGACAGAACTCAGAAACGTTTAGTAACTAGTCAAAATGTATGAATACTAAAATTTTCTCAAAAACCATGTTTTAGAACTAAAAAAAAAATTTTTTTTTTCGATCATATTTTTTTTAGTTTGACTACCTTATTAGAAACAAAAATTAAGTTACAAATTATTAGGAACAAATATTTTTTTATGGACAATTAAAAACTCTGCATTTTACTGGGAATCGACCCTAACTGACTTCTTTAAACATAAATTGCGAGCGAAGCGGGATGACATCTTTCGTAGTTTTCTTAGTAACTATATGGGGTTATAATATGTGAAGTTCATTTTTCGGAGCAAGTCGGCACATTTTTGTGGCACTCTAAAATGTGTGCAAAATACCCTAATTTTACCAAAAATCATGTCTTAGTGTGAAAACACACCGCAGAAGACAAAACGTTTTTGTCTTTTAAGACAAAAAAACGTGTTTCATTGCAGCACACACAGAGCGAAACACAGTGAGACAAAACAAAACGTCTTTTTGTCTTGTTTCGCTTGGTGTGTGTTGAGATAAGACAAAATTAAATTTGCAACGACGACGTCCATAATTTGCGACATTTTACTTAAAATGACCAGCTATTAAGCGGAAACGAATTTTTGTCTTTGAAAGACAACTGGCCGTCTAGTGGCAACGAAACATGTCTTTCTGTCTTTTCTTGTCTTTTTGTTTCGTTTCATGCGGTGTGTGTTGCGCCTATTGCAATGTATGCAATTATCGACAACGACGTTTTTTTGAAGCATGTTTGTTTCATTCGGTGTGTGTTGATAATATCCATAGACATGCATTATCGACAACCAGTCATAAAACGCATCGAGACAAAGACGTTTGTCTTGTTTCGTTTCTTTTGGTGTGTGCTGCCTGATAAGAAGCAATGATCGGTTGTTTCTTCAGACAGAAACAAACGTTTTGTCTTATGCGGTGTGTTTTCAGCCTTAAACATAAAAAAAAACACAATTTTTTTTTTTGCTGAATATTTTTTTGATTGTTGAATGTACCCTATTAGTGCCAGAAAATAAAAAACAAATGTCACCATCAGATAAAATTTCTCAGGAAAAATTAATAAAGTAATATATGATTTCATGGGCTTCTTATTTTGAAGAGCTGAACCTACCATCTAACATCCTCACACAAGAAGCTCTCGACGATATTGTTGATCTAGGCCCACCCATACAACCCCCGACAGTAGAGGAAGTTGATCTCGCGTTGCGGTCACTAAAACGAAATAAAACGCCGGGCGCTAACGAGATTCCAGCTGGACTGCTAAAATCGGTGGAACGAGTCTAGTTGATGCCATACATCAATTACTCCTGCGAGTATGGGAGGACGAGGAGATCCCAGACGATTGGCGCAGAAGCAGGGAGATAAACTGCGGTGTGAGAATTACAGGGGCATATCACTAGTTTGTACGTCCTATAAAATTTTGACGAAAATTCTGGAAAATAGAATAAAACCGTCCGCAGAACGAATCATTGGCGAATATCAAAGCGGTTTCAGACGTGGTCGCTCCACAACCGATCAGCTCTTCACAGTCAAACTGATACTCCAGAAGTGCTGGGAATACAACGTAAACGGATACCAAATCTCGTATATCAAATCTTTGTCGACTTCAAACAGGCATACGACAGTATCGATACGTAAAGGACAGGGGCAACGAGCGGCGAAAACCCCGCCCACGTCCCCCGAACTGAGCTACAGCAAGCATAGGCCGCTGCTTAGCTCGTTGAGGGGTATTTTTCTTCGCCAGATGGCACGGCCCGACCTTCACGGTCACTATGCTACCTTAGGCTCCGTCCCCACGGGAATCTTCGGATGCCCACCAAATCGTCCACTACAGAGTACTGTACAACGTCATGCTGCAATTTGGTATACCGGTCAAATTAGTGCGACTGACTAAGATGACGATGACCAACTAAAATAATGATGCAATCGACGACAAGGACACCTGCACAACCGAGCATCTATGTGGGGGACCTCAATATCGAGCTCGTGAACAACTTCATTTACCTGGATTGCAACTTGTCAAGGGCCGCCAACGAAACTGACAAAGTCAAGCGAAATGCACAGAAACACGAAGCTCCGCGTGTACAAAACCATTATACGACCAGTGCTATGCTATAGCTGCGAAGCATGGATCCTAACTCAAGCCTCCGAAAACATGCTAGGTATATAAAATACATTTGAACGTAAGGTTCTACAGCGAATTTTCGGGGCTGTTTGCGATCGAGATGGATGGCGCATCCGCTACATGACTTGTATGAACTCTACGATGAGCTGCAAGTTTCGAAAATCGTCAATCTACAACGATTTCAATGGGCAGGGCATGTACAAAGAACGGACGATAATCGTATGCCTAAGAGAGTAATGAATGCAGAACGAGTCGACGGAGCGAGACTGTGAGGACAACCGAGATCTCGTTGGGAGAGCTCAGTAGGTGTGGACGCCGCGCAGCTACTGGGCTTCCTAAATTGGAGGACGCGGTCACGTGACCGAGATAATTGTATGTATTCAGGTATGTACGTATGACTAGAATCTTGTGGTAATTTGTGCAAAAAGTGAAATTCCGATACAGGAAAAAACCCTGTCCTCCTACATTTGGACGCCCGCAACTACTAGAATTTTTTTAGAATTTAGGATGAAACAATGTTAACGGGATTTGATCACTAGGGAATAACTGATGTAAGATAAAATATGTATTATGAATGCAAAAATTTAAGAAGAAAGTATTTGAAAATAACATTTATTTAGAAAAACATAAAAATTGACTATGAAGTGCTATAACAATTAAACCCTTCGTTTGATTTCGATGAAATCTATTTTATGTAATAGGAAGTATTAGCTGTCTTACAAATTTTAGTTTGGGTGTTTTAGCCTCAGTGGTTTTCGAGATATGGTGTTTTTAGTAGCGCGAGTCAAGGCGTTTAAAAAAATGTAAATGCCTGTAGCTGCTAAAGGTTCAAGATTTCGGCAAAATGTCTCTTATTATTTTTTATTGAAAACAGGACACCCTGTAATAATGCTCGTTAAAAATAAAAACTAAAAAGATTTATCGTTTAACTTGTACATTATAGTTTTTGTTTATAGTCTTTCAAAATGTATAACTTCGTTAATAAATGAATAGAAAGAAAACAACAATTTCAAAACTATCAAACATTAAGGACAGGCAAAAATAAACGATATTTTTTAATTCGCCTTTGGATAACTGGGAAGTATACAGATGCTTATGTGGGGTGCAGCTAACCACTTCTGCATCAAATATTGAATTCAATAAGAGGAAGGAGTCCATGCAGTGCCTAACTAGGTCACAACACCATATCTCATTATCAATGAATAAATCTCAGATATTTCTACAAAATACCATAAACACAAAATTTAATTTAAAAAGTTATCTAAAATCAACACACTCTACGCGTCCCCAGCCACTAGACAAAAATCACCCATTTAATACTGAAACACTAGCGTAGAAAGGATAAAACGAACTACAACACATCCTTGACATAGCAATTATCGAATAGAATCCAATCAATATCTTCTACAAGTTTGCCGCAAAATGAATTGGAATAGGAAAAACTCTCTGGCTCGTCTTCATCTACGGCTTTCTTGTAGGGGGACGGCGAGGCAATTCTCATTCGAGGATAGCCAACGGTGGCGCCATTATGGCATCCCGTACTTTTCTGTATAGCCCCATAAACATTATCAAGCACGAACGGAGCCTATCTTCAAGTCTGGACATAACGAGAGCATCTCTTCGAAGGTTACCCATCCGACTTTGACCCATATACGGAGGACTAACATGACACCCGGGCCCGGGTAAGAAATTTGTCCTGAAATCCTAATGTGCAGTCATAATTTTCATAAACACAACAAACTTTATGCTATACACAAATTCTTGGGAGCTACATGGCGTGGAAAACTAATTTGTGGCCTACTCTTTCGTGGAAAAGAGGAAAACATCCAGGAATATGTATTATCTGAAGCGAAGTGATTTTTTCTAGCGTCAACCCGGTGGGAAGAGTAGTTTTCATGGATGGGAGACTCACTCATCAGTCGGCACTTTTTTGCTAATTGCTTAATCATTAAAAGTGGACCCTTGCCATTAAGATTTGCCTGAGTGAATTTTTCACTTGAGAATAATTGGGTCAGATGGGCTTTTTACTCTGTGAAATTTACTTTGGCCAGAGTGAGTACAGTTGAGGTGGAAATAAATGTAAAAATATGTACATATTTATACAAAGTATTTAAAGCCAAAACGGAAATATCGATCTTCTTCCAGAAAACACAGAGACAGAGAATTTTAAGCAAACTAAATTATGTAAATCTTGAGACACCTTACGGGCACACAATGATTGACTTAGATGGATTTTCTGTTGAAGCCAAAATAGTGACTACATAGTATCTTTTCAGTGGTGGAGATGTCAATGTAATCCAGCTTTTGTATAGTATAGTTAGATGCCATCATAGAGGTTGCATTTAATGATAAGTCTTAAAATTCGTTTCCTACACTGTAAAAAGGCACCGAGCCCAATCAACTTTCATCTAACATCGCCTTGATAATTGTTCAGCGATTTGAATAAGTTATTTAAACCGTGCCAACATCAGATTTGATTTTGATTTCGATTTCGATTCTCTTTCTTTTCATTAATATTTTTTTTTAATACGAACATAAAAGAAGAATGGATATGCCGAGTGAATAAAGTTTGAAATAAATTCTGTAGTCAAAAGTTAATCTTGTCAAAGTTTTGAATTTGGCCGACGGCCGATATTCACCCTCATCAACCATCAACGTGGCCCTTGAGATGGAAAACACATTGGATTTATATTAAAAATATGCAAATGGAGGGTCTTTAAATTCAGAGGAATTTTATCGGTAATGCCCAACGGAATGAATAGATAACTTCCCCTGGCGATGTCAGCATAAATTCAACATTTCCATTTTACAAGTGATAGTCCTCAATGTCATCGAATTGAGATAATACAGATACGCATCGTTTTAAAGAAGGGAACGAAGTGGGAGTTTGAAATTGCACTTAATTTCTTGACGATATCCGTTTCTCTCGGATAGGAAAAACAAATTTTGGAGGAGTATAAAATTCGATTGGATTTATCCTTAGTGGTTGATAAGAAGTAATACGAACAGTAAGCTTGAAGTACGAAGTTTTCGGGAAAAGTTAAAAATACTTTCTGTGGGTTTTATGTGGTGGTATAGGTGAATTTATGTATATACATATGTATGATTGAATGTTTTTCAATCGTTGGTGAGAGGTGTACTTGAACGAGCCCTTAAGTCGAGAAAACTCAATTTTCGAGAACGAGCGGGCGAATGAAAAAGCTTCGAGCAGTGGCGTAGATATCTTTTAGCGGGGGAGGGGATATGTCGTATTCACTTTTTTTTAAGTGGGTAGACCTACCACAACTGTCCTTTTAAAAGAAAATTGAATAAATTTCAAACCATACACGCAGAAAGTTAGCTGATGTTATTCTTCAATGTATATGCATGTACAATATGTATTGTATATATGTATATGCGAAACATTCATTGAAAACGAGTCAATGAAATACTGAGGCATAACTATTCCCATTTGGCTTAGTTTTGTTTTTTGTGTGTTGACGTTTCGTTAGGATAAATTGGTTTCGAACGATGCATTTAGCCCCATACCTGCGACAAGGTAGGAAAAGTTGTGGCTTACGCCCACAAAGATCCATTGCCGCGACCGGAGTCAAATCCGTGGCTAACCGGCATGAGACATCAGGCTGATGCCTCAACACACTGAGCTACCGCTTTGTTGTTGACATAAGGTTAAAAAAACCGTTAATGAGTTTTAGATGTCAAATTTACCAAGGGACCAACCTGTAGCACGTCAAACAGTGCAGGAGTGCCTTAAGAACAGTATCTTCGCTCTCTCTGAACACTCTTCTAAACCTGCCTCCGATCGGCCTATATCTGAAGAACGAGGCAGCTAAATGTCCCCTAAGGCTTAGAAAGGCAGGGCACTTCAAAAAGAGGCCATATGGTCATCGCAGTATTAGGAGGAAATGCTTAGCCATGTATGTTAAGACGAAGCTGCAAATTGCAAGCTTGCATTTCCAAAAACACGAGTGTGTGAATAATTATAGTTATCATCACCAACTCCGCCCCTTCAACCAATCTTTACCTTTGAAAAATGGTTAAATTACAATAATAACTAATTTGTCCGAATTCAGCTTTAATCGACGATACTAAGTAAAAAAAAAACAAGCTAGCCTTCGGCTTCTCCTTACCTTCGTTGTGACTTATGGTGCGTTTGCTACTTTGGAATTTTGTAGTAAAACTTGTTCCGATTCCACTGTTTCTATGAAAGGTATATGAAATAATGGGCCGATTTCAACCAAATTTAAGAACGTGGTTTGGATAATATGAAATTTTGTAAAGATATCTTCAGAAATAAAAAAGTTTTTCTAACAAAAACTTTTTGAACGGTCGTTCCTATGACTGCTATTTTATATGATAGAGTAGTCCGATTTCAACCAAATTCGGGAAAGTGATTTGGCTAAAGATACTTTTGATTAGTGTGAGATCTGAAAAAGATATCTTCAGAAATAAAAAAGTTTTTCTCAAAAAGACGAATTTTTGGACCGGTCGTTCCTATGGCAGCTGTATGACGTAGTTGTCCGATTCCGTTGGTTCCGACATACATATTTCCAGCGTGCAATAGAAAGAAGGCATCGTGCAAAATTTCAGCTCGATAGCATTAAAACTGAGGGACTAGTTTGCATAGAACCAGACGGACAGACGGACAAAGCTTAATCGACTCATCTCATCATACTGACCAAGAATATATATAATTTATATGGTCGGAGATGCTTCCTTCTCTGCGTTGCAAACTTCCTGATAAAGTTAATATACCCTATGACATCCGTGAAGGGCATAAAAACTCGTACTTATACAATACATGACGCCGGTTAATATATTTTTGGTAGGGCTTTTGCTAGTGTTAAAATGTCCAAATTAAAATAAATATGTTATTATTAAATATTATGTGATTGTTGCGAAATTTTATGGGATTATTGCCTATGATGTTGATTATTGTTGGCCATCAATATTTTTGGCCTGGGATGTGTTTAAGGGATGCAGGGCTGTACCAACTGCAACTATATAATTGTACTATTATTGACCTGTTTTGATGAAACAACAAATTCTGTTTCTATGTTAGTGAAATACCACTTTCTTGTAAGTTTTCATATTTCCAAGTGTAACGGTCTCGAAGTGCAAACGGGTGGGACGGTTTATGACCTCATATTTTCTCCTCTCCCTCTTTTCTCCTGTTGTAAAATTTAATGAAAATTACAAAAATGGAATATACTCAACGATACCTCTCAGGATACCCCACTTGCCCATACCAGAAGAAAAAAAAATGTTGACCTTCATTCCCCTTCTATGGGGACTCCTTAAAGTTGACCTATTACGATGCATCGATTTCTCTAGCAAATTTCTACACCATCCCATCAAATTTCATGCAGGTAACTTCAGCTGTGCGTGAGATATTTTATGGGTTTTGTTTTTACTAAAAACCCTAAAATCATCAATCATATCGTAAGGGTTCTAAAGAGGTTTCGCTTTTGGAGTCTCGAGACTAAGGATACCAAGTAACAATTCGATTGTCCATTTCGATTTCGCTGACTACAAAAAAAATCTCACTAACTCTACGTTGGACGCCGAATATTTTCAAGCGTTTTCGATTATCATTCGACTATTTTGTACCGTAAATACGATAAAAAAGGCTTGAGGTAACTTAAGGCAGCTTATGGTGGAAAGGTATATTAAGGTAGCCTGAAGGTAAAATCTATAAAGGTTTGCGTTTTGTTTCTTGTGACTAATCAAGTAGCTTTTCGATTGATCATTTCGGTATCATTGACTAGCCAAAATCACGCCGACCCCCATTGGGCGCCAAATATTTTATAGGATTTTTCCACAATTTTTTACTGTAAACCGAAACAAAAGACCAGAAGTCTTAAGGTCTTAAAAGATGTCGGTATTTGTGTTGTGTGACTAAATGTATCGCATGGCCAGTCGATTAAACATTTCGTGTTGTTTGCAAGGTAAAATCTCAGTGACTTCACCATTGACGCGGACTATTTTCGGCTAGTTTCGGCTATTTTCTGCTGTAAATTTTCGCCTATTATGGTTAGGTTGGTCTTAGCGTTTATTATTTCCAACGCTTCCCCATCATTAAATCAGTATTGGTAAAATTCTAGTTTTCTCGCAAAGTCTGCCTTTTTCATAATAACAAAAGTTTTCTGTTGTGACAGATCGGCACCGGTTATATTAGATGAATTGTTTATTTTGGTAGTACTTTGCCAATAATGAAGAAGTCGGCGAAGTAACGGTCGACTTTAAGCAGAAGAAACGGGATATCTAGTATGTCTTATATGGATTTTTTAAGGATTATCCTAAAATGTTACAAGCGACTTCCTATTAATTGAACAGGACACTTAGTTAAGGCCGATATGGCTTAGCAGGGTAGTAAATTGAAGGTTATTGTCCATGAGCGCAATCGAACGGACTTGCGAACCATGTGCGCAGCTCATTATCTCTATTTTATACTTTTGTTTATGATTTATATTTCAGTGGACTTAATTTTTAAATTGGGGTAGTTATGAGTTAATTTAATTTTATCTGGAGACAAAGATAACATATAATCGATTATATAAGAGTTCTGGTAACACCGTGAATATTAAAAGTCAAAGTCAACTACGTGCCAACTTATTTCTGCTTTTAATAACTTACATATACTTCCCATAATACTAAATTGTGATTCATTCCAACGCGCTTCTATCGATCATCAATCATCGTATAAAGTCAATTAGACAATTAAACTCCCTTTCTGTGAATCTAACAGTGACAGTTCTAACATAACAAACAACTCACTAGTGAAAATGTCAACAATTTTTGGAAAGTCACAAAAAATTCAACGTTCGCCTATTACCGGCCAACATAGTTCCGACAATACGTGCGATCCGATCGTCGAAACAATGAATAAAATTATGAATGCTTTGCAAGACATAAGAGACGAAATGAAAATTATGCATGAAAAAGTCGACAAACTTAGCAACAACAACATGGAAGCTAGTGCAGCAATTGCTATGGTACAAAGAGAACAGAAAAGGCGTAACGTCATTATAAAGGGTGTTTCTGAGATGGAAAAAGATGTCGATGAGTTGGAGCAGTCTGTCACTGGAATCATAAGTAAATTAAATATTAATCTGGAGGAGGCAGATATCGACATTATCAAACGAATTGGAAAGAAGGACCCTGACCGTAAATTCCCCAGACCAATAATTTTGAAATTAACAACTGAACGGAAGAAAATACAAATAATGAAAAACAAAAAACAACTGAAAAACATAGAACATCTCCCGACTGTGTATCTGGACAACGACTACACTAAGGAGCAACTGATAAAGCTATCCGAGCAACGTTAACAACGTAACCATGAAAAACAAACAGCCAGCGAGCGAAACAGGTACGAGTAGGTACGAGTACATGCACATGCATCTAATGCAATGACAATGCAATGTTCGCTTAGCACTTGTTTCTCTTATTGAACGCTACAGCGAATCCATTAGCATACGAGTATTTCTGTTAAATATGCTAATTTGTATTTTAGTCATGCTTGAAGTAAATAGGTTTCATTAGTGTAATCATATGAGAAACCGTACCTTACGTTCTAATTGGTAATCTTCTAATGAAAAAGTGAAGATTATTTTTGTATGTTTGTCGTTCAAAAACTTTTACGCCACTGGGGCGATTGTCACCGAATTTTGCTGAAGTATATTTGCGGAGCTGGAATAGATAATAAGATGGTTGGGAGGAGGAGGTTCGGGAGGCCAGGGAGGAAAATAAGATGATTCGCGACTCGAAAATGACACTACACACAGTAAAACCCCGAATCACATTTTAGAAAACGAAATTTTGCTTACAGGAGAGTAAAGTGGTTCGCGACTCCAATGTGGTAAGAGTAAAACCCCGATTAACCGAACCCATAGGGCGGCGTCATTTCGGATAACGAAATTTGACACAAGTGTATTTGGGAAGGCAGCGATGAAAGTAAGATGATCAGCGATTGCGTAATGTTTTTCATCATCATCGTGGCGCGACAGCGCAACGTTGGGCCTTGGCCGCATAATGTTTTATATACAGTAAAATTCAATTTAAGCCCCGCCACACACTGTTGAACATGGTACAAGTGGACAATTTGCTTCAGATTTGTGTGTGTTTGTGTATTGAGACATTCGGACCGTGTTCTTGTTCGACAGTGTGGGGCTGAGCTAACCATACCAAATAGATCGTCGTCACCTCGGCTTACAAAATTTACAGATAATCCGTGGAAACTATCTATGTATGTATTTATTTGTATAAAAATGGGCTCTGCTCATTTTTTTACGGTTTCATAAACATATTCGTTATGATCCAGCGTTATCTAGCGTTTTGATTTTTCGATTTGTCCGCAACCACCAATCCTGACCCCAATCCTGAGTGAGCGTCAAAAAATTAATCACCTCCATGCTTTACAATTTGGAAAATGAACGCGTGGAATGTGCTGGTCAAGCGGAAAAGTTCCACTGGCCCAATTATGGAGCCATCAGAAGCGCTTTCAAAATATTTTAGACGAGATCGCTACCAATACATTTCCTCCAAATTTCAAGAAGTACAAAGCTTGCTTTCAAGTGACATCCTTCATAGCAAAAACAGTTTATAACGAGGGTAGATTCATGCCAACGTTTAAAGTACAGGGTCAAATATATAGCATCAAGTGACACTTCTTCCATTCCCCGACCAAGACTACAAGTTCCTGCAAATTTATTTCGTGGGCAACGAAGAACAGCAGCATTGCAAAAGATTTCTGAACCAAATCATGAATTGTGACTGATCGCCAAAGATATTTACAAGCGGAAAACACATTGCTACGTCTATTCCGAACCGCATTGGATCGAGTGGAAACGGAGGATATGCAAATTCGAATAAGGGTCGATATGATACGAAATAAACCCGGGGGTGAATGGGAGTGCAGAAAAATTTCGAAAATGACAGAGATTAGTGTCAAACCAATGGTTTTTGAAGTCGCTGGGATGAATGGCGGCGCTACCAAACCCCCCTTCCCCAGTGTGAATGACCGTGAAAAAATGTCCGAAACTACCGAAATTAGTGTCAATATTGTCAACGAAGTGGACCACGTGAGCGTAGCGAACCATAAATGAAAGGGGACTAACAAAAGTGCATACGATTGGGCTAAAAAAATACATAACAAAGTAAAAATTTTATAATTTTAATATTAATATTTTTACCCTAGACTTTTATATGTATAGGGTTTATTCTTTTGATCACGACGAAAATTTTTAACACCTTAAAGGAGGCTCCGGAGGTATAGCAAAGTATATATGTATATTAATGATCAGGGTCACCTCCTGATTCGATCTAGCCATGTCTGTCTGTCTGTCCGTTCGCACGATAACAGAATGAAGCTAGAATTTTGAAATTTGTTGGCAGTATGATCTAGTTGGTTGGTATTGAAAATGGGTATGATCAGGCCAAGAGAACGCCTACCTCCCCTACATATGTAAAATAATTAAATGTATCTATAACTCCCGATTAAATAAACATGAAAAGCTCTAGCTTTGGCAGATTGTTCGTTAGGGTAATCTCATACTCCCCTGGAAAAATAAAATCCATCAGTTTAAGACTAACGGTAATTTTCTTACAAAAAGCCCCGTACTACCCTACTTGTCCCGTTTTTTATCTATAACTCTTGAACCAATTGACATAGAAACCTGATTTTTGGCATATAACCCTGAGGTGAGAAGCTAAGCTAAGTTTTAGTAAGTTGGACATAATCAGACCAAAGAAACGCCTACCTTCCCTAAAAATTTCAAAAAAAAAAAAAAAATATTGCTTTAATAACGATAACTTTCGATAATATAACGCTAGCGAATTGAAAATTTGGTAGAATGTTGGTAATAAGATCTAATTAGTTGGTATTGAAAATGGGCAAGATCCGACCTAAGGAACCCCTACCTTCCCTACAAATGAAAGTTCAAATAAGCGATAACTTTCGATAGAATGAAATCAGCGACTTGAAATTTTGGTCAAATGTTTGAAGTGAGATTTAGTTAGTTGGTATTAGAGATGGGCCAGATCCGACCAAAGGAACCCCTACCACCCCTACAAATGAAACTTTAAATAAGCGATAACTTTCGATAAAATGAAGCTAGGGACTTGAAATTTTGGTCAAATGTTTGTACTTGGATCTAGTTAGTTGTTATTGAAAATACACAAGATCCGACAAAGGAAAACTCTACCTCCCCTACATACGAGACTTCAAATAAGCGATAACTTTCGATAGAATAAAGCTAGCGACTTGAGAAATTCGACAAATGTTTGTAGTGTGTGTTAGTTAGTTGATTTTGAGAATGGTCAAGATCCTTCTCCCAACATCCCCTATAAACTGGACATATATATTTTAGGAGACTCACTTTTAATGCATATGGTTGTTGCCAAATGGTACTTTTGGTATCACCACTAGGTCTGTATAAGTCTAGGGTATATACGCTTCGCTTTACATAATTACCATCAATTTCAATAAACTTTTTCAACCTGTAAATCTATTTTTAAAAATACAGTGTAACCTCGTAACCTCCATAAGTTGAAAGTTTAAATCAACAAACAGAAAGTTGGAAGCTAAAATTTAAAGCCGAAAGTGAAAATCATTCTACACACATGTACGTACATATGTGTATGTGTTTGTTTTTTAGTTACTGCTGTTGTGTACATGATTTCATTAAAAAAAACATCCAAATACGCTTCCACTGGACGGCCGCACATACATATGTATCATGTCAAGCTTAACTTTAGTTTAAACGAAACGAAATCGAACTCCCATATCGTTCAGTGTCCCATATCGATCAGTGTTGATACGGATGGAATCAATAAATTCGCCCGAATTTTTGACCCCAACCTGTATTGTGGTTGTTTTAATTTGCTCGTCCTACACCCGTCGCGCTCGATTCACTCTGGATTTTCGTCCGGATGAAACGAACGAGCCCAGCACGAATTCATTTCGCTGGTTCCGAGCTTTTCACAACCCTTATTAATTACACAACAACCCAGGTATCGCAACATTCCGAACACTAGGTACCTTAGACACAAACCATAGTCTTTGAACATAATCTTTGTTATGGTATGCCCACCACTTTTTGGTGGTACAATTATTAAGAGTGAGGTATAAAGTGTATGCAATGAAGTATTCCCAAAGGATGTTATGCGAAAAATGTGAGCAAAGTATGTTAGTTTCGAAACACATTTTTCATTTTTTTTTTGTCCTTTCAAAACAAAGTATAGCCGATGCACTCCCTCGGGGCAAGACAAGGACGTGTGCGGAAAATCCGCTCCCGGGGTGCTCCCTATGAAGTTGTAGCCCTGTCAAAGAACGATAAGAACAAGAAAAATTTAAACAAGCTAGCCTTTGGCTGGCTTGCTGAAAGTAACTATGATGAGTATTATACCTTCGTTGCGATATATGGTGCATTTGCCACTTTGAAATTAGTACAATAGTAAAACTTCTTCCGATTTCACTGTTCCTATGAGAGGTATTTGAAATAGTGAGCCAATTTCAACCAAATTTAGGGACGTGATCCGACAGTCAATATGATAGAATAATATGAAATTTGGTAAAGATATCTTCAGAAATTAAAAAGTTTTCCTAATAAAACCCTATAGTCGTTCCTATGATAGCTATATGATAGAGTAATTCAATTTCAACCAAATTCAGAAATATGATTTGACTATTTTCTATTCTATTGATGAGTGTGAAAGTTGAAAAGATAGCTTTAGAATTAAAAAAGTTTTTCTCACAAAGACTAATTTTTGGACCGGTCGTTCCTATGGCAGCTATATGACGTAGTGGTCCGATTCCGTTAGTTCCGACATATTTACAGCGTGCAATAGAAAGAAGGGTTTGTACAAAACTTCAGCTCTATAGCTTTAAAACTGAGGGACTAGTTCACATAGAACGAGACAGACAGACGGACAAAGCTTAATCGACTCGTCTCATCATACTGACTAAGAATATACTATATAGTTTATGGTATATGAACGAAGATGCCTCCTTCTCTATGTTGCAAATTTCATGACAAAGTTAATATACCCTTTCACATCCGTGAAGGGTATAAAAATAACGATTTTCAAACTGCTTTATATCGGGTGTTTTTATTGAATCGAGTTAATTTTCGAAAAACATCCTCAGGGGACCGACAAATTCATTCATTCATTCAGTCATAATTCATTTATTGCATATACCTATAGTTCGTGTAAAAAAACGCAAAAACCAGAAATCGTTGTGTCGCGTAAACAGTGCTTCTTAGTCGCTTTTTTCTTTTCTTGGCGGACGGGACGCTCTCGCATCCGTAGATCCTTGCTGAAGGACTCAGAATATTTTTCGCAGTACTCCAGTACATTCGCGTCTTCACCCAGATTCCGACCAGGATTCTTAGATTTCACTTCATGTCCAAAAATATCCTTCTAACTGACCAAAGGGTTTGAAATGCCGGCGAAGGGTTAACAATGCCCTCAACTGTACTCCAGTGCATTGGGCTTATCGCCCCGATTCGGGAGATACCCATATTTACCAGGTTTGGATTCTGTTTTATTTCCTGGCGAACACCTACAGCAGGGCCAAATTATAACCGTGTGGTACATATAATAACCCAAGGATGCTATGTACTAAATTTAGTTGAGCCACGGACCACGAGAAATGTTTGGAAGAATTGTTTCTTTGAAAACTTTATAAGATCTCACTTTTTTGATTTTATTTTTTTTTCTACTACACGGGTCAGAACAAATGGTAGCCTATGCATACGCTCGGGACAAAGTAAATCTGTGAGAAAAGAAGACAGATCTCGAGCCGCTCCCTACGAGGCTGTAGCCCTGTTTACGATTTTTCAGCGATTTTCAAACTGTCAAATCTCGAGTGTTTTCATGGTATCGGCTTCAAATTTGCTAAACTTCCTAAGACTTCCCTAGAAAATGACCCTACTAAATTTTAACCCCCACGACCACTCGGGCCCCAGCTTCAGGGGTCCGAAAACTGTACTTGTTGTGTCGTGTAAACATAGTCTTCGCTGCTTTTTCTCGTTTAGATTACTATTTTATATCCATATGAATGCAATGAAAAGATTGATTAAGGAGCACCTCTTAACCTTCTTGCCACCTACAGAGTATCCATTCATTCAACCAGAAACATCCGACCGATTGATATGAAGGACAAAATTTCAAATAAAGGGAGCCACTACTCGCATGGCGGCAACAGCGAAGATTCAAGCCGTGCTCAACTCAAACCACTTCTTGGTGGACAATGTGTTAAACAATTTTCCGGCTCGCCGATTTGTTTTCATTCACAGCTTTTCCCAGTAGATTACCGACATTTTCACGCTATGCGTCCGTAATTTGTGCATTGTGCCATCCAGACATAACAAACATACTCGATTTCGCCTTTTTGCGGTAAAAAAAAAATTAATTTAGCTAAGCACCTAGCAACCGGGCTGGGAAAATATTCAGAAGAGAGAAAGGAAGACACGCGAAGCGTGAAAAGTGCACTCAGTGTGAAAATAGGAGTGAAATGGTTATTAGTACAAACACACTTCTTTGAATTTGACTCATTGGCCTCAATTGTGTAGCACTTGAGCCGGCGAAAGATTCATCAAGGTAATTAAGATTAGCAACTACAAAGAATGGAGCGGTGGCTAAGAACTGCTACGTTTTGCGGTGAAAGTTGTGTGACATTTTCAACCGTGCATTTCCATATGAAACGGAGTTGATAGTTAGAAATTGTATAATGTTAATTGCCTTGACCCCTCCAGGAACATGAGGTCAACATCTCTGACAACATGTCGATAACATATCTGCTTTTCGGACGTGCAGTTGCCAGCTTGCACCTCCTATCCGCGCCGCCTTTATACTGACAACCTAGGAACGCAGTGATAACCACAGGCCGTTTTTGTTCGCGCCGCTGATTGACCTAGATCTACATCAAGGATTAGCAAACTTCGGTCCGCGAGTTAATATTTCTTTTGACATGTGAAAGAAATTAAAATTCATACAAAAAGCGTTTTGTCTTAACACAACGTCACTTGTTTTAATAGAATTTAAATCAAATTATTTCCTCAATTGGAATAATCATCCTCATGGCGCGGAATAGACCTAATACCTGCCCAAATCTTTAGTGTGCCATATAGTAAAAACCGGAAAAAAATTGTGCTGGGATCATTGGACTAGTCTAAATCTAGCCCTGCTTATTTTAAGCCTCGATCCATGCCATTGAGTCCTGCGCCAGAGAGATTCTTATTCGGAGGCTTCGTGGCACTAGCATTTCTAATTGTGCAGACATGCGTCTCACAAGCTCTTATCGAAACATGTGAAAAAGGAACACCAATCAGGTCACTCTGTACTATTTCATCATTCTTATTTCGGTCAGCTTTAAATGCAAAAACCAAACGATTAAAGCCAAAGATGCCTACCAGTGCAGGGAATCATCACACTTGCAAAATACTTGCCCAGTTCTTATTAGATAGAGGAGTCGTCAACCGTTGCAGGAGTATTTGGGTTGCTCAGAAAAGCAGCGTGGCCAGAGACGGAAGTAAACTATTGGTCAGTGTTATGGAGTCTAACAACCGTATTTGCCACCATTTATTTATCAAAATTGTCAAAAAGTATGTGGCAGCTTAAGCAGCATGTTCAAAGCAGAAGGGGTAGTCCTAGGGGCAGCACAAAAAGCAACATAATCCATTCTTTGCTCCTTCGCCTGCAAGCTACGGATAGCCTCTGTAATCGGAGTAATCTACCAGGCAACTACGCCAAAAATTAATAAAACAGCTACATAGATATTTCGCCTTATCAGTATGGTATGGTGGTATCCTATACTTGTGAAAATCACACTCTGTTTTGTTTGCGGATTAGCCTTTACTCCATAGTTATCAGTAATTTTTAGGAATCATTCGCAAGTATTCCCTGGAATTCCAAGACCAAGCTCTATATACCAAACATTTTGATTTTGGAGGAGGCCCCCACGGCCCCTATCTGGTTCCGCCAATGATTTTCATACAAAATGACCGGTTTTAGTCCAGGTCTCGTAGGGTCTCATCGGTTTCAACACGGCTATTATAGTATTCTTGTTTCCGCCAGCTTTAATTTTCTCATCACAACACAATGTCCTTGCCACAATGCTTAATGATCAAGGGAACACCATCGGCAATGATCCCACAATAGCCTATCATTATTGGCTAAAATCTAATTAACGCTACAAGGACTGCATTGGAGAGAACAATCCTACATTTAAACGATTCCGACTGACCTTAACGAAATGTCCTTTGCACAGCATGTCGATAATAATTTGTTTCATTTACATTTTATAGGCGTCTTGCCCAATTTATCGTTTATTTGCAGACATCCATACTTTCTGTACGTCAAAATAAAATCGATATTTACTTTTCATCAACCTTTCCACTCTATTTCGCTAATATCTGATTTTTTTTTTGTCTGAAAATGGATGAAGAGTGAAAGCCTTAGAACATAGTCTAAGGCGGCGTTCAGACTGCCTTTCTGCCTGCTATGCGATGATATTTGTTTGAGATGCGATACTATGTGGAGTGTGTTCACACTGCACACTATGCGATGCCATGCCACGATGGATGCAACGAACGGGACAGATGCGATGGATGCAAGCGATGTGGTTTGGTGAATAGAGACCACTTTAGTTACGGGTGTATTAACAGTCGCAGAGATTGTGCATGATTTCAGATTCAAATAATTTATTTTGATATAAATTTGAATGACATTCCATCTTACATATATATTTATCTAATGCTACATAAATTTAACAATGTTAATTTGTTGGAGGCGGCTATATATATTTGGCCTGCCTATTTACAGAACTTACGCGCTATGGTATGGCTACTCCTTATTATAGAGGATCAGATCATATATTAATTATATATATATATATATATATATAAAAATCTTACATCTGTGCTTGATTTCCAAGCTCTATATACGGCTTGCATCCGGCCGTTTCTCAGCTATAATTTTTTATCTTACAAACTAACTTAATCTACTTGACTAACTTAATTTAACCTTATCTTAATCTTACTTTAAATTCAATATATACATATTTACAATTAAAAGTAATCGAAACTAAATAAACTGAAAAGAGTATCAAAGAAAACTGAAATGAAAAGGATAAAACAGAACTGAAAAGAAAGAAGCAAAAAAGAAAGAAAAAAGAAAGAAAGAGAAAAAAAAAGACCAAGGAAGGCTCCTATCTCCGCTGATTCTTAGCTCCTCATTTGAGTTGCACGACCGCTATATGCATACAGCCCTTCAAAGAACTCATTGTGAGCTTCATTCGAAATTGCTGCAGGCTGAATGTATCTATCTATTCGATGGGTATCCACCTCACACATATTACTGATCCTAGGATTACTATGATCTTTAGCTTTCATAAAGAACCGCTTAGTAAGTTCTATAATATGTTTACTTAGAGGAGCAATTTTGGTATTACAGTACAGCACGCTGTTTCTGACATACCTTTTCCTCCTCCAGTCATAGTAATTCCCCATACAATATCGAAGAATTCTTCGTTCAAGCTTCTCAGCCTGTTTTATGGCAGTCTTAGAGCAAGCTAGCCACGTTGGCGCTGCATATGTGATGATGGGTCTGATTAAAGTCTTATACAGGATAACTTTAACCCTACTGGAAAGACCCACCGATCGCCTTAAGAGGCCGTGAATGCATCTAAGAGCAATCATGGTTTTTTTAATTGTACGTTTAACATGTGGGTTAAACTTGACATGCTCGTGAAAGAGAACACCCAGGTACTCCAGTGTAGGTGACGGCGCTATCTCCGAACAGCCAATTTTGATTCTGACCTTCTTTGATCCTGCTCGAATGGACTGGGAAAAAGCGTATTTAGAGGGGTTTCTAAATACCGTCACTTGTGTCTTTGAACCGTTTATCTTGATACCCCATTTCTTATAGTAAGAAGATAACGTGGAAAGGTAATCGTTAATTTCTCTACCTGCTCTTATAGGATCCCACCTTGACGCATGAACGAGAGTGTCATCAGCATACTGAATTATCTTCACTGGAGATGGATCCTGCGGTACGGGAATATCTGCAGTGAAAATATTATAAAGAACTGGGCCCGAAACAGAACCCTGTGGAACACCTGAGGAAATCTCATATAATTCGGAGTAAGAGTTGTTAATACTAACGAAGCTCTTCCTGTTCTGGAAGAAGCTAATGGCTATTTTCACCATATTGGGCGGAAAGTTATTATTGATGAGCTTGTAAATAAGCCCATTCATCCAAACAGAGTCGAATGCTTTTTCTAGATCTAGAGCGCATACAACTGTTGGACAATTCCTCTCATTAAGTGATTTCACAATAGAGTGAAGTAAATAAAATAGGACGTAGCATGTTGTGTGCTATGATGTGCTCTGAAGCCGAATTGATGACACGGCAGGATCTCGTTATTGTCCGAGAAGCTCCGGATCTTTGAGATCCAGAACTTTTCAAACAATTTACCAAGATTCGGCAGTAGGGAAACTGGTCGGAAATTGGCCGGATCATGCGAGTCGCCCTTTTTGTGTATTGGTATGATTTTTGCAACCTTCCAACATTCCGGGAAATAACCAATGTTAACGGCGTTGTTGAATATTATTAGAATAACATTCAACACGCTGACTGGAAACTTTCGGATCATGAAGTTTGAAATTCCATCAACTCCACAAGACTTCTTATTATTTAACGTCGAAATGATGTTCTTCAGTTGAGGCATTCTAAGTAAGTTAGATAGATCTACCGGTTTATTGGCAGGATTTTCTTCCGAGAAGGAAGTAATTGGAGAGGAATTCTCAATTGCAAATCTCCTGATCTTGTCATCAACCAATTCCAAAAGTGACGCTGGTGTTTCAGTGTTTCTACAATTCAATTGCTTTCTGAAGCCCTCCGCAAACAGCTTTGCCTTTTCTTTATTATCGTGGATAAGGATCCCATTTGCTTTAAGCGGATGGTCCTTCCTGGTTAATTGACCGAAAATGACTTTAACCTCTCGAAAAGCATCAGCTCCTGGTCTGATATTCGCTAGTCTTTGTACTAACTGCTTATTTCGGAAATTAGCGACCATTTCCTGAATTAATTTGCTCAAGCAATTGATTTGTGATTGTGCATAAAACGTGTACCGCAATTTGGAATATTTTGGGACCTGTACATCTACCGCACAATGTACACAAGAGATGTTGGCCAAGTGGAATTCCAGTAAGATTGAACGTATTTATGAAAATTGTGTTTTTGTATGTACATATCTAGCTATTTCAGGTCAAGCGATTTGGCCGCAAGTATAGTGAACCCAATGTGACCAAATTTTCATGTCGCTAGTTACACTTTGTCGAAAGTTTCCGTTCGATTTTTCCTTGTGAAAAAATCAATATACGCTATAATATAATATATCATATACCATTTTATAGTAATGTATCATAGTTAGCCTTTGGACTTTTTTTTCTGTAGAAGCCAAAGTATTCGAAATATTCAAGAAAAACTGTAAATAATGAGGACTTTTGATCCCCTTCCCCTTATACTTACAGGCCGCCTATCAATTACTTTTAGACATGCCCATTTAAAGGACTGTCCCCAACAATTGTGGCAAATTTCAAAACTGCACGATTTGTTTTCCCATTTTCTGTATATTACCTGAACTCCCCTACAAATATTAAATCACAAGGTAGACCGGACGTCATCGCAAAAGCAATTAAACCATAGGGCGTCATCGCATCCATCGCAATTAAACCATAGCTCACCCTCGCAAAAGTCATAAACCAAAACCACTGCTACTCGCATCCATCGCAAAGATAATAATTATGACCCGCACTCGCATCGAATCACAAAATGATTTGTGTTTGCATTTTGCTCATAGCACGGAACCGCTCTTGATCGCATGGCATCGCGTATCGCGCGCATTGTGCATGTCGATCGCGCGATTCCATATAAAATTACAGACTTTTCCTTTCTTTGCGGTGATCGCTGATCGCATCCATAGCACGGCGGCGCGGCATAGCATCGCACAGCAAGCAGTGTGAACACCCAGTAAGGCGAAAGCTGAGACGAAATGTTTGCGATAAGAGAAGTTGGCCTACACAACACATCGTCTTGTCAATTTGAATACATACAATATTTTCGAAATCGATACATGTTTGAAGTGGAGACGCGTATTGCTGTCGAAAGTGATGCTCGTGATGTTGCGACACGATGGTGGCGAAAGATAGTCCCCTTTGTATCTATGGGTATTGCATCATACCACAACGAGCTTTTCAGAAGAGAAGATAAGGACCTTTTCGTAAATATGAATATTTGAAGCTAAGTTTGCAGTACTCAAGCCAATCAACTATGTAAATGTTTGCATTATACCTATTTATATCATGTCTAATATTGAAGAAAATTTGTATGTTATGCATGTTTTTAAGGACAGTCTAGTCGTTAAAACGTTTTCATTGGGCTAGTTGCTAACAGCAACCAGAATCATGATTTCGATTTAAAGAGTGGTAATGGCTGCGTTTTGGCGTTCGAGTAACAGAGATATAAAGTGGTGTATTCGTAAGTAGAAGAGATAGTGTCGTACTCGTTGTTGTTGTGTATTTGTAGGTGGAAGAGATAGTGTCGTACTCGCAACTACATATATCTGACCGGATCTTAAAAGGGAAAATTAACCAGAAAAAAATCTGATTCGTTTCCCCAGACCATGATTTCTAAATAAATACATCTCTTCATAAGATGACGGCATCTACATATGTCTATTTCGAGAGAATCGTATGTATTTTCTGAACCCGAATTATAGGTAATCATCTACAATATAAATCCCGAGAGCAGAATAGCAATCTGTCTATTTTCGTTACCGCTATCCCTTACTGACTGTATTAGATACAAAGCGACAGATAAAGCGGTTTCTTTTCTTTCAATTTTTATTTGCTTAGAAATCATGATCTGGGGAAACGAATCAGAGTGTCTAAATATCCGGTCAAATACAGCGACCCTCTCTCTCCCATACACAGACACAGCACTTTACATCTCTGTTCCTCACTGTTATTTACTGGATCAGATTTAAAATGACTAGAACGCACCCATTGTCAGGTTTTAAATGAGACAAAATGAGCGATGATGTTCATCGGCACTTTAGGTCCGTCCCATGCAAATACGTTTTAATTTTGATCTATTTGCTTTCATAAGTTGTCTATGATTTGCTTGGAAAAATGTTGTCCTTATCGCCCAATTCAGGAGATGCCCATATCTACCAGGCGCAAAGACCATCAACAGTAGTCTAATCCATTCGCCTCACGACTTCCAGTCATATGATACCCGTCTTGCCTATATAGCATTTCCAGGTCAAGTAAGCAAAGTTCCGAGACAAATAGACAGATTTGCCGACCACATAGACAATTTTCCGGAGCAAAAAGATAATATTCCGGATTGCATATTGTATATCATTTTCCACAACAAATAGACAACTTTCCGGATCAAATACTCGTAGATAACATTCCGGATCAAATAAATAATTTCCCTGAACAAATAGACAATTCTCCGGATTAAAAGTATTATACAACTTCCTGGATCAAATAGATAACTTTCCGGATCATATACTATATAATAATAAATTGCCGAAGAAAATAAATAAGTTTCTCGATTAATTAAATAAATTTCCAAATTAAGTAAATAAATTTCCGAAAGAAATAAATAAATTTTCAAATGAAATAAATAAATCAAGTAAATGAGTTTCCAAATCAAATAAATAATTTCCCGTGCCAAAAACCTAATTTTCAAATCGAAAATGAAATTTTCTAAGTGAAAAAAAAATACAAATTTCCAAGCCAAATAAACAACTTCCAACGCAATGCAATTTTTCTAAAGAAATCATAAATCAACTAATTTATTTCGCAAATGAAGACATTCGAGACAATCATTACTATTTGAAAGTTGGGGGGACGGAGACGAAGTGGATGTCGCTTCAAGAGACTGACGGACGAAGTTTGGGCTGAAAGCTTTCAGCTTTTTTCTTGCATATTGGTCAGTTCAAAGTACCATTATAAAATTATCATTTGAATTTGCATGAAAATTCCATTTAGAAATTTCTTTAAAATTAAACAATTATATTTTTGGAATAATAGTTAATTTTCCAACCTGGACAAACTCATCTTATATCAAATTTTATGTAGTTTCAGAAAGAGAGATCAGATCTCGGATTAAATGATTCGGAGATTGGCAAGTTTTTTGACACAATTTACAAGAAGTGCTAAAAATCTGTAACAGTAGAATGTGGAAGGCCGGTCTACTATTAAAGTATTTACCATCTAAGACAGGACACCCTGAGGTGTATTTAACAATCTTTTTCTCTAAAATTAATGCAGTTCCTGTCCTGTCGCAGCGATAGGCAACAACATCTGGCAGGTAATTTGTACAATCAGACGTTGTTACGGAGGCTACTCCCTCCAACGCTATGTGATGATTATTAATTAAACTACTTCATTTATTATTTTTACAATAGCCACATTCAATGCCGTCACACTTTGGTTGGATATCTAATTTCGCCTTACACACCCATTTGTTGTAAATCATTTATTTTGCAAATTTAATTTAAGATTTTAGTTCAAAACATAAAATGTGATTATGTTTATTTCAATGTATGTACTTTGGGGCGACCGGTAGCGCAGTGTGTTGAGGCATCAGTCTCATGTTTGACTACCGGCATTTCGAGTTCGAATCCCGTCCACGACGACGTTCGTGGCCATCGATGTGCAGGAGGTGCATGCTGGCAACTGCATTCTCTGAAACCAATTTATGCCAACGAAACACCAACTGGGCCACAACTGAACAGTTGACGCGCTATGCCCCACAAGGGGTTAAGGCAATTGAGTAGTACTAGCTTCCGTTTAGTTTTTGAATTATTGCGTATTTCTAATTGCTAAAGCAATTGACGGCACTTTTCCTCCTACAGAGGTCATTGTGTGGAAGCCCCAATCTCCTAGCATGTTCGCCGATCGGGCAGTGCCCTATGATTACCCCACATGAGTCCGTAGGTTTCGTCTATTCAACGCCAGCAGCTGCGCAGAGCGTTTGGGATCGATCCTAGGCGAAAGGTACCTAGTAACCATACAAGTGCTACCATTACTCCACCTCGCGTTGGCAGTACTCGACGCATCAGCATTTGCCATTATTTTACAGGGTGATAAAGACCACCCGAGATGGCGATGACTAAGCCCGGTCCCCCCATTAGAGCCTCCTCTAGCTAGTTCATCCGCTTTGCAGTTTCCGTCAAAGCCACTATAGGCCGGAATCCAACAAAGGGAGATGTTAACAAAAATCTCCCATCTCCAGGAGACAGGTGCGACATGCGGCAACAATCTTTGAGTTTGTAATCACTGACTCAAGGGATTTAATCGCCGGCTGAGTATCCGTTAAGATGGTGATATCCCTAGCAGCTATGACATTACGCCCGTGCTAGATGAGAGCCCCCCAAATAGCCGCGATCTCCGCCAGAAGAACGCTGCAAAAGTCAGGGAGTTGTAGTGACAAGTTTATATTCAGCTTGTCCGAGTACACCCCCACTCCCACACCTTGATCCGTCTTAGAGCCATCGGTGTATAAACTTATAGCATTTCACTCCTGGAAAGTGTTAGCCGCGCACTCGTCCCGTGAGGGGATTTGACTTACAAAATTCTTACCGAACATATACTTGGGGAGAGTGTAAACCGTCACCGTAGTAAGATCCAAGCTGCTAAGAACAGACGAGTGTCCCGTGGCTGCCATAGTGAACTGTCCAGTTTCCCGAAGACGAATGGCTACTTTCGAGGCCACCTGCTTAGCAAAAATATCTAAGGGGAGCAAATTGAGCAGGACATCAAGAGTAACTGCCGGTGTAGTTCTAAAAGCCCCCGTAATGATTAGATTAACTAATCCCTACACAATATTAAATAAATTATTTTTTTGGGTATTTTACTTGTCTACCCGGAATGGATAGTAGTCCGGATGTCATAACGGTCATCACGTTCGCCTTCTACGTACTGAGCCCCGGTTCGATTCCTACTGAATGCGGTAGTTTTCGATAAAAAAGGGGATTTATGTGTCGGACTATGAGCCCGCTCAGCTGTTAAATGAGTACCCATTTATGGGGTAAATAACTCGTTTGAGCGTGTTGCTGATCACACACCTCTGTACAAGACATACCGTCACGATCTAGAAAATGAGATGATGCTAACTCATCTCGAGGCCATGGTTCAAATTGGACTGTTGCGCCAGTTATTTATTTATTGTATATTTATCCAGAAAGTTACTAATTTCAAATGGCAATTAATTTATTTTGCCCGGAAGTTTATTTGATTGGAAAACTTATTTATTTGATTCGAAAAGTTATCTATTTGATCCGGAAAGTTATCTATTTGATCCGGAAAATTGTTTATTTCATCCGGTAATTTATATATTTGATCCGGAAAGTTATTTTTTTGATCTGGAATTTTTTCTATTTAATCCGGAAAATTGTCTATTTGATTCGAAAAATTATCTGTTTGATCAGGAAAATTGTATATTTGTTCCTGAAATTTATCTATTTATCTCGGAATTTTGCGTGTTTGGCCTGGAAATGTTATATCTCCCAGAAACGACTCTGTTGTAAAAAAATTCCCGCTAAAAAAACTCATCACCCGCAAAAAGGATTGATATGAACATTACTCCGCCAAAGTACTCGTAGCTTTGCGCCTCGTTGTAGGGTATGCATATTGAACCCTGATTAAATTAATTAACTTATTTTAACGCTGATTGGCGGGGAGCTTTGTGAGCTTAAGCTCTGATGCCAAGTGCATCAAGTGAAGCTCTGTGCCTTATAAAGGATTAGAGATTCACTTCAGGTCAGAAGTGATCAATGGACAATACCCGTATTGTGTGCGCAGCACAGATCAGAGCAGAACAGGAATTGCAAGCAACACACCTGCAAAATTGCTCTGGATTGAGCCGGTTGTTAGTGTAATGGTTATGATTGTTGTTCTGCACTGATCTCTACTGCACAAAAGAAAAGAACCGGTTAATACATAGTTTCTACTCCGTTCTTCTCTTTAACCAATTCCATTTTATTGAGCAGCTTTTGTTTAATTAACTTAATTTTTCAATTAAATAAAACTTTTCCATGTTCTTCAGATCTTCCTACTTATCTGTTTTTATTTTAAGCAAGCTCCCCGCCAAACAGCGTTAAAATAAATTAATTAATTTAATCAGGGTTCAATACGCATACCCTAGAGCGAGGCGCAAAGCTACGAGTACTTTGGCGGAGTAATGTTCATATCAATCCTTTTTTGCGGCTGATGAGTTTTTTTTTTGGCGGGAAATTTTCTACAACAGAGTTGTTTTTGGGAGATATCACATCTTTTTGCATTTTATGGAGGAAGAACCCGGATATGAATTCCAAAACTGCTTTAGAATGCTTAAAATTTATCGTTGTGTACTATTGATTACCAACGTGTGGGTTTTAATTCATAGAACAACACCCGAAACAATTTGCTGCAATTAATACCAAATTTTGACTCCACAGATTCTCAGCTTCCATTTTACAGAACCTGATTTCAAAAACTAAAATTTTTTTCGTGTAAAAGAGTTATGAATTCATCGGCACTTTAGCGCAGTCCCATGTAAATACATTTCACTTTCATCCATTCGCTTTTAAGTTGTACATGATTTGCTTTGAAAAGTGATACCCCTAGGAACTAATAATTTAGGTGGACATCATTGAGTAAATGTGCCTCTGACATCACTATGAGTTACCTTCGATGAAATTACGTATTTCGGTCCTTTATGTCCGTTGAGTTATTTATATTCTACATGTTCTTTAAGTCGAAACTGATCTTTCCTAGATTTGGTTTCTGTTTAATTTCATGCTTAAAAAGATGCTCTTTTTCTAAGTAAAGGACTCGAACACCATAAATAGTACTCTAGTGCAGTCACACTACAATTCCTAGTCGTATGATACTCATCTTGTTTAGATATCGCTTCCTTGCAGAGAATACCATTTTTCCAGTCCAAAGGGCTCAAAATTCCTTCAACAGTAGTCTACTACATTCGTCTCATGGCCCCCCATTTTTATTACTCATCTTGCCCACATATCGATTCCTTGCGAAGAACATCTTTTTTCCTCCTCAAATGACTCAAAATGCCTGCAACAGTAGTCTACTGCATTCGCCTCATCTCCCCAAGCAATATGATACCCATAATCCCTTGATATCACTTCTTTTCCAAGAATGTTCATTTTCCTCTTCAAAAGACGCAAAATATGCCATCAGTCCCAACCGAAGGACTCAAAATTTCTTTAACAGAACTCCAGTGCATTGGTCTCATTACCACGATTCAGAATATACCCACCTACGGTAATTTATATATTCTTTGGCTTTGGGTTTTGTTTAATTTCATGATTTGGAGAGTCCTTTTGTCCTGACGCACATCTCCAATAGCACCAAAATATAACCGTGTGTTATTATAATAACCAAAGGAAGCTATGTACCAATTTAAGTTGAACCACGGACCGTCTGGAAGATTTTTTCTTTAAAATCATTAAAAAGACTAATTTTTTCCATTGAAATCATTAAAAAGACTCCGAGAAAGCGAGAAACTCTATAAAATTTCACATTTTGTGGATGTATCTTTTTATCTACTGCACGGATCAGAGCAAATGAAAGCCTATGCACACCCTTGGGACACAGTCAATTCGTGAGAAAAGAAACCAAACCTCGATACGCTCCCTACGAGGCTGTAGCCCTGTCAAAGAACAACGAGATCAACGAGAACAAAAATAATTTGAAAAATAGCGATTTTCAAACTGTCATATCTCGGTTGCTTTTCGTAATATCGACATCAAATTTGCAAAACTTCGTTAGACGACCGGAGAGAATGGTCATACTAAATTTGAGCCCCTACACTCACCTGGAGCCGCAGCTACAGAGGTCCGAAAACCCGTACTTGTTGTGTCGCGTAGTCTTGGTCACTTTTCCGAATTTTTTTTTTATTTTTTCGTTTTTCTTTGGCGAGCGATAGATCGTTCTTGAACCCATAATGACTTATCGTGCATCAGGATAAGTCATTTTGGACTGCAGCAGGACCAAAATATCACCGTGTGTTATTTATAATAACCCAAGGAAACTGAGTGTCAAATTTCGTTGAAATCGGACCACGGGAAAAGCCTGGAAGATTTATTTTTGAAAAGACTTATGCGAGCAACTCTGGTTTGACACAGTCGATAGTCGAATATACCGTTAGTCCAGTGGATGACCAAATTTATCACCACCGTGCCGAGATCAGGGAAATGTTATCACATTTAAAAGAATTTCCTGGTGAGCATTCACTTTGTCTCAGAATATTTTACGCTGCCGTTAATCTACAAACCTAGTGGTGATTCCAAAAGTACCAATTGGCAAGGACCATTTGCATTAAAAGTGAGTTTTCTATATCACCAGTTTATAGGGGAGGTTGGCACTCATTCAGGAGGATGTTGACCATTATCAAAATCAATTAACTAACCCATTCTACAAATATTTGTCGAGCTTTTCAAGTCATTAGCTTCATTTTATCGAAAGTTATCGCTTATTTGAAGTTTCATTTGTAGGGGAAGTAAGGATTTGGTTGGTCGGATTTTACGTATTTCAATATCAGAAAGCTGAATCCTACTACAAATATGTAACCAAAATTTCAATCGTATCGTAAGTTTTCGCTTATTTTAAGTTCCATTTGTAGGGGAGGTAGGGCTTCCTTGGGCCGGATCGAGTCCATTTTCAATACCAACCAAGTAGATCTTACTAGCAATATTTTACCAAGTTTTCATCTTGCTAGTGTCTTTTTATCGAAAGTTATTGTATTAAAGGGAATATTTAATTTTTTGAAATTTGTAGGGGAGGTAGGCGTTCCTTTGATCTGATTATGCCCAACTTACTAAAACTCAAGCAGCTTCTCACCTCAAGGTTACTTGCCAAAAATCAGGTGTCTACGTCAATTGGTTCAAGAGTTATAGACAAAAAACCTGAAAAGTGGGGTAGTACGGGGCTCTTTGTAAGAAAATTACCGTTAGTTTTCAACTGATCAATTTTATTTTTTTAGGAGAGTATAAGGTTACCCTCACGAGCAATCTGCCAAAGCTAGAGCTTTTCATGTTTATATAATCGGAAGTTATTGATACATTTAAATATTGGACATATGTAAGGGGGGGGGGGGGGGGGGGGGGGGTAGGCGTTCTCTTGGCCTGATCATACCCATTTTCAATACCAACCAACTAGATCATATTGCCAACATTTGACCAGAATTCTTCTTCTATCGAAAATTATCGTGCGAACGAACAGACAGACCCTGATCATTTACGATTATATATATATAGGTACAATACATTGCTATAGCTCCGGAGCCTCCTTTAAGGTGTTACATATTTTCGTCGTGACAAAAACAATATACCCTATACTATAAGTCTAGGGTATAAAAACTAGAAAGATTGGTTTTCAGTTTTTCCGAGATTCTGTCGAATGTTCCTTCGAATTCACGGGCACTTTGGATATAATCTTCCCTTAACCCCATTTCAAAAACTGAAAATGAATAATGTTTTGGAACATTAGTATCTTTCATATTACAAAGCGGTAAACTTGTTTAAATGACGTAATTTAAACGTTTTTTTTTTTGCAAACTAACTCTCAGTCTTTTCATTTTAGTATTCCTCCATTACAAAAAAGCGGTGGTGAAAGTTCTAGCCTTGGTACTTAATACCGTAACAGAACATGTCGCTAGCTGCCCAAACTAAAATAATCACATTCCAAATTGTATAGTATACAGCTATATACCTATCAAGACATTTTTTTAATAGTAATTTGTTTGCACTGACAAAGCTTTGCCTCAAGCGTACATACGAAACCTTGCGTGAATCAATCAGGACAATGCCCCTTTCAAATTAAACTAGGAATATGTAATACCATTCGACCGAAACAGGTAAAGCTGAAGAGCTTAAGAATTGGCTCCGGATTATTATTTCACAACTGTGCATAAAAATACCAGCCCAGATATGGTCTACCAATTCAAACATACATATATCCTCCCCCATGTGATCAGGACTACTCCCCGAAACTAATGCCCGCTGTTGATTATATCAAGAAGAGTGGAATTTCTCTTGATTCACTCGCAACATGACTTGTTTACCGTTTCGCTTGCATGTTACTGCGAACAACACGAAAAAGGACGAAGCACGAGTACATTTATTCTCCTCGAATACAGCTTGGAAATATTCCGACATGTCATTCTTCTACCACGCATTTTCATTCCACGTGTTGCTTATCAATCATAATCAGGGGTGGTTGAGTTTGATGGTCCGACTGTTTTGCACCATATCCGTACTTGTAAGTTTCTACATGTTTTCATATTAGCATGGCTGAACACGTACAAGTACGTTCTCACCAGTTCGTTGCTATTCTGTTAGGCTGGCTCCTTGCTGGGAGCAGCTCCCTACTGTATGCTCTCTAAAGATGTCAATTAGCCGAACGGAAATTATTGCGAAAAAGATGAAAGCAGAAGAAATTTTTAATTTCAAGATTTCATTTACTTGGCCAAAGTCAGACGGTTTGACTCCTTCTTTTTGTTACTACCCGAATAAGTCACAAATATTACGTTCATGTGTGAGGTAGCTTTCCTCTTGAGACGAGTGAACGATTATACTGAAGGAGTTCTTAACTTCAAGCAGTGTTTGTAATACGAATTAGCACGTTTTCGAGCGACAATCTTGTTATGAAGTGTGGAGTTGCTAGCAGCTGTAAATGTAAGAATAATTAAGAACACGAGTACGAAGTTTCAGTGAATTAAAGAGAAGATGTGGTAAACGCATGTACTTAGCTTTTCGGGTGATTAATATGCAGAGTATGGTTAAATAACTTTCCAAAAAGTAATAATTATTTAAAATTTAATTACTCTTGTAAATCGAATTTAATAAATACTAATTAATTACTTTGCTTTATATACGAAAAGTAATTAAATATTTTGAATTTAATTACTCGAAAAATTTTATTTAATAAGTACTAATTATGTAGTTACTTTTGCGTTTTTTGCGAACATTTTGAGTTTAATTACTCCAAAATGTTGATTTAATAAATACTAATTAATTACTTTGCGTTTTTTCGTGAAAAGTATTGGGTGTACAGCTTTTCTTCCGCCGTTTTTTCCTGGAATTAAAAGCTTAATTGTCAAAAAGTACTTACAGATGTATTATTCAAAGTACTGTCCATCGCTAGCGACAACTTTCGCCCATCTCTCCGGCAATTTTCGGATTCCATCTCGAAAAAAGGAGGCGTCTTTCGAAGCGATCCATGATTGGATCCATTTTTCGACTTCCTCGTACGAACGAAAATTCTGATCAGCCAGGCCGTGCGCCATGGAACGAAATAGATGGTAGTCGGAAGGAGCGATGTCTGGGGAGTACGGCGGGTGGGACAAGATTTCCCATTTCAGGGTTTTAACGTATGTCTTGACCACTTTTGCGACGCGTGGCCGAGCATTGTTATGCTGGAGGGTGACTTTGTCGTGTCTCTCTTGGTACTGTAATCGTTTTTTCTTTCGTTCGACTTAAACGCATCAATTGCGTTCGGTACCGATCTCCTGTAATAGTTTCATTTGGTTTCAGTAGCTCGTAGTATACCACACCGAGCTGGTCCCATCAAATGCAAAGCATAACCTTGGCGCTGTGAATATTCGGTTTTGCCGTCGACGTTGAAGCATGTCCGGGTATTCCCCATGACTTTCTGCGCTTCGGATTATCGTAACGGACCCATTTTTCGTCACCGGTTACGATGCGATGTAGAAATCCCTTCCGATTCTGCCTTTGAAGCAGTTGTTCGCATGCAAATAATCGCCGTTCAGTACTTCTCGGTTTTAACTCGTACGGAACCCAATTTCCTTGTTTCTGAATTATGCCCATGGCCTTGAGGCGTTTCGAAATGGCTTGCTGAGTCACTCCCAGTGATTCGGCTAATTCTTCTTGCGTTTGGCACAAATCTTCACCGAGCAGTGCTCCCAATTCGTCGTCTTTGAAAATTGTTTCTCTCCCACCACCATGTTTGTCCTTGACATTGAAATCGCCACTTTTAAAACGTTGAAACCACTCACGACATGTTCTGTCACTCAGAGCAACCTCACCGTAAGTATCTGAAAGCATTCGATGAGCCTCAGCTGCAGTTTTTTTTAAATGGAAGCAAAAGATCAAAACTTCCCGCAAATGACGAGAACTTGGCTCGAAAACAGACATTTTGAATCGCGAATCTTATTAAAAATGCGAACAACTTTTACTAATGCGGGGATGTCGATACGTTCACAGACGTCCAAACTCACTTTGTGACACTTTTGAACTAAGTATTTTGACCAGCCCTCACTGATACAGCCGTCTGTCGGAAAACTGCGGAAACAAAGTTGTACACCTAATAATTAAATATTTTGCATTTAATTACTCCAAAATTTTGATTTAATAAATACTTATTAATTTATTTGCATTATTTCTGAAAAGTTATTAAATAGTAATTACGTAGTTATGCCATAGGTTCTGTCCCTAAGTTCTGTGAATACGCAAGTGTTATACGACTGACGCTCGCGAGCGGCTTTGTTTACTAAACATAGAGTGGACCTTGTATTGCAAAATACGAGTATTTTCCAGTTTGGGTCGTTTCGTCGCGAAGTTAACATGAAGTGGAGCGTGAATGAAAATCGTATCGCTGTGATCGCCCTGCACAAGTGCAACAAATCGCCAGTAGAGATTTTCAATCTGCTAAAACCTTTGAGAATTTCTTTGTTTGTTTACCGGTGCATCAAATGGTTCGACGAGACCTTCTCAATCGACGACAGAGCTAGAAGTGGCCGCCCTCACACCTCGAGGACGCCAGCAGCTGTGAAAGCCGTAGCTGCGCGAATTCGTCGAAACCCGCTTGGAAAACAGAAAATCATGACCCAGGAGATGAAAATCTCCAAAAGGACGATGTCCCGCATTATCAAACAGGACCTGAAACCGAGGACTTGCAGAAGAACCACAGGACAGCTGCTGACACCAGCTTTGAAAAAGATACGAGCCACAACAGCGAAGACGTTACTTCAGCGTTACTCGAACGGGGGAAACAGGCGAATCCTCTTCATTGATGAAAAAATTTTCACGGTAGAAGAAAAATTCAAGGGGCAAATGACAGAGTTTACGTTCACAGTTCTTGGGAAGCTGCCGAAAAAAAAATCGAAGGGCGTTGCGTACGTGCATTTTTGTGAACAAGGGGTGAAAATCAAAGCAGCGAACTATCAGAGCGATATTTTGGTAAAGGTAGTGAAATCATTTAACGCCACTCTGTTTAATATGGACAAGACTGGTCGTTTCAGCAAGATTCAGCGTCAGCTCACAAAGCTAAAATGAATCAAAAGTGGTGTGCCGACAAAAAGTGGTGCGTGCTGCGATTGATGAGTGACTTGAACGTTTGAAGAAGTGTGTAAAAGCCAAGGGTGGTCACTTCGAGTAACATGTAGTTTTTTTGTTCCTTTGTGAACGGAGAAAAAGTGCCAATAAAAGATTTTGTTAACTTCAACGTTTAATTGAACCCATTTGAACAAAGGACAGAACTTATGGGACCACTACGTATTAAAAAGTAGTACAATTACGTTTTCTGAATTACTACTTTTGAATAACAATTCCTTTTTCTGAATAAAAAAAAATAACTGGCGCAACAGTCCAAATTGAACCATGGCCTCGAGATGAATTAGCACCATCTAATTTTCTAAATCGTGACGGTCTTGTGCAGAGGTGTGTGATCAGCAACACGCTCAACCGAGTTACTAACCCCATAAATGGGTACTCATTTAACAGCTGAGTGGGTTTATAGTCCGACACGTAAATCCCCTTTTTTTTATCGAGAACTACCGCATTCAGTAAAAATCGAACCGGGGCCCAGTGCGTAGAAGGCGAACGTGCTAGCCGTTCCGCCATCCGGACTACTTTCTGAAAAAGAAATTATTACTTTTGAATTACAATTACTCTTATTGAAAAAAGTAATAAAGAGTATTTAATTATTTTTTAGAAAGAATTTAATTAGTAATAGATAATTGCAATTAAATAATATAATAATATAAAAATACATGGAATGGTATTTCGCTTGACAATATCCCGGACCTTTCATAGCAGCATGTGTATACTTGAGCTCGGCGAATATTTCTTCTAAAAGGCTCGAGGCGAGATCGATATTTTTAAATCATTCTTCACAGAAAGGTTATATTAACTTTTTCACGATTAGCATTTATCTTCATATAACCGACACAGATCTTTCGCAACAAAAGCCTGTAGTTCTTATAAAAAAGGTAGACTATCTAAAAGAGTAGATTTTAAAACTAGAAATTGGCCAGTCTTTGTGTTATCAAAACTAATAGTGAAATTGACGAATTCTAATTTAATTTTTAATTAAAATACAAAGCGTATAGAAGTATGATGACATCACTCACAAGACACAAAAATCGAAGTCCCTTTAGACCTTACCATAAGCCATAAGCTACTTGAAGGATATCCTAAGGCTACCTTCAGGCTGCTTTCGATCCTACATCAGTGAAAATTTACAGTAGGAAATCGATATTGAGCGTCCAATGTAAGGGGTGGATGTAATTTTATCAAGTCAATGAAACTGGAATGAGCAATCAGAATAGGCGAGTGATACTGTTATTGACAAAACCGCAAAAATCGAAGCATCAGGGTACGTTACGGTACTGATACACGGGACGCATATAGGCAATCGCGTGGTTTTTTCCCGAGTCGCGTAAACGCGACTAGTGTCTACACGTAAAGGTTCGAATACACGAGACGCGTAAATCCGTCAGATGCGTGAAATCTACGGTAAATAGTTAAATCAGAAAAATAGAACGCACGGCGGTTTATGAGGCCGCGCACACAGCAAACTAAACTATTTGGTAATCGCTGTGTGCGCGGTCACCTTTCCCTCGCGGTGAAGGTCTAATATACGATATTTGATTAAGATCAAAATAAAACTGTAGAAACATTTGCAGATACTTTTTGGTGGTGAGAAGGGAGATGGGGGTGGTTTTTTGAAAACATATGTAGACATTCACCTTCCCTAGCCTTCAAGGTCTAATATGCAAAGTTTCAAAAAAATCGGAATAAAACTGCAGGAAAATTCGCAGATTTTCTTTTAGGGGTGAAAAGGAGGATTGGGGTGGTTTTCCAAAATCATATTTAGACAGCAACTTTCCCCCAGCCTTGAAGATAAAATAAATAAAACTTCATCAAAATCGAAATAAAACCGCAGATAAATTTGCAGATTTCCTTTTAGGGATGAAAAGGGGGATGTGTATGTGTGTGTGTGTGTGTGGGGGGGGGGGGGGTCCGAAATCCTATGTAGACAGTCACCTGGCTCCTGCCATGAAGGTCAAATATACAAAGTTTCATCTAGATCAGAATAAGACTGTGGATAAATTCGTTGATTTCCTTTTAGGCGTAAGAAGGGGGATGAGGGAGGTTTTTCAAAACCTATGTAGAAACTCACCTTCCTCTAGCGTTTAAGGTCTAATATACAAAGCTTCATCACGATCGGAATAAAACTGCAGATAAACTTGCAAATTTCCTTTTAGGGGTGAGAAGGGAGTTGGGGGTAGTTTTCCTAAGGCCGATGTAGACAGTCACTTTCCCCTTGTCTGAAAGGTCTCAAATACAGAATTTCATCAAGATCGGAATAAAACTGTAGCTGAATTCGCATATTTCCTTTTAGGAGTGGGAAGGGGGATGAGGGTAGTTTTTTGAAATCTTATGTGAACATTTACCTTCCCCTAGTCGTGGGGGTCAAATTCTCAAAATTTCACGAAAATCGGATTAAAACTGTAGATTTGTAAGCGAATTCTCTTAAAAAAGTATCTGATTTCCTAACAAATTCACTGAAAGCTTCTGAAAAGTAAAACTGTGACGTCATGCGCAGATAGAACGAAAAAGGTGCACTCTTCTTTGCGTAACCTTCTATTCTTGAACCATGGGCGCGGTGGGTACCGCGAGTTTTCACTGACACCCAAAAAGAAGAACTTGTGCGTTTTGCCATATGTATAGTTTCTTAAAAACTTTGAATAGGGGACGCAGATGATGAATCTTGGTTTTATAAGTACGACCCGGAAAACTCAAACTCATTTATAATTAAAATTCAAAAACTTAACTAGAAATAAAGTCATCAGTCCGATACATGAAAGCTACTTTATTTCATGATATTTTATTTGTGGCGTTGTTTCTTTTTTTGCAGCCATTCATCCATGATGACGTCAATCAGATGACTGGTGCATGGCTACTTAAGTTTTTTTGTATCCTACATCTGTGTAAATTTACAGTAGAAACTCCAAATACGGGCGTGTGTCAATGAACTCTAAATGTGCAATTGAATATGCGCACCCCACGCGATACCCATAGTCACAAGGCGTAGCAACCGAATTTTTTTTTATACTTTATCTAGGCTGTGTCTCAATCATAAGTCAGTACAAAATAAAAATAGCCAAAAATTATCAAAGAAGCCTGAAAATTTTTAGCGCCTGATGTGGGGTCAGTGTAATTTTATCTAAAATAGTACTAGTTCATTGACTAGATAAAATCACACTGACCCCACATTGGACGCCGAATATTTTCAAGATTTTTCGACTATTATTTTTTAGTGTAAATTTTCACTGACTTACCGAAGCCGAAATGGACTATCAGAGAAGCGCGTGGTACAATTAGTCATAAGACAAAAAACTGAGACCTTTTTAGGCCTTACTTTAGGGACACTTTATAATTTAAAAAATCTAACTCATTTTTTAAGTACGTAAGTAGGAGATTTTGCGTCTTCACATAATGGCATTCTCTTGATCTACACAGTCTGTCGATTTTCACTCAAGAGATGAAGGGTTTGAATGCAGCCCCGAGTGAATATTGAAGAGAAGTGTAGTCCGACGACATATCCCCTCCCTCCGCAAAAAGCTATATACACCACTGATAGGTGGCAATACTTTCTACATCACGATAATGCTCCAGCTCATACTGCTCAAATGACAAGCAACTTTATTGCGCTTTCTGACATTGAAAAAATTATCCCAGAACCATATTACATAGATTTAGCGCCAAGTATTTTCTGGTTGTTTCAAAAAATTAAGGAAAATTTAAGGGGAAATATTTTAAATAGCAACCAGGACAACTTAAATACAGTTAATGTTGAAGTTTGGAAGCTAAAAAAAGAATTTAAGGACTGTTATGAAAATGGATTTACAAGTTGAAAAAATTTATAGATATTAATAATACAATATTAATGCTGAAAAGTTGGAAAAGTAGGAAATTTAAGAATATGACGAAAAAAATAAATATATAAAATAATTTTTTTTTTCGGTCCATCTTACCGAACTTTTGTTAGACCCTATCGCCGTTGCAATTTGTAGTTCTTATGTATCCATGATTCGGTTTCATTACTCTCTTGTTTCATGTCCAATTTTCAATCCGTTCATATAACAAAGGCGAAATATCTGCATACCATTAAATATTTACATAAATTTACTTGGAAGGCAAAAGGAAAACACCGAACCCATTTACAAAGAAGTCAGCGAGCGGCACATTTTCCAGGGAAAAGACTTAACATTGTTTAACTTTTCTTTCGCATTTATAGCGAAAGGTGCGGCTGTCTGCCGCTGGTATTGATGGCCTTAACCTTATTCTAGTGAAGCAGAATATACCTTCATTAGAATCTCTGGTCACTGGTTAATTCATTTGCCTACCTATACATGCAAATTCGTTTAATGTGTCTTTTGCACGCAATCGAACACCACCAGTGATGGGCATGTATTTTATTATAGCAATACATAATTAGACATTTACTTACTTTTGATGGGCAACGAGATAGCGGGAAAGGATAAACATTGGAGTATATCTAATATTTATGACTGTCGACTAATTGACTTTTAAGTATTTTTATCGAATGTTCTTTCATGATATTACTTTTATTATTGGCAGATTATTATTAGATAGTAATGGATGTCTTTGGCTATAGAAAAATTATATATAGACTTTGATCTTATCATTTCGAATTGTTGAACTTGCTTCATAATCGTAAATACGCTGCAGTAACTAACCCGGTTAAAGTGTTACTACATATTACTATTAATACTAATACTATTCGGTCTGGCAATAACAGGAAAATCATCCCCTTTCGCCCTACATTCCTCATTAAAATACAGTATTGTATTTATGGATTCAGGCAGCTCCTGATGAGTGAACTCCATGGTGTGGACGAAACTAAGCGACAGTGAATTTGCTTCTAGCTGATTAATTTTGTGTGGTAGTGAATAGCGAGGCTGAGTCATTGCGACTTACTCGCAATGACCCACTCCACTTTATTCTCAGTATTGTATTTAGCCTCAGAAATAGCTCCTTATCCTCTGTTTAAGTATTCAGATAAATTGTCTAAATGAGCCCACGGAAACTTCAGAACAAAAATGTCCTGGAAAGCATAAGGACTGATTATTGGCCTTATACTTAAATTTCGTTATCGCTGACTGCAGTTCGAAATATTTACCTTTACGTATACCCCAGGTGACAGGTGAAAATCGAGGGAAAAAAATAAAGGAATTTTGTAACTTGGCGCGATTTGCTGGTTGGTACTAAGAATATACAATATTATACTAAAAGTCCCTGCCTGTGGGGTGTGAGCTCGCTCGGGGGAGGGGGTTAAAGAGACCTTTTTGGTTTTCTGCTTTTATCTCCGTAACTATTAACCCTAGAAAAAAATTATCTGAGGGACAGTTAAAGAGCACAAAAAAATACATAAAAAAATGGTTCGAACCATTTTCCCGTATCTTAAACAGTTTTCGAAGTAATCTCACTTGAAAATCACTTATTGCCAAATGCTCGTTTGCTCCCACTAAGCGTAAAAATCATGGTTTTTGCGATATATATCATCAAAGCGTAAAATGTCCGTTTTTTGGATGCATATTGTTAAATATCGAGAAAACTACTCATCCCACGAGGAAAAATGTCAGAAATTAGCTTGTAGATAATTAAATTATCTTTGATTTCATATACATATGTGCGACGGCCGTAGGATTAGTTAGATTTGCTTAGAAACTGGAGAAAAACCAATTTGTTCAAATCTAGCTTTTCGGGCATTCGGGTAAAAAAATGTAAAGATTACTCAATACCTCCTAAAGTATGTATTCCACAGAAAAGCGAATTTCGAAACTTTAAAAGAGCATTAAATTTTCTAAATTTAAGTACAAAAACTATCTCTATACGTGCAACATTTTCCGATAAGCAGCTATTCAAAATTGGGAAAAATTAGAAAAAAAAATAAGATGTTACATTTTGAAAAAACTATTCGTTTCACGAGATAAGGTTAGGTTAGGTAATTTTATTAGCTTTAATTTGAGATGTACGCGATGTCTGTAACATCAATAGTCACCGAGAAAACGACAAAACTATGTTTCAAAACAAGTTGGCACAAGCGCAGTCGATAAATACTGAAATAACCCCAATTAAAAATTGATATCAAAATGGTGATTGAAGGAAAAAATTACATATCATTGAAATTTTTTAAAACTGATCGTTGTTACTTAAAGAGTATCAGACTACAATAAAAATTCTGGATGATGAGGCTGAGAGCGGTGCGGAGCTATTTTTCGGCTGGCTTGTTTTTTTTTTTTTGTTGCTAAAAGCCCCATTCAATTAATTCTAGAAAACAAAATGTCTCAGAAATAAAGGAGACAACATTTCCAATAAAAAATATCTGATTCATATTTGTCCTAGGATCAATACTTTCAATGGTATAGCTCATACAGTATGCCGGAAAGGAGCAATTGTTATCATTAGCGAAAAAGTGTTCGATGGCTACGCAGACACCACCAATACCGCTAAACGTGATGAGCAGAAACATCGAAGTGCCTCAAAATCTTCAGTTGAAATAGACTTTAGGGAATACGTGACTATGACCGTTCAGCAAGAGAACTTCCTTACTAATAAACAAAAACAAGGTAAGGTTTATTAAGCTTTCTAAAAAAATTACCAGCCAGGGTATTTACATACGTAAGAATAGTCGAGGCTGAGGCAAATACTTCTATTGTCCAATGCGGAATCGACAAGGCAGCATCCGAAGCTAATATTGTGATCATAGGTGAAGACATTGATTTGCTAGTATTGCTGACAGCACTAGCTCCACCTCAAACCAATATATATGTATACTTCGGTAAAGCAAGGAGAGAGAAAGTGGAGACAAAAACATATTCCTCATTGAAAGTTCAAAACTGAACGTGGACAAATCCAGCGGTCATTGCACAGACGGCTTCTAATGCGAGCCATAGACGCACGCACTAATCCGCCGGATTGGTCGGACGTCAACCACTGGTACGCGAACCGTATTCATACAATTTGACTCGAGAAAAGTAGTCAAACAAGTCATTCACTACCGCCGCGACGCGCTCCGCATTAGTGTACAGAGACAGCCCGCGCGATTACCTTTTCTGACCCTATATTGTAGTTTGGGTTGGCTGTGAGTTGGTGTCGAGCTCGATGCTCAAAACAACGAACCTGACTCCAACTCAGACCCGACCCAACAACAATTTCAATATAGATTCCGACCGGTATTTGAATAGGCGAATTGCTATGAATGAACGATTACGGTGTGTGTCGAAATACAATATGGTCTGTGCAATAAATGCGGGCCGAGCGTGGTACTGACCATTCACCTCCCCATTACCATCATTTCGTACAACGGTCTCGAAAATGAGGTCCTCTACTACATTTTGCATATTCGCTACTTTATAACTAACATAATCTGTAATAGATAATACACCATATAGGATCCGCTATAAACCCCACACTTATCATTTACAGCACAATTCAAAATTTGTGCAAATTTCCAACCTATACTATTTCAATCATTCCGCAAATTATATTCCCACGATTATCAGTATACTATTTGCATCATTCACATTTACCTGTAGGTTGTAATTGTTCTTGTACCTGTGCAACTTTGATTAAGGAGACGGTGAAGATCTACCCAATCTCAATAACAACGAGACTTCTATAATACTCACATATGTACGTGCATGTATATGTATGTAATATCGTGCCTATAAATTCTGTATTGAAAAATTCGTCACTAAGCAGACCATATTGTATTTCGACACACACCGTAATCGTTCATTCACAACAATTCGCCTATTGAAATACCGGTCGGAATCTATATTAGGCGTGTTTTTTTTTGTACAACAGTGTAGGTTAATTCGGTGTAGGTTGGAATTGTTGTTGGGTCGGGTCTGGGTCGGAGTCAGGTTCGTTGTTTTGAGCATCGAGCTCGACACCAACTCACAGCCAACCCAAACAACAACTACAATATAGGGTCAGAAAATGTGGTCGCGCGGGCTGTCTCTGTACACTTATGCGGAGCGCGTTGCGGCGGTAGTGAATCTGAATGACTTGTCTGACTACTTTTCTCGAGTAAAATTGTATGAATACGGTTCGCGTAGCAGTGGTTGATGTCCGACCAATCCGGCGGATTAGTGCGTGCGTCTATGGCTTGCATTAGAATGACACAACGGAGTATGTATATGTAGACGGCCCACTGCTTTCTTTGTGCTGGCTCTCGGACGTCCAAAGGTCTAATGACGTGACGCAAATACGTACGTCGCAAAAATGGCATATATAGACGTACACTAAGGCCGCGGACAGAGTAGTTTCGCTTCTCTCTCGGCCTCACACATTCACTCTGACCACGAAGCGAGTAGACAGGTCAAATTTTCAGCTGAGATTGCTGATGTGGAAAGATGATGATTTTTTTCTGCGTTCAAGATTCCATGTGGAATTGTTTGATGATAACTATTTAATTCTACGTTGTGACATGAGTTAAAGTTTTAGAAAACAAAAAATTGTCCTACAATTCCGCATGGAATCTTTAGCTTTAACAAAACTCATCAAATTAACAATCACCTCATCCCGGCTCGCTTCGCGCCTTAGAATTAGCATAGCTTACTCAAAATTTATTAATCGTAACTCAAAAAAGGAAAATAGAGCATCGAAAGTAGTAAATTGGGAACATTATGGATTTGGCATTAATTGGAGAATTCTTTCTATTTCATTAGAGAGAATTTTCAGAAAACTCAAGAAATTTCCGCTTTAGGACCTACACATTTCCCTGCGTGGTTCTTACCACCTAAAGCGAAAATGGACTACTTAAAGCGGAAATGCCGCAATTAAGGATTGCCTCCAAATGCAGAGAATTCTGCCATTAAGGGCAAATCCATAATGTTGCGTAAATTGACATGGGACCTTCTTATGTCACATTAGAAAAGGCAAAAGAGAAGAACAATCATCTAAATGTAAAGGGATTGGACTGCAGTGAACTGAATAGAGGACAAATAGCAAACCACAAGTGGCAAAGGCAGAGATAAAGCTGAAGCTTGTTATGATAGGTTTTAAGGGAATTGAGTAAGTTGCTAAAATTTTAGGCTCTGGTTAAAAATCATCTGAAATTTGCATAATTTATTTATTTTTCGTGGTGTTGCGGATCTTGGTCAAAAGAATGACACAAAAAGAGCGATAATATTCATCGGCACTTTAAGCCCTTCCCATGCAAGGATATTTTAATTTCAATCCATTTGCTTTCAAGTTAACTATGAGTTGCTTTGAAAATTGTTGTCCTTATCGCCCGGGTTCAGGAGATACCCATATCTACCAGGCGAATGCAAGAATGTCCCCATTTTCAGACCAAAGAACTCATGATACCATCAAAAGTATTCTAGTGCATTTGCCTCAACATCCCCAGTCATATGATACCCATCTTGCCTAGATATCACTTCATTGCCAAGAATGTCCTTTTTTCCACACCAAAGGACACAAAATGCCATCATTAATAGTGTAGGGTATTCGTCTCTTGACCACCATTTATATGATACCCATCTTACCTAGTCATTACTTCATTGCCAAGAATGTCCGTTTTTTATCAAGAATGTCCTTTTCTTCACACCAAAGGACTCAAAATGCATTCAATAGTGGTCTAGTGCACGAGCGGCCGTATATTGCGACAGCTTAAATTTAAACCTGACTTTCCGCCTACCTGTTCACTGTAGTGTTTTGCAGGCGGAGGGCACGGCGATTTCGGAAACTCGTAATGTTTTTAAAACGACATGTCACGGCTCGAGACATTATCATCTATACGGACCACCAGGCTGCAATAAGATCGCTGGAATCAGTCTTGATAACATCTAAGACAGTGGATAATTGTGGATTATCCCTCTCTGAAGTGGGGAGCGACTTTAACATTGTCCTGTGCTGGATCCCTGGCCACAATGGCTTGGAAGGTAACTGTCAGGTGGATGAGCTTTCCAGACTGGGTTGTTTGAATGGGGAGCTCCAACAATATAGTAATATCTATCCGCCTGCTTTTTGCAAACTTATTCTCGAATCTGAGGCGATTAACAGAGCCATTGTAAGATGGATTGATGGCAACACCTGCCGTACAACTAGATCGCTGTGGCCCATACTAGACGTCACCCGATCTGAAAAATATACTGTCGCTAAATACAATAGAAGCCATATTGGCTCGTTGGTGAGTGTCATCACTGGTCATTGTCTCATGGGAGAGCATGCCAGCAGACTTCGGCTTCCCTACAATGACTTTTGCAGGAGCTGTGGGGATGTAAACGAAGAGGAAAACAGCTTCCACCTTCTCTGCTCCTGTTCTGCTTTGGCTGATAGAAGGAGGTCGTTACTTGGATTTCATTTCTTCACTGACTTGGAGGAGCTTGAAAGCGCGGTTGTGGGAAAACTCCAGCGTTTTATTGCTGGCTCTGGATGGTTCTAACTATCAGAAAAGGTGAGAGAGGATGTGCACTAGTGGTATCACTACGGACCTATTTGAGGTCTATGTCAGCTGTGATTGTCACAGCAGCCCATCTACCTAGTCTAGTGCATTCGTCTCAATACGCTTAGTCATATGATACCGATATTGTCTAATTATCGCTTCACTGCCAAGAATGACATTTTTTCCACACCAAAGTACTCAAAATGGTATCATTCCTGACCAAAGAATTTAAAATGCCTTCAGCAGTACTCGAGTGCATTGGTCTCATATTCCCGAATCAGGAAATACCCATATCTACAAGGTTTCGTTTCCGTTTCATTTCATTATAAAGAGAGTCCTTTTTTACTGACGCACACATGCAGAAGGACCAAAATATCACCATATGGTACTTATAATAACCCAAGGAAGCTGGGTACAAAATTTGGTTGAAATCTGATAACGGGAAATGCCTAGAGAAGCAATGTTTAAAAAGATTCAGGCGAGTAACTGTGGTATAAACAAAACAGAATGTACCGTTAGTCCAGTCGATGATTAAAATTGTGCTCAGGGTGAACCTACATACCAAATCTTGTTAAGATCAGAACGCCGGAAGTGTCTGGACAAACGTATGGCATGCATCGGACTATATGCCCGTTGTAATCGACGGTTTGCTGGGCATCCGAAGATGCCCGTGGGGACGAAGCCTAAGGTAGCATAATAACCTGAAGGTCGGGCCGTGCCATCTAGCGAAGGAAATGGCCCCTCAACGAGCTAAGCAGTCGCTTGCTAGCTATACTTGCTGTAGCTCAGTTCGGGAGACGTGGACGGGATTTTCGCCGCTCGTTGCTCTTGTCCTTTACGTATTAATAACAATTCATAGGACTGGAAAATACAACACAAGCATGGGAGGCAAAAATGGAGAATAAGAAAAAATGGGGCGATAAGAATGGAATGGTTGTCGGATGCCCTCGCGCTCGCATCCTTGTCGTGGTGTAATGGGCCCCTTAGCCTCTGGTTTCGTACCACCGACGGATCATCAGGTGCTGCCTTCGATCTCCCGGTGGAAGAAGCTTACACAAGACCAGAATATAGTTTATTACACCGTCCATTATATTTTATACGTGTGATGGGCCAAAAACTCATTGTTCTGATTCCCACGCTTTATCAACAAGTGGATCCCGCAGACCGCAGCTTTTTTTTTTGCTTTCCGAGTGAAAAATCGCAGGTAGGAAAGTAGGGAAATAAACCGCAATTCAACCAAATTACAATAAAAATAGTTTCTTTGAATACAAATTAAGTATTTTAACAATCGTCCCCTTTTCCACGACTACTCTGACTTTTTCAACAAATGCTCTTGCTTGGATAGCAGGTAGATGCATGTGACCTGATTTGCATTCATACCTTTTATACAAATGTTACCAGCATTCGCTAAATTTAGAAGTTTCGTTGAGCGTTGAAAGCGTCCATGGCGCTTCTTTCTCTTCCTGCATCAAGCTGCCTGCTCTGTAAACTCTTCCGGAAATTTGCATTTTTAAACAAACGACGAACAAAACAAACATGGGAATTTAAAATTAACTTTTTCCACCCGTCCCTCTTTTTTTCCTGGGAACTCTTCTATTTGCAAATGTGGCTGTGCTTTGTACCTGTACGATTCCATCAGAAGCTACGGGCTCCGACAATCATTCATGGAGGAACTTTTAATGCTTTAATTATGAATTCCAAAAGAGCACAGGAGTCTTTCGAATGTCTTTTGGCTATTTAGCCTTCGGTTGCTATTTTGAGATTCGTTTCTAATTTGAATGTTCATTCATTTACAGCAGGATTTTGCGACTTCATCAAAGTGCACGAGGAGACCATGAAAACGGAAGAGAAGATGTCTGGTTGGGATTTCTACCACAAGGTGTTGGGTGCTCCTAAGTACGTGGTAAGTGGATGAAAAATTGAATTTGAAATTTATTAGATCCATCATTTTCTTATGCTGAGCTGGGCACTTGTCTTTAAACAAAAATTAAGTCTGATAAGGGTTGACATGCCCCATCTGGAATGCAAAAACGAGTAAATGAGTTAAAAAAGTTGTTTTGTTTTTTTTTGTGCTTGATATCAAGTTTATTAAATTTCAATAATTTATTCAATTTATCTTCAAATCCTTGCATCACAGGTTGCTCCCATGGTGGACCAAAGTGAGTTAGCTTGGCGAATGTTATGCCGCCGTCACCAGGCACAGCTCTGCTACTCGCCCATGTTCCATAGTAATTTGTTCGCCAAGGACCCGAAATATCAAAAGGAAGCATTGCAAACATGTCCTGAAGACAGGCCATTAATTATTCAGGTAGGTAAACTGGTTTTCGTCCATTAATGACTGTATAATGCAATAATGTGTTAGTACGGGGAGTACGTGTAAAAGGGTCAATGTGGAGGTGACAGAATCCCGATTGACTAATTTTCTATGTCCCCATGTTCTCGTTCGTTCTGATTCCCTTTATGGCTCTGTGATTTCAGTTTTGCGGCAACGATCCGAAGACAATTCTTGAAGCGGCTTTCATAGCACAGCACCATTGCGATGCTATCGATATAAATCTTGGATGTCCGCAGGCGATTGCAAAACGTGGCCATTATGGTGCTTTTCTGCAAGATGAATGGGATTTATTGAGTGAAATCGGTAAGTACTCGTATATATTGTACATTCAATTACTACCTTGAAATTACACGGTAATTATTTATTGCGACGTGTTGTCTAACGTCTAATGGCGATTGGACGGGCAACTGGGATGGAATTGTTAAGGATACCAACGGATGGCAGCTCTTCAAAATGATGTGGTGCTTATGAAATATAAATATTTATTTAATCTTTTTCTTAGTTTTCTGTTAAAATGGACTTGCTTTTGGTAGGCTTTTAGCTTTTGGATAATCGATTTCGCATTATCACTTTCACCCTTGCACCCTTGCCTTCGTCTTACCAGACCGGAATCACCTATAACTACATACCAAAAACAAGATTACCTGTATTACACACTTACATGTACGTACATCTCTTGATTCCCGCCTAATCTCACGGTTTGCTTTCAAAGGATCAAGTATGTGACATGGGTGTGCATAACAATTTCAAGTTTAAAATGTATGGTGTTTAGTGAATAAGTTCCAGGTTTTTAACATGGATAGGCTTTTGATGTGTCAGCCAGAGTAATTCAATCAAGCTACTCTAGCTGGTGTGCTGCGGAAGGGAGTAAGTCGCTCCCGAAATACATGTACAGTAGGCGCCGGATATTAGAATCACATCGGTTCTTCGTATTTTGATTCCATTAAGCGGCGATTCTATTAAACGAATCTTAAATAAATCCTCGTTTTCCTAAAATAACATCTATAAAAACAATTACAGTTGTTAATATGTATTTTATATACATATTTATTTCCATTGAATATAACAATTATGTATTCGTACTGAAAAAAATTATCAATTTGATTTAAATATTTGCGAAAATTGATTTTGCAGGTGATACACACACTTGTACTCAGCTTCAGTACCCCCGAATTGTTCCACAGCTCGCCGTAAAAGATTCAATGATTAGATGGTTTGTTTTTTAGTTACCGGATGTAGTTCAGGTTCTTCGTCCACTTTTTCTAAATCAGCTTGCCCTTGGTCAATCGAAATTTATTAAATGATATCGTCATCAGTGAGTGGTGCAGCAATTTCTACATCATTGTCGATAATCAATCACCCATTCAAAAAACTCCTGTTCATCCATATCGTTGGGTATTTGAATGTTTTCATTTTCTTCTCTTTGTAGGGTGTCACCAGATTCCAGCAATAACTTTGATTTTCTAAAGCAATTTTCTATGCTTTCTTCAGTCACTTTGGTCCATGATTTTAAAGTCATAGGAAGTGTATCCAAAATCGTAAGTTTCATAGCAATTTCCGACGATGTGCCCATTCCAGCATCGGTAGCATCAATGATTTTCAGTCTCATTTCGGCTCTATAAAATGTTTTGAACGTTTTTATAATACCTTGGTCTAATAGCCGCCCTACATTATCCGATCCGTCGCCCGATCGATCGGCCGATGGATCGCCACAAAATGTCAACTGATCAAAAATTATACGGAACTGCCAACAAAAATCTTCAACGATAAGCGCATACACGGGCCGATCCATCGGCTCGGCCGATATCGATTTTGGGCGACGGATCGACCGATCGATCGGTGTGTGTATGGCACATTTAAGGGCTGTATGATCGACGTTGTATTAGGTGGGAGAAAAACAAGCTCAATATTTTGAAGCTCAACATGCGGATGTAGTCCGGATGGCGCAACGGTTAGCACGTTCGCCTTCAACGCACTGGGCCCCGGTTCGATTCCGGGGATTTACAGTCATTTCCACAAGAGCGTATACTTTGTAACTTTTTAATGCACCATTTCTCAAAGAGTGGTGGGGGACTTTTAGTTACCTGCATTTTTCCTCTTTTTCGCATTGTATAAATTTGGTCATTCTAAGTTCAAGTAGGAGAGTGATAAGACGTCAAGTGAAATGAGTGCGAGTTACAAAAAACGATTCGAAGCTGTGTTTTTAGTAAGTCATCCGAAAGGCCCAAAAATGACACCTGCATCGGCCGGAAAGTACCTGAAAGTTTCGACACAGTTTGTGAATAAGTGGATAAAGCGTTTTAAAGATACTGGAAATGTAGACGATCTACCTGGTAGGGGTAAAACCCGAAGCACTTCAAAAACCCAGGATAAGGCCATCATTGATATTTTTAAGAAAAATCCGTCAGTTACTACCTTAGTGCAAGCAAAGGAAATGTTATCGAAGAAGAATATTTACGTGTCCTTGAATACGATTCGGCGAAGATTACAAGAGGAAAACATCAAAACCAGGTATGCCTTGATGAAACCATTACTTACCGAAAACCAGAAGCGAAGACGTGTAGAGTGGGCTAAGGAAAACAACGATCGTGATTGGGACAACGTGATCTTTACGGATGAATCAAGTTTTGCTGTAAATACGTTCAGGAGACGAGTGTGGTCACAAAAAGGAGAAGCTGTCGTGAACCGAACCGTTAAACACCCTGTGAAGGTCCATGTTTATGGATGCTTTTCTGTACGCGGTTTCGGAAAATTAATAACGTTTACCGGAATTCTTACTGCTGAAAGGATGATCATTTTGTACAAGAAAGGATTATTGAAGTCTGCTAGGATGCTATATGGCAACGACAACACCGATTGGTTTCTACAAGAAGATAACGATTCGAAACATAGAAGTACTTGATTGGCCTTCGCAATCGCCGGATGCCAATCCTATTGATGTTTGGGGATTAATGAAGCAGAAGCTTCAAGGAAAGCAAATAAAAGGAGAAGCACATTTAAGGCGAACGCTACAAAAAATTTGGAAGAACTTATCGACAGACTACGCGGAAAAATTGGCCGAAAGTTGTCACCGAAGATGCCAGTCAATAATCAATAGTGACGGCGATTGGACCATGTATTAAATATAATTGCGAAAATGTATTTTGTATCTACTTTCAATAAAAAATAAAATTTCTTACTTGTAACATTTTGTTTTTATTTTGTGAGGTATACGGTCTTGTGGAAATGACTGTACGTGTCGGACTATGAGCCCACTCAGCTGTTAAATGAGTACCCACCATGGGGTAAATAACTCGGTTGAGCGTGTTGCTGATCACATACCTCTGCACAAAAAACCGTCACGATCTAGAAAATGAGATGATGCTAACTCATCTCGAGGCCGTGGTTAAAATTGGACTGTTGCGCCAGTTATTTATTTTATTTAACATGCGGATGTCCAAAAATGATGCGATCTTCGTTCCTTTATCTATTAGCTGACGGTCCCACTTATAAAGAAAACCTTCGAAGATGCGTGACGTCATCCATGCGTTTGTTCTATTCAGATAGCCTACAGGAAAGTTCTTAACGCCTTTGAGGCACCTTAGATTTTTAAATTTTTCGATGATCAAAGGTTTCAGCTTAACTCATATTATGATACATGCAAGTAGAAAAGTGAATTCTTAAAAATCATACAGTGAACGGGTGTTGCTCTGTAATCTAACGCTGATTCATCTAAGTTAAAAATGTCGGTCGGATTATATCTCTGAAAAATGGGTGGCCACTTTTGTTCAGCCAGATATCTGCTGTAGAAACATCGCTATCTTGTTTTTCACCATGAAGTTTTTTATCCACGATTCCATGTCTTTCTTTCCATCGCGTTAGCCATCCGTCGCTTGCTTTAAAGTTAACGTTGAGTCGAATAGCAAAGTCATTGGCTTTTTGCAATAGAATGCTCCTGTTTATGGGAGCATTCATTGCATTCTAATAAGGTATTTTCGACCGAAATGTTTAATCCACAGCGTTTCCTTTTCCGGCTTTGACTTGTCCCATCAGCAAACTCGCTTGATGTCTCTCGATTTTTTAGCAACTTAGAAAGGGTTGCTTGCTTAATGTTGCGTACCTTGTCGATCTTTCAAAAAGTCATCGTATTGCTTTAAAATTTTCCGTTTTTCCGTAATTGTTAAATCGTTTCTCTTAAGTGTCATTTTAAAAATCCAAAACCTTCTGGTTTGGATAACATACTAACAACAATTCATAAACTTACGTAAATTCATTCTGATTTCACAACAAAACTGAGCTTCAGGCGCTATAATGAGACACTTATATGCTCAAATTATAATAACGCGTTTTTGTTACTAATTTTCGCCTTTGCACTTATATCCCAATTGCATTCGTTTTCGCCTTTTGCGCAAAGTGATTGCATCATTCTCAGAGAAGAGAGAGATAAGGAAGGATAATCACAATTTATGTACACTAAATTCACTGAAGCAATTTTATCACATTCCGTCTGCTGAAAAGTGAACAGAGAGACACACGCCCCCCATCCCGGAACACCCGCGCGGTCCATATAGTCCCAAACCAACCTGTCAAACTCACATTCTCCAATTCCATCTCATTTTCCCAGAACACTCGCCCGGTCCACATAGTAGAAGAACCAGACCAAAACAATGCTGCCGAAAAATTGCTTCGTTTCTCTCTGGTAATTTCATTTCCTTATTTCTCTCTCTTCTCTGATCATTCTTCATATTCAATTTCGCCACGTACGAAGTGGAGCAGATATTCGGTATAAAACTTGCGTCGCTTTTCGCTTTGTACGTAGTAAAATTGGATAGCAGGCAGAAATGAATAAAAGAGCGGACATAAGTGCAATGGCGAAAATGAAAGCCAGGTCGAACATAAGTGGAAAAGCGAAAATGAGCGGCGGGGCACTCGGTGATTCTAATAACCGAAAATCCAATTCCAATAAACGAAGCTTTTCCCATATATTTTCAATCGGGCCAATTGAATTTGATTCTAATAAGCGGCTGATTCTAATAAGCAGTGATTCCAATGACCGGCGACTACTGTATATTACATTAAAGTATTCACGAAAATAATTAACAACAGAATACAAACAGTTCTGGATGCCGCACAGCCACGAGAACAAGTTGGATTCAGAATGGACCACATCCACACAATAAGAGAGGTGATGAGCAGATCAAAGGAGTACGAGCTACCTCTAGCACTGGCTTTATCGACTTCGAAAAGGCCTTGGACTCTATATACGCTGAGGCAATCATAAAGGCGCTTAGTCAGGGTATTAGCAAACCATACGTAGAAACGCTTACCAACATCTACAAAGGCGCCAAAGCAATAGTTAGGTAAGGAGACACAATATCGCAGAGGCTCTTCAGTGACACCCTGGAAGAAATATTTCGAGAGCTCCAATGGGAAGACAAAGGCTTTAACATCGATGGAGAACGCCTGAACCACCTTAGATTTGCAGACGACATAATCATCGCTCAAAATCAAGAGCAGCTACAAACACAGCTAAACGAACTCTGTGTAGCCAGCGGAAAAGCAGGCTTGAAAACGAATTTAAGTAAAACCAAGATTATGTACACTGACACTGAACACATCAAGGACCAAGAAGCTATAACAATTAATCACACCAACTTAGAAATAGTCGAGGAATACATATATCTAAGCCAAATATTACACAAATCTGGATCATTGCTACCCGAAATAAACAGACGAATCAATTTAGCGTGGAGCGCTTTCGGAAGAACTCAATAATATTCAAGTCTAAAATGAAATCCCATCTGAAAAAGAAAACCTTTGACCAATGCATCCTACCAGTCATGACTTACAGATGTGAAACATGGACGCTAACAGCAAGTATTATAAGGAAACTACAAGTCACCCAAAGGGCGATGGAAAGATGCATACTGGACATCACAAAAAGGGATCGCATACGATTAACTTGGATAAGAGCGAAAACCCAGGTGACAGACGTCATAGAAAGAATTAGAACACTGAAATGGCAGTGGGCTGAACACCTAGCTGGAACAACGGACTATAGATGGACGTCAAAAGTAACAAAATGGTACCCAAGAGGAATCATAAGACCAAGACGAGGCCCAAACCTCAGATGGGACCACGATATCAAAAAAGTAGCCAGCACAACTTGGACCCGCCTATTCAAAAATAGGCAAGTATGGAAGGCTATGAAAAGTCAATATAGGGGAGGCTGCACCATAATCACCATATGGTAGAAAAAACTGATCATGCTTTTACATATTTACAAAATTCAATGTTGGTATTTGTACGTTATTATTGTACACTGTGCAAGGCTCACAGATTACCTTACTAGCCTAGCACCTATATTCCTAGTATAATTTTACTGACCAAATCGCTTCGAATTTCTGCAAGCTATAAATTGAATTTCCGCATATCGAAATTGTAAATGAAGAATCCCAGAAGAAAACTTCAAAGACTCCGATCAACTGACTGATTCATCATATATTTTCTAATTTCTAGGTAGCTTCTGATTCCTACGTTCGATACATCAATACTTGGACTGACAAAACTATTACATTTTCCACACGTTGTGCAATCGCTGCGGCATTGTACTTACAAATGTGCGCTCTCCGTGCAAATGTTCGTCTTGCCTTCAACCAAGCGATGTTCGAAAGCATTTTACAGTCGCATGAATGTGAAGCTATACTCTAAAAAAAAATTTACCCTTATAATAGGAGGAAACTTTATTTCCTTCTATTATAATGGCAAATTTACTCTGTGATGCAGATTTATATATCGAGTGTAAATTAACATAAAAAATATGTAAACAAGTACTCCAAAATATTTGCAAATTTGCACCCGGAAATATGTAAAAATACTCTGTAAAAGTGGAAATACTCGTATAAATTAATTTACCCCTAAAATGTGTGATACTACATATTTTCACACCCCATAAAAAAATAAAAACATATATATTTATAAATTATATGTAAATGGCGCAACAGTCTAATTAATGGATCAAGGCCTACAAGCACCCCGAATGGGCACTCATTTAACAGCTGTGTGGGCTCATAGTCCGACACATAAATCCCCTTTTATCGAAAAGACGAATGCCTTCAGTAGGAACCGAACCAGGACCCAGTGAACAGAAAGCGAACGTGCTAACCGTTGGGCCATCCGGCCTACTTATACGTACTAATTAGAACAACTTAATATTATTAATGCGACTAAATGCTGCAAAAATGAATAAAACTGCATCTACACTTTGTAAAAATGCACCAAAAACCGAATTCTACACAAAATGTTGTAAAAATACATAATTTCAAATTTTAAATCAATTTTAGTGTAAAATAAAATAATTTTCCGAATTTTTTAAACATTACTTAAAATTTGTTTAAATATAAATTCTTGATGTGTATATGACCGGAAAAATAAGTAAAATTAATCGAATTTGAGAGGAAATTTAAATTCACTTTTTGGAGTGTATACGATAAGAGAAATGAAGTTCTATAGAGTTAGTTATACACATGTCGATCCCAAAATACGAGTGATACATTCATGTCAAAACGAACATTTTTTTTTTAAATTCCGGCTCAGTGCGTAGAGGTCAGTCTCATGTCTGACTACGGTCGTTGCGGGTTCAAGTCCCGTCCGCGACGTTCGTGGCCATGGATGTTTTTGTTGTCTTCCCCTATGATGCGGGGGTAATCTACAACATCTCCCGACTTGTCCCAGGTGGGCGACTAAATGGGAGGATGTGCATGCTGGCAACGTGCATCGTCCGAAACTGTTTTGTCAACGAAACGTCAACGAATTGTAACGGACGGTTTGGTGGGCATCCAAAGATGCCCGTGGAGACGGAGCTTAAGGTAGCATAATGACCGCGAAGGTCGGACCGTGCCATCTGGCGAAAAAAAAGGCCCCTCAACGAGGGGCTGCGGCCTATGCTTGCTGTAACTCAGTTCGGGAGACGTGAGCGGGATTTTCGCCGCTCGTTACCCCTGTCCTTTACGTATTAACAAAAACCCATAGGCCTAGGGAAGACAACACAAACAGGGGAGGTAAAAATGGGGAATAAAAAAATGAAGCGATAAAGATGGAATGGTTGGCGAGCGGGTCACTTACCCTCGCGCTCGCATCGGGGTCCAGGCGTAATGGGACCTTCGGCCTTTGGTTTCGTGCCACCGACAAATCGTTACTCATCGGCTGCTGCAATCGATCTGCCGCTGGAAGCAACACTAACAGACCAGGCTCGTTACAGGGTAGCTTCTACTACGAGGCCTGCAAAGTAGTAGAAGCTGAGGACAGAGTGCGCTGTCAAATGGTAGAAAAGGCTCCAGAGCTAGCCGGCAACCATTGTAGAGGAGACAAATAGCAAAAAGAGAGAAAAAAAATACTGCATCTCCCATCATCCAGATGATCAACAGGTTACAGAGAATCCTAAGGCCAGCAGAAGCGCAACACTGCATTCCTTGCCGTAATTCACTCATAAACTCTGTAAGCTGCTGACCACATGAATAATACAAAAATTAAATACTATGCGATCAAAATTTTTAAACTGACATGGAAGGACAATCCTGGCAACAGAAAGGTACCCAGGGCTCCTCCGCGCTTTGTCCGGACACCGAAGATGCTCCAAATACCGGCGATTCAAAGCCTTTATGGAAGCCTTAGGTACGTGGCTAAACCACAAAAGACAAACACAACACCAGGAATGCCTTATTGAACTGAAACTCATAGGATAAACTACTCTATAGGGGTGCTACAGAGGAAAGCATAATTTATGTATAAGCACATATCGAGTCAAACTTTGTTATTAAAATGTATTTCGCCAGTGAATACTTTGATATGGTTTTCTTCAACCGTCTTTTACTTTGCTCGGACTTCGGACTGGAGCCTTCTCGCCCTTCTTCTACATCCTCAGGTTCTGGCAAATGAAAAAAGTATTTATTCTACATGTGAATACTGTTTCTCGTTGCAAAATAAAATAGTCACGTGGGCCTACTGTAATAATTTTGTTTTAAGATAGAAAAATATACCGTATTAAATTATGGATATTTATCCAAAAAATTGAGCGGCGCTGCATATTAAGAGCGAGCGGCAGAAAAACTACAAAAAGAAAAGGAAGTGTTGTAGAAAACTCCGAAACTAGATGCTTTTCTCAAAAACAACGAACAGTAGATTGGCGAATACTGGGTAAGCGCAATATTTTGTTTTGCGATACGGCCGGCCGTGTGTAGTGAGGTGGCGATGCAATTTTACTTCTTCCCAGGGGCGGCATAGAAGGTAAATTCGGCCCTGAGTAGACTTGTATGCTGATGTGCTTCTTATGTTCTCAACTAATATTTCACGTACAGAAACAAATTAGCAAGTACACCCATACCTCGCTATACGGCCGCTCTTTATACGGCATTTCGCTATAACGGCCCTCTTCAATTAAGGCACGTTTTCGATTTACGGCCTGAAATGTTTCGCTATAACGGCAAAAAAAAACTTGTTTTCGATGTCGATATATCTACATGTTGCCAATCTTGCGCAAGCGCAATCTCGATGCACACTCTTTTCTATTTCCTCTTACTAAATGAAAAACGTTGATTTTTCCTAAGACGGGATTCTCTTTTATTTGTAAATGCGCATTTCGGACACGAGTTGTGTCCTTCTTCAGTACAATTCAACTATTTTCTTCAACACAAACACCTACACCTATATACCCTATATTTTGACAGCGTTAATTACTTTACATTACGTTACTCTAATTACCATTTAATGACATACAAAATGTTTTGGAAGCAAATAAAAAATAGAAAAACCCAATCGTGAAAAAAAGAAAATTGAGCCACAGGTGAAATAATGATGAAAACCACCCGTTTCACTTCCTGGGTGATTCCATCGCCAGTAGTTTCAGCAGCCCTGATTGTAGATTCCCGATATCATGGTTCAGCCTTTGGTTTTCCGGTTCCCTTAGAATGGCCAGACTTTCTAGTGCATCCAGTTTCCTGCTGTCTGTACTCGCTTTGATGATCTCCACGTTGTCCCATGTTTATGTTGTGCCCCTCTCCTGCTATGTGTCTCGCTACCATCGATATTAGCGACGCGGGATCCTTGTTGTTTTTTACGCTAGACAGCCTCTCTCACGTGCTCACCCCATCGTGTGGAAACTAGCCGCTTCGTTTGCCCGACGTATGTTTTGTCACATTCCGGACATGAGACCTTGTATACGCCGCTTACTTCATGTTTCAGTTTCTTGTCCTTCGTGGACCCTAGCTTGGTCTTGAGCTGTTGCCTTCGGCTTGATGAGACCATTTCGATGTCCATATCCTTCATCACCCGCTTCAATTTCCCGGATGCGTACGAATGTGTGACACCTATCCTTCTCCTAGGTTCTTCCTTGTTATGTTGGAGGGTAGTCAATCGTTGTTCTTCTAGCATTCTGTATTTCTTGCGGATGAGACATGATATCGCCCTTGGTTCGTTTTCATTCTTCAAGCCCGTGTCGAGGATGTACCTCCTTTCCCTTTCGAATCGCTCCGTGCTCAATGGAACCGTGAAAAGTTGGTGTATCATCGAGTGGAGCGGGACAAACCTCTGGGAGTACGAATGGTTGGAGCTCGATGGAATCGTTCTTTGTGTGTGGGTTGGTTTCCTAAAGATGTCGAATTCGATGGAGCTCCCGTTCCTTATGATTTTCAAATCTAGGAATGGCAGTTCTCCATGTTCCTCCATTTCCATCGTAAACTTGGTGTTCCGGTGGACCGTGTTCAGGTTGGAGAGGATTTCCTCTCCTTCCTCTTTGTTGATGATCGCCAGCACGTCGTCCACATATCTCACCCAGAATTTTGGCAGTGATCCTCTCGCCTTTAGTTCTTCCTCTATACTGTTCATAAAGATATCACTAATGAACGGAGAGAGTGGGTTACCCATAGCCACCCCCCTGGTTGCCTTGAAGAATCTGCCGCGGAACGTGAGGTATGTAGTTCTCCGTCATGCATATTGTTGCCAGTCTCATGAGAAGATTGACTTCCTTCCTCCAAGCCGTAGATGTGGGCTCCTTTTCGAGTAGCCATTCCTCCAGGTAAAATAGCGCCTCCTTGACCGGGATGCTTGGAAACAGGGCTTTAACGTCGAAAGAGACGACCCGTTCATCGGACGAGATTGGACCCACGGTCTTCAGTTTGTTGATTAGGTCGTCCCTGTTCTTAAGAGATCTAGACGAGCTGGACCCACCTAAATCGTTGAACCTTCCGAGGAGCCATTTGGCGATGTTTTGTGTGGGGGAGTTGGTGGCTGCTACGAGCTCTCGGAATTCGTTCCCAGGCTTGTGAACTTCGGGCAGCCCCTTCAACCTTCCGAAAAATACAACAGCTCTGATCCAACCAATGGATCAGGGTGCAATTGTCACTTTTAAGGCATATTACCTACGCCGAACTTTATTTTATGTACAAATGTATGTACTTGTTTGTATGTATTTTTGATTTAAATGAAATAAAAAATAAAATGCATTTTGAATGATAAACCATGTTACATATTTAACAAATTTGGAACCGATCCCATTGAATTTGTATGAATTTGTATTAGAATAATTGATTCCTTATACGGCTTTTCGCTTTGCGGCCAAGTTTCGTGGAACGTATCTAGGCCGTAAAGTGAGGTATAGGTGTACTCGTATATCCCCATCCTCATCTGTATCCTCATTTTTTTATTATCAATATCCTCATCCGCATCCTCGAACCCAAACTATTGTATTTTTTATCCATCCACTAAACAATATCCCTTACATCCCTAATTGGTAGCACAAAAATGGACTAAATGATTTTGTTTGGACAAGTTAGAAGGTAAACATACACATTCCGTTCGTCTGTCTGTCTGTATGGTTTTATGCAAACTAGTCTCTCATTTTTAAAGCTATTACACGCTGTATATATGAATGTATGTATAGTATGTCGGAATCAACAGAATCGGACCACTACGTCACATAGCTACCATAGGAATGATCGGTCTAAAAGTCGGTTTTTGTTAGAAAAACTTGTTTGTTTCTAAAAATATCTTAATAAAATTTAATGTTTTTCAATGGTATCTATTGCCACATTCCCAAATTTGATTGAAATTAGACTACTAATATCATATAACCATCGGTCCAAAAGTAAGTTTTTGCCAGAAAATGTTTTTGTTTCTAAATATATGTATCTTTACCAAATTTCACACAGTTACCGCCAAACCACATTCCTAAATTTGGGTGAAATTGACCCAATCTTTCATATACCTCTCATAGGAACACTGGAATCGGAACGAATTTTACTGTTAATTTCAAAGTGGTAAATGCAGAATGGTTGATCCGTTCTGCATTTACCGTTTATAGCAACACAAACTACTGAAGGTGTGAGGGTATCATACCTCCGATAAGCTTTTTTTTTTATTTTCTATGTAACGGTTAATCCCACCGAGGCTACATGTGTCTCAAATTAAAAATAATTCAATTGCCTACAAGCTTTTTTACAAAGTTTTTCGTAGGATGACCACTTTTCCCGATATTTGACTATATGCATCAACAAAGCGGACATATTTCGTTATTCGGAAGGTATTTTTTAAATGGTTAACTTGCCGTCTTTTCAAGATATTATACAATAGTGTAGTGTAGTAGTTTTTTACTCATTTTGTAGCAAATTTCATTCTCTACAACTTTTACCTTGACAACTTTTCTCTGAAATGAACAACAAAGAAAATTAAAAGGAAAACAAACTTGGAAAACCTGAGGCAAAATTATTTTTTTTGTTGGAAAATGTGCAATTTTGAGAAGTACATAGAATATATCTTAAACTATTGTATAAAAGATACAAAAAATGTATGTAGGATATTCTTTTAGGGAAATTTTTGCTCGGCTGAACAGTTTTTGAGATATATGCGAAAAACCAAAAAATGACACCTTCTTTGTCTGCCGCCCTCCTCCCTTTTCCACACCTCGTCGGTCCGGAGACTTTTAGTATGTTTACCTCCTAACTAGTCCAAACAAAACCCCATACTGCTTTTTTGTGTTACCGACATTTCTTATTGATTAGAACTGATGATAAATCCTTTGTTTTGTTCAATGTCTCGAGATCAAGACAATAAATTGCAGAAAGACCTTTGCCTAATTAGAGACGATATACACAGACACAGTAATGGTAACTTTTGCCAAAAAAAATGTTTATGTTTCATACTTAACAATCTAAAGGGTTTTTTACGGTCATATCAGCGGCAGTTTTTCCATTAGTTGAGCTTTCTCAATCAGTTATCAGTATATCAGCTATTTTCATAGGTTTTGGGTAAGATTTGTTGTAGAGAACGGATCGTGATAGCTGAACTGATGGAAGACTTTTTAAACTGAAGCTGATATCACCACCTAAGAATCCCGGGGTTTGAAGTCCTTCAAATCGAAAACCATTTAGGTGTGTCGGTTTATAGGTTTGCCGTACTATGAACGGATTATTTTCCAGCCAGTACACGTTAATCGCATTAACTGAAACTAATCCATTGCAGTGCAACAACCCTTTCGGACGGATTCACTTTTTTTTCTCTCAAATTCTAAATTTCTATTTGCAACTTTGAAAATATGTGCTCGTATGCAATTAACGCTTTTTCTATCCAATAAATGCAGTTAGTGTACAATGCATAAACGACCCAGTATCGTAGCCATGATACTCGAAAAGCTTTTATGCAATGCTGGGTTGTGAAACTTTCCAGATCCATAAATTTGAATTAAAGACAATCTAATTAGCACTAATTGGAATGTAATTGTCAATGGAGAGTCTATTGTTAAAATGGTCTGTGGGGTTTGGAGTTGGAATCATTTCGATTAATAGGAAATGTTTTGTTAATCTAATGTATAGGCATATTTTATATTTTAATAGACAGTACACAGTACACACCGTATAGACAGACGATAGGCGGCAAATTTTACACAAAAATTAAAAACTCTGGTATATTTGTAACTGATGTAATGGACGGTTTGGTGGGCATCCGAAGATACCCGTGGGGACGGAGCCTAAGGTAGCCGTAATGACCGTGAAGGTCGGGCCGTGCCATCTGGCGAAGAAAAGGGCCCCTCAACGAGCTAAGCATCGGTCTATGCTTCCTGTAGCTCAGTTCGGGGGACGTGGGCGGGGTTTTCACCGCTCGTTGCTCGTCTTCCACCTATTAATAAAAGTGCATAGGCCTGGGGAAGACAACACAAACATGGGAGGCGAAAATGGCAGAAAAAAAGTTGGGGCGATAAGGTTGGAATGGTTTGCGGACGCTCAGTTACCCGAGCGCTTGCATCGGGGTCCAGGTGTCATGTTACTCTCGGCCTCTGGTTTCGTACCACCGACAGATCATTACTTACCAAGTGCTGCCATCGATCTGCCGGTGGAAGCTGCACTACCAGACCAGAATATGGTTCATTACACCGATCCAGGGTATTTGTAGCAAAAATAAACTCATGAACCCAGTGACCAGTGGAGCACGTCTAAAAAGCCAAACGGAATGAGCTTAGTTCACAGAATTTTCACCACTTTGGAAAATACTTGATCATAATTCATTAACAAACTTTAGGGCTTTGTAATTATTTTGAGCTTTCTTTCCTTAAGCAAATAAAAGTCAAAACGTCTCAGTTGAATTTCATGTCCATTCCCCATGAATTTCATTCATAACTTACATGCTTCCTGATGCTTGGAAATTCCTGAGTCTTATTAGGTCCTTTCATAGCACATAAAAAATGAACTTCTTCCTGCAAAGTTGATACTACATTCGATGCCAATATTTTCCATGACGCTATGGCAATGGCAGTTGAAAATGCAACAAGTTCCTTATCGTCAGATATGCTTGCCAAGGACATCGGTTGTGAGAATCGATAAGATGAGCTGACGGTTGGGAATTGCAAATTGAATCACTGCAGGCCATGCCATCTGAATGGTGAAGTATGTATAGTATAGTAGCAAAGCCAAACAAGGAGTGCACACTCTATGTAAAGAAACTTATTTTGGCTTTTTGCCTTGGATTATAGCTAATAAATGCAGTAGGATTTGTCGACTACGGCATTGAAAATTGGATCCAAGTGAATTTTTAATTAGGAATAACTCTAATGATGTCTGGCAGTGAAAATTTGAACGTAGAAATTAATTATTACATGTGAAAAAGAGACGCATAGTAATAAATTGGCCAAGTGAAGTCCTTGTGATTAGTAAAAAGTTTTGGAACATTCCTAGTTTACCGAGCGATGCATTGTGGTTCGCTTCTTTGACTGATACTGGGTTTTAAATTGAGATGATTTCGCACTCCTCTTGGGTGGGCTCCGCTCGCTACGCGAGCTCCGCAGCCTAAAGGTCGCCACCCATTGACGAGCACAACCACGACCAAACTTCCATCGAACCATCGATTTCATAGGACGTGTGGACAAAAAATTCCCCCTATTTCCACCGTTCTATGATATTTGATGGTTCGATGGAAGTTTGGCCGTGGTTGTGCTCGTCAATGGGTGGCGACCTTAAGAGGTCGCAACCCTCATTATACCGCGCTAGAACGCTCGCTCTATACGCTGTGACCACTATCAACCAAAGCGCGAACCACGATGCGAAATAGGAATATACTAAAGTTAAGTTAAGTTCAAAAAATTAAATTAAATTAAAAACACATCGCACGGGGCATATTGTGGAATACGTGAAGGAGAGTGTATTAGTTTATTAGGCCCGTATATCTTTTGAACATGGATATGGGACACTATCTAAAGAAAAGTGGTAATCAATTCCGTCCTCGTCCGGCTTTCCTCTTGCCATATGTATGAATAAATGTGTTTCATATGCACGCATTAAAAAGACGTCGTCCTTCTATCCATGGAAAACATTTATGTATATCCGTATGAAGAGTACGCGTAAGTGCGAGGACCTTGCATGTGTTTCACTATACCTGCCGCAAAGTTTAAGCTAATCGATGATTTTGTCAGCCTATAGTTGATGATTCGATCGACAACTTTTCGATTTTGTGGAAATTCATTTTATGTATGTTAAAAACAGAATGTTTTGGTCTTTTCCACTGATTATTATTATTTCTGACGCGTTCGTTCTATCGAGCATCTTCATAGGAATGAAATTCATAATAAAAAATTATACAATAAATATTACAAAAAAAAACGAAGTCTACACCTTACAATAATAAATAATTAATACCTGAAGAAAAACAGATGATTAGTCAAAAAACCTGTTAGGGTAATTAACTTTAAGAAGTCTAGAACGGTTTAGGTCTGTGTGGTCATTTAACAGGGTATTGAAGGTAAACGGTTGGCTCTATTGATTTCTAGAGCTTCCAAGAGATCGAGTTTTTTTTCCTTTGGGACAGGTATGTAGAATTTGGAGCTCGGATTTGTAACCGAACTGATAGCCGGCCTCGTTTAGATGGTCGGAGAAATTAGAAAATTTGGAACCGCACATATGTACCTTAAACCGTACTTCGATCGATCGGCCCGTTTGCCCAACATATGTTGCTGAGCATTCAGGGCATTCGAGCTTGTAAACACCAGGTTTCTGTATCTGTCAGACCGGGGTTTTGCATTAAGCTATCTTTTGCCAAGAATGTTGTCACTTTGGAAAACTGGAATTATGTTTCCTTTTTCGAAGAGATTCCCCACATATGCCGTTCGAGTTGTTCTGCAGACTGCTGGGGGTATATCAAGTTCCTGATCATTTAAATTATCTTCCTTTTTATTAAATTCTCAATCATCTTCCTCCTTGTCCTTTTATACCACTTTGCGGATTCGCATTGCTCTGCCTGTGGTGTTGGCACTTCGCCCATTCTGGCGGTATAATCTCAGCTTTCTCCTGCAGGCAGCTCGGTCTTGGATCGTATCATCGCCGAGATTAATGCGTTGTTGTTGATTCTTCATCTGATTGATCAACGTGTGTTTCCGTCTGCCTCGGGGTTAGGTTAGATTAGGTTAAGGGGCTGCCATGATACAACACAGCACACTTAGACCTCTCATGGGTCCATTGCGATACCACCAGTAACAAAACACCTCTCTAAGAAACCTAGATTCCGAACCAGCCTGTGCTGGCAATGTAGCGATTGATCCTCCGTGTCAAAGTAGAACCAGGAGCCCAGGAATTTCTTCCTCCTGATGGCCAGTGCCGGACAGCGATATAGAAGGTGCAAGACACTCTCTTCCTCATCCTCACAACTCCTGCAGTGTTCATGATGAGGAAGACGGAGCCTCCATGCGAGCTCACCAATGGGGCAGTGCCCTGTGATAGTCCCCACCACTCTACTAATGTGCTTTCTATTCAGTGCCAGCAAAGAGGCAGAGCGACTAGAATCGAATTTCTGCCAAATCATTCTCGTCGTTTGGCAACTGACTGACTGACTGTCCGTATAGATAGTAATGTAAACCAGGTCAGTGCTTCCGAGATCGCCGAAACCTCAGCCTGCAGGACACTACAAAAGTCGGGAAGGATAAGTTAATTCCCAGTCCCTCCGAGTGTATACCAATCCCAACTCCGTTATCGGTCTTAGAGCCATCCGTGTAGATAGTCAAGGAGTTGGAGGTAAGGGGTGCATTGTCAGCCCATAGGCTTCTCGACGGATCCAGGTTGCTCAGGATAGCCGAGTGGCCAGTACTCGAAGCACGCCATTGGCCTGTTTCTCGAAGACGCACGGCCGTATTCCCCGCCAGCTGTTCGCCAAATATGTCAAGCGGGAGCAAGTGTAGCAGCGTGTCCAAACTGGCTGACGGAGTTGTTCTAAAGACCCCCTTCGTGGCAATCGCTGCTAGTCTTTGCACTTTACTTAACAGGCGACAATAGGACGGATATTTCGCCTCGGGGTTTAGGTCCAGCAAATGGAACATTCATTGATAGTGGATTTATGACTCGGTTCTCAGGCGGACACCTTAGAACATGGCAATACCAATCCGAGCTTTTCAGTGATCGGTTGCTCAACAAACAAGCTGCCTCGGATGTGGGTACTTTTGATATGATCCTTTTTGGTCACACCGGTTGACATCCGTAGCATTTTCATCTCGCTCGCAGTCATAATAGTACTTTCTTATGTCTTGTTCATATGACCGTTTTGTACAACTTGCCCTTAAGCTTTCGTGTCATCTTCTTGTCGCAGAAAACTCCAGAGATTTATCGCCACTTCATCCAACCGACACTGATGCGATGTTCGATGTCGTCATGGCAGGTAACTTCCTTGTTGACCATCGAGTCCAGGTAGTTGAACCTTGTACAGGACTTCAGCTGCTCTCTCTCTCTCAGTCTGCAAAGCAACGATGTCTTTGCTACCCAGGACAACGTCATCGGCGAAGAGAAGGGATATTTCCAGGCCGTCAGAGATTAGTGTTAATAAATACAGCATGATGATGTTGAAGAGCAATGGACTCCTCAGTACACTGCCTCGGTGAACTCCGACTTTAACCGGAAATTCTTCAGACTCGCCAGCTATGCATCTAACTTTAGTAATTGCTCCATCATACATGTCTTGTATCATCTTTACATATGCCTCGGGGACCTTAAGTGCTCTTAGGGTCACCCATATCAGATCACGAGGAACTCTGCCAAAGACTTTTTCCAAATCGATGAGCACACAGTGCGGTGCGTCACGATGGTTTTCTATCGTACCACGCATGCATTGAATAGCATCGACTGTGGACCGACCCTCCACAAAATTCTCAATCATATTGGACTGAAGACCGTTGTTTGCCGCAATACTACATGGGCTGAAAAGTCCCGGGATTTTTCAATAGGTGGCAACACTAGAAAATGAACATGACACGTTTCGAGAGGCTCATCTATCACTAATTTATGTATGAAGTTTCATTACATTTCGTCCATTCGTTAACAAGCTACAGTCGTTTGAGTGACGCTACTTTTGCTTCGTAAAAAAATGAAAAAACAGGAATATCGCATCAAACATTGTGTTTTGATGGGAAAAACTTCTAAACAATCATTGCAATGGTTGTAGAAATGTTATCCCACATCTGCTCCTTCGAGAACAATAGTTTATCGGTGGTTTAGTGAATTTAAAATGGGTCGTACAAGCACCAAAGATGCGCCTCACTCTGGAAGGCCAAAAGAGACTACAAATGCGGGAATCGTAACGCAAGTGCATCGAATCGTTTTGAATGATCGTAAAGTTTCGCGAGTTAGCTGAGGCCGTGGGCATCTCAAAAGAACGGGCGGGATACATTTTGCACGGTCTTTTGGAGATGAAAAAGCTATCGGCGCGATGGGTGCCACATTTGCTGACCGTCGACCAAAAACAGCAGCGCGTTGATGATTATACGTCGGTTTGACGTTGTTGCAGCGTAATCGAGCGTACTTTTATCAACGTTTTGGGACGATGGATGAGACATGGGTCCATTATTATACGCCTGAGTCCAATAGGCAGTCTGCAGAGTGGCTGGAAAACCAAGAAAGCCGGCCAAAAGACCAACGCTCGGCCGGGAAGGTTATGGCCTCCATTTTTTTGGATGCGCATGGCATAATATTCATCGATTACCTGCAGAAGGGAAGAGCAGTCACATGCAGCGTTATTGTGTAACGGACGGTTTGGCGGGCATCCGAAGATGCCCGTGGGGACGGAGCCTAAGGTAGCATAATGACCGTGAAGGTCGAAAATGGTTGGGCGATGGCTCGCTTGCCCTCGCGCTCGTATTGAGGTCCAGGTGTAATGGGACCCTCGGCCTCTGGTTTCGTACCACCGACAGATCCTTACTCATCAGGTGCTGCCATAGATCTGCCGGTGGAAGCAGCACTACCAGACCATAATATGGTTCATTGCAGGTGGTTCATTACAATTGGACAAACTGAAAGACGAAATAAATGTTTGTGTACCATCACAGTAACACACCGTCACACACGTCCTTGAAAGCGATGGCGAAATTAGTCCAATTACGATTCGAATTGGCTGTTCACCCACCGAATTCTCCAGAATTGGCCCGCAGCGATTATTATCTGTTCCCAAATCTTAAGCGGTGGCTCCAGGGAAATAGATTCAAATCGAATGAGGAAGTCATCGCGGAAACCGAGGCGTATTTCGAAGGCTTGAACGTTTCGTACTACAGAAAGGGCATCGAAATGTTGGAAAATCGCTATACCAAGTGTATCACCCTCGAAGGCAACTATGTATGTTGAGGAATAAATATAACTTTGCCCAAAAAAAGCTTGTTTTCATTCAAAATCCCTGGACTTTTCAGACCATGTATGTAGTATGTCTTATTGTATTGAGCTCCCTTTCTCAGTTTGGGTCTGATATCGGAATCTGGAACGCAAGGTGAACCATTGACCTGTAGGTTGCTATTTAATGTGACCGAGCGCAACGGTCCTCAGGGATCGTAACATTCGAAAAAAATGGTTTTCTATAATATACAATAGTTGGGTCAAGGAAATTGATAGAGTTGTTCACACTTTCCTCCAATGTAAACTGAATGTGTTTGTTGATCGCATTCAGGGATACAAAAATGCAATGAAAGGGAGCGACCATTAGCTCAGTGCGTAGAGGCATCAATCTCATGTCTGTCTACCGGCGTTTCGGGTTCGAATCCCGTCCACGATAATAAGCCACAGCATCTCCCGACTTGTCGTAGATCGGCGGCTAATTGGTGGAGCATGAGTTGCATGCTGGCAACTGCATTCTCCGTTTATTGCAACGAACGCTAGGCCACATGGAGCAGTTGACACGCTATGTCCCACAAGGTGTTAGGACAATTGAGTATCTAGTTGCATGTCTGTTTCTTTGAAACCCACCAGAATATTGCCCACATACCTGTATCAAAAGAAAATATATTTTTTAGAGAGCATAGAAAATAAAACGTTAGCGTCGAAGTTAGACATATAGATCTCCGCTAAGAGAGGAAACCGTCGCGCTCGGTAGCCGTGGTCGTTCGGTCACCGCTCTGCGATACTAATCTAGAGCTCGGAGTTCAAATCTCGGCGCGATCAAAAAAATGCCTGTGGGTATTAATAGAACTCTCACAGTGCTCCGAGCTTGTCAGTATAAAGATGGCGCGGATAGGAGGTGCATGCTAGCAACTGCACTTGCGAAAAGTAGATGTGCTATGGAAACGTCAACAAGCCATAGAAATTCTAGAGATGTTGACGCGCCCATGCCCCTGGAGGGGTCAAGGTAATTAACATAACATGCATTGGTAAGCCCGTGCGCTGAAGGAATGTTTCTCCCTGAAATGTAATTCTGTCGCAGGCACGTCTCAAGGAGGTCTAGCACATTACGTTTTTCATTATGGCAAACGTTTTTTCCGTTTAGGATTGCCTCTACCAAATGAGGGACATTCGTTGGACGGGATGTTGGAAAACATATTGGAGACATGGAAGGAAACAAGCTTGAAATGTAGAGCCTGTAGTTTTGACACAAGTTCTACTGAGTTGCAAACCGAGTTCTCGGATTGGAATTGGGATAGTTGACGAATTTTGTCGTTGGTTACCTTGGCGAGATGGTGTGCTGGTGCTGTGGTGTAAGCAAATACTGGCCGACAGGGATTCCCTTCCTTGTGGACCTTTAGCAGGCCATCGATTTTCGGAGCTTCAACGTTCATGCGGATGACCTTCCTTTTGTCCCATTCCTTGGGTTTCAACTCCCTCATGAGCTGCGGCGTTGGATCTTTCGTCAGTTTGTCAGCGTTAATAGCTAATATATGTAGGTGCTTGCATTTTAGACGTGCAGTCCGCCGTTTGCATTGCAATTGCAACTATCGAAATACCTTTATCCGCTTTTGTTAGCGTGAGATCGTTGCTAACAATTTTGGTATTGTTTGATTGTTGATTCAACGCGTTTGTTTTTGGACCTATCCATGGCATTCGACCAGCTATTAGACCACGATTATGGTTGCCTATGATTGCGAAACTTCAACAACAACAACAGCATTATACAGTATATATAATTAATGTAATATTGTGACAATATCCATAAATACAGGTTAATATTGTATAAGGCACAAAAATTTAACTTATAATAAGTATTAAATTCCAATCTGATCATTATGCAACACACAAAATGTTTCTTCTTTCATATTTGCCTGACAAACAACATTTGGTAAACTTATATTTCAGCAAATATTCTTGTCGCATTTCTGCATGCTCTTCACATTCAGATCTAGCCTCCACATCTATACACGTTACACGGTCACTTGAATATAAATAAATTCTTCATATTAGCTACGTGCCTAGTGCCATCTCTTTACTGATTTTTTTTTTCGAAAATGCCTCCCTTTATAGTGCGGACACTTCATGAAAATCTCTCCATTCCGGTCACGTGCAAAGTTCGCATTTTCGAGGACATCCCGAAAACAATTGCCTATGCAAAGATGCTGGAGGCAGCCGGTTGCCAATTATTAACTATGCATGGCCGAACACGTGAACAGAAAGGACCTCTGACCGGTGTCGCCGATTGGAGCTACATAAAAGCCACAAGGTATGGACATTACCAGGAAAACGCTAACATTCATTATAAGTACATAATACTCGTATATAAAATTCAATTTTTGATTGAATGCCTTCATCGTGTATTAACAAAGATGAATAAATTATTGTAATATTGTTCTTCTGGTTGAACATTTCAGGGAACGAGTAAAAATTCCAATGTTCGCCAATGGAAATATTATGAGCTTGGAGGATGTCCATCGATGTTTGGAGGAGACAGGCGTCCAAGGAGTGATGTCGGCCGAAGGGAATTTGTATAATCCAGCTATTTTTGAGGGCATCGTACCGAAAACATGGGATATGGCTGATGAATATTTGGATTTAGTGGAAAAGTTTCCATGTCCTATCTCATACATTCGTGGGCATCTTTTCAAGTTGTTTCATCAATTGTAAGTATGAATGTGATGATAGAGTTGGTAAAATGGGAGAAATTGTGTTTGGATGTCCGTTGGGAAAGGAGAATATGACCGAGTCCGATGTATGCTTGCCAACCTACCTAATATATTTTGACTTGCAACCAACATAAACTAAGACAACCAAGAGATAGAAGAAGAGAATGGGCTATTGAACCTAATGGTGCGCAGCTGAACCTAATGGTGCACACTGCGAGCGTAAAAGTTTGTTTGTGCCAGAGCCCTAACTATAAAAAAAAAGAAGATCCGAACCCATCTTATTTTAATTAAATTTCAACCAGTAATATGGCTCGATAGGTTACCTACAAGTAGCCCTAGGTCAGCCTTACTCACGCCTTGAGCCAAGATAGTACAGTCATCCTGACCCAAAATTCCTATTATGCTGCTATTGGTAGATTCTTGCAATCGATGAGAGTCATTAATTGACAGTCTTGTCAATAACGGTATATTACTAGATAACTAAACTTTAATCGTTTACGGTTACGTTGCATCTGAGGCCAATTTGCATAGTTTTTACGATTCCTGAGGACTGGTGGGCACATAAATCGGTCCCCACCTATGCTGTGACTTTTAACTGGCATTTTTTCTGCTCTTTTCGTAAAACGTACATATCCTATACATCTTGGATTAAAAAATTTCATCCCAAATGGATGGTTCAAATGCTGCACGGCAATTTTCTGTCAAGTTGACAATTTGTCGGCCGTGTGTAGTCAAATTGACTTAAATTTACGATTATATTGCATTTTCTGTTCTGAGTGTTTGATCCTTTTCAATATTTCTACACTAATACTGCGATCTCGCCTTACTTGGAAGAGTAGTGGGTTTCTATTGGTGGCCATTTCATTGTTTTGCAGTGTGTAAATTCCTAGACATATTTTTTAGCAAATTTTCTGCGCTAAAAAAGTATATGTGTATTTTCATAATATCCGTGAAATAATGAGTTGGTCAGGGTCATTTCTCTGGTGGTTTTCTGTTAATTATAGATCTCGCAATCAGAAATAAGCTTCAACAAATTGATATGTTAAATACGAAACCATAAAGCCGCATTCCCATGGAGCGACAAAAGTCGGGCGACAAAATTTCGTCGACAAAAATCGAATCGGACATAAACCCGTTCACACGTGTCAACAAAAGTCTTTCAACATTTGCCAAACACAAGCATGTAAAATATTTCCCGTATAATTACACAAAACACGCGCACATACTACAGGGTGGCGCAAAAGAAACGGAGGGGTTTGAATAGTCTATAATTCTTTTATTTTTGAATCAATCGAGTTTCTTTTTTTTTCTTAGTACACTTCATAAATGGGGAATTTTGTTAATTTAACCGTGAAAAAAAAATCGCTTAAGTGGTGCCCATTCTCAGCTTTACATAGTCGCGCTCTTTCTAAAACATTTTCTATGCATTTTTTCAAGATTTCAGGAGGTGTCGCTAAAATTTCTTCTCGAATATTATTTTTTAGTTTGAGTATGGTCTGGAGTATGTGTATAGCATATGAATAAGGCACAGACCATACCACAACTAAACAATAATATTCGAGAAGAAATTCGAGCGATACCTCCTGAAATGTTAAAAAAAATCAAAAATCAAAAAATTAAAACGTCGCAATTTGCAAAGCTGAGAATGGGCACCACTTACGCGATTTTTTTTTCACGTTTAAATTAACAAAATTCCCCATTTATGAAGTGTCTAAGAAAAAAAAAAGAAATTCGATTCATTCAAAAATAAAGGAATTATAGAATATTCAAACCCCTTCGTTTCTTTTGCGCCACCCTGTATTACAGCTAACAATCTCAGTCACATCATCGGATTTCATTGGTTTAAAATCACGTCATTGGCCGATTTTCATTCGTTGGAAATCACAGAGAGTCGAGCGACAAAGTGTTGACCGAAATAAAACTGTCGTCCGACTGCAAAGTCTTTTAACACTGTTGAAAGTGCTGTTCCCACGAGGAGATTCGTGAGCTTTTTGTTGCCGGACTTGTGTCTTTCACCAAAAGTCGTCTCATGGGAACGCTGCTTAAGCAAACGATTGATTGACTCTCATCAACTGCAGAGAATTTCCCAATACAATGCTTAAAATGCTACACTAAAAAATAATCAACTGAAGATAATTGTAAGAAATAGAATATACATACTTTGAAAACAAGTTCTCCTATTTACCACGTACTATTCTACTTTGTGCCTATCAATTTATTTCTTGGTACCCCCCATATTCATCCTAAATATTTTCAGATTGAATTTGAAACCGAACACTGAAATTCGTGAAGCTCTCGCTGTCGCCAGGGAAATGCTGCAATTTCGATGCGTCGTTAAGAAATTGCGTGACAAATATGAACCATATCACGACGGCAAACTAACTTACAGCCCCGAGGAAATGGACCCAAGCATCGTAACAAATAACGAAATTGTAACTTAATATCTTCGGAGCACATCTACCGCTGAACAGTATTAATTTCATAAGTAACGTTTGTCATAATTCCAGGACTACAATTTATCACTGCCACCATGGCTTTGTCAACCTTATATAAGGCCGGCGCCTGAGGAGCACAAGAAAATAATCGAGGAGAAGGTTCGCAAGGCACAAGATCCCAATACTATCAAAAGACAACACTTTGATAATGATGGCAATGAAATATCGCGAAAGAAAATGAAAAAGTTAAGAAGGAAAAATCGACGACCGCCAAAGTCGGAACGCATACCAGAACGTCATTTGGAGGGCTGTGTAGAGTGTGGTAATCCGTTGGTAAGTTATCGTTATAGGTCAAGGAATTATACATGTCTGATGAATGTTGAAGTTATTGTTTTATAGTATAGTAGTAAGTACGATTATATTGACAAAAAAATTTAAAAATTAACCACCTAACATTTTTTTATATGCTATTAACTGGCGCGAACGCAATGCAAAAGTACGTGCATTATACATAGTGTTCTTGTTCTGTCCTAGGATCATTGTTTTAGAGCAATGAATAACTAACATACTCGTACGTTCCTTGTAGAGAAATTCGGAACTTCTAACTAAATAATTTATAGCACACTGGTAGATTTCCTTTGTTTTGGTATATTCATCTATCATTCGTGATTCAATGAATGAGATATTTGAGCCGAGAAAGTATTTCGAATAGTTGAGACTTGTTCAAGCGAACATAAAAATACTTTTTTATTTATCTTTGTTGCTACATACACCCCAGTATAGATAGACATTTTCCTCCCATCAAATGGAGTAGAACCGGTTTTTGATATGTTGTATATCGTTGTGGCCTTATTATGAATCTATGTTTTCTACCTACCCGGTGGACCAAAAGTCCTTGGGGATTGTTGTTGTTCCAGGCTTTTCAAATGAGATTATCTCGAAAACTTTTCAAGATACAAGAAAAGTGGTTTAATGTTTTTATGTATTTTTTATAATCTTTAGTTTTGTCTTAGAAAGGTTTTCACCAGGATTAATAGTTACGAAGTGAAAAGCAAAAAAACTAAAAAAACTGCTCTTTAACTTCCTCAAAAACTTCCGGCCCTCCGTGGAGATCGAAAATTTAAATTTATAATAAGGTCAGTGGCGGCTCGTGCCTTGTGAGTCCGGGTGGGCCGAAATTCGAAGCCCTATCATTTAATTCGATTCGAGTCGAATTGCTTTCGAAAGGATTAAAATGGTACTCTAAACGAATTTTCCAATTAAGCATCCCTCAAACCAACGCGATTTATTCGCAGCTGATAATTCGCGGCGGATTCGCAAATTTGTTTACATGGCATCTTATGGAGTTATTCACACCAAACTGAGCTCTCCCAACGAGATCTCGGTCGTCCTCGCAGTCTCGCTCCGTCGACTCGTTCTGCGCCCATTACTCTCTTTGGCATGCGATCATCGTCCATTCGTTGTACATGCCCTGCCCATTGAAGTCGTTGTAGTTTGACGATTTTCGAAACTTCTCGCTCATCGTACAGTTCATACAACTCTCATGGTTGTACCGGGTGCGCCATCCATCTGGATCGTAAACAGCCCCGATAATTCGCCGCAGAACCTTACGTTCAAATGTGTCTAGCATGTTTCCGGAGGCTTGAGTTAGGGTCCATGCTTCGCAGCCATAGCATAGCACTGGTCGTATAATGGTTTTGTACACGCAGAACTTCGTGTTTCTGTGCACATGCCTCGATTTCATTATGGGGAGAAGCGAGAAAAAAGTCTTATTATCTAACTATATCCGTCGCTTGACTTGGTGAGTTTCGTTGGCGTCCCTTGACAAGTTGCAACCCAGGTATATGAAGTCGTTCACGGACTCAATGTTGAGGTCCTCCACATAGATGCTCGGCTGTGCAGGTGTCCTTATCGTCGATTGCATCATTATTTTAGTTTTACCCTCGTTGATACGTAGTCCAACTTCTTTTGCAGCGGTTTCGAGTGTATGCAGAAGTTCTTCTGCGTCGGCCAATCTTCGAGACATGATGTTGATGTCGTCGGCGTACGCTGCTAATTGTGTCGACTTGATGAGTAGCGTCTTGCTGTTGTCCATATTCATAGTCCGAATAGCGTATTCCAGTGCTAGGTTGAAGAGCGTCGGTGCCCTGTTTCAGACCAGTACGTGTTTCAAATAGATCAGTAAGTCTATTATGGATCCTGTCTTGTGAGACGGAGTTGGTCATCGTAATCTTTGTCAGTTGCATTAATTTTCCCGGTATACCAAATTGTAGCATGATGTTGTACAGTACTCCACGATCAATACTGTCGTATGCCTGCTTGAAGTCGACAAAGATTTGGTATACGTTTACGTTTTATTCCCAGCACCTCTGCAGTATCAGTTTGACTGAGAAGATCTGATCGGTTGTGGAGCGACCAGGTCTGAAACCGCTTTGATATTCGCCAATGATTCGTTCTGCATACGGTTTTATGCTATTTTCCAGAATTTTCGTCAAAATTGTATAGGACGTACAAACTAGAGATATGCCCCTGTAATTCTCACACCGCAGTTTATCTCCATTTTTATGACTTGGACAGACGATGCTTCTGCGCCAATCGTCTGGGATCACCTCGTCTTCCCATACTCGCATGAGTAATTGATGTATGGCATCAAGCAGACCGGGCGACCGGTAGCGCAGTGTGTTGAGGCATCAGTCTCATGTTTGACTACCGGCGTTTCGGGTTCGAATCCCGTCCACGACGACGTTCGTGGCCATGGATGTGCAGGAGATGCATGCTGGCAACTGCATTCTCCGAAACCAGTTTATGCCGTAGAAACGTCAACTGGGCCACATGGAACAGTTGACGCGCTAGGGGTTAGGGCAATTGAGAGAGATCAATCAGACCCATTCCACCGAATTTTAGCAGTTCAGCTGGAATCTCGTCAGCGCCCGGCGCTTTATTTCGTTTTAGTGACCACAATGCGAGATCAACTTCTTCAACTGTCGGAGGTTGTATGGATAAGACTAGATCCACAATATCGTCGAGAGCTTCTTGTGTGGAGATGTTAGATGGTAGGATCAGAAGCTTTTCAAAATAAGAGGCCCATCGTTTGTTAATGCCATCGGTGTCGCTGATGATGTTTCCATCCTTGTCCTTACAAAGGCTAGTCCTGGGTTTATAGCCGTTTTTAGTTGTGTTTACTAGTTTGTACGCTTGCCTGGTGTTCCTATTAGCTAAGTTTTCGTTTATATTCAGTAACTGCTCGTCAAAGTATTTACGTTTCTTACATCTAATTATTCTATTCGATATTCGCCGCAGCTCGTCATATTTTTCTCTTCTGGCTCTGGTTCTTCGTTGAATCCATTGTCTGTAGGCCTCGTTTTTCGCGTCAAGTGAGTTTTTGCATTCTTCGTCGAACCAGTCATTTCGCGCTCACCGGGCTTTATATCCCTCGACCTTCTCTGTGGCATCCCTGATGGTACGTACCCTTGAGTTCTTCCCAGAACCCATGAACGCCTGTATTGCTGATGTTGTGTAGCATAGGAGATAGTCTTTCCTCAAGGGCAGTAGTATACGCCTCCGCTGTAGCTTCGCTCAGAAGCTTATCAACCGCAAAGATTTTGGGAGGGCTGATTCTCGATTGGTGCACTGAGGAAATTCTACATCTGTAGGAAGTCTTCACCAAGTGATTATTTGAGTCGCAGTTTGCTCCTCGATAGGAGCGGATATCCATCACACTAGACGCCCATCTCCTGCAAATGAGGACGTGGTCAATTTGGTTGACGGTATGTGCGTCTGGAGATTTCCAGGTCTGCTTGTGAATGCGTCGATGCGGGAAACACGTAGAGCTTACGACTAGATTTCTACTGCAGGCGAAGTCGATAAGTCGCTGGCCGTTGTCGTTACATTTTTCATGGAGACTGTGGCCTCCAGTGATCCGCCGGTGCTAACTTTCATTTCCGACTTTCGCGTTAAAGTCTCCCAGCAGCAATTTAACATCGTTTGTTGGAAGTCGAAGTCGGAGAGAGTCTCAAGGCGGGCGTAGAACTCGTCTTTTACTGCTCCTCCTTTAACTTCAGTGGGGGCGTGCACATTGATGAGCCAGAGATTGAAGAATCGAGTCTTAATGCAAATTGCACACAGCCGTTCATTTATGGGTTTGAAGTCAGTAACGTGCGGCTTGAGGTGATTGTTTACTATAAATGCTACTCCAAACTCCTTGCGGCCCGATGGTTTGCCACTTGTAAAAATTGTGTGCGATTTCTTGTCATTGATCTCGCTTCCAAGCCAATTTGTTTCCTGGACTGTAGTAATGCAGAGTTTGTACTTTTCGACCTGTTGAAGGAGGGCCTCCTCGTCCCCTGGTTTGTTCAGAGAGCGTACATTCCAGGATCCGAAAGAATAATCCTTTAGTCGTTTGCGTGGTCGTCGTTGTTGATCCGTCCAATCCGAGGCTTTTGTTCCAGGTCTCTTGATGTGGAGTGGTTTTTACAAGGACGAGTTGTCAGCACATCGCTTAACCCCATTCAGGGGATGGCCTCGGAAGATAGCTGCTTCAGATGGTTTAATAAACGTGCTGGAGTTCACACAACTATGTTGCAGGTCCAGCTACGCAAGTCATTCCATCCTACTAAACCTGAGACGCTCAGGCTACAGCTATCTGCCTTTTTCCAAACTATCTTATCGTTAAGACTTGGCCGTCAGCGGTTTTAAACACTGCCGTTACCAGGGGGCGCCCACGTGGACTATGGAAAAGGTATTTTGCTCCCCTTCGATACATTGAAAAAACCCATAAACCTTTCAACCGCATAACCTTTTTTAGTAACGTATCGAAAAATAACTGATAATTGGGATAAGCATTTTGCATCAGTAGTCTCATCAATTTGCCATGAATAGCAAGAGGCATTTTTAATTTAAGATAATATAAAATTCTTTAAAATTGTAGTTATGCTTTGAATTAGATCATTTTGAATAATTTTTGAAACCCCACTGAACACTGAAGACTCATCTAAAAATTCCTTGAAGTTATTATAATATTTGGAAAGTAGACTCGCTAATTCTCGAAAATTGCCTTGGTTAGAAAAATTTTGTGAAAGCTTGCTCCTGAGTCGCTAAATAGATAACCATTATTAATCGGGTTATCATAGATCGGTTGTCTGCAACAAGCTTATAATGCCTCATAATACTCTCACGGTAGCCTGAACTGATGGCAGCTTGGATGTTTTATTTTCCAAAAATGTTGGCTTTTAGCGAGGAATATATATGATGTTCTGAATTTCCCTGTTTTTGAATAGATTCGCCAATCTATTCAAAAACAGTGTAACCGCTTGAAGTCTATGGCGTATTGGATTTGTCATTAAAAAAGAGACAATTCCAACAATACAATTTATTAATTTTTTCACTACCGCAAAGCCATTCACACTTTTTATACCAAATGATTTTAAAATATCTACTACTATTACGATCCCTGACCTTTGAATATATAGCCATGGAATGAGCTTATCCTGTATGTCTCTGGCTCCAACATTTGGCGAATAAGTCGACAGCCAGCCTTAGAACATACAGTGCATGGAATGAGCATATCCCGTTTATCACTGGCTCCAATATCTGGTGAATAAGTCGACAGTCAGCCTACTCAGTTGGCGTTTCGATATTGACATAATGGGTGGTATGCATAAAGTGAGTCGAGTGGAGTAAAGCTGAGTTGACAGAATTCCACTCAATTTTCACTATGGAGCGGAGAGTAGTTTTATGCATACAACTTTTTCACTCGATTCACCGAACACAGCAGACTCAGGAATGTCCTCAATAGACTTCACTCTTGAGTATATCCTCATTATTATGCATACCACCCAATGTTGACCACAATGTCGAATTGTGCATAAACAAATGTCAGTTATTGTCAATATTTGAATTTCGTAAGACTACTGAGTTAGCTGACTGTCGACTTAGTACCCAGATTTTGGAGCCACTGTTTCTATGGAAACATACAAGACAAGCTCATTCCATGGCTATATATTCAAAGTCCCTGACTGAAATATTTTTCATTGTCGGGCAAGGCTTTAATTTCCGAACAAACATTTTGTCATCATATGATAATGACGAAAATTTATTTTTTAATAAAAAGGCGACGATAACTTGATTTTTTCTTACCGCTTGCCGAATATCATCCGTCCAAGTTTCGGCCATTATAATAGAAAATAATATTTACCAAATTAAATAAATGTGTTTTCCCAAAAATTTAAAAACGCATACAAAAACAACTGGTACGATACACCCAAATTTGAACTAGAAAACCGTTAAACATGCATATACAGCACTACACCACCATTAACTAGAATGAAGCGAAAGTCATTAACACATGATATGGTGTCATCAAAGCTCTTGGAATTGGAAATCGCGTCCAACCACAACTTTCCTAGCAAAAAAGTTCCGCCGCGACGGAAATTGAACATTTGGTTTTACTGTCATGCCCCAAGCGGTAGCTATACATTCAAACAAATCAATTCCATAAACGAAGCCGCTTTTCAATATACATATGCATACTTTACCGTCATAATTTCCAATTTTCTTCCCTAAATCATGTTGTATCTCAAAAAGGAATATTTACAAAAAGTCGGAAACATCAAAGAAAACAGAAATAAGTATGTCCATTCAAAGTGAATAAAAGCAAAGTAAAAATTGCACATGCACTGCAACAGTAAAGGTCATGATGCAACGAAATGTATATGTTACTGGTTGTATGTATCATGTCGTCCGTAAACCTAGGCCCCTTTTCTCAATGTCTGATTAAATTGCCAGTTAGCTATCCGGGACACTAAATTTAACCTTAGCGGTGCATGCTGGCAACTGCATTCTCCGAAACCAGTTTATGCCAATGCCTGCGTTCACGTTCCGCAACGTTGTAATTGCGGTAAAAATTTTCCCTCCACCCAACCATAAACTCTTAACCCGAACGACTTGTTTTGCAGTTGTCATGTATTAAACACCTGATAGCCGATTCGCTATTGAATTTCAAACAAAACTTCAATTAAATTCGCGACGGTTTCAGGAAAAATGAACAACACTGCAGAATCGCCACGAATTTCTGTTGCTCCGGTGTAAATAAGCATACAAGACGCCATGTAAAAATCAAGAAACCGAAAACGAAAATCCACACCATCTGGCAGTCATATGCAATACGTCAACTAACAACTGTCAAATACGCTAATACCCCTTACCCCCCCCCCCCGGTTGACCGGAAATTAACCAGAAAAATTTCTGGTCAATTTCCCCGATATGTGGTAGATCAAACGCAAACTGAAACGGACCGTCCACGAGCAAAATCAGTCGAACTGTTTGCATTTCCGTTTAAAACGTTGCGCGACCTGAACCCACCCAATGAAACGTCAACTGGGCCACATGGAACAGTTGACGCGCTATGGGCTATGCGCTATGTCAGATGTTGGCTTATCACCTGGATTTAAAGAGAATTTTAGAAATATAAAGAGCCCAGTAGCTTCTTGTAGAAAGCGCTTTTATACCACCGACTCCAACACAACATAGTATGCGTTCAGAAGGAACTGAGCAACTTTCGCTCAGCGAACATGTTCAGAACGAGCGGGTTCAGAAGTGACTGAGTAACTTCTGCTCGGGTGAGCATGATCAAATTTCACCGAGCAAGAAATATTTCTGCTCACTGATCAGTGCTCAGGTTCTTCTTCTTCTTTTCAACCTCACGCTCATGTTGCGAGTTTCCGAGTTTTGACAGTTATCAAATTGGTTGTTGTGTTTTCGCCGTTTTCGGCTTCTAGTTCTTTGGTTTTCGGGTGCTTTTGAATTTGTTTTCTCGATGTGTGCGTTCAGAAGGAACTGAGCAACTTCCGCTCAGCGAACATGTTCAGAACGAGCGGGTTCAGAAGTGACTGAGCAACTTCCGCTCGGGTGATCATGATCAAATTTCACCGAGCAAGAAATATTTCTGCTCACTGATCAGTGCTCAGTGCTCAGGTTCTTCTTCTTCTTTTTCAACCTCACGCTCAAGTTGCGACTTTCGAATTTTGACAGTTATCAAGTTGGTTGTTGTGTTTTCGCCGCTTTCGGCTTCTAGTTCTTTGGTTTTCGGGTGCTTTTGATTTCGTTTTCTCGTTGTTCGTGATTTTTGTTAAGGACAGCGTGGGATTGATGTATGTTCCACTTTTCGGCACTCGACGTCTGAAATTGTCATCGTCAGCTCTCAGCTGGTCGATTTTTCAGCTGGTGAAGTAGCGTTCAGCAGGTGCAGACTCCAAACCGAGCAGCTCCGGAGATGCTCGCGAGCAGTTGCGGAGCAGCTCGCGAGCGGTTTCCGCTCTTTTGCCACCTTCTGAACGCACTCGTTGTTCGTGATTTTTGTAATGGACAGCGTGGGATTCATGTATTTTCCACTTTTCGGCACTTGACGTCTAAAATTATCATCGTCAGCTTTCAGCTGGTCGATTGGTCAGCTGGTGAAGTAGCGTTCAGCAGGTGCAGACTCCAAACCGAGTAGCTCCGGAGCTGCTCGCGAGCAGTTGCGGAGCTGCTCGCGAGCGGTTTCTGCTCTTTTGCCACCTTCTGAACGCACTCATAAACATCGACAAAAACAAGCGTCAACAACGAAAACACAAACCTAATCCAAATTTTTTAGTTCAATCACTACGTTTAGACCGCGGGACTATCTTCGAGATCTAACTAAATCGATCTAACTCTCGACGATATAAACGTATCGATTTAGTTAGTTTTGGACTTGGCTTGTCTCTACTTGCGATGCGGAACTGGACTAAAAAAATTGGGACTATGTCGCTGTCATCGCTAATCACTACGTTTAGACCGTGGGACTATCTTCGAGATCTAACTAAATCGATCTAACTCTCGACGATATAAACGTATCGATTTAGTTAGTTTTGGACTTGGCTTGTCTCTACTTGCGATGCGGAACTGGACTAAAAAAATTGGGACTATGTCGCTGTCATCGCTAATGTTGACTCGGTGGTTGACGTTTCCTTTGTTGTCGTTTTTTTTGTTCGGCGTTTGCTTTGTTTGCAATTTCAGGAAAGCAGTGCATGATCACGGGCAGGAAAAGTATTTTTCTGTCGTGAAATTTATATCTGTAAAATTTATCTGTGCTGTCAACGGAGAAAGAAGAAGAAGAAGTACTTCTCCGTATGGTCGGTATAAACACTCTGCCAACAAGTACTAACACTAAAATGATTTAGTTAAATCGCCTTTTAGTTCCACGGTCTAAACGTGGCCAATGTTGATTCGGTGGTTGACGTTTCCTTTGTTGTCGTTTTTTCGTTCGGCGTTTGCTTTGTTTGCTATTTCAGGAAAGCAGTGCGTGATCACGGGCAAGAAAAAGTCTTTTTCTGTCGTAAAATTTATATTTGTAAAATTTATCTGTGCTGTCAACGGAGAATGAAGAAGAAGAAGTACCTCTCCGTATGGTCGGTAAAAACACTCCACCAACAAGTACTAACACTAAAATGATTTAGTTAAATCGACTTTTAGTTCCACGGTCTAAACGTGGCCAATTGCCGTGTCGCAAGTAGAGCTAAGAGCTAGTCCAATCAACTAATCCGACATGTTTACATCGTGGTGAGTTTGATGTAATTAGTTAATACTGAAACATAGTTCCACGGCATAAACGTAGCCATTGGCCACGTTTAGACCGTGGAACTAAAAGGCGATTTAACTAAATCATTTTTTCCGTCAACCATTCCATTCTTATCGACTATTTTTTTTTCTCCATTTTTACCTCCCCTGTTTGTGTTGTCTTCCCCAGGCCTATGAATTTTTGTTAATACGTAAAGGACAGGGGCAACGAGCGGCGAAAACCCCACCCACATCTCCCGAACTGAGCTACAGCAAGCATAGGCCGCTGCTTGGCTCGTTGAGGGGCCTTTTTCTTAGCCAGATGGCATAGCCCGACCTGCACGGTCATATGCTACCTTAGGCTCCGTCCCCACGGGCATCTTCGGATGCCCACCAAACCGTCCGTTACACATTATATATATCATGATACGGGTCAGGCTAGCCCAGTATGAGGATTCGATTCCAATGCTATTGCATGCGTGAATTCCATAGAAACGAACTATCGCATGTTAGCGATTATTGACATAATTGCGTATCTCAACCTTTGAAGAGAGAGTATATGAGGAAATGAAAAAGAGCGAGAGACACGAAGCAATTCGGCACAAGTGAGGAAGTAGGAAGGGGGATGGAAATTTGACATCTCTTTTGCTCTATATGGACCGGGCGGGTGTTCCGCGGCAGGGAGACAGACTGGAATGTTATTGTTCCAATTGGAAAAGTAGGAGAGGGGATGACATCTTGCGTGCTTCCTGTGCTTTTATATAGACTGCGCGGGTGTTGCGCAGTGGAGGGCGTGTGTCTCTCTCTTTACTTTTTACGACTGGAATTGCGTCAAATAGTTTAGTGTTGAGTATATGCGGATTGCTCCTCCATAGGTATTCTCTATGATCTCAACCGGGCAGAGACCGCTTCTGCCCAGAATCAACTCACCATGCACTTTCTATACGAGTACAAATTTCGTGGGAGTTGGATATCATTCTTGGCTTGTTGGAACACGGAACGCAACACGATGGTGGGGAAAAGGCGAAACAATACGAGTATCTGTTGGTTAGAAGATGTACAGTGCAACATGCAAAGGGTTGTTGTGTTATACATACATACTATACGTCACAGTGATGACCTATTTTCAGGTGATTAATATGTCTTCCCCCTATGGTGGACGTAACAGTAAGTTACAATCCTCTCCGACAGTTTATGCTAACGAAACTAAGCCTTCTTAGGAATAGTTGATGCGCTATGCCGCACTGGGGGGTCGAGGCAAATAGTAGTAGTCCAACTTCAGAACAGCGGCTAACAGGTTTCCAAACATGATGTGGGGCGACCGGTAGCGCAGTGTGTTGAGGCATCAGTCTCATGTTTGACTACCGGCGTTTCGGGTTCGAATCCCGTCCACGACGACGTTCGTGGCCATGGATGTGCAGGAGGTGCATGCTGGCAACTGCATTCTCTGAAACTAGTTTATGCCATCGAAACGTCAACTGGGCCATATGGAACAGTTGACGCGCTATGCCCCACAAGGGGTTAGGGCAATTGAGTATTACTATGCCTTGTTGACATTTCGATAGCATAAATTTTTCGGATGGTGCATTTGCTAGCATGCACCTCCTATCTGAGCTGTCGGTTACAGACGCTCTTGGAGCGCTGTGGGAGTTCTGAAAATACCAGCAGTTTTTATTGACGCGCCGGGGATCGAACTCATGTTATCTAGATAAAACATCGTAGAGTGGTGACCGAGACTTCTCGGCTACCGATTTAAATCAAATATGTAATATTTTTCAACTAATTTTCATTTTCTTATATTTTTAGGGGTTGAAGTGTGAATTTCGTCTGTGTCGAACATGTTGCCGTAACAAATGTTTCAACGAAAATTACGATTGTCCAGGACATAAACTTTTTATTAGAACCCGACGAGAAAAGGCGAAAAACTTTGAAAGTGACAAGACGATAGATAAAGATGTGCTACTTAATAGTGAAGCAGATAGCAATAATACATTAGATAGTTCTAATGAAACAAATACACAAGCCGTTTTATAGTTAATACAACATTGTTTGATTTAATTTTGCAATATTGGTTTGTATTAAATGTTTGGCATGCAATAAAACTTTTAAAACTAGGAAAATTATAATATTTTTGTTGGCCCATTTATCTAATACGCACCCATAATTCTACTATAAATGTTCATTGCCGTGTATGAAGCTTAGGTCAAAGTTTTTTTTTATAAATTTTTAATAATATTAGTATTTGCACATATTTAAAAATATTTGTTCAAATCCTTAAACACATTTGCGTCCAAAAGCAAAATTGATTCCCCCTTTGACTTTTAAAATGACGTCTAGCTCGTGGCGAATCGAGCGCCGCAGTGACCCCGAAATTTAGATTGGGATCATTCCGAGCGCGTCCATTTTGATTCGCGTCCAAATGGATGCAAGTGAGTGTACACCTTAACAGTGATTTCAAATCACTTCTTTTATTATTCTTGGCTTAGAGTTAAGTTGTTCAAGCAATCACTGAGACGCTTTGGTGAAAAAGCCTCCGGTTAGTACAAGAAGGCTTCAATTTAAAAAGCAACATCACAATTGGACTATAATAGACTATAGGAATGTACCCTTCCCATTTCGTCCATGTTAATCAATCATATTAATGTTAAATAATTATGTCTCATTAGCTGCGTTTTTTTTGCAGTCCATATCAAGTGCAGAACAACAATCGCACGTATTACACTAACAACCAGATCTATCCAGAACAATTTTGTAAGTGTAACGCGTGCAATTGTTGTTCTGCCCTGATCTGAACTTTTGAAAAAAAAAAAACGCAGCTATTATGTTATTACTTCCACAAGTTGCTCGTTGTTTCTTTGCAATAGTATGGCCGACTGATAATTCTGTTACTTTTTGAGTTAGCCAGCTTTGTACAACAACCACTTCTAAAGTTGGAGTCCAAGTCGGCGCTGGTGAAGTCTTGGAACACATTTTAGCGTGTTTACGAAACGATGGAAGGAATACAGAATCAACGACGTTCTATTCAACAACTTGCATGCTCAATCAGAATTCAATTCTTAATTTTGTGGGTACATTCCTAGCCTAGATATTAGTCGTTTTAATTGCCTTGACCCCTCCAGGGGAATGGGCGCGTCAAGATCTCTAGCATTTCTATGCCTTGTTGACATTTCTATAGCATATCTACTTTTCGGAAGTGCTAGCATGCATCTCCTATCCGCGCCGTCTTTGTACTGACAAACTCGGAGCACTGTGAGAGTTCTATTAGTACCCACAGGCAGTTTTTGATCGCGCCGAGATTTGAACTCCGAGCTCTAGATTAGTATCGTAGAGCGGTGACCAAACGGCCATGGCCACCGAGCGAGACGTGTCTAGATAATACCGGGTTCTTACCTAGGCTAATTTAACCTCAAAGCGACCTGGGAGTCAGGTGTGTGAGTGCAGCTGGGCAATTGAAGACGTGGTCCACATGAGTCCACATCATGACGCGTACCATTGCACGCGGGACATGTGTTCATGAGGTATCGGTCAATGCAAAACAGGTAGGAGTTTAGACGCGAACACCAGCCTGACCGAAGTTGGGCAAGTGTCGTTTTCGCTGCTCTCGGAAGTTTTCTCTCTTCAGGAGAAATGGCTAGTGGTGGTGCTGAAAGAACTACATTTGGACCTTGATGATTGTTGTTGTTGTTATGGTAGCGATGCTTCGAATGCCGCAGTTCTTCTTGCATCGAGGGGGTTTGGTAGCTCTTGGCCGTTGAAAAACGGGTCGTTCCGGTAGAAGAACCGGCTGCCGCAGGAATGAATTGATGATTGTAGTTCCTCGTGATGTATTGCTGCGATGGCTGATCTGTATGCGTCGTTGTCAAAGAAACCCTTTTGTACCTCTGGACATCTCTTTCGAGATTCCTCAAATCACACCTAACATGTCTCAGTGGCGACGTCTTGTCCATGAGGCGTTGCGGTATTCCCTCCGGTAACAACCCACCAGATATTGTTTGGCAAGAAGCTTGTTGGGATCTCTTAGAGGCATCATCCCGGTTTCATGCATAGGATCCTGGATGACGATACCAGGAGACAGCCAGTTACAACAAGCCTTTTGTGTCACAGAGATTCTGTGACCACACATGAGCCGCATAATTGGCCACTGATCTTCCGACTGCTTTGTATGTGACCAGTAGAGTTTCTTTGTCTTTGCCCCAGGTGCTACCGGCCAAGGCTTTGAGGATTTTATTCCTATCGCGCATCCTGTCGCACGCAGTTGGGTGATGACGTGGCTATGCTGTCCAGGGTTAGTCCTAGAATTTTAGGATGGTTCACGGTTGGAATAGGCTGATTGCCAATTGAAATCCCATGTTGCATCTTGACTTCCTTCGTCCAAGTTGTAAATAAGGTTACCGAGGATTTGGACGCTGAAACGGTTAAATTCTTGCCTGTGAAGAAAGCGTTAAGTTCTTCAAAATAACTGTTTATACGTTCGCACATTTTCGTGATGTTGTTCCCTGTTGCCAGAATGGAGCAGTCATCGGCATAGGAGATAATTTCGATTCCTTCTGGTGGTGCCGAGAGTCCAGATATATAAAGGTTGAGGAAGGAGGGAGACAGAATTTCTCCTTGTGGCACACCTTGTACGATCTTCTTTAGCTTCGATTTCTTGTTCCTGAATTATGTGTAGGACTGCCTGCCCGCAAGATAACTGGCCATCCATTTGGTTATTTGCGTTGGAAGCGATGTACAATTTAAGTCAGACAGAAGTACTGAGTGGTTGGCTGTGTCGAAGGCTTTTTTGACAGGTCTAGTGCCACCAGAAGTATTCTGTGACATGGACAAGGCTTATTGAGGCCATTGTCGGTGCAAGATGTAATGGCATCCAGAGCAGTCATCACAGTGTACATCCTTCGAAAGCCGTACTTGTGGTTTGCTTGCTGGACGTGGGCCGCAAGAATAGGGTGGATTAGTGCTTCGAGCGTTTTGGCAACTGGTGATAGAAGTGTGATGAGACGAAAGGACTCGCCGAGTGTCTCTTTTTTCCCAATTTTCAACATTGGGACCACTCTCCCTTTCTTCCAGAGTTCCGGAATGATCAGTGATGTGATGGATAGGTTAAATGTGTTTGAGGTGTTTGAGCACTGCCATTGAGATTCCAACAGGTCCCAAGGTTTTCGAGCTTTCGCCTTCCTTATAGCTACAACCACTTCGTCCGTGTTGAAGACAGGTATGTTGTCTGCAGTTCGTTTATGGATCCTCCTGCGGATTATGCGCTTAAGTCTGTCTACTGGAGGATGTTCAATAAATTGTTTATTAAAACGACTCGTGCAGTGGGAGGGGTCGCTAATTGAATTGTCTCGGAACTGGATGGCGACATTCCCTTTCTGTTTTCGTGGATTAGAGAGGGCACGGACTGTCGACCATACGAGTAGTTTGCTCACACCCGGCGGCTGAGGTAGGAAAGTTACGCCGAATATTCGAACAACGTCCTGCAGGAATGAGTTTCGCAGCCGCTTTATTAGGACTTTCCTGATATTGGATTCAGCCTTACGTACGTCGGTAGTTGGCAGGGCGAGGAACTTAGCATTGGTATATTCGAGGAGGCCATTCCAGTCAGTCAGGAAAACGTATCAATGCCGGCATTTAAAAAGCTGTAATGGACAGGTTGGTGGGCAGGAATGGAGCCTAATGTTGCCATAATAACCGTGAAGGCCATCTGGCGAAGAAATAGGCCCTTCAACGAGCTAAGGCGCCGCTTGCTGTAGCTTAGTTCGGGAGACGTGGGCGGGGGTTTCGCCGTTCATTGGCCCTGTCCTTTACATGTTAATAAAAATTCATAGACCTAGGGAAGACAACACAAACATGGGAGGAAAAAATGCGAAAAAAGTAAAAATGGGATGGAAGGATGGAATGGTTGGTTTCGTACCACTACTCATCAGGTACTGCGTTTTTTTACAGGGAATGAAGGGATCAGTGTGCTATGGCGCTTTCTTCATCATTTCAGTGAATTCCAAAGCTGTTTTCATCATTTTCCTGAGAGGGAAAAGGAAAATGGGGAGGTAAAACATTAAACATACAAAACAAGATAAGAAAAGAAAAAGATGTCAACAGATACTACAAATGGAACTAAGAATGGATTTTTGGTTAACAAAAACCTCAACCCCAAACATATATTAATTGGGAATGAAATTAGTAGGCGCCACAGACGCCAACATTAAAACAGTTAATTTTAACACGGGTTTCGCCTCCCAGACAGTGCCTGCTAGTGGAAGCAGGACGACCAGAATATGGTTCATTACGTAGCGCTACCATAGCCCTTCCATTTCTGTCCCATTTCTGTACTGAATCGCAACAACAAAAATGGGAGCGCTCCGGTAGCGCTAGCATTTATGAATGCAGGCAATGGGTGGTATGCATAAAGTGAGTCGAGTGGAGTAAAGCTGAGTTGACAGAATTCCACTCAATTTTCACTTTGGAGCGGAAAGTAGTTTTATGCATACAAATTTTTCACTCGATTCACCGAACATAGCAGACTCAGGAATGTCCTCAATAAACTTCACTCTTGAGTATATCCTCATTAATATGCATACCATCCAATGTGTTTATTTAATAAAAATTACCACTAAAAGTTTTAAAGTCGGAAATTGGGGATTTTAAGGGATAGCTTTCCTTTCAGTAGTCCAATCAGATACTTTACCTGCACTTTCTAGAATGGGGCACCAAAAATGTAACGAAGAATTCGAAATGTATCAGTCATAGAGAATAACTATGGAGGAGCAATCCGCATATACTCAACACTAAACTATTTGAAGCAATTCCAGTCGTAAAAAGTAAACAGAGAGAAACACGCCCTCCACTGCGCAACACCCGCGCAGTCTATATAAAAGCACAGGAAGCACGTAAGATGTCATCCCCTCTCCTACTTTTCCTATTGGAACAATAACATTCCAGTCTGTCTCTCTGCCGCGGAACACCCGCCCGGTCCATATAGAGCAAAAGAGATGTCAAATTTCCATCCCCCTTCCTACTTCCTCACTTGTGCCGAATTGCTTCGTTTCTCTCGCTCTTTTTCATTTCCTCTGATTCTCTCTCTTCAAAGGTATCAGTTAACCCAAAAATCTTTTCTCTGCTTACACTGCCCCCTATATGAAACAAATTTTGATTCTCACGATTGTCATGTCCCACGCGTCCCACGTCCCACGCACGTGCGATGGCAAATGACAGCCAACCAGCCAACGACAGCGGTTTGTTTATTTTGATTAAATACGGTCATACGGTTGATACGGTTTGACAGCATTTGACGGTTTGACGGGTTTAGTTTCGGTTTCAGTGTTGTGCATTTGCCGTCGAATAAAATATCTTAAAACTAAAGAAACTGAATCATGGAGAAGACAAAAGGATTCTACGATTTTTGCATTCCATATCAAGATGACAAAATCGCGATGATAAAAATCGTGAAGGAGGCCTACAACCGTCAGCATTCCTTATACAAACTCACATGCTCCTGAAGTAATAAATTTTATTTCAGTTGGTTATCGTACCGTGGCAATCGAACAAACTCTCGAGTATGACACTGCGGCGATTGTGAAATGGTCTGGCGATGTTTTTCCGGCACCTGTCGACATATCGTTTCTCGATGAACTCAAAGGTAAGATGACAATTCTTCATCGTCTGACCATCGTCTATTTGGATGTAGCAATCGCACATGCAATGGTGAGTCCCTGAAAGCTTCAACATGATTGTATTTATTACAAAATTAGTAAACATCGTCTTCCAGTCAAACTCGCAAAACCTGAAGAAGTACCATTTGGTGGCAGGTCGACCGATGACCGATTCAGCGCGCGATGTAAGTTAATTCAACTGCATATTTAGTGTGGTATGTAAACCCAACTTATCTTTTAATCCAAAATCTGCAGCATTGTTGCACAACCTTTAACGGCGATATCATTAGCAATGATCCGGGAAAACCTTTTATTGTGGGTCGAAAATCTTACCAGTTGGCAGTGAGACGAGGAATGTGCTTTGAAATCAAATATGCCGACGCAATCCGGAATTCAACGCATCTGAAGGAAATGATTAAAACGGCACACAACTACCATGCCAAAGGAAAGTCAAAAAACGTTATTTTCACCAGCGGCGCAACTACCGAATTTGATCTACGTGGACCTTATGACATTGCCAATTTGTATCCTTTTCAAATCGAAGAGTCAGAAGTTTTAAGTGCACGGATTGTGTTTGAGGATGAGCTCTTTTGCTCACACTATATGTGGAAATTAATCCACCTTCGTAAACCAATGAAAATGTTAAACGGGGATGCGTTGAGTGCTTGTACTCAACGACTATGGTGTGGATACCATAGCAGTGCCAAAAACTAGTGTATCGTATCGAAGCACAAAATGATGAACGAAGTTAAGATTTAAACGACTTGATTCGACTGAACTGCTTAAATTTTATTATTTTACATACGCTCGCGTTGTTCGCTTCGCTCACAATTTGACACTAACCTTGACTAATTTTTTCATACATAATTTGTTCTCCGCTTACTGAACACGACGTCCATGAGGCTAAACTCAACCTAAATTAAAAGTAACTTCACTTTCAGTCGGGTACATTTACATAGTTTCGGCGGCTCAAATTTCTAAGCAGAGTTACAGGGACGCCGACTTTTAATATTAATTTGTGAGACGGAAGCCCAGGTGTGCTTAGAGAATTTAAAATTTCAACCGGATAATGGGTAGCATCTTCTTGGTTGGTTGATTGAGCTATATTCAACATATTTCCCCAGGAACGCATTTTAATATTTCAGCGTTTATCGCAGATGCCTGATCGTTTTTGAAATACACAACATCAATTATTTTGGGGAATAACCTTCCCTTCTTCTTCCGGATACGTACCGTCACCAATTTTCAGTAACAAATATGAAATTTTTTCGGCATTTTGATTACGCTACACACTGGGATCTCCGTATGGTCCAAGTAAAGGATCTCGAACATAGTGTGCGCAGTTTTGGTTACTGGTAACAATGTAGCGGCTATTCCTGATGAGGCGACAGCAATTGCTATTTAGATGTGAATACGTATTTGGGCTATGACGACTTTAGTGGGAAACATTTTCCCCGTCGCACCGGATGCATCTAAAAATAGGATTTCTCCCAAATCATCGTCTACACCAGGGGTCGGCAAACTCCGGCCCGCCACTGGTTTTCATCCGGCCCGCGAGTTAATATTGTTTTTGACATGGCAAATCAAATTTAAACGAATATATAATTTAAAAGTGACTTTTTTATCATAACGGAGTGTTTTTGAGTGGAATTTAAAACAAATTTATTTGCTACATTGGAAACTCAATTGGAATAATCATCAAAATAGCAGTCTCTGTTCAGATCCTAGGAAAATCATATGGTAAAAACCGATCAGAAAGTCTGTGGTGGGGTACTTTAAGTAAACACTAGGATCTCAATCGCTATGGCCGTCTGGCCCAGCGTATATTACGCCTATTGCCCTGCCCTGCTATTAAATCCTGCGCCAGGGAAATTTTAATTCAGAGGCTTCGAAGCGCTAACATTGCTATCTGTGCAGATAATAATGTAGGTGTTAGTATAAGTATACACTCTTATCACAAGATCTTATTAAGGCTAGTGAAAGAGTCCGAGGTCCTTGAATATCTGGTGAACACGAACCTGGACATTGGAAGTTAGGTTCATTTGGTTTCATTCTGTGTACTGGCTGAGGCTCGCGCCTCTCACGGCATAAACATTTGTCCACTAAGTTCAGAATAATTAAAATAGATGGAATTTGGGAGGCAAAAAGGGTTTGTACCCGTAATGGCGCGAACTTTAGTCGACAGTGTTGTTTCGACTGGCAACACTATAAAACGTTGTCAAGCTAACCTACAGACACATATTAAGTTGGTATGCAGAATTAAACCAAATCAAGATTCCCAATTTCCAGTGAAACATAATTCTTGGCAAGAAACTTGGATATACATACTAACCAGGCCACTGGCGCATTTAACGTATTAACTACTCCAGATCCGGAGACGAAATCGATTCGTGTGATGCAATTAAATAAATTTAAACTCGCCTAGATTTCGTCAATTCCAGGTTTACGTTTTTCGATGGCATTTGCAGTATAAAATAGTCAGACAAGACAACTTTAGCTAGATGGATTGGTGATAGTTAGTGGTCATATGTTTTGTTTTAAATTTAATTTTTTAAAACAAACTAAAGTGTTCCCTGAAATAAAACGATATTATTTGAGTATCGATCAGCAATTATTGAATCTTACAGCCTGGTTTATACATAGTAGCTCCGCCTTTTCTTACATGACTATCCAGTGCAATTCGGTTCAACAACAACATGTAAACCGGAAATATCAATGGGGGTGGAATATTTCATTTTCGTCATCGTCATTCGTATCTAACAGTTACATTTCTCGATTTCGATTTATTTTGGTCTACATCCAGTTATCTGTTTCGTTACTTAGAATTGATGCAATCGATACGGGTTCGCGGTTATTTGCAGAAACACGTATCGATTTTGTCGTTGGATTTGGGAGCAATAAACACGATACGGCTAACGATTTAGGCTGCTGGCACACGATAAGCGGTCGCATTTCAAGTTAGCTCTCCGGCCCGCTGAGACTAACATTTAAAAAATCTGGCCCTTTTCAGAAAAAGTTTGCCGACCCCTGGTCTACACTATGACATACATACATGATCGAATATCAAACTTTGGTCTGCTGTCATACTCCATAAACCATTTCGCAATAATTCACCCAACTACGCTGAACTTTACTTGATTTCCGCTGCATACTCCCTATTAATTTGTTCCCCGCCTGAAGTTGATGTGGGCATACTGTATTAAGAGAGAGAATTACCACCTGTTACTGTTTCTTGGATAGCCAGCAAGCATCGATTGAGATTACTCTCGCGTAATCGGTCAGTCCCCTGTGATTGTTGCGGCATGCATCCCCGAAAAAGTTTTCGGCAAATTTATTTTGATACTTATTCCACAACTCCGCTGCATCCGAAAGACCACAAAATACCAGTAATATGACAAACAAACGACGCAAGCGATGTGAACTATCGCTGACGCATGCTTCGGCCAATGCGTCATCCCAATGCTGATCACCATCTAGCAAGTGACGTGCCCAGCAATCAGCCTGATAAGTATCGTATTAAAAATCGTCAACCTTTCGCAAATCAGCAAAAGTAGTAGGACCCCGTACTATGTGAAGTAGTAACCGCAAGTAATAGCATCCGAAGTTGTTCGGTTGTGCTGTGTAAATTTTTTACCAGGCCGTGTTCTTTGAGAAAGCAATCTACAGCTAATCCACTCCTTGCTGTTTGTTATACGTATAGTATGACGGAACTTCTTCGTATAACAGTGTTTTTGCGAAATCGTCAACTTGACAAATTCGAAAGAATGCCAGCAAAGTAGTTTGTCGCGGGCTTTCAATTTGCTCTGTCACATTTTCAGAGTTAAAGTACACCCGCCGCCCAACATCAAGATGCATAACTAGTGGAAATCTTTCATGAATAGGAAAGCTCAAAACGCTTCCAACCGCCTCAGAAGAACTTACATAACGGCCAGATTGGAACCTACTGACTTCGTTGTATTCATTATTTCTTATCGCAAATGTTGCTTGATTACTACCTTTGTATTTTTTTGTGAGACGGAAGTCCAGGTGCGCATAAGGAATTTAAAAATTCAACCAGATAAATGTGTAGCATCTTCTCGATCCATTACTCGGTTGATTGAGCGATATTCAACACATTCCCCAGAAACGCATTTTGATATTTCAGCGTTTTTCGCAGATGCCTGGTCGTTCCGGGGAATCAAAATAGCTCTCCTGCAAAGCCTAGAGTTTTCATGATCAGTTAATTTCGCAGGGTCGCCATACACTGAAGAAATTAGGTTTTTTCGTGATTGCACTACACGACATAATTTATTATGTAGAATAACCTTCTCTTCTTCTTCCGGATACGCACCGTCACCAATTTTCAGCAACAGATCTAAAAACTCTTGGGCGTTTGGATTACCCCCAGCTCGCTGGTTAAATGTATACGCAACAATTTGTATTCGCTAAATTAAAATAATGAATACTGAAATGATAAATCTGTATACACTGAACGAAATAAGACCTAAAATACACATTTTCATTAATATCTCGACTCATTAATATCTCGACTCCACCGCCACCTACCGGGTCCAAATTTTGTCAACAACTTTATTATTATTTAATTACAATAATATATGTTGTGAATTTGAACCAAATTGGGCCATAAATAAGAATTTTGTAAATAACTCCACTCCAGTGCCACCTACTGAGTACAAAAAAAAAAATTATGCACATCGGAGGATCAAACAAACATATGGTGTGAATATGAGTTGGATAGCTTTATTGGTTTGTGAGTTATAAAAGCAGCAACATATGCACAAACGTTTTTTAAATAATAAATATATGATTAACACCAGCGTCCTATATAGAAACTACACATTTATTAAGAGCAGCAAAACAATCAAATTATTCGGAAAAATTCCTTTTTAAAGTCGATTTACTGCAGTACGGAAACATTTTTCGGTGCTCTTGCAAGCACCGCAAAAGAAATTGCATCTGCTCCTCATCTGTAATGATTTAGCCATGGAAATCCTGTATTAATTTTACAGCCGTTTCTGCTGGATCATTCACAGCCCTCAAAAAGAGACTTTTCTCTTAGCTTCTAAGTAGGCTTTATTCTTTTTCCAAGACGAAATTGTCTTCTTTAAAAAACTGTCATTTACTTTCAATCGCTAAAACAGGCTTGTACTCTTCTTTGACACGAAGTCATCCAATGATTTTTCTGTAACAAAAAAAAAAAAAAAATCAGGCATCTTTTTATTCAATTGAACCGGTCATTTTGAAAAAATGTCTACTCCATCTCCTTTTCAAAATGAGCGATGATATTGTGATGCTAACACTTACCATACAAAGAGTCAGACATTTCTTCTTTGGAATAAATCTCTTTCCATGATCAAATAATTTTTGACATTCTAATTTGGAAACCATTTTCATTTATGTTTGGTCGTCAACATCATCGTCGAAAAGCGCGAGGGCTGCAATCTCATTAGACAAATACCACAAGTGTTGACAGAACTTATTCAAAGCTGAGCTTGAAATTAGCATATCGATTTGCTCGTATTTTTAACTCTTTTAAAAAACACAAATGTTGATTCGACGCTTTTACTGCTAAACTGCATTCAAGCCAGGGTTTAGCATAGCATATCGCAATGAACAAGGAAACATCTTGCAATGATCGCTTATCCTTAGCGCTTACTTAAAGCTGTGATTGTAGCAAGCATATTTTTAAAGAGTAAATAGCCTTCGCCCTCCACCTCGCTTGGTGCATTGGAATACCTGGAAGTCTAATTTTTAATTCCTTTTTTTCGATCACGGCCCAAAAATATCAAAGATAGTTCGATGAGCTCCTGGTAGTCATCTCTAACGATCTTTGAAGAGAGAGTATATGAGGAAGTGAAAAAGAGCGAGAGAAACGTAGCAATTCGGCCCAAGTGAGGAAGTAGGAAGGGGGATGGAAATTTGACATCTCTTTTGCTCTATATGGACCGGGCGGGTGTTCCGCGGCAGAGAGACAGACTGGAATGTTATTGTTCCAACTGGAAAAGTAGGAGAGGGGATGACATCTTACGTGCTTCCTGTGCTTGTATATAGACTGCGCGGGTGTTGCGCAGTGGAGGGCGTGTGTCTCTCTCTTTAGTTTTTACGACTGGAATTGCTTCAAGTAGTTTAGTGTTGAGTATATGCGGATTGCTCCTCCATAGATATTCTCTATGCTAACGATAGACTGATTTAGTTGAGACCAATAGTAGCCGATTAGTTCTTTTATTCCAGTGATAGTTGAATGTTTTCTCAAAAATCAGTACAAGGCTCTATGTTTTCTGGATTGATATTTATCCAATTAAATTTATTAAAAAGTGGAATATCCGGGCTGGTAATTATTTGAGCAATTTTTGCATCAAACACGGTTTTCAAAACGAGTTTATAACAATGATGTCGACAGGCAAACAGTAATAGGTCTCTCTCTAGTCGTTGCTCCAAGAGGGCACAGGCTTGATTAAACCGACCTGTATTAGAAGCAGTTGTATCACAGCACATAATTTGTATCTTTTCAATGCCTGCGTTCACATTCCGCAACGTTGTAATTGCGGTAAAAATTTTCCCTCCACCCAACCATAAACTCTTAACCCGAGCGACTTGTTTTGCAGTTGTCATGTATTAAACACCTGATTCGCTATTGAATTTCAAACAAAACTTCAATTAAATTCGCGACGGTTTCAGGAAAAATGAACAACACTGCAAAATCGCCACGAATTTCTGTTGCTCCGGTGTAAAATAAATAATATTACGTTTACACTATCCGCAGATTACTTCATCTGCGCCAGCTGAGATAATCTGCGACTGTCAAATACATACAATTTTGAACTCACCACACCCAGATTACGCTACAGATGAAGTAATCTGGAGATAGTGTAAACATAATATAAGCATACAAGACGCCATGTAAAAATCAAGAAACCGAAAACGAAAATCCACACCTTCTGGCAGTCATATGCAATACGTCAACTAACAACTGTCAAATACGCTAATACCCCTTACCCCCCGGTTGACCGGAAATTAACCAGGAAAAATTTCTGGTCAATTTCCCCGATATGTGGTAGATCAAACGCAAACTAAAAGGACCGTCCACGAGCAAAATCAGTCGAACTGTTTGCATTTGCGTTTAAAACGTTGCGCGACCTGAACCCACCCAATGAGGTCCCAATCTTAAAGGGCTTTTGAAAAGGCTAAAGTCTGCCATTTCCCAGATAAACTGTCTAATTTTGACACAGCGAGAAGTTGTTCCTTGTCTCCGTACGTTACAACTATTGGGTGTCATTCTTCTGTGGAGCTTTTGACGTTTAAGGCTGGTAACAATTTGCTATCCCTGGTCGCAGTTTCGGGAATATTATTTTCGAAGTCTATTTTTATAGCTACTGCTCTCTTCTTACCGTTTTCAGTACGAACTCTTTAAATTGACGATTTATTGACTGGAAATTCAATTCAAAAACAGAGTCTCTCACACTCAGCTGACATACATATATCTAAGTATAAAAGTGGTGTATGTCATTGCTAACTTAGTCTATCTGACTAAGCCAGCAATAAACTCCACTCAAAAAATTACTCGGCTTTCTAGCCAATACAACTAGATACTGGACGAAACTAGTCGACAGTGGTATTGGCTGGAAAGCCGAGTAATTTTTCGAGTGGAGTTTATTGCTGGCTTAGTCAGATAGACTAAGTTAGCATTGACATACTCCACTTTTATACTTAAAAACTTTGCAATTGCGCGTATGGCGTGAATAACATGAACATGAACATTTGCTTGACATCTATCTAAGGTAGCAACTAAAGTTAGTTGCTGCCTTAGATAGATGTCAAGCAAATCTGAAGGTGTAATAAAATTTGTTCGACCTCTTTTCACGAATTGAGGCGGTGTCGTTGTTTGTTCAGGCGAAAACTGAAGGCTTTCGGACGTACTGTTCGTTGCAAAACTATCCGAATCAACTTGTACTAGAAAATTAGAGGTTGATTCACAAACTGATGATATATATTTTAGTATCTTTTCCTCTTCTTCAATCTTCCTTTGGTGTGATCATTTTTCTTTCCCCGCTAACTTTTTATCAACTCCTGCTAAGTCAAGGTCTAAACACACAGTCCCCGTACCAGGGCAGCGCCGTAGCCGCCCGTATACCGGGTACAGGATCGCACATTGCGAGCGAAAAGAAACACTACCCGTACCGGGACTCCACCGTATGTTCCCGTGTGTTGATTTGGCAACGGTTCGTCTCAAGTGAAATCAAGCAGGCCATGCGATGCAAACGTGTGTCTGTCTGTTCAACATTCAGCATTTTCTTCGCTATATGATGGCTACACAACGACCCACCCGGCGGCGTCGGCGGCTGGTCCGTGTTCGGCTATGTGTGTTTCCAATTTCTTTTGTGCGAGAAAAATTAAACCAAACTAAACGGGCACGTTCCGCCCTGTGATGTGCAGGTGACTGTCTGTTGTTCGTGTTGGTAAGTGTGAACCAGCAGACTGTTTTATGTTGTACAATTCGCCTACCGTAGATCGCCAGTATACGGGCGACTAGGGCGCTACCCTGGTACGGGCACTGTGTGTTTAGACTTTAAGCCAGACGTCCTGGTGCTCTCTGTCGCTGTAAAAATATTTTATCCTCTTCTATTTTAATTCTCTTTAAGGCATCGGTATGTGCGACATCAAAAAAATTTCCTAAATTACTTTCAAAATCCTCTTCACGGCGCTTGCAAACATCTTGTGTTTTCTTACAATTCTTTTGGGGGTCCGGCCAAATTTGATAAAGGTCAACAAGCTTTTACACACAGTTTGGTAGTGTTCTTGTGGGTATTCTTGCCTTTTCCCGAAAAATTACACATTCACGAATACGAAGATTTGCACTTTCATTCAGAGTCAGCTTAAACTTCACGCATGTTAAAAACAAGACTGCCAAAACTTGTCGATTTGACGGTAATTTCGCACCTGATATCTGATGATTTACGTCTCCCATCCCACCAAGAATATAACCGTTTTCCCACTTCGTAACTGTACGCTGCCTTCAGCCATTTTCAATAAGGCAATTAATACATGTTAATTTCACAACAACTGCCCTGGATATTCAATAACCTAATCTCACTTTGACAATTGAGAAGAACAACTTCAAGAGGATCCAAAGAACGATCGATTGTGCCAGCTTCAAGCACTTAGTCGTTCACGGAAATTTTCAACTCTTCTCACAGTGCGTGGTACTTTCTCATCCACTCTAAAAAAACGATTTCCCCGATATCACTTGTTTCGCTAATCAAAACAAACAACTAATTGTTAAACCGCTATGCAGTATTTGCCCCACTATCAGTTAACAGCGATGCAACTGAGAGGAAAATATACATATTTTTTAGCCCTAAGTGCCACAAGTCTAAGTGCAAGTCGTTACGGCCGATCTAGTTGAAATTTTTTTTTTGAGTACAAGATATGCCACAACGAAAATTTTAGGAGGGTATGCATTTAAAAAGTAAAGTAGTCCGGATGGCGCCACGATTAGCACGTTCGCTTTCTACGCACTGGGCCCCGGTTCGATTCCTACTGAATGCGGCAGTTTTCGATAAAAAAAGGGGATTTTCGTGTCGGACTATGACTCAGCTGTTAAATGAGTACCCATTTATGGGGTAAATAACTCGGTTGAGCGTGTTGCTGATCACATACCTCTGCACAAGACCGTCACGATCTAGAAAATGAGATGATGCTAACTCATCTCGAAGCCATGGTTCAAATTGGACTGTTGTGCCAGTTATTTATTTATGCATTTAAAAAAAATATTTTCCATAAATAAGGGACACCCTACTGGACACTCAGGGAGCCATTCGACCTGAGACCGTTTAGCCTGAGTCGATTTCCAACTTGGCTTGCCGAACCATCAGTGGTTTCCCCCACGGCGAGTTTTTGTTCGGCTAGAATCTGAACTATATCATGTAACTATCTTCGGGCGATGCATGTTTGTAGCATGCAACTCCTTCGCATTTAGCCGCATTCTGCAACGAATCGGGACTGGCAGTGACTTATTGTTACTACAGGGGGAGACGAGGAGCCAGTGGATGGAAGATATGCCTTCGACCTCGGATCTTATGGCGATCTATACGGATGGCTCCAAGACCGACGAAGGGGTCGGGGTTGGTATATTTTCCGAAGACCTAGGAATCACTCTGTCAGCTCGTCTCCCTGATTTCTGCAGTATCCTACAGGCGGAAATCTCGGCGATCTCGTTGGCCTTGTCCCGTCTAAGCAGTTCTGTCATCACTGCAAGGGACATTGTTATTTATACGGATAGTCAGGCGGCTATTCGCTCACTCGAGTCCGTCTCGATAACTTCTAAAACCATTAAGAATTGCCGCGCAGCTCTGGAAGAGGTGGGTGGCTTCTTTAACATCACCCTGTGTTGGATACCGAGCCATAGTGGTTTCGTGGGAAACTGCGTGGCGGATGATCTGGCTCGGGAGGGCAGAACTGGGGGGTTTGACGTAAGATTGGAGGGTATAGCAATGCCTTTTGCTATGTGTAAATCGGCGATTAAGGCCACTGCTGTCAACAGGGCCAATACAAGATGGCTCAACGGGGCAACATGCAATACGACAAGGTCGATTTGGCCGATATTAGATTCCGGCCGCTCTGCCGGCCTGGTTTCGATGAATAGGAGGCACATTGGCAGAGTTGTTGGAGTTATTACCGGACACTGCGCAATCGGGGAGCATGCCAGGAGGCTCAATATCCCCCATCATGATTTCTGCAGGAGTTGTGGAGATGAGGAGGAGCAGGAGACCATCCTCCACTTTCTCTGTCATTGTCCGGCCTTGGCTTCTGGGCTCGCGGATCTTTCATGATTTGGATGACCTTAAGAATATATGCGCCTTCCGGTTAAATCGCTATATCAGTAGCACGGGCTGGTTTGATACGCAGCCCTCTTAAGGAGACGGTTTTTCTTTTCCGGGTGGTGTCACAACGGGCCTTCGGAGGCCTAAGTGTGCTGTGTGTAGCACGGCAGCCCCTTAACCTAACCTAACCTACTACAGGGGGAAGACAACAGCAACACAAACATCCATCCAGGAGGAAGACAACACACACAAACATCCATTCAATCCGCGAAGACCGTTACGATGAGATATCAGTCCAACGCCTCAATGTACTGAGCTACCGGCCTCCCCAAACGTAAAGAGTAACTCACTAACACGCGGTCGATAATAGAAACTAATGTTACTCTTTTAACACACTGGTCGGATGTCCCAATGCGTTCATTCTCGGCTTTCTCATCCTGTCGTCCGCAGCAGTTTGGCCTTTATACTGGTCGCAGTAGTAAGAACTACGCGCAATTGCGCTATTACTTTGAGAATGAAAGGGGAGTATGTCATTGCTAACTTAATCTCTCTATCTAAGACTGCAACAAGCTCTACTCAATTTAATTTAATTTCTGAGTGGAGTTTATTGCTGGTGTAGTCAGATAAACTAAGTTAGCAACGACATACTCCCCTTTTATTCTCAAAGCAATAGTAAGATGTCTTCTACACAACCGTAGAAATTTACACAATAACATATACATTACTTGCAATGGGTTTTGTGTTTAGGAAAGCTTAATGCTCTTTGGGAGCATGGCTTTCTGAACACAGCGGATAACATTAAAATGTACGACGTTATCACGTCACAAACAGTACGTTTGTTAGTGGTCGTCTCACATCAAACGTGTAATAGGGATAATTGCCTAGGAATTAGTAAGTAAATCAAATCCAAAAGCATCTAATTGAAGGATAGCACAATAGACTTATAGTCGCAGTGCTTGTGGCTCTTTTATTGGTCACGACCCATCTATAATCTAATCTAATTGAACATATACAGCGCCAGGTTGAAATTTAATTACTGGCAATGTAAAGAATATTGCAGATCGTGGCGAAAATTCCAGAAGCATATCAAGATGAAAGATCCAACTGAAACGGTCTTTATTCGATCGATTTAATCAAATCAGAGTACTGATTCAGCTGGAGGAGGTGCATGCTGGCAACTGCATTCTCCGAAACTATTTTATGCGAACGAAACATCAACCGGGTCACATCGAACAGTTGACGCACTATACCTAACAAGAGGTTAGGACAATTGAGTAGTTAGTAGTAGTAGTATTCGGCTGATTCGACTAGTAGCCGTCATCTTTCACCTGACAGAACAAACAGCTACTCATCAACCTACCATACTTTATTCCTTAACATTATTTGAATACCCCTAAAAAGAGCTCTCATATTTGGACTAACCGAAGAACAAGGAAAGGCTGCAGTAAATAACACTTGTCGAACACTTTTTCTCAAAGCTGGTAAGCATGCCATAAACTGATATATCACTTCATGGATCACATGTTTTTCTCAATTACAGAATCCCGTCGACTAGGTAAAACAATAATGTTTGTCAAACAAACCGGACCGACTATTTTATCCTCATCGTCTGATGAAAGTGATAGCGATGATGACGATGAACAAGATGATGCGGAAGGAAAAGCCAACGAAGAAAAAGATGATAATATGGAGAATGAGGATATCAGTGAGCAGCAACCACATAAGAAAAAGAAATTGTTTTAACGGCTTACGACTTTAATATAACGAAAATTATTCTAAAATTTTGAGTTTACTTGTTGAACATTTCAAGACACACCTCACTTCATTTAACACGCAAACCCTCTAAAACAATGAAATGACCGCACCACGCGAGGAAACTGTAATATAATTCAAATGCCTTCAGATAGCTTAAATCTCGCGCCGAATTATGAAGTGTACTACGGACAGCTATAATAGTCTAAATACTAATTTGTTCTCTGTGGTGATCGTGAGATGATGTATATCGATCGCTTCGTGTTTGTGGACTCTAAATCTTTGCAGTCACAAATCCTGAAAATTTTTTTTATTATTCCCCATTCTTGCCTCCCATGTTTGTGTTGTCTTCCCCAGGCCTATGAATTTTTGCTACTACGTAAAGGACAGGGGAAACGAGCGGTGAAACCCCCACCTACCTACGTCTCCCGAACTGCGCTACAGCAAACATAGGCCGCTGCTAAGCTTGTTGACGGACTTTTTTTCTTCGCCAGATGGCACGTTCACTATGCTACCTTAGGCTCCGTCCCCACGGGCATCTTCGGATGCCCACCAAACCGTCCGTTACAAAGGTCAGATGAGGTGGTGGAAAGAACACTTCGCCACGGTCTTGGACCGTGTAGATAATAAAATGTGCATATACGGTCAACTGTCCCGACTAAAGGAAGGTACTAACATCCGTTTTTCGTGCGAAATCTCATACAAAAACTGTCAAAAATTTGTTTCGCACGAAAATGTTCGCTATTCTCGGTACTCAGCTCTTCGCACGAAAATCACATACACAGACAAAAGTCTCCACACTCTTGTTGGCAGTTTCCACGGGGATACAATTACTTTGCATTTTATTTCGTGTGGAAACCTGTCATTACAGTGGTGATCGTTCTCTTTTGAGTGAGAAGGGGAAATTCAAGTGTAGTGTAGAGTAGACCCGTTCAGTCCTACGATTTCAAGATCGGTTTTAGGTTTTTATGAAAACCGGTTTTCCTAGCGGTCAACCGGATCATTAAAAAAACGGCTCATGGTTAAAAAAAAACCGGGTTAAAACCCGACTCATTAAAAAACCGATTCACAAAAAACAACCGATTACTCGAGTACTCAAAACCGACCGGCTCCGACGAGTTAAAAAGCGACTCATTAAAAAACCGATTCACCAAAAAACCGCCCGAGTACTCGGAAACAGACTTGTTAAAAACTGACCGGCTCACGGTTAAAAAAAAAACCGGGTTAAAAACCCACCCATTAAAAGACCGATTAACCAAAAAAAAAACGAGCAATGAGTCGTTTTTTTTTAATGATTCGGTTTTTTTCGAAATCGGTACTTGGGAATCTCGGGACCGGTACTAACAGAAGACCGGTTTTAAGCCGGTGGACCGGTTTTAGGAACAGGCCTAGGGTAGAGCGCCGCGGATATGTGCTATGTGCAAGTCTACACTGTCACTTTTTCGTAGGAGAGATAAGTGCAACATTTCCGTATGAAGAGGTTAGTACCAGCCTTAAAGAGGAAACAGTCGTTGCAATAATTTCACTAAAACGGGAAAAGGCCGCCGGACTCGATGGTATCCCTGCCAAACTTTATCAACCAGCGCCGAGCATAACTACCGAGTTGCTACACCCATTTGTTGATAAAGCGTGGAACACAGAAACCTTTCCACTGAGTTGAAGGAATGATTGATCATCAAACTTACAAAAAAGGGCGGCTTTACAGACTGCAATAATTGGAGAAGCATTTGCGTGCATCCTGCCGTTGCCGAGATAATAGCTAAACATGTTCTGGAAAGACTAAAGATTCACATAGCAAGCACAATTGATGGAGCGCAGGCCGGCTTACCGCTCCTACGGCAGCCGATTCTAGGCACCGGAGCGACCTTTTTATCAACAACGGCCAAGAGCTGCCAAACTCCTTCACCACCAGAAGACGTTGCTACTACAATAACAACAACAACAGGCTGGCTTTCGATCCGGACTCTCCTGTGTCGATTACATTAACGCCTTGCAAATCATCAAGCAATTCGCCAAATACGATTCTCCATTTAACTTGCTTTTCATTGATTTCGAGAAGGCTTTTGACAGTGTGAATTGGGGTTCTATGCGCTTGAGAGGCATCCCTGAGAATTTTGTGGCTGTTATTACAGCAACCTGTGATGGCGCAAAATGTCGCGTTCTGCATAAAGGTATAGTATCGGGAGACTCAGATTTGAAGGGGAGTTTGACAGGGGTGCATCCTCGTACCGATCCTATTCCTCATAAAGACTAGCGGTATTTTGCATGCAGCACTATCCGGACTAGACATAGGAATTCAATGGACTGTAATGAACCATGGTCTGGTTGTGCTGCTTCCATCGGCAGATCGGTGGCAGCACCTGATGATCTGTTGGTGGTATGAAACCAGAGGCCTGGACGCCGATGCGAGCGCCAAGGCAGGTGAGCCGTCCGCCAACCATTCCATCCTTAACGACTCATTTGTTTCCCCCATAACCCCTTATGGGGGTCCTTATCGCCGCATTCTTTTATTCCCCATTTTCGTACTGGTACTAACCTCTTCGTGCGAAAATGTTACACTTAATTTCTCCCACGACAAAATGACAGTGTACTATAGACTTGCACACAGCACATATCCGCGGCGTTCTACACTACACTGGAATTTCCCCTTCTCACTCAAAAGAGAGCGATCCACATGAAATAAAATGCAAAGTAATTGTTTTCGCGTGGAAATTGCCCACAAAAGTATGGAGACTTCTGTCTGTGTGTGGGACTTTCGTGCGAAGAACTGAATACTGAGAAGAGCGAAAACTTTCGTACGAACCGGATTTTTGCCAGTTTTTGTATGAGATTTCGCACGAAAAACGGTGGTTAGTATCTTTCTTTAGCTCGTTGAGGGGTCTTTTTCTTCGCCAGATGACTCAACCCGAACTTCGCGGTCATTATGCTACCTAAGGTTCCGTCCCCACGATCATCTTCGAACGCCCACCAAACCGTCAGTTACAGGACCTAAACATCTTATCTACATGTTGACTCCGCTGATGACATATACCTACTCTCCCACAAAATCATGGAGGCGAGCAAGGTTGGGCTAAAGATTAACACTAACAACGCCATTGCGAAAAATAAATTCTATACCAATTGCCTTGCCATCAATATTAATGTAGAGAAGGTGGACAATTTTGTCTACCTGTGTAGCATTGTTGCCGTAAATGGTGGTACGGAGCAGGACATCGCTCATCGTATCAACCAGGCAAAATGCGCATTCGGCATGCTGTCCAAAATCTGGTAAAGCAGCTATAGGTATTTCAGTATTAAGATCAAGCTGAGCCTGTTTCGCTCCCTAGTACTGTCTGTACTTTTGTATGGGAGCAGCACCTGCAAAGTTTTTGTTAGAGTTACCAGAAAGCTGCAAATTTTTGTCAACTAACGTCTTCGTCGAATTTAAAGGATTTTCTGGCCTGAAACAATACTTATTAAATGAAGAGCTAAGTCGGCGTATGGGTCAGATGCCAATCGCCGAATTTATATGCATGCGAAAATGGCAATGGATAGGTCACACATTGCAGAAGAATGATAACATTGCTTTAGATGGCATGAAAGGAAGCCCAAAGGATTGTCCTAAAATTTCATGGCGCCGTTCTGTGGCAAAAGAGTGTGAGTCTCTGTGTAAGACGTGGGGGATTGCCCCCCAAATCATGGAAATCGATCGACCGCGTTTGACTACAAAACGCGAACAGACATCGCGTCCTTTTATTTATAAGTAAATTTGGAACATCCCTGTTTCGCGAATATTAGGAGAATTCTCTCTATTCGAATTCGATTAGAGAGAATTTTCTCAAAACTCAAGAAATTTCCGCTTTAGGACCAGCAAATCCCCCGCATGGGCTCTAGGTTCTTACCACCTAAAGTGGAAATGAATTACCTAAAGCGGAAATCCCGCAATTAAAGAATTTTAAAAATTCTCCCTAAATGCAATAGAGAGAATTCTCCTAATATTCGCGAAACAGGAATGTTCCGTAAATTTTATTTTTAATACAAATTAATCAAAGCTACTTTGATAAATAAAAAGGCAAAGTGTAATTGAATGCACGACATGCATTCAAGGATCCGAACGGAATAGTCCGTTAGTTACTCAGTTAAGTTCATTCTGACAAGACAGACTTTCATTTTTCTCAGGGCAAGTTGATTAAACTAACGTCGGTTATTGGGACTTGTTTACCTGGTATTCAGGTTTCGGTGTATCTCATTTCGCCAGGCGTCGCATCGAGGCTCGCGCCTTGACTAATAGTGGGTTTACCGCTGTGGGATATAGAGATAGGGCCGTCTAGGAAAAAACCGGGCCCGGGGCTCAACAACTATTGGCCCATATACAGAATATCCCATACTTCCGGAAGATTTTAAATATGTGCATATTATAACTGTTTTAAGAATTTGTTTTTTTTTTATATTTAATTTTTTTTTTGTATAATTAAAAATAATATCCTTAAATGATCACAATGTCAGCTTCGCAAAAAGGAGCACCTGAAACAGATTTTCTTTCACTGGTTCTATCGTTCCGATACGGAACCCTTTCAATGCCTTTGAGCTGTTGAATTATTTGGGGCTTATTTCTATACATTTTGCCTCTCAAGTAAACTTGGATAAATAAGTCAGTTACCATCAAATATGATAATTAAATAATTAGCCTACAATAAAAATTTCCCCGCACATGATCCTTGTAGGACGAGTGCAGTAGCTTCATATTTTTGAACCACATCTAATCTGCGAGTTTTATGTTAAAAACGACGAAAATATTGAACCGTAAAGTCCATGAATTTTATGATTTTAAAATTAAAACACCTTATTGGCCTTGCATATCTCGGATGCATTTCGACCATCATCCTCAGCGAGTCTATTTAAAGTTTAAATGTACTCACTGAGGATGACAATTGTCGAAATGCATCCGAGATAATGCCGTCAGCCGAAGGTGTGACAGGGGGACTAACATTTGGACCACCATGGTACATTTGCCGTAACTGTCATGCCCTAGGAAGTGCGACCTTTACCTCCGCGTGGTGACGGGTGGAAGCACGCTGTTGGCAAAATCTTATCTGTGCCATCAGCGCTGACTAAACTTGGTCGGGCGGGGAGCGGTATCTCCCTTATAAACATACCCTAAATCCAAGGTGGAACAGCATACGCCGAGGGATGCATGGTCAAGAGGTTGCTTGGCCGCTAGTATGCGAACTCTGGATACCTGTCGACCTCCAGTTTTAAACCAGACTTCTGACGGCAGGCCGGGTGATGTCGTCGGTGACTGTTTTTCCCGGATATTCATAGGATTCTATGAATAATAAAAAAAAAACAAAACAAACCAGAGTGTGATGCAACTCAAAATGCATCAAACACAGTTTCCTCTGAGCTGCCTACTAGCTCACTGCTCGACGGAGCCTCCAGGCCCGTTGTTGAGACTGTCGATGGACTGGCCGTTAAGCGATACAGTCCCTCTGAGTCGTCCTTGGACTTCTTTAGCCCGAGGAACCTCAGCGGCTCTCACCGAAAGGAGCGTCAACAAAAGGGGGACGGAGGCAACAGCTCCCGACAGGGCAAGCAAAAGTGCCTTGTCCAACGCTCGCTATCCTCGCAGGACCATGAGCGCCATTAAGGTGCTTCAAGCGAACCTGCACCACGCAATAGGAGCATCGGCCACTGTGTGCAGGTTATTCGCCGATAAACAGGCCACCATTGCGCTTATTCAAGAGCCATGGGTGGCCCGTGGCCGAATTTGCGGTCTAAACACAACAACTGGTAAGTTGATATATGACAGGTTAGCGGGTTGTCCGCGTGCGGCGCTTCTGATCGACAAATGCGTCAACTACTTGCCACTAACCAATTTTATTTCTAGAGATCTAGCTGCAGCATTGGTGGAGGTATCCACGCTCAACGGTCGTCAGAAAGTGGTAGTTGCGTCTGCCTACTTCCCATCTGACAATGTTGAGATTCCACCACTCGAGGTCCAGCAGCTCGTTGACTTCTTTCGACGTACAAACCGGCATTATGTGATCGGTTGCGATGCAAACGCACACCACACGGTGTGGGGTAGCAGCGACATCAACGACAGAGGTAAGCGCCTTCTTGACTATCTAATGTGTAAACATGTGAATGTCCTGAACAGGGGGTGCAAACCTACCTTTGTCACTGCGGCAAGGGCAGAGGTACTCGACATCATCCTTGCTAGCGGTTTCTTCTCCAGGTTCATTGCGAACTGGCACGTGTCGGATGATGTGTCTCTTTCAGATCATAGACACATCAGATTTGACATCCTAGGACAATCCGACATTCGCTCGGATACTTTTTGTCCAAGGAAAACTAACTGGATTAAATTCCGTGAACTAGTTAGCTCCAAAGCGGAACTACTGGTCAGCCCCATAAGCACTACAGGGGAAATTGAGATTGCAGCTGAGGAGCTCAATGAAATTTTAACTTCCTCCTACAGAGATAGTACCGTTTCACGTTCGGTGGAGTCGGGGCGTAAAGTACCCTGGTGGAACGAGGAATTGGCCCGCAAGCGATCTAAAGTTAGGAGGATGTTCAACAAAGCCAAGCGCTTCAATAGGTGGGATGAGTACAGAACTGCTCTCACCGAGTACAACAAACTCATTAGGCATTCCAAACGAGAATGCTGGAAAAGACATTGTGAAAGCATTCAGTCGCTACCGGAAGCGGCGCGCCTTCACAAAGCCCTTTCCAAAGACTCAGCTAACGGCGTCGGCCTTCTATTGAGACCAGACGGTTCGTATACTGAAGGTCCAGAAGAAACATTAAAGTTGCTTCTTCAGACCCATTTCCCTGGGTCCATACTGTCTGATGGTGACCCCTGCTCAACTGCGAGGCCCCAACGGGTTCCCGTAAGCCGGGCTCGCAGTTTATCGGGGGTCATCTTTGACATGGACAAAGTAAAATGGGCGATAGAATCCTTTGAGCCATTTAAAGCTCCCGGTGTAGACGGCATCTTCCCCGCTCTGTTACAAAACAGCTTGGAGATCATAATAACTCCGCTAATCGAACTTTTTAGGGCAAGTTACACCCTAGGGTACATACCACAACCTTGGAGGAAAGTTAATGTGGTCTTCATACCCAAAGCGGGCAATAAGCCGGAACATATGCCCAAATCCTATAGACCGATTAGCCTGACTTCCTTCTTCCTTAAAACCATGGAAATGTTGCTTGATTTGCATATCAGGCACAAGATGGAACTGTCAATCCCCCTACATCGTATGCAATTCGCGTACACGAAGGGTAAGTCAACAGTAACCGCCTTGCATAGCCTTGTCAGTACAATCGAAAAGTCCCTCAGTGAAAAGGAAATCGCGTTGTGCGCATTTCTTGACATTGAGGGGGCTTTCGATAATACTGGCTACGAGTGCATTTCCAGAGCACTGGAACTCAAGGACATCCCGCCTGCTACCATTGCATGGATAGACGCCATGCTCCGTGGACGGAATATTTACTCAACTCTAGGCAGTACATCCATTTGCGTGAATGCCGTAAAGGGTTGTCCACAAGGTGGCGTTCTGTCACCCCTTTGTAGTGTACATATGGTGTACACTCACCTTAAGAATAGTATTTTCTTCGTTTGTAAACAAACAAGCAACGAAGTAAGCAAAAGCATTCTTGGTGTCATATTGCACTGCTTGATTCTTGCATACTTTAGTTGCATTGCTTGTGAATCACGTTTACTTTCTCCATATCACAATAAGTGACCGGAAATTAGGTCAAAAGTTATTGTGATGATGTCACTTGATTTTTAGGTGAATCTGGAGCATGGGAATAGGGAATAGGTATAGTAATGATTAATTTGTAAGAAAACATGTGTTAGTAATAAGTGATAGTATAAATAGGCGATATTGTATAAGGGAAGGGCAGTCTGTAATTGGAAGTTGCAATTGGCGACTCATAGACTTACCAGCTATTAGGGAAAGATTGGCGATTACGCCGTAATAATAAGATTGCATCTTGCAGTCATTAGTAAAGGTATAAAGTCACTTAATAAATAAAATCATCCAATTTAATTAACTAACTTCTTATTTCACTATGGAAAAAGTACCATCCAACATTACATGGCGATCCTGCCAATCATCGAACAATGGACAAGGACTTGCTCGACATTAATTTTTCATTGGAAGAGCACCGTGAGATAGATGACTATTTCAGCAAATTATTTGGCACCGCAGAGAAATATTCCGTCGAAGTAAATAGGCAAGCACCGCAGTATATTCCGTCGAAGATTAATCCCGATACAGAAGAAAAAGCGCCAGTTCAGCAACCAGTAGACCCTGCCGCTCCTGTCGTTAAAAAGAAGAGGAAAACTTACGAGGATGCAATTTTGCAGGCGACGGAAGACGATCTACCCCATCTAGGACCAAAGCGGAGATACATTCAACGACCACAGCTGACGACACCACAACCTGCGGAAGCGGCTATTACACGCACCAGAGGCGGAAAACGAGTGCGACTCCGTCAGGAGAAGGCTAGAATTTTTGGTATCATCCCATTGGTGACGGACTCCGCTCAAAAGCGAGCTCTATTCAAGGAAGCTGAGGCTATATCCAGGAAACTTAAAAATTTAAAAAAAAAAACATTAATAATAATACAATAATTAAATATGGGGAACTGCTCTTCAGTAAACACCGGATCTATGATGACCGAATATCGTCAGGCAATCACCACATCAGCAGTGTTTGCTATAGCATTAGTATTATTTTACTTTTATAATGGATACCATAATAATTATGTACGAAAATATGTTAATAGAACAACAAATATTTAATTAATAGACTCCACATATACAATTCAAATTTACACCTTTCATTTTTTTTGGTATTTCACTGAGTAATGTCTGATGTTGAGAAATCAGAACAATCCACTTTTTCGCATGTAAAAGCCCTGATTGAAGAATCAAAAAAGGAGTTAAACAACGCCAAGAAATCAATTAACAAACCTTATAAAGAACAAACTATTAGATCAAAACTAGAGGCTCTTGAGAATACAAGAACTCAGTTAAAAGATTTTTTTTCAAGTACCAAATTGGATGTTCTTGATCTAAAAATTTATTTTAAAAGTATTTACGAAGAACTCAAAAACTTGTTTTTAAAACAACTTGCAATCATGGCGAGTAATTTTGATTTAGCTTTGGCACACAAAGTTATTCCACTTTTTGAAGGACACCATAAAAATCTTCATGCTTTTCTAACGCATATCGAACTCCTTCATAAAACATTTAATGATGAAGGAAAAAAAGAATTAATAAATTTTGTTTGTAATGCAAAATTGTCTGATGTTGTAAGAACGTCATTGGGGACTGATCTACCAACAACTTTCGAGGATTTTTCAACTAGGCTAAAAGCTAATTTTCGGAACACCAGAACTATCACAAGTATCCAAACAGATTTGCATAATATGCTCCAACTCAAATCATCTGCAATTGCTTTTAGAGATAAAATTTTGAAATTAACTAGTGAGCTTACTTCTTTGGAAATCGATGAATTGGGTTCTTTAGCAACCGAACATTCTAAAAAAGCAGTAGCTATGATAAATGAGAAATTAGCATTAACAATTTTCTTGAATGGTGTAAACGAACAGTATCAAAACACTATTTTCGCGTCTAGACCAAAGGATATTATGGAAGCCGCAAACCTAACAGTAGAACTTGAAAAACGAAGCGTTAATAACAAAAGAATTATGTTAATGAACAATGGCAACGCGAAGCCAAATAATAATAGCAACCGAAATAACAATAACAACCGAAATAATAATAACAGAAACTACGGTAACAATAATAACAATAACAATAATTATAGTAGTAATAACCGTCAAAATAACAACAATATCAGATATAATAACCGAAATAATAGAAACAATAACAATAATAGCGGGAATAACCGGAATAACGGTAGTAATTGGAATAACAATAATAGCGGAAATAACCGGAATAACAGTAATAATTGGAATAACAGCAATAACGGAAACAATCGCAATAACTGGAATAACGGGAATAACTCCAACAATAACAGAAGATCCAACGGCAACTGGAATAATAACCAAAATAATTCAAGAAACGTTAATATCATTCAGGACCAGGGAAACGGACAGCTCTCCGGAGAGGAACAACAGTAAATGAAAAATTTGGCCTTCCCGGAAAGCAAATATTCAATATATCTAATAGCGGATCCAATTATATAACAATAAAATGCAAAAATTTACAACACAATCTGACTTTCTTGATAGATACGGGAGCAGATATTTCTATTTGCAAGAGTAATAATATTAATTTAAACGAGTTAAACGATCATTTTCAATGCAAACTAAATGGCATAACCAGTGAAGTTGTCACTTCTCTAGGCACAGCAAGGTTGAAGCTACTTTTAGGGGAATATGTTTCAGAAAATATTTTCCATATAGTAGGTGAAGATTTTCCAATTTTCACGGATGGAATTATTGGAAGGGACATTTTAGAAAAACATTATTCTAAAATATGTTTTGAGACCTATACAATAACTTTCATTATTGATAATGAGGAAATTATCATTCCAATGAACATGAAAGCATTGAAACTTGTTCAATGGAAAATACCCCCAAGAACAGAAGCAGTTGTACCTATTAATCTAACAAGGGAAGGTGATAGTTTAGTTTGTGGTAAAGAGATTTATCCAGGTGTATTTGTGGCAAATACAATAGTCCCAGCAAAAGGCATATGTCACATTAAAATACTAAATGCCAACGACTTTTCAGTGACTATTGAAAATTTCAACATCAATATAGAACCACTTAGCAATTATGAAATCCTTAGTATATCTCAGAAGGACAAAAGTCATGAGCGCCTACAGAAACTGCTTAGCGGGATAGAAACGGGCGCGACTGACGAAAAAACTAAGGATAGTCTCCTAAAAATTATTACAGAATTTCAAGATATTTTCCATATCGAGGGTGATAAGCTAACAGTCAACAATTTTTATAAACAGAAAATTATTACATCAGACGATATTCCTGTGTATACGAAAAATTACAAATTACCGCATGCACAGTTGGAGGAAATCAATACTCAAGTCAATGAATTAATGGACAATGACATCATTGAACCATCGGTTAGCCCTTACAATTCTCCATTACTTATAGTACCTAAGAAGAGTACTGATGGTAGAATGAAATGGCGACTTGTTGTGGATTTCAGACGTTTGAATAATAAGGTTATAAATGACAAATTTCCTTTAACGCGTTTAGAAGATGTTTTAGACAGGCTAGGAAGAGCTAGATACTTTTCAACGCTTGATATGACCAGCTCTTTTCATCAAATCGAGTTGGAAAAGGAATCGAGACCACTGACAGCCTTTTCTACTGACAAGGGTCATTTTCAATTCAAACGACTCCCATTCGGTCTCACGATATCATCTCCTAGTTTTCAAAGAATGCTTACAATAGCTCTGACCGGTTTGGAATCTGAGGCTTTCTTATATGTTGATGATATTATAGTTTTCGGCTGTAGTGTCAAGCATCATAACGATAATCTTATCAAAACCCTGACACGGTTACGACAATATAATCTTAAATTGAATGCTAGCAAGTGTCAATTTCTAAAATCGGAAGTAGTATACTTAGGGCATTTGATAACTAGCCAAGGCATAAGAACGGACCCATCGAAAAACGATGTAATAAAAAATTATCCTGTACCGAAAAATGCCGATGAAGTTCGTCGATTTGTAGCTTTTTGTAATTATTACAGAAGGTTTATAAAAAATTTCGCAGACATTGCTAGATGTTTAAATGTACTTCTAAAAAAGAATGCTACGTTTAAATGGGATGATAATTGTCAAATAGCATTTGAAACCCTTAAGAGCAAATTAATTCAACCTCCGATATTGCAATACCCGGATTTTTCTAAACCATTTATCGTCACAACAGATGCATCTAGTCATGCATTAGGTGCAGTGTTGTCACAAGGAGAAATTGGTAGCGATTTACCGATATCTTTTGCAAGCAAATCTTTAGGAAAACATGATTTGAACAAACCCATCATAGAAAAAGAATTATTAGCAATCCATTGGGGAATAAATTTTTTCCGTCCTTACCTGTACGGTAGAAGGTTTATTGTGGTCACCGACCATCGGCCACTTATTTCTCTTTTTACTCATAAAAACCCATCTTCCAAATTGACTAGAATTCGCCTTGACTTATCAGATTATGATTTTGAAATAGTTTACAAGCAAGGTAAAATAAATACCAATGCAGACGCTTTGTCTCGAATAGAACTGAATTCAGACATTTTAAAGAAAATGATTCCGCTCGACAACGATAATACTATAAAGAAAACTTTGGCGATAACAAGGGGGATGTCGGCTAAACAACAGTCAGACAACAAAGTGCACTATAAAAATAATAATGTGAATAATAAGGATGACCTACCCAGATTACAATCGGAGCCTGATCAACTTCGAGTATGGGAGTGTACATCATTGACGGATATCCGAAATATTATTAAACTGAAGTTTATTATCCGAAATGGAAATAAACCAAAAATTGTACGTACAAAGGATGCAATATGTATATATGACAGCGATAGTGTTAACAGGAAATACGTTTCCGTTAATAAAGCGTCTAACATTTCATCCTACAATGCGAAGCATACCAACAATAGCGATAATTCTGATATGGTATACGTGCCTATCATGAAGAAGCTATTGGAAACGGCGCTTAATTGGAAAATTCATACGCTAGCCATACCAACAAATGATGAAATTTTCCAAGCATTGTCTATTGAAAAATTTAAATATATTATTAATATGTTGCAACAAGATTTTCACGTGAAAGTAAATATAATTATTTATAAAGCCCCTGAAAACATCAAAGAAATTAGTCGTCAAAAAGAATTAATTAAAGAGTATCATGATACGCCACACGGAGGACACTTCGGAGTCAGAAAAACATGCTTAAAACTTAAACAACGATACTGTTGGAAAAATATGAATAGGATGATAAAAGATTACGTAAGCAATTGTGAAAAATGTAAAATTAATAAACAGATACGTCATACTAAAGAACGAATGATAAAAACAGATACGCCATCTACAAGTTTTGAAACCATTTGTATAGATATTGTAGGACCACTTCGAATATCAAACGGTTACCGATATATATTAACCATGCAATGCGAGCTATCAAAATTCGTTATTGCCGCGCCTTTAGAAACTAAAGAAGCCAAAAACGTAGCTAAATCTCTAGTAGAAAACCTAATTTTAACTCACGGTTTATTTAAAGTACTAAAGTCGGATATGGGTTCTGAATTCACTAACAAATTATTAAAAGAAATTTGCGATATGCTAAAAATCAAACAGATTTTCTCTACACCATATCATCACGAAACTTTGGGTGCTATAGAACGAAATCATCGTGTCTTAAATGAGTACATGCTAACTTTTGCTGAGGATATGAATTGGGACGTTTGGTTACCATATTACACTTTCGCGTATAATATAACGCCACACGTAGATAATAACTACAGTCCTTTTGAGTTAGTTTTCGGTAAATTACCTACTCTGCCCAATGATATTCTTACAACTAATGACACAGTATATAATCTCGATAATTATGCAAATGAACTTAAAGTTAGACTCAGATTTTCAGTATCTAAAGCCCGTGAACTTATTGAATTAACAAAACTTAACCGCACTAAGAAAGATAAAAATGTAAACCCACTTATAATATTAGTTAACGATAAGGTATTAGTAAAGAATGAAAACAAAAAGAAAGGTCAACCACCTTATGTGGGACCATTTAATGTAATAAGTATTGATAATACAAATGTAACAATAGATTATAAGGGAATTCCTAAAACAATACATAAGAATAGACTAAAAAAATTTTGAGTAATTAACATTCAATAACAATATATATATATAAAAAAAAAAAAAAAAAAAAAAAAAAAAAAAATTATATGTAAAATATTAAGAGGATATTGTAAACCTCATGTTCCAGATACCCTACACGTGGAGTAGTATTATAATTATTATTATGATTTGTATAACACAAATCACCAAAAACCCCATGGGTGTAGTGTACATATGGTGTACACTCACCTTAAGAATAGTATTTTCTTCGTTTGTAAACAAACAAGCAACGAAGTAAGCAAAAGCATTCTTGGTGTCATATTGCACTGCTTGATTCTTGCATACTTTAGTTGCATTGCTTGTGAATCACGTTTACTTTCTCCATATCACAATAAGTGACCGGAAATTAGGTCAAAAGTTATTGTGATGATGTCACTTGATTTTTAGGTGAATCTGGAGCATGGGAATAGGGAATAGGTATAGTAATGATTAATTTGTAAGAAAACATGTGTTAGTAATAAGTGATAGTATAAATAGGCGATATTGTATAAGGGAAGGGCAGTCTGTAATAAGCAGTTGCAATTGGCGACTCATAGACTTACCAGCTATTAGGGAAAGATTGGCGATTACGCCGTAATAATAAGATTGCATCTTGCAGTCATTAGTAAAGGTATAAAGTCACTTAATAAATAAAATCATCCAATTTAATTAACTAACTTCTTATTTCACTATGGAAAAAGTACCATCCAACATTACACCTTTTGTGGTCCCTTGTCGTAGACGAACTGATTTCCATGCTTAATGAGCGCGGTTATCTCACTATCGGATACGCGGATGATTTAACTATCATAGTCAGGGGCAAATTCGAATCTACCATCACTGAGGTGATGAGGTCGGCCCTTGACATAGTTCTACGCTGGTGTGTGGCTGTGGGCTTACATGTAAACCCACAGAAAACTGTCGTGCCGTTCACACGAAAACGAAATATAACTTTGGATCCAATTTCATTAGGCGGCACGACCTTAGATTATTCCACTGAAGTTAAATGCCTCGGGGTAACTCTAGACTCGAAACTCAACTGGAATACTCACATAGATAATGTACTTGGAAAAGCCACAGGCACAATGTGGGCTTGCAGAAGTTTCTTTGGACGGACATGGGGGCTCACCCCAAAGATAATTGAGTGGTTATACACCATGCTGGTGCGGCCTATGGTGACCTACGCAGCGCTTGTGTGGTGGCCGAAAACTCAGCAATCTTCTGTCTTACTGAAGTGCAATAAGCTTCAACGCCTTGCCTGCCTTGGCATCACTGGAGCTATGCGCACTTGTCCTACGCCAGCCCTGGAGGCGATTATTGGACTTACTCCGTTACATATATTCATTCAAGAATCAGCAGCTCTAAATGCTCTTAGCCTTCGTCTAACTTCCGACGTGCGTAGTGAAGAAAGCGGTCACATGAGCATTCTGAATCAAATTCCTGACGTGCAGATCTGCTTGAGATCAGATTCCATGATCACGGAGGTTTGCTTCGGCAGAAAATATTCAGCCCTCATCCCTAACCGCTCTGAATGGGTAAATGGCACACCCTGTCCAGACCCTAGATGTATCAAGTGGTTCACCGATGGGTCTAAAACAGAACAGGGTGTTGGTGCAGGTGTCTTTGGACCCAACACCAGGATTTCGATCGCAATGGGAGTCTCGCCCAGCGTTTTTCAAGCTAAGATCCACGCCATTGAGGTCTGCGCCAGGGTAATCTTGGAAACTGGACTTCGCGGCGCTCACATTGCTATCTACTCAGACGGCCAAGCAGCTATAAAAACGCTCTCCTCATATAAGGTCTCTTCAAAACTGGTGAAGGAGTGTTACAATCTCCTTCAACTGTTGGCAACCAATAACCGAGTCTTCTTGTGTTGGGTGCCTGGCCACCAGGGCATTGAGGGGAACGAGGCTGCGGATGAACTTGCTAGACAAGGATCATCCAGTCGTTTTCATGGACCTGAGCCTTACTGTGGCTTTGGACTGGCCTCGGCCAAACTGCGGATCACAGATTGGTTTGCACGATTGGGTCAACAGTACTGGAATAACCTTCCAGGGCTTCGTCAATCAACGGAGCTGATAATGCCCTTAAGTCACAAGGGTACTACTCAAATGAGTAGAACCCACCTTAGACTCCTAGTGGGGTACTTATCTGGCCATCACTTGGTCAGATATCACCTGAACAAGATGGGTCTGTCAAGCGAGACTGAATGCCGTCTTTGTCTGGAGGACGTGGAAACGACCAAGCACATTTTGTGCGAATGTCCCGCCATCGCGCGTTTTAGGATGTCACTCCTCGGGCAAGCTACTATCAGCACTGCAGAATTCAGGTTGATTCCTGCTAAAGACTTACTGCCCTTTATTAGAAGGGTGGACGGTCTTTTGGATTAATGAGCTACGGCACAATAGATCTTTATGGTCGCAGTGCCTTCCTGCTGGGAAAGTAGCTCGAATCTTTATATCTATCTATCTATCTATCCGAGATAATTAAATTTACTGTAAAATAAATTTAAATAAAAAATAAAAAAAATAATTAGCAAATTCAATAAAGTGTTTTAATTTCACACATAATCTACAACAGGAATGTATGTTGTATGTAAGTTATTCAATTTTATTATTATACCCTTCACGGATGTGATAGGGTATATTAACTTTGTCATGAAGTTTGCAACGCACAGAAGGAAGCATCTCCGACCATACAAACCATATATATTCTTGGTCAGTATGATGAGACGAGTCGATTAAGCTTTGTCCGTCTGTCTGTCCGTCTGGCTCTACGCAAACTAGTCCCTCAGTTTTAAAGCTATCGAGTTGAAATTTTGTACAAAGCCTTCTTTCTATTACACGCTGTAAATATGTCGGAACCAACGGAATCGGAGCACTACGTCATATAGCTGTCATAGGAACGACCGGTCCAAAAATTCGTCTTAGTGAGAAAAACTTTTTTATTTCTAAAGATATCTATCTCAAATTTTGCACAAAGCTTTCTTTCTACTTCATGCTATAAATATGTCGGAGCCAATGGAATCGGATTACTACGTCATATAGCTGCCATAGGAACGACCGGTCCAAAAATTAGTCTTTGTAAGAAAAACTTTTTCATTTCTAAAGATATCTTTTTCAAATTTCACAATAATTAATAATATTATTAGCTAAATCACATTCTTGAGTTTGGTTGAAATCGGACTACTCTATCGTATAGCTGTCATAGGAACGACCGTTCCAAAATCAAATTTTTGTTAGAAAAACTTTTTTATTTCTAAAGATATCTTTACGAAATTTAAAATTATTCAATCATATTAACTACCAAACCACGTTATTAAATTTGGTTGAAATCGGCCTCTCATAGGAACAGTGAGATCGGAACACGTTTTACTACTAATTTCAAAGTAGCAAGTGCTCCATAAGGCACAACGAAGCTAGCCGAAGGCTAGTTTTTTATTCATTTTATAGAGTGAATTGAGTAACGTTAATTTAATACTTTGACACTATGTGCTCTTATTTATTTTAATTTTACTTATTTACAGTAAGTCAAACTAACAAAACACGAACTAATCGTTTAAGCACTATGTGCCTCTTGAGCTTTCGACAGATACTGACTCTAATTTTGTCTGAAGGTAAAATTAACTCCAGTTGAAAAATGTTATTATTGCAATGCGGTAACTATTACCTCCTTCAAGCTAAGACGTCCCCGGCTTCACCTAGCTTCCTCATTATCTAAACTGCGAATACGTAAGAATCCATTTTCGGTAAAGATGGATGGATGTTTTCTTGACACATGTTTTCAAGGGAAGTAAGTGGCCACGTTTATGCCGTGGAACCAAAAAACGATTTAACTAAATCGTTTTAGTGCTAGTACTTGTTCGTTGTGTGTTTATACCGACTATACGGTGAAGTACTAAATCTGAAAAATGTCAGTTGTTGGTTTGTGACTTTGGTTTAGGAAATGTCAAGAGGCAATAGCCTCCCAATAAAAACGCGTTTATACCGCCACAATCATAGGATGAAACGAATACAGAGTTTCAGGAAAGGATGAGGTATTTATATAACATATCATCATCATCATCGTGGCGCGACAGCCCGACGTCGGGCCTTGGCCGCCTGGATCATTGTCCTCCAATTATCTCGGTCACGTGACCGCGTCCTCCAATTTTGGGAGCCCAGCAGATGCGCGGATATATAACATATAAAATACAATTTTCACCAACAACGCCATTAGCGAAGACAGCAACATCACCTAGTCCCAATTTTTCAGTCCAGTTCTGCATCGCAGGTGGAGCTAAAATTAGTACCAAAACTAGCTAATGCGGCATGTATATAGCGTCGGGAGTTAGTATAAACTAGTTAATATTTGAAGATAGTTCCGCGGCATAAACGAGGCCAGTGGCCTTGTTTATGCCGCGGAACTATCTTCGAGGATTAACTAATTCGAGCTAACTCACGACGACATAAACATGTCGCACTAGCTAGTTTTGGTACCAATTTTAGCTCCACTTGCTATGCAGAACTGGACTGAAAAATTGGGACTAGGTGGTGTTGCTGTCTTCGCTATTGGTGTTGTTGTTGAAAATTATATTTTATTTGTTATATATTTTAAATACCTCATCCTTTCCTAAAACTCTGCATTCGTTTCATCCTTTAATTGTATTTTAGTTGCAGAAACGCGTTTTTATTAGGAGGCTACTGCCCCTTGACATTTTCTTAATCAATGTCACCGCAGTCACAAACCAACAGCTGATATATTTCATGTTTAGTACATCTTCGTATGGTCGGTATAAACACACCACGAACAAGTACTACCACTAAAGCGATTTAGTTAAATCGCCTTTTAGTTCCACGGCATAAACGTGGCCAGTGACTACGATTATAATCATGGCGGATGTTCGATGCCGTGTGTAATTGACTGCCGTACCGATGCGACGTGTTGTCAGGGTTGCTGTTGCGAAGAGTATGGTAACATTTTAGTGTATGTATGTGCGAGACTCCACGCTTTGCAATAACACCTCTACTGTTATTATTTACTATTTTGCCATATAAGTAGGAAGAAAATTCATCTTTTCACATACTTTTCCCTAATAGGCCAGTCAAATTAAGCCAATTTTGGGGCTTTTTAATAATAATGAGGGAAATATCTGGAAATAATTTTAATCCCTTCTATAGATACTGAATACATGGAAACTGAGTTTGCACGGTCGTAGAAGGTGAGCTTAACTTTTGGAGGGCGAAAATCCGAGAAATTTAAGCCCTCTTTTTAATATTATAATAATTATAAATCCTAAACGGTGCCTTGGATCGAAAAACCTTGCAGGAGTAAATTAAAGACCGTTGAATTCTTCGTTCAATGCACTGCTCAAAGTTGAAATTCGGTTAAGTAGCGTAGTCAAAATCCATAGTCAAAAAATGACAATTTTCGAGGCTCCCGAGAAAAATCACACTTTTTTACTTTTCAAGCTCACAGATCTTTGCAATGGATCCTCCAAATGGAAAAGCTTGTCTGTAAAAGTTGGGGACAATTTGATTGTAAGCCTAACGTGGCCAGTATTTTTCAATTCGGACCATTTTTAGAGTAGCCATGAGCAAAAATGAATGCTCATCGATTTATGCCTTAAAAGCTCTTTCTCGGTAAGTATAACAGCTACAAGTTTTATTTTAGTCTCAAATTGTAGATAAATTAATTAATTTAAAGGTTGTAAATGACTCGAAATTTAAAAATTAGTATTATATAATGTTAAAACAAATTGTTTACAACAAAACAGGAAGTTTTTATTTTTGATAAAAACTCGAGAAAAATGAGATAAAACAGCAAAATGTTGATAGTGGGCTACATATCCTTCTTATTTTTTCGAGCTATATCTAATAAACAGTTTATCTGATTTCTACAGGCTATTTTCTGTTTTTAGGGTAAGATATTACCTGCTATTCACTTTTTACTAGAATATGCTAGCGGGTATAGTATTGCGTTTTTATTTAAAAAAAAGTCGGTGATTCTGCAAAGGTTTAAATACTTTGGTCAGTCAAAATGTTATAATACTAGTTGCTTTAATTAGGGTAGTTTCGATTTTTGATATATTGTTTGAGTTGGAACATTGTTTAAAAATTCGAGTTTTTCTATTTCCCCCCTAACACCACGGACCCCGCCACCATGTTGAAAATGTGCCTAATTGTTTGGCTTGTCCTGTTTCTTTTCAGTATCTCCTAAACTGGTCTCGCAAAAAATCTTGTAAAACTTTATTTAACTGGAATAATTTACGTACAATTTGAGACTAAATTAAAACTTCTAGCTGTTATACTTACCGAGATAGAGCTTTTAAAGCATAAATCGATGAGCATTCATTTTTGATTTTTTGCTCATAGCTACTCTAAAAATGGCCCGAATTGAAAAGTATTGGCCACGTTAGGCTCACAATCAAATTGTCCCCAACTTTTACAGACAAGCTTTTCCATTTGAAGGATCCATTGCAAAGATCTGTGAGCTTGAAAAGTGAAAAAGTGTGATTTTTCTCGGAAGCCTAGAAAATTGTCATTTTTTGACTATCAATTTTGGCTACGCTACTTAACCGAATTTCAACTTTGAGCAGTGCATTGAACGCAGAATTCAACGGTCTTTAATTTACTCCTGCAAGGTTTTTCGACCCGAGGCACCGTTTAGGATTT